>LR990139.1:20656376-21312752 GCA_905147285.1 Hypena proboscidalis
GACTGTGTAACAAACGAAGAAGAAGCCACTAATTAACCAAGTGAATTTTAAAACTCCTTGGATGTGCCTGGTTTACCACCGCACAATTTAAAACTTAAGGTTGGCTCGGTAGTCATCATGCTTAGAAATTTAAACCAACCAAAACTGTGCAATGGAACGCGTTTAGTTTCCGATGATCCTAACGGATATGCCTTTTAAGTTTAAACGAATTCAATTCCCGTTTCGTCTTGCCTTCGCCATGACGATCAACAAATCACAGGGCCAATCCTTGACTATTTGTGGCCTCAATCTAGAAAATGCATGTTTTTCTCATGGTCAATTGTACGTGGCATGCTCACGTGTCGGCAAACCATCCGCTCTATTTGTTCTTGCGCCTGACCAAAAAACAAAGAATGTCGTTTACCATAAGGTGCTTGAATGAAAATCCCATTAATGAATTAATCCGAGTGTATGCCAATCTGCACAACATAGTTTTCAATCATTTTTTTCTGACATGAGTTTGAAGTACTTAATTATTATTATTTTTTAAATTTTTATTCTCATTCTGTATGTTTTCATCATAATAAAATACATTTTGTTTCTATCTATATTAATATTATTTTGTATCATTGTCTATTACGTTCATCAAAGCCTAAATTAGTTCAGCTAAAAGGTAACACGACATTCATTGACTGTTAGGCGGTACGAAGTTCGCCGGGTCAGCTAGTTTAACATAAAAATGCGATCTAAAAACAACTGAATCTCTGCAGTCTATTATAACAAATGATTAATTTGACAAGACTATAAAAACGTTATTAAGCAACATTCTTCTTTAAAACTATAGAATAGAATAGAATATTAATTGTCTTAAAGCGTGGTACATTAAGTTCTTAAATTAATTATTTCCAGAGCCGTAAACACTATCATATTAATGACATGAAATAAAACAAAAAATAAAAATAAAAATTAAATGTTAGTGTTATTTCATGAATGATTAAAATTAATATTACCAATCACAAGTACATTAAATGAGTTCATAACATTATAAAATTCATACATACTATAATCACTACTTCTCTCTCTCTGTATCTCGACACCAGCTGACCCCCCAACAACGAGTCATCAATACCAACCAAGCACATATGTGTCTGTCTGTCTGAGACTTCTTACCCTCGGGCTTCACACAAGTGTAATAATACCTCGGGGTGTTCGCCCTCTCACGACAGACATCGCTAAAGGTTCTACTGACCCATATCCTTAGATATATCGTTTCATGGTCAGGGGAAGACATTACTGTGGGATTGTTTTTGTTTATCAGTTATTGTCTTAAAGGGTACACGATAAGAATAAAATTGTGGTTATTTAATAGTGTAAGTGTTAGTGTAAAGCTGAAGGTCAGTTTTATTTTTGTTATATTTTTTCAAAGTTGTGTCAATTTACCAGATAGTGGGTGGTATATAAAGTCCATTTTATTAAAAAAAAACGCACGATAAGCTAACAAAAATAACTAAAAACTCATTGTTTACAAACATTAAATACTACGCAACATACTACGAAATTCATTCTCGGAAAAAATATTAGTATGCCACCAAAAATACACATTTTATAAACACTACACGAAAAAATATACAAAGTGTGAAAGTAAAACAAATCGTATTTTCACTTTCATGTGCAAAATAGTAAATAAAAACCGGGTACTCGATTCTAACAGTCCCATGATAAAATAAAGGGATTTTTGTGAAAAAATATTTCGCCAGCGTGAACGAAAAAAGATCTAAAAATCATTTCACTCTCACTACAACTGACTTCAATTAACGGAATCGACGTGTTTTTTAGTTTTTTTCGGCGATTCGTTGCAGTGGACGAGCTGTGAAAAATACTGCTGTTTTTAAATCAACCACTTTTGTAAGGTTAAGAGTTCATTGTTGAGTTGAAAGGGAGGTAATACAACCATCATTGATCATAAATATAAATACTACACCCAAACCCAACTCTGCACCACCTAACTGGTTAGCTGGTAAAAAATGTTTTAAGGCATTAAGTCGGCATTTTTTGTGAAAAAAAACCTAAAATACTTACTTTTTTTGGTAATAATGCATATTAAGAAGGCCACAACTCCGATAGCTCTAAATAGGTCTTACTATGATTACTCTTCAACCTCTAATGTCATTATCATAATATTTTTAAAATAAGAGACTTTTGATTGTTCTTACAATACCTATTTTGCCTAAAAGGAACAGGGTTAATGTAATTAATTAGAAATATAATTATTATGTTCTTCGAAGCGTAAAGAGGCGCACTAAATTGTCAAAAATCTTTCTCCATAAGGGTGAATTGTCGAAATATTGTCACGAACATTATACACGTTACACCTCGGCTTTGTAAAATCATATTTCTTTGCCTAAGATTATAACTGTCTTTATCCCAATCAAAGTAGTAAGTTCCTTGGTAAAGCCCCTTGATATAGCTTGGTATACCAAAAAAAAATTACAATTTTAAAAGAGAATAGACTATGGACAACTTTTTCATCAAACCAAAAATAATTGTTATTTTAGTATCCATAGTACAAGCTCTGCTTCGATTGAGACTAGAAGACGTTGTGCGAATGTCTTTAAAGAATGAGTAGAAGATTTTAGCTTCAGATATTTTGTGATGGAGATTCCCTGAATCTCCATCACAAAATGTCTACCCTCTTAAACTCTCAAACATCATTTCTTTGTCACATATAATTTCCAATAATCCTATACTTTCCACCACTTTCCCTACATCAGCGCTTTTCCCCCTCCCCCCTCTACCACCCCACTCTACATACTAAGAATAAATATTCCGTAATTTTTCAATCAAGTACTCGAACATAAGCCTCCCAGCTTAGAACATATAGTCCGTATATGTACAGTATCGGCAAATTACTTAGGCAAGCTGTATACGATCAACTTTATTAATGAGGTGTAGTTTTTTAGGGTTAAAAGTACCTACATATTTCTTGACAAGATACAATATACAGGTTTCTATGGTTGAAAACAAATTTGTTTTACATTTATTTTATACAACCACCGAATTAAGTTTTATTAGTTAGTATACCATGATACTAATAAGGATATTTGATGACGAAAAGTGATTGCGTCACTTGCCGCGTTTTTATACTAATCTCATAGAATGTGTTTGGTTTTGACGTTTAGGTAAAAGTTCTTAATTTGACTTGTAGACTACATCTCTGTTACAATTGTTCGTGGTTGTTCATTAGTCAAATAAGATGCGAGAATATATCGATTTTACTGCCCACTGCACTTTTTAGTGTAGTTTTTAATTTCTCTACCTTTCTTCAATAATATTTACAACAAAATTTACACAGAGTGTATCGAAATTTGTATGGTTGCTTTAGTTATTCACGCCTCATTTCTATGTACTAAAAATTAATAATCATTGCGGTTTCAAGCTAAGTCACACTTATGCCGAAAACTAATGGGTTTTGGTCCATTTAATAAAAAAACAAACAAAAAAATGTCTAAAAAAAGATTAACGTTGAATTTTCAATTTTGGATGCACTTCATAACACTAAAACAAAGCCTAAAAACTTCTAATTGATTTTTATTTGCTTAGAAATCAATAACAAACAAAAGAAGATAAAACATTTTTGGACGTGAAGAGGAATTTGAACCCGCGACCTTAGGATTTCAGCCAATCGCTCTCCTACTGAGAGGGTTCAAACTCCACTTCAAGTCTAATTATTTTCTTTCTAACGTTTTTTATATTAGAAAGCCATAAAATGTCGCAATTATAACACTAAGGATGTACAAAATAGCCCGTATATATTACGTAAAATTGCGCAATCATTCCCACATTATAATCGTGTGTGGGCGGCCTAAAGCTCTCTCCGCGATATTTTCAGAGCGTTATGAGCGAAAATTTTCCCTTCGATGCTCCACTTAGAACACTTACAAATGAGGTAGAGATGCCATAAAGGTAATATACTGACTCTATGTAGAGGTGGCTATAGATTTTACTTAAATATGGAAGTATTCAAAGGGTGTTTGTATATGTGTGGTTGGTTTTGTATATGTGTGGGTTAATGAATACCTATTATTATATATATTAAGCACCTGATTTAACTTGACCGAATATAAAAGAAACACAATTCAAACATACGTGTAACTTCAATTTATTGTGTATTGTGTGTTATTTTATCCGTTGAGTAACGTTTATTAGACTTTTGTGAAAAGTGACTTGCAAAATGCAGAATAACTTGAAGTTTTAATAAATTGTAACAGAGATTCTTTAACAAACACTTCTCACGTTTAAAGTCATTTGTTAATATTAAAATCACCCAAGAACGTCAGAATGCAACTAGTCTTGATTTTATATAGTCAATAGGTGATTAAATAAATAGTAAATAATTCATTATAACTTGGAAAAAAATTACCCAAACTCGGATGAATCACTATTAGTAAATAGAATAGATGGGACAAGGCTTCTCGTCCTGATTTCAATGCTATCGGATATCATTTCTGAAGCTAGAAAGGGTAGCGTAGGCGTACTAAATGGCTTCAGGGTAGATTATTTTCTAGTAAATAAAGTTTGGTTTATTTAGAGAAAGGTATAGATAGAACGGCTTAGTTGTCTTTTTTCTATTAAACTGCTATTGTATATGCTACTAGCTTTAGCCCGCGGCTTTGCTCGCGATTGTAAGTTGTCGTAAGTTGAGTTATCATTATAAATAAATACCCAATTAAAGTATTTCTTTGTAAACAATATTCGAAGTCTTCCCTTGCCAGGTGCCAACAAAACCAGATCTCGAGGCGAACTTACTCTTGAGCAGTTCCCCCTCAGATCGATGTTGCGATCCTGCTGTTTTCAGTAACTGACCCTGAGCTTTATTTGTAGTCATTGCAAAAGACACCTTAGAGTTCCCCGCGGAACCACAGGCAGAGTCTGACGAAAGTCTCCAGCTAAAAGGACGGTTACTCCACCCATCGTGTTATTGTTGCCCCTGATATCTTTAAGAGTTCGGTTTAGAGCTTCAAAACCTTTTTGTGCTCTCATCCCAAACAATCAATTTGCAATCGAGGAGTACTTGAGCTACATTATTCTGTTTTGCGATGTTACATAGGAGTTTCATCGTGGAGGAGATTTAACGGGAGCTTGAAGGCAGCTTGAGCTGTTTTGCCGCCCTCCAACAATGTTGCTGCAATTCCTGAAGATGCTACAGCTAAAGCAATACCATGGTTTTTCCTTGTTTTTGATAATAACAAATTAATGAGGAAGGTTTTTCCTGTGCCACCAGGAACGTTCAGAAAAATAAAATGCCCTTCTGCCTTGTCAATACTCCCAATGATCTGTTTATAAATGAAAAAAAGAAAAAAAAAATGCAAAGCTGTTCATCTGTGAGTAACTTCTCACTTTGCGAAACCATTTGCCTTAAAGCTTCTGTGTCATAATAAATTTCTTTGAGATATTCTCTATTATTGACGATTTCTGTGGATCTACCATATCTAAAGCATACTCTTCCTTCGTCATATAATTGTCACCGTTGCTGGCATGGGACATCACAGCAAACTCATCCCAATTCTGTACCACGTGATCTACAATTTCTATACGAATTTCCATAGACCTTTCTTGTATACCATACAACAAATAAGACAGCGAACGAAAAAGACATGCGCCTTCGCCTACTATAGGGACAATAGTAAGACTCATGTCTATTCCGTTCATGCTAATATTTTCTGTTGTCATGTTAAAATATGAACACAAAAACCAAAAACAATCAATAAAAAACAAATCAATTAGAAAACAAATAATATTGTTCATAAAATAATAACAATTTGTTAACAATATTATATCCTTACTAATATTATAAAGGCGAAAGTTTGTAAGTATGGATGTATGGAGGTTTGTTACTCTTTCACGCCAAAACTACCGGGTCGATTTCGATGAAATTTTGCACACATGTAGCTTATAGTCTGGATTAACATATAGGCTACTTTTAATTGACATACCACGCGGGCGGAGACGCGGGCGGAAGCTAGTTTTTCTATAAATAAATGCAACCAAGAAACTAAACAACTTAAACGAAACAAATTATAACACAATCAACAAAAAACAAACAGAAATCAAATAATATTGTCCATAAAATATTTACAATTTAGGAATAATATTAAATTATTTCTATAAATCAATTCAGCTCAAAAACGAAACAATTTAATCAACTAAAGAAATTATTGAGTAATTCCCCTGAGGAAATTATAATAAAACAAATAAAACTAATATTATTATTGTTCATGAAATATTTACAATTATTATTATTTATTTATTTACTATTTTTTCTATAACAAAATACAACCTAAGTAACGAAAGAAATCATATACACAAACAACACGGAAGAAAATCAAACAGAAATTAAAATAACAACAATGAACAACAGTGAACGCCGAACAAATCACACAATATCCAAACAGAGCAATCGCTAGAGAGTGAGAATGAGAGAATGGTCTAGAATATTCCAGGTTTTTTTTTTTCATTTAAATATTAAAACTTGAATTTCGGGTTAATAATTGGCCACTTGGCAACAAATAATTATTCTGTACACCGTGACCACAGTTTTGCGAACTGTCAAGATGGCGCTGAAGCAGATGACAGACTATCTTTACATAGTTATAAAGTCCTCCGCCAAGCATGTTCTTACCAAAAAGTGTTTAGTTCACCTTTTTACCGCTCGACTTTCTACTAAAACTTTGGTCGAGCAGAAAAATACGCCGGTCAATTCCAAAACAATCAGGCATGCTTAGGGTCGGACCACACGGCACTTTATAAATATAATAAAAATCTTTAAAAAATACATGAAAACGTGAAATTGAATTTAACATTAAATTTAAAACAAAGTTACTGTATAAAATCAAAAACATGTTTAACATAATAAAACACATGCATAAAAAAACATACCTAAATGTCCAGCTAGTAAAAATCGTAAAAATTTAGAACATAAATAATATCAGAAAAAGATCAAATAATGCAAAACGTAAATCATTAATATCATAAAAGTACATATATAATAATAAAAAAAAAAAAACCTTTTGCTAAAAATTAAATCGAACATTAAAAATGTAATAAATACAATAACATCTATCACTGAACGAATAAATTCTAAGTAAAAATATCACGACGGTTCATCCATTCGCGAGTTACGATGCCACAGACAGACTCACACACACATACAGACACGTCTAACTAATAACACCTAGTCGTTTTTTGTAGGGGGTTAAAAATGGAATGTCGGTAAGAATGTCTAAAAGTTTTGGAATTGATCGTGCCAAAAAGTCACTCGTGTAAAAAGGCCCTTATACCATGAATTTGAATTTATTCTATTTTTTTTATATAATGACCTTTTATAATTTACATCACACATCTTCCATTACATTAAAGTTGGTTTCTACTAAACAAAACAATTACTTCTTAGATATCTAAAGAGGCCGAAATGACAATTAAAAAGTTTACACTGACATAAAATCCTTTTTTTATGAAACTTCATGTCAACATCTCGTTGTCACACGATTGCTCAACAAAGTTCCATTTTTGAAATTGATCGAGCCTCATAATTTTTACTACAAACGCTGTTCCATACAAACTTTCGTCCCACTTTTCACCCTGTTAGAGGCCGAATTTTCAAAAATCCTTTCTTATTGCACGATAAAATCTTGTAAAGAATACACCCTCCAAATTTCAAGTCGCTACGACCTATGGTTTAGGCTGTGCGTTGATACTAAGTCAGTCAGGACAAAGCCTTTTATATATATAGATTATGTCGAAAGTCTTTATGAAAAACTAAATTCCTCCTGCAACGAATTTGACAAACGTATGTCATTAGAATTATAACTTTACATAAAATCACGCCTATATTACCCAGAAGGGTGTGGCAGAGGTTTAAAACATCCACGTTTCACCTGTTATGTTTATGTCCCATGGGATAGGGTGTGAGCCTATTGCTATCCACCGAAAACAATTCAAACTCCGTGCTGGTGAATTACCTGACAGAAAAATCTAAAATAACAGTTTTGCCCGTCCCGGAAAACCCGAAATCTAGAGGTGAGAGGTAGAATTATACCGCTAGGTCAATGAGACAGTTAAGGATGGAAATTCTTAAAAAAATATTACAGTAAAGTTAACTGGTTTCCTGAAAAAATCTCAGCACCTCTCCATCGCTAATGAAATACTAACATACATAAAAAGCTCGCATGTCGCTTCTACAATTTCTTATTCCTTCCCTGCCAATACTGGGTACATTAGCGTCCTGCGAGTGTGGAGTTACCCCCTAAATTATTTCGACATATGCAAATTTGCGCGCACCTACAGATGTTGCCGGTGAGTTTTGATGTAGATACGACAGATTGGTTTGTCCTCTGTGAGGGCGCATGGGGTGGGTGTAGGTTTGTGAACTGTATTATGACATATACGATTAGGCAAAATAGGAACTTTGAGTGTACTATTGAATAAATATTGCATAATTCTTAGGTAGCAAATTCCCTTGTATCAGCAGTTTTAGAAAAATTTATGATACAATAAAAAAAACTGTCAAATTGAATAACGCTGATCATACAAAAACAAAAGTTACAGTTAAAAGTAGGGTTCGAGTCCTGACCACGGACGTAAACTTACTCCTATTACAAGCGAATTAAGCTTAGCTGGAGGTTGTTAAATGCAAATTACTAGAAAGCATTTTTTTTAAGGAATGGAGAAGTGTTAAAACTGACATTATATGACTTACAAAAAATCTTAGCAATCATTACCTTATTCAAGTTCAAGCTCGAAAATTGCTTTAACGTTTGTAATACTTTTATGGGTACTTACAATGTATTGTTAGAAATACTTATAGTCCTACATATTGCAATAAAAATTAACAAAGATAGTTAGAAATACTACTATTACCGTAACTAAAACTTTCATGACTTCCCTTTAATTTGTTAGCTCATAGGCATTAATCTTACGTCCAACTAATCATTCCATCTGCATATTACTCTATGGACACACACCTAGCGACGCGCGTCTGCCAAAAAACGAGGCGGCGCAGTTGTAAAATTGTCTAACTACCCGCCCTCCGCGCGCGCTCATTACGGCGCGTGCGTGCACATACTACAAAGGCCCATAAGACGAGATCTATCTTGAGACATACGGATTTAAGACACGGAAGAGATTTTTTTCTTTTATCGTGGATTAGGAGAAACTTCTTCTCTTGTGTATGTTTTATATCACAAACGGCACGGTTCCACGTGTACTTTACACCAAAATTGACCTAGTGGAGCTTTAGAGCTATTGTGAGCCAGTTCAAAAGAGATAGCGTTGCCTTGCCATTTTGAAGTTGCGTTTGATTACTTTGTTTTTAAAGTGGTTAGTTTAAAACTATGTCGCGACTACACAGTGACATGCTTTAATGTCTAAAGTTACACCTACCTACCTTAGGTCAAAAAGATAAAACCTAAACACGGTTTGAAAGGTTTACAACGTTTTACTATAAATATACCACTCTCTTTCAAACAAACGCAGATAGAAACTCAAACATAATGCTGTCAGCTGCTACTGTCAACCTGATTATCACATATCTTAAGACATATCCTCTAACTCAACCCCGTGTGAGCCCAAACGCCAGATCGCGATACTAACGCACGGTGTTCATCTCTTTCTAGTTTTGAAAAACTCCCCCACCCCGCCACCCACCCACCACCCTCAGGGGGGAAGCCTCCTAATTCCTTACATATTTAAATTCCACTTTAGGCGTACGCTGAATCTTCATATTGTCTCCACAAGGCATTCGTATATTCCATTTACTAGGTTTTTAGTCGGAAATTGGGTAATGGGCTCAGTCCCACTGCTGGGAATGGGCTTTAGGTTCGAGGGCTTTCGTCTTACGTGTGTTATTCATTAGTTATGACATTAATTGGTGTGATGTGTGAATTTTGTTCGAATACAGATATTCAGGCTTCATTTTACATACTTTTCAAATGATTACAAATAGTGTATATATAAGAGACGTAACATTTGGCGGCGAAACAGCTTTTGTGAAAGTAACACCTTTTTTCATTGGCCTGTCGTAAAATAGCAGTTTCTGTACAAATTGGTTCAGGTTTAGTGCTGCAATTAGGCATTAAAATTACTGGCTCACGCGACACTATGTCGTATTTTTACGGTACCGGTACAAGTACAAACTATTATGTACTTACCACTTACTTACCCTCGTCGCTTAAAAAACTAAACTAACTAAATAGTTAACTAGAGGAGTAAAATAAAATCGAGTAAAATATGTTTAAGCTATAGTAGTTATTAATTTTACAAGTATAGAGGTTATGTTGTGGACTTTCTGGTTGACTGACACTGGCTGGCGAAGCTGGCCAGTTGGACTGACATAATATTTAAATTTAAAAGACGAATAGAAAAAGAATAGGACGACAAGACTGACTTGACGAGACAGCAGGCCGATTCTGTACGCGGCCGAGTGTGTTTAAGCTGTCAATAAAATAGTGTTTAAAAAGCCTGTGTTTCTCTGCGTGTCGCCCCATCAGGTTATTTTACTATGTCGAATATTGAATACTAGCCTTGTTCTACAAAATCTACAATGTACCGTACAGTAACGTCCTTGATCAGTCTAAATTTCCGCGAAGACAAAAATGTTTGAACGGACAAGAGAGCGGCATTGTAAACGTTGAAACAGATGGCTTCTAACAACATATACCTTATTTACACAGTTGGTTAATTTCGGTTTTTCGATCACTAAACTACGCTGTTCTATAGTTTTAGATATATTATATCGTTTTGTGATTAATTATGCCAAATTGCAATTCATTAGTTTATTAATATCTTTTAAAATTAGACCACATACCTATATAGTAGTATATGTTTCCTAATATTTGCCTCGATGGTCTAGTGGTTAGCGTATGCGCCTCTTACCACAGGACTTGGGTTCAATTCCCGGGTTGGGCAAAGTCGGCTTTCCGTCAGGAAATTCACAATAGCAGCACTGAGGTGGAATTTTTCTCGGTGGATCGCGATAGGCTAATGGGACCTAAAACATAACAAGTGAAATGTGGCGGTTGTACACCATTGCCATTCTTCTGGGTAACATAGGCGTGATGTTATGTTATATTGTAATAATAAAAGTGTTATTTTTGGGTATATTTTAATTTTATTAGTAACTTGACTTTTGGTATGATAAAAAATGTATCCTGTAAATTATGCACTTTGTTCTGGTCCTCCTGCATAAGTGGTACCAAAAATATACATATAAAGACAGAAGTACCAAATACCTACTTATCTAGTTAGGATAATCTAAAAATTAGATGCTAACATTCAATACCTCTTTATATCTTCATATATTATGTTTTTGTAAAGCCACAGAATAATTTCTATGATCCTATTATGATAAATACGATGTTTTTTCAATCTCAGTATTTATAACTATTTATTATTAGTCTTAATATAATCTTTTAATGTATACCTACTTTTATTAATAGTGTGTCTTCTATTTCAGATCAAGATTGGGTATTATCACGATAAGGTAGCTATTACTATTTTACGTCTTTTATTTCGCTATCGTCAACTTCGATGCGGTAAGTGCTTTTTACCAATATATTCATATCATCAAGTCAAACGATTCTATATGGGAATCAAAACTAAAAGGTCCTTAATAATCTCCTAATCTAGCTTAGCTGATTCGAATATCACACCAATGTGGGCAAGGACCTGTAATGATACAATAAAGAATGTAGAGACGCTGGGTCCCCGCGACCGTTCTCTTTTTAATAAGTTAACTAAAAGATTAGTTGACTCTTCACGTGATCAGAAGGCTGCCTTCTACTCTTGACAAAGGATCAGCATTGCCATACAACGTGGTAATGCTGCCAATCTTCTGGCACGTTACCCGCGGTCGACATCGATGCGGACGTATTTTTGACACCTGAACTTTTTATTAGATCGAGAAAGATATAGAAAATAATTAAAAATGTTATTTGATAAATGTTTCATTACGCTCGTCAGCCAGGAAGGCAGTTGGTAACGTTAAAATCAGAATATAATCTGTAACGTAGCATTACAGTAGAACGTGTAAAAGACCAGACCGCGAGCGGTCTGGTCTTTTACACATTATTTCAACGCATTATACTGCCGAATCTATCAAACCTTCTTGTCTGACGTGTGCGTTCATCAAAAAGACAAAAATTTGCAGGTGGTGGAAGCATCTGCCGAATGTTCAACTTTTTTAACATTTTAGGCATTTAGCAACAGTAAATTAAAGCGTTTGAGGGACTTTTGGATTTGGTTCTGTATTATTTGGATCAAATATCGTTGCCCAATTATGTTGTGTTAGCTATTCGACCACATTTCTATTTTCTTTATTCGGTTTATGTTGCTTTTCTGATTAATTAATTATTTATGTAAAGACTTTAATGGTATTAAGTGAAGCTTCTCTATCGTTAAGTGCTTTAATATGACGGCGAAACTATTTTTTTAATTTGATTTCCAAACAAAATAGCATTGAGAGTTACAACGGTCTTTTTTGTTCATAAAAATATTAAAAACTTATTGTGCGTTACTTAAACATAAACACACTACACTTAATATTTTTTTAGGAGAGCTTTATAATTGGTAGGAATGTCTTGCAATAAGATATTAAGATATTTATTAGCATCTTTTTAAAAAGTTTTACACTTACAGATTGTCTTTACTGTTAGAATAGGGTTAATTGTTAAGTTTAGTCTTCAAGTTATTAGTACAAGATTGTTTTGGTAAACTGAGGATTAATTCAAAGTCTTTATTTCCACTTACCATAATAATGATACGTTCAAATACTGATTAAAAAGAAGCTATACCAAATGTAGGGGTAGTATTATCATATCAAGCTCTTTCGGCATAGAAATGATTATCAATGGCCTCTAAGCCTTTTCCTCTTGTCAATAACGAGCTGCCACTCCGTCGAGTTATCTGCGATCTACACCAATGTGACTCACACTAAAGTACCTGTTGCTTTTGCCACCTAACATAGCTCTAGGAAAGTGTTAGTGTCTATTTGGTGCATGTACGATAAATGTAGGAAAGAATTTTGCAAGTGAAAGACAGAATATGGTTTCTGATCCCAAAGATTAATCAAACAAATGCATGTCAACATTATAAATAGATTAATTGAAGTACATAAGTAATGTGTATTAAATTCGATTTTAAAGAAAGTAGCTTTAAGGCTAAGATTTGAACACACCATTTTATATTTACTAGATCATATTACACGTAATAAAATATTAGCGCTAAAAATACATTGTGAGACACAATGTATTACTATTTTACTTATACTAAAAAGAAAAATAGTTATATAAGTAATTTAATTACATTATTCAAAGACTTTATAGTAAGATATTCCTAAATAACAAGTAATCATACAAGATTTTGCCCGAGACTTCGTTCGCGTGATCGATAGGTAGTTAAACTTATTTTTAATTAAGAAATGACTGGAGATAATTCAAAATAACGACGTTTCGTGTCTGGAGTTATAAAGTTAGCATCTACGAGTTTAACGTAATACAGTCAATTTAATAAGATAACTGATTTTAATTAGGTAAACCTTTTACTAAGATTTATTTCTACATTGCAATGCGTAAGATTTGGGCCATCCCCGAGCGCGAGTCAAATATGTACAATTGACCTATTACCTCAAACAATCTCGTTCTCTAAAACGTCCAAATCATCAAAGGCTCTATCATTATATTCGTACGTATCACAAACACAAACTATCATTAAAATAACACGCATCAGCATCGAACTGCAAACCACATCATCGACAACCCTTTATGTTATCGGACATTAAAAATAAAATAATATTGTTACCGGGAGGGAGGGCGGTTCACCCCCATCCGTATAATAAATTCATTTGCTGTAGTTTTTCCGTAATAACCCTATTGGTGGAAAAATGGCTACTTTTCATTTCGGCTGGCGTATGTGTGTGTGTTGTTTTTATCTCTCTTTATCGTCAATACACCCGTTTTTCGGCTGCACCCTTTTTTATAATGTCCGCGGCCACGTCCGGGGGCCGTGTGTGATATTATTGATTATGTCTGAAATGTGCCAGGAATTATCTGCTACTTAATAAGCTTTTGTTTTTTGTGGATAATGTATTCATGTGGAACAAGCCTTCATCTGAGTTATTGATAGGTAGCCTATACTGAAACTTATGTAATCTGTAACGAGCTAAAATGTTATTTTCTCCGCAGCAGCTCGAAAAGATGTTTTTGATGTGTAAAAACAGTGAGGAAAATTAGGTTTTGCTTCGAGTCCTCTCAGTAAGCAAAACTCGAAGCAAAGTTGAGTTTTGCTTACTGCTCGCCTTTTCGAGCTGCTGAGATAAAAAGTTGTATGTGAGACACGAGATTAAAGTTATTTACATCTCGTCTTTTTGAGTTTTGAATCTTTCGCTTATTCGGGACTCAAAATAGCACTCAAAGAAAATACGAACTAAGCTCTCATGCGACAAATCTAGTTGGGTATAAATATTTGAGAGAGATAAGAAACATGCGTAGGAACCTGACTTAAATAAATATATTTCTATTAAAATAATCTCATCATAAAAAAACTTACTAAAAATCTTCGTCAGCTTAAAAAAAAAAAGATACCTTACTTGAACTTGAGTTGGATAGTCATCATGTGATTGTAACGCCATTCTCTTGAATCCACTGTAGTATACCTAAAATATAAAGTTTTCGTATATAAACATACCACATAAATCTGATACTTATTTGAAATATTCCACAAAAAGTTTTCACAAGAAAAGTATAGAATTATCTCGAGAAAGCTATCAAAAGTTCGGGGTATACCTATACTCAGGTACTTACCCACACTGATGATTGAAACACTTGAGTTACTGAATTTGTGTGACTTAGCTTACTAGATCTGAGATCCTTGAGAATAGTAAATAAGTATCAAGTAAACAGGCTACGTTTTGGATCCTACGTTAGTTTTCAAAAGCTCTTTCAAATATATCACTTTGTTACTATTAAAGGGTGATTTTCGACTACTATATTTTAATAGCTTTCGAACTAAAATTGGTATAGTTTAATTTAATAGTAAGGTCAAAATTCAGCCTAAATACACAAATTATCAAACATCTTACTAGAATTGCCCACCATTAAAACTTATAGGTAGCAAAAATACAATTGTTACCACTGTATTTAAAGTTGTATTTATGCACGATACAGACTTTTTGGCACAATTATAAACATAATAATATGTTTGTAAATTACATTAAATAATGTAATATAATAATGACACTTTTGACAACTATATTATTTTTTAGGCTAAGCTATTGTAATTAATGAATATTGACATGTAAAATTCAATCTTATTTTATATTGCTATGGATAATTACTATTTATTGCTATAAATTGTAAAATCCGAAATAAAGAATATTTTATTTTATTTTTATTTTTTATTTAAAACATAATGGCAAGAAACCATTTTTATTATAAATCAACACGTCATTTAAGAAAACTTTATTGCATAGTTTTAATATATTTGAAATCAAATTCTTACAAATATATTAAAAAACTATGGAATAAAGTTGTCATAAAATAGTTTGACAGTCGACAATGTGTAATGTGACGTCATATCTCAAGATGGCCATACGAAATGTATGCAAAAAACTATTTCTGAAATAATTTTAGAGAATTTTAATTGACTAGTAGTGTTAAATATCCCATTATCAATACCAATATTTATAAAGATGAAAAACCTCCAAATCTACTGGACCGATCTACATAAAAATTGGTGTGGACATCGTTCATGACCCTAGGCATTATACAAGTACTTTGTATCGACGTACCACGCGGGCAGAACCGCGAACGGAAGTTAGTATACAATAAAGTGATTTCCTAAATAATCTTCACAATAGTTCCTCATAATCTTGAACAGTTGTAAGATCCATTAAGTCGTCTATTGCGGTGATTCTTGGCATCGTTCCCACACCCCACTCCGTCTGCCGACTAACATACGATCCCAAATCGTTATACCACTACTTTAAGGAAGTATTATGGAGACTCTTATACAGAAATAATATTTAATACAATATGAAGGTTGAAAATTAAGAATACAGCAGGATTTAATCCTGTACCCCCCGGGTAAACTTCCCACGGGCTTAACCAATTAAGCCTTGGATTCGTATGATGCTAGACTCGAAATTTCTGAAACCTTCGAATCTAGACAGCTCAACTGTCTTGCTATCACGGCTTATGAGATACTGCCTGGTGACAGACAGACGGACAGACAACGAAGTCTCAGTAATAGGGTTCCGTTTTTACGGAACATATTGCTTCGTTTGAACGATATTATTGAAATAGATATACTACTTTGAAATGTTTTAAATTAATGAACACGTGGTGACTACCGATAGTGGTAGACATCTTGTGAAAGAACTTATGGGTGGAAAAAACACCGTCTAACCTACAACCCACCTAAATATTAGTGTAATAATAGTAGTAAAAAAAAAAATAAAAAAAAATAATAGATAAAAAAAAATAGTAATAAAGTATATAGTAATAAGTTAATAGTAAAAAATAGTGCTTGCATTACTGTTTTCTAGTTTAGCAATGAGATCAGGCCCAGAGAATACTGCCTGATGAGGCATAACACCGTAGTTTTTAAGTAAAGCGACGCATCCACAATCTGGTTATGTGAATTGTTAATGTCTAGGGCCTGTAGTTTCCACTTGCTAATCGGTAGACTACACGTCTCGGTTCGCTACATACGTCATATAAAGAAAAGGAAAAAGAAACTCTAGAATATTTTTGTTGATTGTTAATAAAGTAATCTTAAGAGCGTGTATTCCTTTTCAAAATGTAACTGTCAATTTTTGTAGTGTTTTGGGAATATTTCGTAAAAACTGAATAAAAGTATGATTTTATTCAACTAACTTTTTAGAATGTGAGCTTTAAAAGGTAAATATGACAATTACATTTAATAACTAAAGCATACTTTTCTATTTTATCAGTTGAAAGAGTATTAACTGTTAAGATGTTATATTACAAAATTATGCTGTATTTACGAATGAAATTGTTATATCTACCTTTCAAAACTTGCATTCTAAAAAGTTAGTTGAATAAAATCATACTTTCATTTAGTTTTTACGAAATATTCCCAAAACACTACAAAAATTGACAGTTACATTTTGAAAAGGAATAAACGCTCTTAAGTAATGGAAAAAAATATTCTTAGAAGTTAGATACTCCATTAAAGACCCTTAAAGATTGCAGGCTTTATATTTACAGTACCTCCTCCATTAGATAGGAAAACAGGATAATAAACACTTTAGCGTAGGTTTTTCCCTTCGTTTTAACATCAAACAAAAACAATCCTGCAGAACTAAATATTATTGTATGGTTATCATTTTATTTTAGATAACGTAGTGTAATATGAATATTTCAAACGTATTTTATTTACTACGAAAAAATTGTACCTAACATTGGTCAAAGTTCACGGTTATTAAAAAGTACTTTCAATTTCAGTGAAACTAGATTCACAAAATCAATTTCTATTTTATTTCCAATACAAGCCATATTTCTATGAAACTCGACTAGCCTAAATAAAAAGCTGTTATAATAGTGAGTGGCTCTTCGTAGAATCGATGTTAACGTTCAGAGAATTTCTAGTTTAGTCTACAGCATGGCGTAGCCAATTGCTACACGCGTAGCTCTACGCAGCTACGCTACGGTGCGCGTACGCACCCTTTTCAGAAGATTTACGGGGTTATTGACATTATGCAAGGGGAAGTTTCATTATGGTCAAAAACGGTTATAAAAAATTATGTGATTGGTATTCGTTGACTGATTTTTTAATTATATTGGGTCATTATTAATTTACGGTAAAATTTTAGTGGTTTTGGAAACTTAAGCAGTATGTTCAGAATCAGTACCTTTTGTCGAACAAATTGAAGATGAAAAACAGACAGTTTGTATGGAAAACGGTTTTTTTGTACGAACTAGTAGAATGTTTTCTGTCACTAATTTAAACAAACCCCTTTAAGTTTTCAAACTCACAAAAAATCAGATTGTTTATTGACATCTTCCTTAGTAGTTATATTTTGTTTACTACTATTTAGTGTATTTTGTACTTGCCAGCTTAAATTATAAACTAATGACATTTTAAGTTAACTTAATTAACTGACTAGTAGATCATAAAGTTCTTATTTTTCTTTAAACTTTGTTATGAGAATCCTAAAAACGTATATTCGTTAATTTGATAATCACCACGTCTTATAAATCGACTTAATTTAATATAATGTTTCTACCTAATTTGTGTAATCATATTTTTGGAAATTTACGTCTTCTCTCAATCAAAAATTCTATAACTTACATTTTATAAACACTACAAAAATACTATTTTCTCTCTACATTTTCAATTTGAGTACTCCATGCAATTTTTCACAGTAAATCGGCGGAAATGGAGTCCCGGAAGTAGACTAGGGGAGATAGCAGAGTCAAAACACACTTTTATAACTTTACCACATATTTTGGAGCATGCGGTGCCGCTTCGTAATAGTGTATGAGGTAAAAGGGCCTTTATATTACAATACGAAAAGACAAAAGAGTAAAAAAACACTAAGCTATAGAAACTTGAGGTAAAGTAGGTTTAAATGATTTTGACTGTTTTTAAAATATTTAAGGCAAGCTGAGCATTTTCCTAAACGATAAGGAAAAGGATAAAACATAACAGGTGAAAAGTGGGTGCCTCTGCCGCTCCCTTCTTGGTAATATAGGCGTGATGTTACGTAAAGGTATGTTTACAAGGATGCGTATACCGTGAAAGAGATCTCTTTACTAGTGTGAAAGGTTAAATGGTTCGATGGTTAGTTTTTAGTATTGCAGACTCTGAAGGAAAGGAAAATTTTGGTAATTAGTGTGCCGCTATATTTATACTCGGTTTTGGATTTAAGACTTTGTATTATATTAATCAAATGAACTACTACTTTCAGAAGGAATAAGTTTACAATTCGTCGGGTTTTTTTTATTCACAAATAGATTGACATCTTATGAGGTGAAATTAGTTCTTTTCGAAATAGTAAAGTAGCAATACAATTTTAGTTACTTTGTTTAACTGTAAATTGTCTTAAGAATGACGTTGCATTTTGCTGTATTGTTTTTTTTTTAATTTATAATTATTATTAAATCTCTCGATCTGAATTACATTTGGTAGCGAGACTACCTTGGCTGAATAAGAGCTTTGGTTTAAATTATTCATTTTATTTTTTTGTAACATGTTCTCAAATAAAATTTACATTGGAGTCTACTGAAAAATAATAAACTTTTTATTATTAATTTATTGTCCACGTCAGTGATGCAAACTTAAAACGGATCTCGGTGTTACGAATTCGATTTTTATCCTGCCTGATTTCGAAAGCGACTAGCTGGCCCAGGTTTTAAAATACAAAAAAAAATATTTGACAAGTATCGCGCAAGGCCGTGTTGTCTCCTCAACGGTACATTCTCATCGATAAGTTACAACAACTTAGTAAACAGGCACTATCACTTAAACCGTGCATTTCATATCAATCGACCTCCTAAACAAAACGATTTATGGAAAAACAAACATGTCGTGACTATACCCAATACAATTGTCATCGCAAATCAGCCGTTAACCCGGAAAAAATCGACCAAAACCAGTACAGTTTCTACTAATAAAAAGTCCTAATAAACATGCAACTAAACACTGGCTTCCGGGCAAATAAAACATAAAAATATATCCTATTTTCATAGGGCGCGGGATGAGGTATGGGGTAGCTTCCCACCCACCCCCTTCTGCGCAAAAACCCAAAAACATCGAAATGAAAATGAGTATAAAGGGGGAGGGAGGTGCGGCTATGTGTTGGTAATTCATTTTTAACATTATCCCTGTGTGAGTTTTAAAGTACAGTCGCGGAAATAAGTTAATGTGAATGTTAATTGGGATGCTGGGTACTTTTTTTAGATTAGAGTTATTTTAAGAAGTAATTATAGGTAGTGTTTATATGGAATACTGTATGCGATTAGGTCTAGTATATTGTCTGACTAAGATGACATGAGAAAATAAATTAAAAGTTTGCAAGAAATCTTTTTTTTTTTGCTTAATTACAGTAATTAGGACTCGTTCACGTGTCATTTGGATCTGTTTACATTTTCTAAGATTGTTAAAGTAATAATTGTGTGTGATATATAAATGACGATGCATTTTTTAACTGTGATTGCGATAAATAACTTGAAATATGGTCAAATGATGTGCTTATTTCCTTTTAAAATAGTAACTAATTAGCGACAATCGGAGTGCCGCTTTAACCATTAGCTTTCTAAATTCTAAACGCACGAATAGGAGGGATGAGGTGGGCGTTTATATAATTTACATACGGGTTTATTTGAAACATAGGCGGTGAGCGAAACCACTTGTTACACCCCTAATTGCGCGACGCGGGTTCAAAGTCTAGAGTCCTGTTGCTATATACTAAACATTAAAAAAATTTCAAAGGAAGATTTTCAGTAATGAAAAATTAGTAATGTAAATGAGTTTTTTCTAATCACATCTATGTCGGCGAGTGTACACCCCGCGAGCTCGTATTGTGCTCCCCTACACACATCTACACTAGCGTGAACATAAAACGCAATTTTGTATTAGATTTAATTTGAGTCGCACAAGTCGTGCTTGTGTGCGTGCGTGCCTGTGTGCCTCCTACGCACAAATTGATTACGATCGTCGTCGAAAAGAGGAATTTGCATACACGTGGAACTCTTTTTTTCTCTTTCCTTTCGAAAATCAATCTATCTACGCTACGTCGCATTAATTTCCAGTTATTTATTTGCTTTACTTTTGTCTGTTGTCTAATTCTGTACGATTGAGGAGAGCGGGTTGCGTGTGCAGCGTTTCCCGGAATCGGATTTCCTAGTCTTGAACTTGGGCGCTAAGAGCGTGTAAGTGCATGCGTGGTAGTAAGTAGTGGGTAGTGATAGTGGCATAGTGCAGGGTGCAGATGGCAGTCGACGCGCGGCCTTCGCCCGCCGCGGCGCCGCGCCGAATGAGCGCCCGATTTAAAAACTATAGGAACGTACCCGCGCAGAGCGCTCGTAATACCACCCCCCGCGTAATGATTTTTTGGCGATGAATTTATATTCGCGCGCGAGCGGTGCCACTTTTTCGACCCCCCCAAAGGCCCCCACACCCCGCTCATTAACGCAACCCAGATATGCAATTCTGATCTTTGACGAGGAGGCTGTAGTGTCGGCGGGCGCCTCGCCGGGAGAGGTGCCCCGTTTTGTTTTTTCCCGCCTGGCTTCATTATTGATGGCATCGGGACGGTAATGCGGAAGCATGTGTGAACGTTTCATTACAAAAGGTGGACGCGGCTCGTGTTAATATTGCAGACCGGCCGGACCCGACCGGACGGGTGGACGCCTCGGCAAAAAAAACTTTTAGAAAATAAAAAAAAGAAAATTAAGAGCCGCAATTAAATTTTAAATTTCGAATTTGGGGGTCGCAAATATTTTTGAAAGTTTCGGTCGCGCGCGCGAAGTCTTGAAGCTTGAACTATCGGACGCGCGTTGAAAGTTTGTCCGAACTTGGAGTAAAGTTTCGTCACGTGCGTATGTGGACAGAACTAGTCGCGTGACGAATTGGCCGGTCGGTCGTCGGATCACACAACTCGCTCAAACTCGCTTCCGTCTCCTGTTTTACTGTTCCGATCGTTTATTGGTGGAGGACCTTAAGTTTGTTAATTTGTAGGTGTTGAGTTACCGGACGTTTGCTCGAATTGTGACTTTGTTGAAGTTTTGTTGATTGTTATTATTGAAACATTTTTGTGCGTTCGTCAGCGGGGCAGCGGCCGTTAGAGGTAAGTAATAATAATAATCTTTCACAGAGATGAGACGAGATGGACACGAACAGTTCTCACGAAATCACGGAGAATGCGGAAGTTGAGATTTTCGTAAAATATTTTTCTTTTACTATGAAAATTAGCATATTTAAAATAGGATGGGTGAATGCTGAGATTTTAATATCTGAACAATTAGTGTGACCCTTTGCTCGGTGGTGTATTATTATGTAAATGCGAGCGAGCCGCGGTGCAGGGGCTAGCTAGGTTGCAAGTGCGGAGCGGGCTCGATATTAGACAAATCTTGCATAAATAATGAAGAATCGGTACTCCACTGCATCCACCGTTGACCTCACCATTGTCCACGAACGGGTCCCCAACAAACACATTTATAACTAAACTGGATGGCAAATAATTAAAATGTGTTGTACTTATCTAAAAGGGTTAATGTTAATTATTTTTGCTAGATTGCTCTAACCTTCTATGTTTAAAAAGTTCGTTATTAATTTATGTTTAAATTAATTTAATTAACATTAAATAATTATTTTTAATAATAAAGTGTTGAAATTTAGTAACTTAAAATTAAATTAAGATATATTAAATGTCTTTAAAATAGTTAAACCGTACTTAGAATTAATTTATTAAATATTAATCTTTTTTTTTAAACGTATTTTGACAAAAAAAACAATTTAGCTATTAATAGATAAGGCTAGAGACACATTAACCTAGAACTTCGCGCTCCGAATCTAACACGGTCCTAATCTTATCGCAAATAAATTATCTAAGTGTGTCATTACTATTAGCTATTTCGCTAGTACGATTTTTTGCATAAAGATTCTATTGTTGTCTTAGATATACTATTTAGAACGTTACTATCGTCGTAATGAAATACCTTACTTACATCATAGCATTAAAAATGTATAACTAGTTATATTAATAATCAATTATGTTACTAAAATTAGTACATAAGTATGTTTGCCGTTACTACAAAAAATATGTTTGTGTAAGAATTAGCTTATTATTTACTGTTTATAACTTATGGGTAACGTAAAGTTGGATAATTTAAAATAAATGCCGCACTAAACACAAGATACAGCGAGTAAGTTGGCGGCAATAGTTTATACCTAAAAAATAAACAGAGTTAAAGTATTTTATATGTAGGCACAATAATATTATATAATTGTAAAAAAAAGAACAATTTTATTTGTCATTGTGATATTCTTTATTAAAATAAGATATAATTAGTTTATATTAATTGGCACATATATAATTAGTGTTAAATTTATCGTATGTTTAGTTAAATGGGAAAAATTACGTATTCTTTCTTATTAAGATTTTTTTAAACTTCAACCCAATTTATATAACCGCATTTTAATATTAAATACCAAAACCAATTGCTGTTCAACTAGTTATTACTGTAGAATAAAATAAGATACTTAAAAGTTTCCAAGTTAAATAAATTAGCTCCTAAAAACGAAGTAAAAATATTACTCTATATTGCACAAGTAAGAATACAGCATCTTGACCGTAAAGCACGTGGAGCAAATTCATTCACCTTTCATAGTCAGTTACAATAGTGTCTATCCCAATTCGGTTATTCCCACATTCTGCAAGGCGAGCCCGGAGCTCCCGCGGCCAGCGAGCTCTCGCCTGCAACACCCCTTGCTACCACCATTGTCAAGAATAGGCCATAGATTAGCACCAGCAGGTTTTTAAAACGTGTGCATTCAACAGACAAATGTCAATTAATTTTGCAGTTCAGTTATCTGTTGCAGAGGGTCAAATGTTTTACGAAATTCTTATATATTTTGTGTATTGTCCCACAGGATTTTTTAGAGTAAGCGGTCGAGGTAACGTTGGTGGAGATTCAATATTATCGGAGCGGGAGTAACTGATGTTTCTTAAAAAAGTTTGTATTATTTTGTCTAACTTTTACAGAGACCTATAACTACATAAGAAATATTTCTTAACTCATAAAATAATTAACATATTAGCAATCTCAATCAACTCACAAATGCAATTAATAAACATCGAGTAAAAAAAGTATGGCGCATCATCTCGCTCGTAAGATAACGCGCGCGATTTTATCTAATACGTACGGCAGTACACCGCCAATAATCTAGTCAGACGCTCCATCGATTAGTCTACCTAGGCATTCGTACAAAATGCCAGACTAGGAAAAGAGTAAAAAAAAGCGGTGACAGACTCATTCGGCGTCTCCTTTCTAATCGCACCCCACACGCACGCGCGGCTTTTTAATTGCATCCCCCACCCACCCCGGAAAAAAGGGCCGAGCACGATGGATTAGCATACAACCTCAGCGAGAGCGCGCACCCCTTCAGTTTTTGCGTGTCGGCTCCCGCCATATTTTCGCGGTTGTATTTTTTCGGGGGGGCGCGCGGGGAGCGATGTGCGTGCGCGCCGGGCCAGTCGGCAGCCTGCCGGCGACCGCGCGATGTGCATGAACCCGCCCGCGACGAAAACACTGCACTCACGGGACTCGACAACTTGAAACCTATTTTCATACAATTTACAATTATTTTTTATGTGACCAAAGTGTTGTGTGTGAGGATTATTACCAACAATCGCAGTTGAATCGGGTGAGTTTTAGATTGCCTAGTTATCAACGTGACGTTAGGACTAGCAAAATTTGGCGATAGCTGGGAGCAAGGTCGTGCCATAGTGATAAATTTATTTGCACAAAAAATGTGTTAGACTTATACGGATAACCTCATTTTGCGAACAACGCGTTCTATTGTATTATATTTTATGCTTAAATTCGCATGTTTTAATTTATCATTCTTGTAATCAAATTACGGCCTCAAAAATATTTGCGAGTCCTAATTCGGAATGAAGAAATGAAATTCTTTACTTCTTTGAAACTATTCCAAGTTTAGGAATACTTCAGCGGGACCTTTTAAAACATTTTTATTTTGCGTAAGCCTGTGCTTATTTATAGGCGAAAAGGAGTTAGATAAATTAACGAAAAGTGACGCAAACATAAATGATTATGAATTAGATTAGAATCGCCAATATTTCCAATGCCGTAGATGAATATAATAAACATGGACAGTAATTTGAAACGGCACACATTAATTTGAATACTTCAGTCAAATATTGAATAGTCATAGTTTAAACAAGTGTTAACTAGACGAGGAAATATTAGTAACCATTTAGATATGTAGAACATCACTTAAATGTATCGTATCTAATGTACAAATGTATGTTATAGATAATGTACTATAGTTTATTCATCAAACTTGCAAAAATAACCCATAAAATAAGATTACAATATTATTCATATAAAATATTTTCTAAAAATCAAAAGCTTAAAATATGATAAGAAAATTACATAATCAAAAGTTATCATTGCATTTAAAGTTAATAGAACTTAAAAAATACTTAAAGTTAAACATAATATTATTGACTAACATTCTGGTACTATTATTTAGCAGAAACACAAATAACAAAGCATAGTTTTCCTGTCATCTACGTCTGTAAATAGTAACAAAGTAGAGTAAAGTTTTGAACTCATAATATTATCACCAAAGCTAAATTTATTTATTTGTTATTTTAAATAGTCATTTCAAAACTGTAACATGAAAAAGTTATAACTTAAAAAAAGCATTGCATTACATTATTAAGCTAATATTGTAAAAATAGGAAGCATTTATATTGAGCGTTGGGTAGAGACCACGTGATTTTAAGTGTCAACTTACGCCCGCTGAATCTGGTTTCAGAATATATCCGTTACCCTGCTCAACTTTTTCAATGAAATTTGTGTACCTATGTAGTTTGTTATATTTTAAACTAATAGGCGTTTGTATTTTATAATATTAGTTAGGTATATGAAATATGGCATGGTTAATAAGAGATTGTCATATTATTTTAAGAAATACAGGTAAAGCAAGCGTCCAAAAATGGTAGAAATGGTAATTAGAGCGGCCCAAATCAGAACCTAAAATATATATTATTTGTTGGCTTTATTAACAATTCAAGTCCTATTTTAGGTAAATGCATAAATTTAAATATTGTATTACCTAAATAACAACGGTGATCAAATTATTAACCAAATATTTATTACGTTATTAAGATTAATTAAATATGCTCAAAAAGGACCTTTAGCTCAATTTACCTGTAACATTACGTAAAACTGGAGGAAAGTCCAATATATTTTCTAAGTATTTCTAGGTACCTAAAATTCTACTTAGGACTAACAGCTTTAGCTGCTTATAACAGAATATTTTATTTATATGTTGATTTGTACTAATACTTTTCTAAAATTATTTGCTTAAATTAAAGGTTTACTTTCGGATTTATGCCAAAATGTGGAAAGTACGGAATTGCCGTAGTAAATTATTATAATACCGTTAATTGATGATGTAAAAGTTGCAGAAGCAAGAGATCTTTTTGTGTTATCATTAAAACTTACAAACTGACGTTTTACCTATCAGTTAGTATAAAAGTATATAAAATATTTCAACAGATTATCCACATTTCACATTTATAAGGGGTGATAATTATAGACAGAAAAGTGCAAAAGTTTTTATGATGTATGCGGACGTATGACCACGATATTATATATGTTGTTATTATGTTGAACAATATCGTGGTCATACGTCCGCATACATCATAAAAAACATAAAAATACTTTGCTATTAAGTTTTTCAGGATATTTATATTATAGTGTTAATTATTTAACGTGAGTTTAAAGCTTAAACGTAGACCTAGAGTCTACGTTTAAGCTTAATCTAATACAGGAATAAAAATCTCGTGCCACAGTGACCGATTCTTATGAATTTGTGTGTGTATATTTGGTAGGTGTAAGTATATGAGGTTAGCTGTTTTTATACTACTATGTGAAGGTCGACATACCACGTGAGCGGAGACGCGGGCAACAGATAGTTTCATTTTATAGGTCTGCCCTTTCTAACAGAAAAAATATTAAGTTTATAGAGAACGAAAAATAATCACTGTCAAGCAAACTATTCTTTACAATCATCTTGTTAATTATTGGTATTTTATAGAGCTACCATTATTAAAGAGTTTTTGAAGCCTAAAACCGTAGTAATTAACCGAAAATAGGCGAACAGCCTTGGGCGGCAACCTAAAGGACACAGGTTCAAATCCGTCCGATCGTGAAATATTCGGCCACTTTTAAATATAGCCGAGTATTATTTTTTCGGAACTGAAGGGTCGTTGTTGTATTTTACAAGAAAGTTGGGTAGTCGAGCTTTTGTGAACTGCCTCGTTGACCTAGTTGTTAGAGAGTAGCTTCTTTCCACGAGATCTCGGGTTCGATTCCGGTTCGGGCAAGTGTAATTTGTCAGGAAAATCTCAATAGCAGCTCGGAGTTGATTTTTTTTGTAGGTAATAGCTATAGTACTAAATTAAAAAGTAAGAATAAAGTTATTCTTTATTCTTACTTTTTAATTCTAGTTTAATTTGAATGCAATGTCATAAAAACATTTATTTTTCTAATTGTTAACTATTGCCATTTGATAATAATTAGATATTTTACGTCCGTCGTCTGAGTGAGAAAACCGATAAATTATATTTTCTTATTTAAATAAAAGCTCATATATTATTATATAAGTTAGGGATATTCCATACCTACACAACTTTGCCTTAATTGTTTTCTCATTCTAAGAATATAAAAGATAGGATAGGTCAGTAGTTTTAAAATTACCCAGAAATGATTCAGAAATTTCGAAGCGCTACTAAACTATGACAGAATGGGAAGTCCAACTCTCAAAACTGATAGGTCATTTAGGTATTCTAGTGTCGATAAAAAAACATAGCAGTTTTAAAAGAATATACTAGCCTTGTTAATTTACCTTTAATAATTGGTTTGAAATCATCGAATTTAGAAATAAGGAAAATATACAAATATACAAAAAAAAGTTGTTATCATATTTTAATGGTAACATAAATGTTATTTTTAATTAAAGGTGTTTTTTAAACTAAATCTTTTTTTTATTAAGTTATTTGTGATTTTTCCGTCAGGAAATGCTTAAATAGCAGCATTGAGTTCGTATTGAGCCCCGTTGCTAACACCTATGAGACCTAAACATAACAGGTGAAATTTGGGTGTTATACATCTCTGCCACACTCTTTTGTGAAATATAGGCGTAATGTAACACGTTGTTATAAAAAAGAACATGAAAAATAAATGGTTCAATAACCAATTAAAAGCCATAAAATTAATTCATGCATTTCATTATGATATTATTGACAATAAAAACGCAATATCGAACAAATGCACAAGTAAAAACTAATGTACATCGATTATTTGAATCCAGTGGACTCTTCTGGCTAAACTGATTCAATATAAATACATTAGTTGGCGGATTAACGTGGCTTTGGCACATTCACCGATCTAGTGCGGGACTGACTAAAACACTGGCACTGGCAGCTTCGATCACTTGCGCTATATATTTTTGTGCTACTATTCTATTTGCTGTAATTTAAGGATAGGTATTACATAAAATCGTAAGATATTCGACAGAAAATCTTATCAAATTAGTAATTTATTGACAGTAAGAAAACTATACTAACTTAAGATTCTAACCAATCAAAAAAAGACTAAAAGATAGAATAATTGAAGTTCCCCAAACGAAAACAAATTTCGCGAGCATGAAATATAAAAAAGGCGTAGCGCTATTATATAATTAAACAAATAGAGATACATACATATATGATAACAAACAACACAAATATAACGTTAAAATTACTTATTATTGTGTAATAGTCTTAGGTAGATAAAATCTAGGTTGACTCCCTACTGAAAATTTCTTGATAGAAAAATTCAAATAGAACCTGAAACTTATTAATTGACAGTCAGATAAACTGCCGTTAGTCTAACAAGACTATCTAAGGGCATGTATTGCAATCATCGAGTAAAAGATAACAGTCAGATAAATTATAACTTAACCGAATATAAAAGTGACTCAATTCAAACACTAAAGAACAGTTGAAAAAATGCTTGGAAATTAAAACCCGCGACTATAGGATTCCAGCATATCGCTTTACCACTTAGCCATCCAAGCTCTGCTCTAAATCCACGAATTAGTTATAAGATTGCTAAGCATGGCAACATGCTATATATAAATCAATAAGAAACTGAGTAACGTTTACTTGACGCTAATGAAACGGGTCCTAAGAATATAATAAAGTTAATTCTAGGCTTAAAAGACTGTTACAATTTTCACTGAGCGTTTAAATGAGAAAATTATTCAAAACACTAAATCTCACTCACATTACACCCACCGTTGACAGAACTAAGTCCAAATATTATTATACGCAAAGATCTCTCTACAATTTTAGTCAAATAACATTGAGTTATTTGCAGTCTCGGAAAATCGGAAACTATTGTCTTTTAGTGTATTTACGTCTGCCTGTTTTATTATTTCATACGCCTTTATAATAAACAAGAAATGTGCGCGGTGGACAACGATAGGCTTCCCTCTATCACATGGGATCTACACATAACAGGTGAAGTGTGGGTGTTGTACACCTCCACCACACCCTTCTGGGTAATATAGGCGTGATGTACTGTTATGTTGTTATGTTTAAACTTACAATAATTGTGATGTGAAGGTTTCTAAGCTAAGCAAATTATACTAAAAAAACAGTTCAAATGATTATGCGACCGGTATTTTCAACTGTTACTTAGCTGAGTGGTTAAAGCGAAATTACCGGTATGCATAGGTCGCAGGTTCAAACCTTGCCGGTCCCTTATTTTTAACAACAGTTTCTTCGTATAATTTGTTAGGCATAGCTAAATGCTATAAAAATAATCAATAAGAATTTGAAAAAAGTAACCTATCTTATAAGCGTAAAAGACGTACAGATATAGTTACTTCCTCATTAGTAATATTAGTAAGGTAGTAAGGATTCTGCGATAAGAGACTAGAGCGGGTGTTTAAAGCGAATAAACCCGCAGAGATCAGCTAGTTTCGCATATATTTAGTTCAACCGATAACACCCAGACTGGTTATTAAAAAACATATACCACTAGACTTCCATTACTCATAATAAGGAAAACTATATTCTACAAATAGTTATGTTACTCAGATTTAGGTACAATAGGCCACGTAAACAAGCGTAGCCTTGTCCTTACTTAGGTCATTAGCACCGCCTAGACTTTGATAAAGCCTAGAATACCTAACGCTAAGTGAACGAAGTGTAAACATAGAGTACGTTACACTTTTTAGCTTGAACTTTGGAATTTAATCGTACGTGATTCGTTTCTGTCAAGTACCTTGCGGTTTGAAGCGTGAAGTTGAGTTGAAAATATATTAATTGCTAGTTTTTGCCTGCGACTTCGTCCGCGTGGATTTCGTTGTATTAAGTAGTAGCTGCTCCCGCGCTTTGGCCAGGCTCACTGTCGTGGAGATGTTAAATATTTGAAAACATTTATTGATAGACTATCAAACACAAAAATAACCATTAAAATCCGGTCAGTAGATACCGAGATTAGCGTTTGCAAAGAAACAAACTAACATTGTCCAGCGGTTTCGTCTGCGTAGTAGGAACATCAATATAAAGTAGCCTATGTCACGCGCTTTATAGTCACCTTTATCTTAATTAATTTAGTTACCTGCATAAAAATTTAATCAAAATCGGACCAGCCGTTTAGAAGATTAAACTGTGTATTAGACATTGGTATCGTGCAAATAGCTATATCAACTGAAAAAAAAATGGTTATTTTGATATCAAAAACAGACACTTCAATTTTATTTATTTGTATTGACTACATTCCGATGTCGATAAAAAGTAGCATATACCTATGTTAAAGGCTATAAGACACATGCGCAAAATTTTATCTGTATCGGTAGGTTATGTGTAAAAGAGTAACAAACTATCATATATTTACACAAGGTTATTTTCAAAAACTTTCGCATTTCCTCACTTATCGACAAAATTGAGCATCTGTTTCCAAATAAAGCCAATATTCCGATCCAGTTAGAGCCTGAAATTACCGGTACAACTGTCATAATCCGCCAGTTTAGATATAGATATGAATACACAATATTTGCATAATTGTGTTAAATTTTGTTATGACTTATGACTAAGCATTTTATTCGTTACTGGATTGTAAGCTGCCAGCAAAAGCAGACAAAAAAATGTTGTTTATTTTATTTTTAATTTAAAAAAGGTGCTAATTAAACTGACTTTTATTAAAAAAAATATTCGCCTTTAAAAAATTGCATTGCCAAACCTAACTCGTGGCAGACTTAGTAGTTTTGATGGCAACTTATAAATTTTGCTGCTTCATTTTTTATTTCTCATTTAAAAAGCAGTTGGTTTGCGAATCAATGCAGTCGGTTTAAGCACATCTAGGTATAAAATATTTCTAACATTTTTATCAAGGATCATACATGCACAACAAATAGTTACACATACACACATACACAACTTGTGTGTGTATTATATAAAGAAACAGTTGACTGGAACGTTTTTTTATCATTTCGTAAGCCAATGAACCTAGATAAGGAGTATGGACCGAAGCCTAGATACGCGTTTAGACCATTTTTTATACTGTGTAGCCTAAAGTGTTATTTATGTATGGGATAGGCTAACTGTTTTGATAAAATTTATTCTTTTTTACATCGGGAAACGAAATCAAATTTGAGCTTTTGAAAGATAGCAAAATGGAATCATATTTTGTAGAAATAAGGAGATAGGAAAATACTATTTGTTATTTTTTAATATTCAAATGATAGCATCTTCAAAGTATAGCAATAAATCACACACATCACATCACTAGTCACTTGTTACTGACAGCTAAAAGTTAATATAAAATACACATTATATTCCGTCTATATTACCCGAAAAGGTTAGTGTATAACATCCACACTTCACCTGTAATGTTAAAGTCCCAGGTGAAAGTTAAAATGTGCAAATAAATGGAAACTGTAAATCGATAAGTTAATGGGGTTTTTTTCATACGAAACGACTCCACTAAAATGTAGGAACACATAATAGTGCAGTGCTAACCCGTTTAGGAAAACAAAGTCGTGAACTTGATTAGCCAAACAGGATATCAGAGTGTTAGATTACTAAAGTATGTTTAAAATAACTTCCTTATTATTCCTTATTTTGCGCATTTATATATCCTTGGTCCGAATAGATTTTTCGAAACCTTAGAGAAAAAAATATTTGATAAAATAAATATGCAAATGAAGTTATTATCCACCTTTTGTTGTTATAAGATTTTCATACTTTTGTGTAGTATATTTATTATTTTGAAGCATTATTCCTATATCATTACAATATTCGCAATCGTAGGCTAAAAACAGTCGTACAGTGGTTTTTATTTAGATTTAATATAATAGATAATATATATAGCGGCAGGTTTTAAGTAAAAATATTTTACTAAAAAAACCGACTTCAATTATAACTAATGCACTAAACAACAGTAAGAACATTCAATGTTTCGCTTCATCCATGTATTACTTGAAAGAATACAGTAAACAGCCTTAAGGTGCCTACATTTAAAGAATTATCACCGCACTCCTAACCATCGAAGAGTTCTTCCTTCAATACCTTATTAAAATACAATCAAATTAAAAACTTCCTCCTTTTTTTGAAGTCTGTTATAAAAGCTGGTTAATGACGCTTCCATAAGCTCGTTCTCAAAAGTTCTATCTCAGAAATGTGACGACTGACAATTCCTGACGGCATATTTCTCATAAAAAGGTATAATAGCAATTAATCTACTTATTCTAAATAAAACATGTTTGTGATTCATTGTTAAGCAGTTTTATAGATAAAAACACGAAATCTTAGAAATACTGTAACTGGATGCGCAGCAGGGTGGTCTAATGACTGCGCCTTATAAAATGACACTTCACACTAATCTTTATCATTATGAGAATAGTCGTTTTATTAAAATTGCATTGTTGCACACGGCTACTGATTAACCTATACAATTCCAGTATACGATGGTTTCACGTTGGATAGGCTTCCCGTGCATTGCGAGACCAACATATACTGGAAATGTATAGGTTGATTTACGTAAATTATCGAGCAGTATAACTGCTGAGTCCGTATTTCTATATAATTACGATATAGAAATGTATTCAAAGAAATACTAAACTTTGTTTCAAGATAGATATTTATTTTTATTTATATTTTTATACCGATATAGAATAAATAAATAAATAAAATTTCCATGATCGCTGCAAAGCATCCGGCACGTCGAGAAATATTGATGATCGTTAAAATAATCATGAGTATATTATATATTTCATGTATCATTCATTGGTGTTAAATTAAAACGATATTTTATACATCGAGAGTGCTATTGCGCTCCATATTTTATAGAAGAGCTTTTGTGGTCGAGCCGGCAAGTGACGGCTCTTCACCAGCTACCAAATGGTAGAATAATCTTATAAGTTTTTTTCCTTCTCTTCTACCAAACGGTAAATATTTACACGCATGACCACGACTACATCCATAAAAGTAAGTTGAAAGCATCACTCGTACGTCAACGAAATTATAAACTTATAAATATTATTGTATATATTGATCTCATCCTTAATACTTTGTCCTGGTTTTCCTGTAAATACTCAATGGAGGTGAGAAAGTAAAAACCAGTGATTTAATATATTTTGTAAATATTAATAATTCATATTTCTTATATATGCAAATTTGGCGTAATAAGGGTTATGTCATTATTGCAGGAACTCATTTTCCTTGTGCACCTATGAGTGACAGAAAACAATGAGCTTTTAGGAATTAAGAATAGAACGTACTTAATAACCAAGAACGTTAAAACCTTTTTTTTATAAACTATGTAATTTTAGGGACAAATGCCGCATGAGTACAATTATGGTCTATTCAAAGCAATAAGTATATCGTAGGGGCACGTGCTCCACCGTAGACCGCATTATCACTTACCATACCCAGGAAATATCGCGCTAAAAAGCCATTTTTTTTAAATAATTTTAGGTGTTTGCTGTCTATTAATCCTTTAATAATTTTCAAGCATTTTAATTATAATTGTAAGGCTAAGCTTTAAAGCATTTCTCTTGTAAATTCCTCCTCTTCCCCTCCATTTTAGCTAAATAAGGCGACGTCAGTAGTGAAAGTAGAACTCTTATTTGATACTAGGTCCTACGATTTATCTCTTGGGCTATAGCCGCTTGAAAATATCCCTATTAGTTAGTATGTATCAATAATAATTACAAGCAGGATAATCAATTTTCATGACCTAATCGTGAACAAATAGTTAAGTTTGTCTCACTGCATTTGGTTAATTATAATGTATATATAAAACATTATTATATAATATATTTGTTGCGTATTCCGTTATCCTGTATGTCTAGCCGGCAAACAGGTTAGGTACAAACGATAACAAAAGTGTCTGACTAGGTTATTAGTTTAATGACATATCATCACGCCTTTACCATGGCCATGGGCAAGGCAGAGACGTGTTACACATTTGTATTTTTCTAATATTTGTCAGTTTCTAAAATCATCACTGTCTAAAACCAAAACTTGAAAAATTTACGACTGCGACGAAGTTACCGACTGCTATTGCATTGAATTGATTATTTCCCAAGTGAAAGTGCCACTTAAAATAATATTATGAGTATTCTGTCATATAAATATTACATTATTTGAAAATTAATTAATTATCATTATTTAAAAAACAAAAAAATATCCTATAATAAAATTTTACAATTTATAAATAACCCTAAATGTCAACCTATTTTTGAACAACGTCATACACTTTTGCTATCAGCAGTGCAAAATTAAGGAAAAGCCTCTAAATTACCTATTCGGCCCCTAGTACTCTGAGTTAACTTAAATGAGAACTAATTAGTGCACTGTGACTAAATATTAGAATTAGTAATAAATGCAGTAATTAAATTATAACTCAATTTAAATATAATACGTAGCTATGAAGTGGTTCGCTAACGGTTGCTAACCACAAAATATATTATGAAGTATATTATAATAGAACTTTTGCAACTAACTACTTTTCTAAGTACTAGAAAAGTAACGAACTGGATAGTTCATAGTTCTATTTCAAAATAATACATTATTACTTCAATAAACTTTTTAATTTTTTTTTAAATAAATAAATCTTTGCATATCACACAGACTTGTCCCGTGTGGGGATCGAACCCTCAATACTAGTGCAGTTGAAAGCGGCGAGGCGACCGCTTAAACTACTACGCTAACCGTGCACTATTTATATTCATAGTACTTCGATCAAAATGGTTCATATGCAGTTTTTAGACAAGTTCATGCCTCACGGGCTCCTTTTAAAAATACTAATAAACTTACATAGAGCCTGTATTCTAAACAACTTTCGTTTTTTATTTTTTTTTTAATTCCATATATGCCATTAGGGTGTTGTATTTCTAAAACATTCTACCACCATTTTCCATGTACCGAATCGGCTACAGCTAAAAATTAGCGCTGTATTATGGCTAAAAGCGTACTCATGTTATTGTATTGTAGTTTTAGTGATTTTGTATTTCTAAATGCACTAATATTACGTTCTTGAAAAAAACGCGATCAAATTTGAAGTGTTTTAGGGGCCTAACAATATCATTTACGCAGTATGACACTTAATACGTTTACGAATTGCGCGGCAGAATGTGAATTTGTCTAATAAATGTATTTTTTTTATTCTTTCTTTCATTCTACCATCCAAATGGTAGCTACCACAGCCCATGAATCACAAACAATCAAATCGAAACGTGGCAATCTTTGCCATTTTCTCGGTAGTCTTGTTAGTTTATTACCACGAAAGTTGCGAAACAAGAATTCAGTGACATATTGTTATAAGAAATGTTGTTGCTGATTTATGTACTTCAGGTTAGCCATGATGAAATTTAGGTTATGGTAGAATTAGAAGGTGGCTGCTTTAACTGCAATTTGGCCATCTCGAAACATACAGATAGTAGGTCATATAATGTTGATGATAACTTTGACTGTATGTCCGTCTGTTACGCTTCACGGCGAACTGAAGCGATCTTGATGGAAATTGGTATGTAGATAGTTTAAGGTCCGAGGATGGACATAGGCTACCTTCTAGTAACCAGGAGCCGCGGGCATTAGCTAGTAATTTAATATTATAAATATGAAAGTAGATCTTTAACACCTAAAGGACTGGATCGGTTTTGATGCAATTTAGAATGGAGGTAGATAGGATCTTACGGCAAGATATAGGTTACTTTTCACCGACAAACCACGCAGGCGTGCGTCGGGCGGAAGCTAGTTTATTATAAAGAAGGATAGAGGTATCGATTGCCGATGACTTTTAGAAATAATAAATAATTGTTTACTTGTAATGGACGCCTAGATATGTGCTGTTTGTCTTGTTGCGTCCGGACTGCGTGTGTTTGAGTAATGATTTATTATTACAAAGTCATACTAAAGTGTTTCAATAACCTAAGCATCAGGTTGGTTTCAAATCCTGGATGTGGTAGAATTTTCCTTCCGAAAATTTAGTTCCGGCATTGCCTTTAAATGACAAAATAAAGAAGGTTATAGGTACCTACATTCTAGCTATTCTATTAGAAAATGAATACTTGTGTTTTTATTCTATGATTTTAAAATGGTATTTATGCCGAATATCTACACTGCAGAAATTACTTTTTTGATGGTTCGTTTAAGTAAAAACAAATAAATAACGTATCTATGACAAAGCTCTAAATCTAATAGATCGATCTACAAAAAAATCGGTATTTCAAGACTCCTGAAATAATATTGACTACTTTTTATCAACGTTAACATTATTATTATACAGCGTCTTATAATCCTTACAACCTATATTTTAGGGCTGTAATTATGTTTTAATTGATCTACAAAACTTAATTATATAAAATTACATCACACGTGAAAAACGTCTCAATAAGTATATTTTTTTATGAATACGTGACATATAGACAAAATCGACCATTTTATCAATTACCTAAGCCAAAACTATAGATAAAATAAAGCATAAAAACTAGTGCAATGAAACTCACCTAATCTCATAATTCGGCACATCTTATCTATCGATATATCATATTTGCAATCTCCTGCACCGGTGATAGCCCAGCCCTAGGACTGTGACGTCAATAGATCGCGTCTATATCGATAAAAATAGTGAATGACTATATCGATACTTTTGGAAGTGCAGCCTTATCTTATCATCGTACGAGGTTTTAAGATTTAAATAGTTCGAATTGTTTAAGATAAATGTATTATAAGATATGAAAAAATAAGCCCATATGGACTTAATTAATATAAGTAGTACAAGTTTACGTCGACTCCCTTTTATTCTAGTTATATCTTATGCAATTTATATACAACAAAATGAAAATGGTTTTAAAACTAAAATAAACTAAAACATTTTTTCTTCTAAGTATGATGATAATAATATTTTCTCGAAAGCCGCGCGTATCGATCCAAAAATATATCGATAAGTGTTTCATCCCTAGCACTGCAATCCTTATCAAAGACCTAACATTTTTAATGCTCGGCATAAAATTAAATATTACCATAGACGAGTTTTTATACCTGTCCCTGTCTAAACTCTGATAATACTGTATACTAATGTTACTTGACGAGGAAAATTGTTTTATCAAAACAGTGTAAAATGCAGCAAATACATAGGTCGTGTAGTTGACCGATGTGGTCAGATGGTATGTGGCAACTATAACCAATGAACAATCAAGAATCGAGCACTTTCACAGAGGCTTCACCGACAGCGGTGACAACTTGAAAATTTACAAAGATTTATATTCTATACAACATTCAGGTTAAAAAATTAAGAATCCAGGATTCGAACCTGCACCCCCCGGTAAACGCCCCAGGTGCTTTGCCAATACAGCCATGCACAGTATTTAATTTATATTCTATTTTCGTTAGTGCGCTCACGTGGTTCTTAGCTCAATAAACCGTAGTCTAACATGTTAATCTAAGTTATAGACTATCTGTGTAACATATTTTATCCAAATCCGTTCAGGAATTAGAGTATGATTTGTAACTCAAAAACATTATATTTATTATATTAGATGGATGTTTCTACATTTTACAATCTGCCTGCGTATTACGATTCATGATGATTGTGATTAAATCAGATATATAAGTCAACTTTTGGTTCAAATTTTGACACATAAATCTAATATAATCACAATCAAAATAAATTGTAAAAAGGGGAAAATGTTAATCAGTTTGTATCATCAAAACACTCGATCACAAAAACTATCGATATAGATCTACTATCTCAGTCATGACATCACTATTTATATTAGCAAAAACATATTGACTCTTAGACAAATGATAGAATCTATCTATGTATTCTAATCGTGTATTATCTACTCATGTAATAATATATCGTGATTTGTAGTTTTCAATTGTGGAAGAACTTTTGTGAAACAGTTCATTGTATAAATATATATTTAAAACATTGCGGACATCCTTTTTTAATAAATAGTAATAAAAATAAAATAACTTAAAATAGCCTTAATCGAGATCTACAGCCGCAAGTCTCACTAAATATAAAACGTGTCTAGAATTGTATTTTTCTAACACAAAATAAAAACGGTTGTTCTCCTACAAACATGAGGCCGATAAGATAACTTTTGCAAATATGCAATCTTAATCTTTGTGATTTTTTTTATCTAGTCTAAGTTGTTGCATAGGCACTTCAGGATATTCCTAGGCTTTATAATCAACATTCCTCAAGCCTTTTTATAGACTATAAATTGTGACATGTTTAAGTCAAAAAATTGCGGCTGGGCATCAGTATTTTTGTAGTACTGCGTCGCATTTTTGGGATTTAACATGCTTTCGATGTTTTTGATGGTCACAGGTCTCCCATCTGTGATGTATATCTTAACTTGATGATTAAACTTTACGTCTTTATTTACCTAACCATGAATATTAAACGTTTAACGTTTTAGTTAGGATAACAGAAAAAAAATCCTGTAAGCTTGAGTTCAAAACACTATCTAAAAACAGATCCTAAAGAAACTAGCGAAATGAAGGTAAATTTCCCTGTAGCTAACCTAAAACGTCAATGACCTATGCAATCTGCCAATGTTTTACAAAGACATCAGCTTGTTAGAAAAGAAGTAACGAATGAAGAATTTCTTAGTAATACTTATTTCTAGATATATCAGTATAATAAAAATGCTATAATATTAATAATGCTATTATTATATAAACTGATAATGAGTTCAGTCTTCCTCATGTTTTCTATGAGTTTTTTAACCCTAACTTCTTTGTGTACAGCACTAATCATATCAGGTACTAGGGATGTAACATCACTATGATTGAGTCGGATATTAGGGATGTCTGTTGATACTTATAATTTTTCTAAACAGCTTATTTGTCAGAATATAGAATTTACTTCTAAAGGCAGACTGTGTTTTGGTCTGTTTTATATATTTAAAAGGTAAATAAAATAAATGCCGAGGTGATGTGTGTTTCAAATTAAAGATTGTTACATGCTTTGTTGGCACAGAAGTAATGAAATTGGCCATCATCTACAGTATTTAAAATTATTATCAATCATTTCTTATTTATATGCTTAATAAAATCTATTTAATTACTTTGAACTAACTAAATAGAGACGATGTCTTTCAACAAAATAAGCTTAAAAAACCAGAAAATAAAGTAATTTGAATAAATTATATTTATGTGCCATCCCTAATCAAGTTATAATCGACTTCTAGCACTAATTAAAGAAGTATAATAATAACGAAACATGATGTAATACTAAGTAGAATTGAAACCGGAGTCGCGGTATCTCCTAGTATTCCTAATGCTTATCAATGTGACCCCGAGTAAAAAAACATATCTCTTGTGAATGCCTCTTTATAATAGATAGTTGTTATAAGCTCTGTAAGTCTTTGTTAAGAGTTAATAAGCGTATTTAGGTCTATTTCTTATTATACTGTTGCGAATTTTTAGCTTAAATTGTACCAGAATATAAGGTTCATCAATGATTATGTTACAGTCTTTCGATTCGTTTCTTTGAACTGGTTGAAAGTGGGTTTATATATAAGAGGAGAAAACAGAAAGATGAAAGACACGGCAAGGTTATTGTGATCAAGTTACTGGAAGCGAGTTTTAGGTTTTCTTAAGTCAAAGTTTTATGTATTTTAATTTTGATCTACCGTCGTAGTTTTCAATCATCGCTTTTACACTGTCTGTTATTTTAGTTTTTTAGTTAATGAGCAAAAACATAATGTGAAATATGATATAGAAATTAGATACTGTTTGCAGAATCGTTTATCAGGCAAAGAGTTAAGAAGAAATCTTTGAAAAGCTTTATGTGTAACTTGCTATTTATGTCAGAAAAATATGGAGTAGTCGTTGTTTTTCCATGGTTTTCATTGTAATATATCCGTGTACATTCAACTGAAATATTATTATATTTACGTTTATTACGAGTATTAGAGCTTTATCAACCAGTTTAAGGTCCAATAAACAGCCTACAACACGGGAAAGCCAATAACAATTAAAACTAAGGGACGGACCTTATATTTGATAAGTCAGGCACATTAAAACATAACGCGAAATACCTAAACAATAAAGGTTTACGCTTAACCGTACATAACCTTACTTCCGTATATAAGCGTTACATATGAGAATTTTCCACCAATAGCGCGGAAGGTCAAAGATGAAACGTCCAATAGGGGAGCGTCGTTTGGAATTCGAACTATGTAGGCTCAGTGCGAGAGTGAAAGTGGACCAATCATACGTGGGAGTTCCGTGTGTGAGTAATGTGTTCGACACGTCGTTTGAATGTGTGCGTTTGAAGGCTGTGTTTTAGTTGGTATGTAATCTCGGGATTTCTGTTTTTGTGGACAAAAGTGGGTTAAGTGTAGGGTCACCGCTAGTTGGCGTTCGATATTACGTTGTTAAAACTGAATGTATGTTTGCATATGTTTTCTGTCCTCTAAGGGTAAAATGTATACGTAAATTTGGGACTCTTGTTGAGATTGAAGCTACCATTCCGCAACGGTAAAGATGTAAGGCTTGCAATCATAAGGTTATACGTTCTATTTTCAATAGTTTTGGTACGAAAAAAATCATTTACTTTAAATTTTCTTTTCTTCGTTCTTCTTAAAGGAAGCAAATAATACTTGTACCTAATTTGAAAATAAAACGGACAAACACATTATGTTTTTTTGATGCAACTTAACTACGAACTATTTTCATTTTATTTCAGTAGTAACGATTTTTAGTCTGAAATAATAAAGTCTTTTGCATGCTAAAAAATAATATATAATTATATAACATATTAAAAGCACACCCCTATTGAATTTGCGTCATCATATTATACAGTACTAAATATTCGCTTTGCCGAGCATTGCCGGAAACAACCGAACCTCAGAACTGGTGGAATGTAAACATGATTTAAGGAGAGCGTTTTTGATAGAGTTTGAGGTCCTAGTTTTTATGCGTTCTTACCTATATTTGCCATAAACCTTAAAAGACATTATCGGGATCGCCATGTACTACGATTACTAAGTTATTTAATAAATAAATGTTCTTAAAAAAACTAACTTGTACTTCTTTACAGAATTGGAGAGAAAATGTCGTATTATTTTGTATTTATTTCATTATATTACTTTGTGTTTATTCTTTGTACTCAAATTCTTTTCTATTTTTTGCAGGTTCACACAAACAAACATACAAAGAGGACAAAATATATATTTAAGGTTAGTGCTTACTTTTATTTACCTACCACAACTGTCTACGTTATAAATGACTACTTTCTACCAATTTCTTTACAAATAAAGTACCTACGTTTTACAACATTTGTGCTGAATGTAACTTCGCCACGTTGGTTTGTATCATACTTAAAATAGGTACAAATGGTTGATTTTACATTATTCAATAAATGTAGATTTCTAAAAGATAAAAATAAAAAGAATCGGTCGAGTAGCTTTTGAGTTAAATCGTAACAAAAACAAACAAACATAAAATTTCAATGAGTTGGCAGAATTAAGTCAAACATAACTATGTTTGACTTAATTCTCTGCATCACCTAAAGGTTGACTGGTAGATAATGCCGACGGCATTAAGTCCACCCATGTACCATTTTTGTGCATAAAGTATTTAAATAATAAAAAAAAAAAAATATTGCCTTCATAATATAAGTTTAGATTAAGTGTCCGGAATGCACTTCAAATTATCCAAACGATCAAAAGAACCTTCGGTTACCTCTAAACGATATCTCTTTAGATTACGAAAACATTATTTTTTAAATGGGGTAACATAATACCTATTTCTGTTAACTTATATGCTTAATTAAAGCAATTGCAGATAGCTAGGTCATCCATAGATAACCCAACTAAACTAAATGACTAAAATTTTAGACTTTTTTTTGCACTCGCGATAATATATCTGTTATGCACAACTGCACGGCTTATCGCCATCTTGAAACATGAAGAGTTAATATGAAATATTAATGTTATTTACGAAACTGTATAATGTAACAAGATTGTCGGAGCCGGGGATGATCTGGCGCATAAGACATATTTACAGGGGCACCACACCACAGCGCTGGATTAAGTGTCATTTGACGATACTCAATTATTTTAGATTATATATTATGCATGAGCGCCTGGGAGGTGCAAGGGGATGACCTTGCAGTCCCCTACGAACTTAAAGATAATATTTTCTGGTCACTACACACTTGACGAAAGATTTATTTATATAATTGAATTATATATTGTATAATTGAATTTAAGGACTGTTGTAATTTAATTATTATTGTGGTGAGAAAAATAAATATTTGTCTATGTCTATTGTCTATTTAGAGAAATAATTTGAAAGTTTAAGGGTTTCTGTCTGGAGTTGGATCCATGATAAGTGCTTGCCAATGGTGGGGGATGATTCCTACTATCACCTAGGTCAACATAACTAAAAATAAAGTTTTTTACTATGAGGTAATTTAAATACATCCCAAAGCCCAGAGGTGATCGTTTTAACCTCTATTAGAGTCACAAACAGGGAGAACTTCAGCTTCTAAAATGACAAACTCGGGTGGCTACTGGCTCTTAGGCTAACCTACCAGGATTTAATGCAAAGACATAGACGTTTGTGTCACATCCATTTAATCAAAGGAACTTTCTGAACAATTGCTGCCATAACTATGATTATAAAAATATTTTCAGTTTTATGATAAAAGCACAGAATATGTCTTGTCATGTCAGAATTATAAACGGCAAAAAGTCCCGATTCCAAATTGTATCGAGAAATGACGATTCTTAACCAAATTTGGTGCTAGGAAAGTAGGTATAATGGCATAATTATGTGATCAAACACGTCAAATAAGCTTACATTTACTATATTTCCTTCATATCTTTTTTCAACTCAGCAGCTCGAAAAGGCTTCCTTTGTTGTATAAATACAGTGAGTAAAACTCGACTTTGCTTCGAGACATTTTAGCAAGCATAACTTAATTTAGATTCGAGTGAGTGAGCTGACAGCCATTTTTTGTTAATATCACACAACTTTCTTCACCACGTCATCGAGTCCCAAACTAGACAGAACTTGTACTATAGGTACTGTTTTACGCAGCCAAAGTTGTATGTGCGACACGAGATCAAAGCTATTTACATCTTGTGCTTTTGAGTCCCTCACTATGCTCCAGACTCTAACCTAGAATCTACTAAAGAATCTTTTGCTTATTCGGGCCTTATATCGGGACTGAAAATTTGCACTCGGAGAAAAAAAGCGCTTTGCTCTCTTGTTGCACATATAACTATGATACATAAATGGCCAGTTAACACTTAACTGCCGTAAAGATTTAGGATACATAATTTGTGCAAATATTATTTATAATATCTCTTCTATTTCCTTATTCAAGAGACGTGGTAACTACGTAAGCGATAACTTTAAAATTATTTAATAATAATAATAATGATTATACATTAATAATATTAGCATTCGATATTCAGTATATAAACACTAATTGCCTGAATTTATAATTATTATATGTATATTCACGGACGTGTGCAGTGAACATGGTGTTGTCAAGACTACCTGAAATCGGTATTAATTCGTTTTTCTGTAAGTTTATAATATTAACGTTCACTATTTTAATAAAATGTTTGAATAAGAGTGGTTTATATTATATTTCTAGCTTTTTATTTACCTGCGATTAACATCCAAGCGTTTTAAAAGCTTATATGATAAGCAGATTATTTGCCACAAATTAAAAATTACCATCGCAATCAAATAAAAAGTTATCGATATAAAGTTACTTGTTTTCATAACCTTTAAAAGACAATTATACGGATCCCTTCGTGCGCGAGTCCGACTCACACTTGGCCGGTTTTTCAATAATTCTGTTCGATTATTGTGTTTTAATTACTTTTTACACAAGCAGCAATTCACAGTTTTTTTCACACAAGCTCAAACATCTGTCTTTTTAACAGGATTTGAATTGTCTGGTCTTAATCATAAATTTAAATATTTAATAAAAAAGTGCATTATGATCAAACTAGCATAATATATTATGACTGTGGACGAATATTGATTGTTAGACTTCTAATAATTCCAATAAAAATAAAACGATATTACAAAACAACGTAACGATATTTCATAATTCCGATCATCTTTAACAAATATAAATTTGTATTAAAATATATACATATGTACATACTAATTAATTATACTATTTCATAGACAATTCGATTAGCAACACTTTTAGCAAGTGTTTCTGTAAAGCAAATATTCCTATTAATATTATAAATGCAATTTTTTTAAGGATGTGTGATTGATGTGTTATTATTCCACGCAAAAACCACTGGATGGAATTAAATGAATTTCGATACACATGAAACTTAAAGCCTAGAATACTAGAATAAAATTAATTAACTACTTTTACTATCAACTTATTACGCGAGTGAAGGCGTAGGCGACAGTTAGTTGTTACAATATTTTTTATACTATTAGCTTATATTAAAATTAGGTACAGATAAAGATAACCATGGTGTTTCAGACCATGTTCAGAAAGAAGTTTGATTGAAAACCTTTGTGAATGGGATTGAGGGGAAACCAACACTTCATTTATAATGAGCCATCGATCTGAGCGAGATCGGGTGCTGAAACTTCCTTGTATTTGCCCTAAAAAGGGGAAGAGTATACTCAATTTCCTCATTCCGGTAATATCGAAAAACTCTTTACAGTATAGTTACTGCATTCGTATTTAACCCACACCGAGATCTGAACCTAACCGTTCGCAATATACATCATTGTGTCACGTGTTATAAATATAATATGTGCCGAATATTTATATAATATTTTATTCTACACTATTTGCCGCTGAAACCTAAACTAAGCGATAAGTTATCAGGTAGCCTAGGTCCCCGATAAAACGCTAAATTGGCTAAAAAAACATAGTGATAACGAATGGACTATCTTGCCAATGTCACACAGCGCAAACCCGGCTCTAATTCAATTAAAATATACATTAATATGTTAGCTGATGAGTTTGTTTGTTGCGCGGTAATCTCTGGAACCAGTTGTATAATATTTGTTACTTTTGATGGTCATTATCGTTAAAAATTACACTTTGGAAACAGTAAGTTTTAACTCGATTAAAACCGCAGGCAGCAGCTAGTATTATTTTAATTTTAATATTTCATCCGTTATTAATTTACCTAGTATCGAAAAAGGAAAATGTAATGCTCAAATTTAGTATTTAGAACTATTCTAACCAACCATATCAAGTCATTTATTAGGGAAATGATTATAGAACTTCTGAGTATTTCTAACGACATCGTACTTTCCCGTATTAATTAAGTCTTTTAATAAATTACTATGTATAATTATGTATTTTGACTCAAAATTTTCGTGTCTACTCTCTTAGTATTCCCATGCATTCTAGGTATCTACTGTCTTATATAATATTACTTATTATTTTATATAATATTACTTGTTCATTTTATTTCGATCACATCTTATTCTCAGTTTATAATATTATAGGATAATTTTCAAATATTTTAGTCTAATCCTCCTCTTTAGTTCAATGAAACTACTTCCGAACAACTTACAAAGATATATAGATTTAACGGCATGGAGCTCATTTGCAAAATATTAGATGAAATCTCATAAATAATTCAGTATTTAGCCTTTTATATAATGTCCTACAAAGAAGTCTAGTGCCCCATTAAAAAACTACAGTGGGTTAAAAGTAACCAACACCAATAGTGTTGCGTCTACGCCACATAACTAATTCTTTGAAATTCATTCAATGTAAAACGAACCCTAGTTTTGGGGCACAAATCATAAACTTATGGTACAGCGGAAATATAAGCTGTTACGAATACTTGAAGCGTATAGCTAATTTGTACAGAATATTAACGTAATTTTTCGTATTCCAAACAATCGAAACTAATATTGTAAAGAATTGTATTCGAAAGGTTTTGTTTTTTTCTTTAATGGCAAAGTAACATATTGTTTAGTTAAATATCTTATTTCACGCAGACAAAGTCGCGAGAAATAGTTTGTGGATTATAATCATGAAAATATATAAGTATATTACGTAAAAACTACTACGGCTTTTGAGGACCTCTTGCAGTAATATGATGAGATTTATAAATGTTTTTGATTTTGAAACCCCACACGAAGCAGATGTCCAACAACTTAAAAATATCTATTGTTTATCACAACCCTGCATTTTTTCAAATCAATCAATTACTTAAGTGGTAACAATATAATTGAGATAATCTTCTAAGCAAAGCAAGTGCTACAAATTAAAGATCGCAAATCAATTTTTGATACCCGAACCTACTAAATTGACAGATACATAAGTTTTTAAGATAGATATAAATATGTATGACGGGGTTATTAAATTTTGCAATTATGTGTTATCAGACACAGATAGTAAACTTTTTATAATAGTACGAGAGCCCACGACCAAAACCATGTCTCATAGCAATACGGCAAAAACCACATAAAATCGTTAGATTGTATGATTCTGTACCCGACTAGGTGTGTAGTAATAGTCGAAAGTGTAGCAACTGCGTGGGAGGCCATTTCTGCTGTGTCAAAAAAAAAAGACGGTCGGTATTATAGCAATACGTCTGATAGTGAAAATGTACATAGATTTTATAATTGTATTACGAAAAAGTTTGTTTTCAGACATTTTGCGCGTAGCATATAGCCTGAGCGCATTTTTGAAAATGTCAACAAATTTAGCCGACCTGTATCATAGCAATACGGATAAAAAAATTTTTCAACTTTTCGTATTGCTGCTATGATTACCTAAAACCTGTTGTCAGACACTTTAAGTGTAGCATATACTCCCAAAAACGAAAATATCGTTTCGGAGTCGCCTGGCCGACGCCTCTGTTAAATGTTTTTTTAAATTTACAGCCTTCATAGATATTCAAGAATCTCTCTTGTCTATTATATGTACTTCGACAGATGACAGATGTCATTACTTATTTCTTTTGTAAAAGTTACTCAAGTGTGCTCTAAATAAAACCAAAACTATCAAATCAATCAGTATTTAATTTCAACAGCCTCAGCGCTTGTTACGCTCCTGCCCCTTTCTTACTATTATAAAGCTCACTCGCCAGCTTCTTTTTGTGCGATTTATTTCAGTCCTTCAACTTCAATGTTACGGTTTCGGGTAAATTCTTTGTTAATTATCATCTAATAAATTCAGGGTCGCAACGTATTCATTGGTTTGTAACAGAAAATTCAAGATGCCTCGATACGATTTTTAAATGATATCTGAGTATCGAAAAGTTGTCTGATAGAGAAGGTGCTACACTTAATTTGTCTGATATAAATTTTTTGCACATGTGGACAACTTATTTTATCATGTCCAACAATTTTCAGACATATTGCTATGATACCGATCGGTAAAATTTGTTAACATTTTCAAAACGGTCTCAAAATTTAATGCGTTCACATTTCCGTCTGAAAATTGTTTTGTTCGCATCAAATAACCAAAATTTAGTAATAAAAAAGATTTTCAGACGTATTGCTATGAGACATTTTTTTTGTCTCATTTTTAATTTTTCTAAGTGATTTTACGGGTTTGCGCTACACCACTAACGTCTGAAAAATATGTTTCCGGTATCTCAGAACTATCATTCAACTACAGTCTGCAAATCAGACATATTGCTATGATGCAGTTCGGTAAAATTCTTTGACAATTTTGAAAATTCGGTCAGATCAAACGCTACGCGGAAAATGTCTGATATTGGTATTTTCGAGTTTAGGATAATCGTATCTATCGATTTGATGCGGTTTTGGCCGTATTGCTATGAGACAAAAATTTTGGTCGTGGGCTCTCGTACTATAAATACTGAATGCTGTGTAGAATATCGTCTAATTTGGCAATAATGTAGTGTACAGCAATCACAACCAATGAGAAGACAATTTGGCAGCGTAAGTGGGAGTGGCTATCGCTTTTAATCCAGTTAAAACTGGAATTTTATTGATTTGAAGGTTATCTTTACTTTATGTTTTTAGGTAGATGTATGTTTGTTGAGGAAGTACAAAATAAATGTAAGGATCGTAGTTCATGGCGTTTTTAAATCACTACCTATAGTGCTTATGGAACCTATGTTATGTTAGTATGTTTTTGGTCAAGACTGTAGACTAAAGGCTCTTAACCACGAAAAATAAAAGAGATTCTATCACGTAGGCAGATATAAAACATCTGGTTCACTTCCGCAACATTCTGGCACAACAAAAAAAAATATTACAACCCACTTCAACGTTTTCAAAACGTGGATTCAGACAAATATCGAGCATTTTAGCATTGTGCATGAGGCCAATTTTCAGTTTTGTTGAACATCAAAAAAAATGCTATAAATTATAAATTACACACAACAGCTCCCTAAAACCGCTAGCTCTTTTAACTTGGCCCTCATTCCACAAACGACTGGTTTTCAATACAACCGTTTTGTTTCATACAAAATGTGCCATTTATCTTCTGTTATTCATTGTTTATTCGACTTTTCACACTCAGACTATTTACTAGGTGTCAAAGGATTTATATAAAGGGTAGACCAATAGAGAAACGGTGTTGGGGAGGCATTGAGAAGTTAACGGCCGAGGATTTTTATTTTTTATTTTTTTTATAAAAAGATTTCGTAGGAGAACGGTTAGTAAAATTTGATCAAAATAACTAATAACTATCTAAAATGAGTTAATAATTATAATGGATAAAAAGTCTTAGTTCTAGTATTTCTTGTGAATTCACGTTGATACAAATATAATCACAGTCGATTGTCTTTTTTTAATTTTTCCTTCCTATCTCCTGAAAACGAATTTTATTAAAGTGGATACCTAGTGTTTCTCGTAATGTTTGCAGATTCCTTATACCTTAAGTTTTCTTTTGTTAGCTAAATCATGTTTCGAATTTCGCATTTAAAAATGAAGTATCACACGTAAAAATTTACCAGCTTCATATCTGAAATTTTCTTATAGCCAAATCTCACATCACAATTGATAGAAAATACAGCTAATTTTCAACAGTCTTAAAGTTTTTTTTTAAAAAATAACACGGTTTGATAAATTGCTTTTGAATTATTCTTTGCGATATGACAGATTTTCGGATGCAGCAGAATCTCCATCCAATACAAAATTACCTTTTACCACCTAAATAGCTCCACAAATATCACCTCTAGACAAACCAGTCTAACCTACAAGCCGTCGTGTTTTCAGTTTCAGGCATTCGTAACCTGATAACCTATCATTGTCCTGATGCCCACTAATATTCAAGAACTCTTATTGTCTCTTATGTTTCCAAACAAAAGTACAATACCAACTTGGTTATGCAGTTAGAAAAATATAAAATAGCTCTTATGTTTAAGCGATAAAGTTGATAGTAGAAGAACAGAAGGTTATGTGAGTTTGTTGATGTGAATGCAAGAAATGTAATAGTGAGAACTAGGGTCGATGTGTCACATCCTTAGATGCGTATGAAAACTAAACCTGGGATAGAGTATTTATGAATGAGATAGATAATATCGAAATAGTTTACTTTATACGGCCTATGTAGCGAACGGACGTATAGTCCACCTGATTGTAAGTGGGAACTGTAAGCCTATGAACATTAAGAATCCACAAAAGCATCTGAGGACTATGGTGTTATGCCTCGTGTGTCTGTTATTTCAGGGCCCGATCCCACTACCAAACCGAACAGAATAGCAAACACTTCTATTTGGCGACAGGTTAAAGGTGAGAAGGTGGTGCTAGCGCTGGCCCTTGAACACGTTTACAAGAGCTCTACCACCATCAACAATATATAGGTACCAACAACAATTAGCTAGCAAATAGCTCAATGTTACGGTGTTATAAATCAGGCCCAAAAATATGTCAAAAATCAGGTATTTTTTTTGTCCTTTGAAGTACAAAGGCATCTTCTAGTTAATGTTTTAAATAAAGTATAGCAATAGAATAGAATTTTATAAAACTCTGTAATAATAAAATGGAAGGAACTTAGTATATAACAACTTCCGTATTACATACAAAATACTTGTAGTTATTGCATCTAAATGATAAGACATAAATATAAACTTAAAAAAAAATACTGAAATTAATTACAGAAACAATTTAATTGCCTTTCTACAATATTTAAATCACAACCCGGTTACGTTTGTACTAAAAATATTCCATCGGGATTTCCCTCTGCAAGTTAATAATATATTAGGTCACTTTCAAAATTCAATAATATGTTACATTGCAATCCTATATATTTATGACCTGCATATGCCAAAAATACATTTTTATCAGTGTAAAAGCCTGTGCAGTGATCCGTTAAGATACTGCACTAAATCCTCACTAATCATAGTTTTTCTAAACCTTATCACTGATAAAACGCATGTTATATCGTATCGACTGATATACAAATATAGATAGTACTACGTTATATAAACAGTTGCTATGTATTAGTGACGTCATTGTTTACAAATCGTCAATGTTTATTAGGTATTATAAGAAAAGCTATCTAACAAAAAGTACTATCAGTTTCTGTTAATTAGGGGTCTTCAAATGGAAGGCCTTATTCCTTAAGTTGGAATAGAAATTTCAAAGAAAGATCAGCTTGATTTAAAAAGCTGTCGTAAGGACATTTCCAATAGGTAACTTACACTATCATACACAATCACACCAAGACATTTTGTCTTAGTTTTGTCAAAGTATAACTGAGACCAATTACAGCAAGCATTAAAGCCATAAACAACAACAATTAATGATCTATTCCAACCCTGTTTGTAAAAAAAAACCTTAAGGCCCATTTATTCTGCCATCTGTCTTTAGCACTAGAAATGCCTTGTTGAATTTGTCAACGATAACCCCTAGAAACAGTGCAAAAAAGTCCGTACAAATAGTGGCTAGAGCAATACCGTCTCTATTCCGAACGCTTCTATACAAAATCGGGCTTCACTAGGGCGGTTCGCAGTAGGTCATCGTAGTTCGTAATAGACGAGCAAGCTACCTGTTGCTCGTCACCAGAAACAGGGGTGAATGCCCGCACTAAACTATTGTTGTTATTGATACTGTAGTTCTAAATCTAACTGTAGGGTTGTCAGTAAAAATAAATTAACAGTGATTAATGGCGGTTTTCCGAAAACAATACAAAATCTATTAAAACACTTTAATCGTTCTATTTAATGTAAAATGTTTTAGAATGTACAATTATTTGACTATTGTTATTTTTTTTACTGAAATTAGGCAAATGTTATGTAATGCTCAAATATTTCTTACCCTTGACATTAAAAATACAACAAAAAGTCATACAAAATCTAGTATTTTTTCAAGTTTATTTCTTTGCCCAAAAGTCTTTGAAAGTTTCCAGTCGCGAAGCCAAAGAAATGGCGAATATTATGAAAAACAAAAAGTTTGAAGGCTGAGCCCGACACTGGGAAAAAACCTGAGTAAGGACTCTGTTGTTTAAAGCAAATACAAAAAGGTTAGGGTATATACATACAACATTAGCAACTGCCCGCGGTTTCACCCGTGTTGAACGCTTATTGGGTTGTAGTGTCATATTAAATGGCCTACTTATTATAATCCTAAGCAAAAGTAGTACCTATCAAGTTATAATAAAAATATTATCCAAACCCAATTTTGAGCTTCATTATTATAACAATACAAAAAACTTGTAAAAAAATAAGTACCTACTCAAGATTTGGTCTTAGTTCATATGACTTTTAATAACAATAAAATTTAAGTAAATTTAACTTAATACGAAGATAATACCAATATTAATACAGCCTCTTAACTTTCGCTTAAGGTGTGAAAATGTTCTAGGTAGGTATCCTAAGATAGCTAGAAATATACCTACCTAGAACCGTCAACCTTATCTTCACAATAACAAAACAGAATAAATAATTAACTAAAGATTAAAAAATAGGTCGAAAGAAGATAAAAACCCTCATCTGTCATAGATATGTCTCATTGTTGTTACTGGCCTATATTTTTGTTATTTCATTACCCTATTGTGTCGATAAAAAGAGTTATGAGTTCCAATTAAAGTCATTAAGTAAATAAGAAAACATGTAAATCAAACTGTAAATGTTACAATGTAATTATATCCTATTTTGTAATATTTTATGTCTATGGCCCCATTTTTACTAGGTGTCAGTAAATGATAATACATAATTATATAGAATTTATTAATATTTAATAATACTACACATCACAATAAATTTTATTTACAGCTCTCAAACTAAAGTTTCATAGCTATAATAAATATAAGTAATTCTATTAAAATGCAAAAATACCACTTTTCGCATTAATTCAAGTAATTTTATTAAAGCTAACAAGCAGCTTTAGATATTATTTTCTAACAATACAAACAAATATATTTTACGTAAAACATAACATAACAAATATAAACTTCTTAGAATATACATGTTTTTTTACATATTACTCACATTATGTAAAAAAAATACCTGAAGGCAATATCATAATTGCTAAATTTACAACATACTGTTTTTTAACTCGAATGTGGTTAAAATTGGTTAAACCTTATATTATTTACGATTCCACGTCGTATTAGTTACAAATATGTAGTTAATGAAATTAATTAAATACAGGTACCTACACCTAGCCATACTACATTCTTTCCACTGCCAAACCACACAATTAACTTTCAAACTATGTCCACATTTATAACTTTCTTCATGGATATTTCAACACATTTGTAAACTTATTGATTATCAAACCAATTTTGCCATCTTTCAAATCATATTCTCCACTTTTCCAACTGACTTCTCCACCCACAGATCGCCGCAACACACATGAGTCCGTAATCATGGGTGACACACAACACTTTTGTCTGCGTTGGAACAACTACCAGAGCTCAATCACCAGCGCCTTTGAGAACCTTCGAGATGACGAAGACTTCGTGGACGTCACACTGGCCTGTGATGGAAGGAGTCTTAAAGCACACAGGGTTGTATTGTCAGCCTGCAGCCCGTATTTTAGAGAACTGTTAAAGGTAGGTTTATTTTTTATCTGTTGCTACATTACTCTGCCCTTTTACTGCAGGGAATTTCAAGATTTAGAGAACTGTTTAGACAATTTAGAGAACTGTTGAAACTGAAAGGTAGGTTTCATTATTATTGTGATTTTTCGTCCTACGAGGTAAAATAAATGGACAAGCTACTTTTCAACCTTTAGTGAGTCATTTAAATTTAACAGAAATTAAAATAAAAGCCTTGAAAAATATTTAAGTAGCGTACGAATAAACGAGTAAAACAACTAAACTTATCTAAGAAGCCTTTAATACCAAAATTTATTTTATAGAACAAACTTACAAGAACTTTAAGATGGGAAAATTAAATAATAAAAAGAAAATCTTAGTACTAAATATTATTACCTATGCACAAGAATCGATAGATGGCGCTAGCAAACAAAAAATTGTAATCTATCGTCGAACAATACGTAAAAAATCGCGTTTACCACTTTTGAGTACAGTTTTATGAAAAAAAAACAGAAACACTTAAATATCTTTATATTAAGGCATACAACCTAGGTATTAATATAAAAAAAATGTAATACAAGCTTACAAAAAATTAACTTGCACAAAAAGAGATTGTCAGGTGTGGGGTTCGAACCCACGCTCCCTCTCGAGAACCAGAGCTTAAATCTGGCGCCTTAGACCACTCGGCCAACCTGACTTGTCAGAGAACAGTGAAATTTGCAATCGCGTACTAAAATTAAACATACTTAATGACGCAATAAGTAACAATGTTTATATGTGTATATGTCGTTGTTACATTATCATCGCGCGTTGTCGACTGAAGGGTTGAGCAGTAACAAATATTTATTTATAACCTACGTGAGGTGCACTTAGTATAATTGAACATGTTTGTCTTGAAAGTTAACGCCGTCCTTCAGTAATATTAAAAACTTACAAAATAAATCATTTGAGACACAAAAATGATACGTAACCAAAATAAATTCAGAGCTCGATTTTTCTATGGACACTACAAAAATATCCAATAACAAAATAAATATTGCAACACCAATTACCAACAAGCAACGAAACTCATCGTCATTTAAAAAGTTAAAATATCATATCTATAGTCTGAATAAATAAAAACTCAATTAGCGCGCCATAACAAATTCATAGACGAAACTAGTTTTGGTGAAAAAATTTAAACTGGCAACTTTCAGTATTTATCTGTGGTAACTCCATTTGTTTTGTATTTCGAACACGGATGAATAAAAAATAATATTGATTTGGTTTCTATCTAGTTTGAGCCAAGTTAGGTTAATAATTTTATTCACTTTTATTTTAATTTTCAATTGTCTTTGCATTTTTAAGAATACAAATTAGCATCATTATATTTAATGAGCCTTTTAACGACCCCCATTATCCCTGCCTAACTTGAAACTTTCTTCCAGTCAACCCCCTGCAAGCACCCAGTGATCGTCCTGCAAGACGTGGCATTCACAGACCTGCACGCGCTGGTGGAGTTCATCTACCACGGTGAGGTCAACGTGCACCAAAGGAGTCTGTCCTCCTTCCTGAAGACAGCTGAGGTGCTGCGCGTCTCAGGATTGACGCATAATGAAAATGCTCAGGGGGTAAGTAAAAAAAAGCAAAATATATACGAGCAACATCTATGCTATTTAGAATAGAAACAAAAATAGTTCGATTCGGTATCATTCGAAAATTTAAATAATAAAGAATGAATATTGATTAAAAAAAAGAACAGCCATAAACTTTCTTTGAGTCGCTAGCCCTAGGTAAATATTCTGTAACGAATTTTAAAGTTACGGAAAAGTGAATGCAAAGCAATTTATGATATCTCAATTAACACAATACAATGTCTAGTTCAAAAGGCAGCGATAGCCGAGTGGGAGACCGTAGGACTGCGAAGTTAAAGGTCTCGGGTTCGAATCCACGGCACACACCTCTCGTCTTTTCGAAGATATGTGTGTATTTATCATATAAATTATCGCTCGCTAACGGTGAAGGAAAACATCGTGAGGAAACCTACATGCCTAAGAGTGCCTAAAAAGTGCTCGAGGGTGTGTGAAGTCTACCAATACGCACTTGGCCAGCGTGGTGGACTATGGCCTAACCCTTCTCATCATGAGAAGAGGCCCGAGCCCAGCAGTGGGACATGTATTAGATACAGGGCTGCTATTATTATTATATAATGTCTAGTTAGTTTACGCCATATAAATTAAAAAAAAAAAATAGATAGTTTACAATACTTGTATGATCGTTCAAAATAATTTTACTTAATTACGTTTATAAAATTAGTAACTAAACGTTAGCACACTCACGGCAATAGTTTTCATCTTATTATTCATTTACTTACTTTCAAGGATTTCGCTAACCACCTGTTTCATTAATAGTTATTTGGGCAGCAAACAACTATTGTATATCGTGTATTTTATATGCAAAATATCTAATTTTATTATATTTTAACTATTCAATAGGAATGGCTGTGCATACAATGAATCCGATAGCGTTATTGTCGGATTTAATTGTATTACAATATTATTCGTTACCAACTGCTTTGCCAAATTTGGTTCAAAACCGAATATGTAGAGTATGACCGACATAACATAACATCACGCCTATATTACCCAGAAGGGTGTGGCATAGGTGTACAACAGCCACACTTCACCTGTTATGTCTAGGTCCTATTGGATAGGAGGTGAGCCTATCGCCATTAACCGGGCACAACTCCAACTCCGTGCTGCTATTGAGAATTTCCTGACGGAAATTTCAGAAATAACACTTTGCATGACCCGGGTATCGAACCCGAGACCTCGCGGTGACAGGCGTATACGCTAACTACAAGACCATCAAGAGAGAGAGAGAGATCGAGAGTATAATAGAGTCAAACTTTATGCACAATTTGTACAGAGGCAGACTTAATTACCCTATTCGAGCGTCTAAGTCCGTAATCTAATCAACTTTGTCACATCTTCGGTTCTCGTATCCTAACTAGCATTTTTTCTACAGACACTACTACAGCCCTTCCGTGCGCCGTCAACAACCTCGCCGCACACTCCACCACACCCACCAGGCGCCCCAATACCCCACACACCGTCATCATACGAGCGTCTGGAGGAGGCGCTACTGCAACCGTCACCAAGCGTCCCACTCATGCGCAGGACGCCATTACCACCGCGGCGTCTGAGCCGAAGTGCTGACAACAGTCCTGATGTGATTAAACGTCCTCGCCATGACAACAATAATGAACAACCACAAATTCACGCAACAGATTTTTCGACCAAGAACCATACTAATTCTCGCGGTCACAACGAAGCTGGGAACAATGGCAATGGGATCTCGAACAGCAGCTCGTCGCCGTCTCCGCGACTCATCGACGAGGTGAAGCACGAGCCGCTGGACATGATGTGCCCGAATCCTGATATTGACAGAAGCACGGATGATACGCCGCCGCACTCGCATCACAGACCCCTTGTGAGTTGGTACACTTTATTATACTTATTTTTCGAAGATGGAAGGTTATTGTTCAACGTTTGTATACTTCGGCATCTAGAGGAACACCTATCTTAGGCAATTTCGTATAGCAGAAAAATCCTTTACCCGCCAACACTGAGTCCGGGCCCTTCAGCCCAAGTGCGACCCTACACGGAAAGACACTACAAAGAAAGGTTCATGCTGCTACAATTATATGCTGCTATAATAATCATCCGGCGATCTAAGGATTTCTCGGCCGAATAATGAGGTTGTCCAAACATAAATTATTATCTTTTTATCATTTACCCTTTATAATATAAAACCACTCTTCCTTAACAACTTGATAATCTGTAAGGGGTTCGACCCCTAGGTAGGCAGAATACTATGATAAATAACGCACATTATTAATTACGTGCGAGGCAGAAAATACGCTTTGTAGAGAACTCCATTCCATGAATCCATGAAATTGTTCAGCTATATTTATTGACATATGTATTGACATACATATTTTTCACTGTTAGCTAGTTAATTAATACCTAATACTACTCAACATCTAAGAAATTTACATATACAAAGCAAGTATTTGAACAAGATTGACTTTAATAATGCTAATGTTAACATTCCGATCTCTTTATTCATAAAATTTCTTGTTAAAAACACCAATTATGGCCGAAGTAAGCACTATCGAATTACTATTGATTGCATCATAACCGTTTAATAATATAATGTTAAATGTTTCGATATTAAACCGCAGATGGAAATTGACCAAACAAGCAGTTAGATAGACCTATATTCTTACTTATCGGTCTAGATTCATCCCGCGGGACGAGTTGGCAAAGGACCTTTTTTAAGACTCCAATGTTAATCTGCAAATACAACCTTTATATATTAAGGCCCATTTTACCAATTTTTGATAATGTTTCTGATAGTCAAGAGTCAGTTAATTGTATTATTTTCTATACAAGTCATTTTATGTTTCTAAGATGTGCCGAATTGGTTCCACTTAATTTACGACACAAAAAATACTAATAAATCGTGTCATTTTTTAACAGACTTCCAAAAAGAAGGAGGTTCTCAATTCGATTGTATGTTTTTATAGTCAATCTTTGTTTGTAATAAGACTAACAACACTAATAAATTCTGACTCTAGTCACTAGCACTATCGGTCTATATACCTACTTAAACAGATATCTAGCCGAAATATCATCGTTCGTCAGTCTAACTCCTTAGCAGGTCAGTCATTAGATGACACTGTTTACTCGTTAAGAACCCGAGCTGATCGACACCCGACACGGCACAGTTCCGGGTACAGATTCTAGTGTGCTAGTCTCCATCTAATACTTGGTAATCAATGGTATTTAGTCTGTATGTCTGTATGGTGTTATGTTGTACGTCTACTGCGTCGCTAGGAGATAAGAGATTAGAAATATTTATGGTGAAGGATCGTAGTTTAGTCTTAGGAACTGATTAAATCATTCGTATTGATATTTTAATCTAGGTGTCTGTTAATAAGAACTATGTGTGATATATTTTTTAATTTGAATATTTCCTTTTCTACAAATTAACCGACAAATTTTTCGCAATTTTATTTCGATCTTCTGTTATGGGAAACAACAATTTATTGAGCACATTTCATGTATATCCTCCTAATATAGTTTAAGCAATGTATTGCATTTACTCAGTATAATGTGAAATGCGAACACATTTACTACAATAAACAAAAATGTTATCGCCACTCTACATAAAAATACCAACTCACCAAATAAATCCCTATCATATCCAGAAAATAAGAAGTTATTCACAAAAGTACGTACATTTTTATTAGGACACAAAACTTTAGTTATTCCAAAGTTAAATTGCTGTACCTACAGCTAATAGTTGAAGCCGAAAAGTTCGTTAATAACATTTTTTTTAATACCCGCCGAAATGTTTTTATTTTTGACGTTGAATAAGAAAATAGTACTCTGTAAATGAGGATTTTGGCTGTTAAATCTGAGTGGATAATGTCGAAAAGGTGTAAATATTTCAATTTATTAGGTCTATTGTTTTGTGAAAATTTTAGTAGAGTTTGTTTGGCTTTAGTACTTTTTGAGTCTGATCTATTTGAGTTCTTTAATATTTAGGTTTACCTAACAGACACTTATAAAAAAAATTACTAATCCAATAATATTTTAATAGTCATTATAGTATATGATTGTCTTGCAGTACGAAATAGGCCAAGACATTCAATCGTAAAGTACTAAATAAACAAAATACATTGCCAAATTCAGGAATATTGATTTTACTGTTGAATTGCCATACCGCAAAAAATATCATACCACTTCATTACCGAATTTAACTACGAAAATTAATTTACGCTTCAAATAAGGCATAGAGTAGTTAAGTTCACAACTTTAATGCCTTCATCGTGATTCCTCAGGGAGGAGGTCCGCCGTCTCGTGGCAGCTCAGCCGACGCCGAAGAATGCACACCGCCGCCACACCCAACAGGCCCGTTTATACCACCGGATACCAAGCTTTTCACACCGTCGAATCAGTACAACTTTAGTATGGATGCTATACACCCATCTTTGGCTGGTAAGCATTTATATTGTGTGGAACTTTAGATCAAAAATAAAATAAAAATATATTTTATATTTTCAACATTGCAAACTGCCAATAAATAAACTGTCGAAAATTTTACTTTTGTGGTGAATATAGAAAATATTTTATTTTTGACTAGTTTGTTTATGGATACAATTTTAAGTTTACAGAAAACTTTCTATTTGATTTGGTTGTAACCAATTCAAACTAGAATTTTTAATATTAAATTGCCTTAGTTTAAACAACATCGTTTACTTTTTAAACTGAGTTCGAGTCTCAGGTTAAACAGTATGATTTCAAGGTTTTTATAAAATTCTTTAATTTTTTTATAATGTATTTATTTTCCTATGGATTGTAGGAAGAGAAAAGCATATGAACTGTGTGGTGTTTTCAGGTCTCCCAAGTTCGTTGACTCCGGACGGCATGGCGAGCACTTCTCAAGGTGAGTGGCAGCTTGTCTAGCAACAAGTTTATTTTATTGCATTACCTACATATATTGAGACAAACGATATTTTTAATGCACTGTCTGTCGTATGCCACCATCACCGCTTCCTCTCTGCTCTGTCATTATTAGGTTTATATATCATAATTAGGTTTTTTTTATTATAATTTTTTGTTAATAATGTATGAGGCAATTATCACGTGACATATTATTTATTTTATTAATATATGTATTATTATAATTATATACTATTAACCTTTGTATATGTCTTCATTTGTGCTCTGTGTTTCTGTATTTAAATTAATTAATGTTAGCTTTTTGTGTTATGGTTCGATGCAGACGCATAGGTACGATAATCATTTTCTTTTTGTTGATTTTCAACGGTATGGAGTATCTGTACGGTCGGGACGTATGTTGATCATTGAACCAAAATGCAATGTGGCGTGCATGTAATTGTTACTGTAACATAGTGTAATGTAACTACGAAGATATGCTAGCTTGTTTTATAGATGTGAAACGAAATTGTGTGCTAGGAAAACCCCTCACTCCCATGTCTCCAAATTAGGTTTTTGTTGTTATTATTTTATTTTCTATTTGCCAATTTTTATTTTTCAACTTCTCATTATTTACCTTATCCATCCACGGACAATTAAACATTATTATCGAACGTAAATGTACTCGTATACCAATTGGCTGTAAACGTTACATAAAAAAAATGTTTAAAAAAAACAATCGTTGAAAGAAGAAACCTCAAAATTAACTTCCGAGAAATCCAATCATAAGTTTGACGTAGTTTGGGCGAAATCTGTAAAAGTTGAATTTACTTATTGCTGGAAAAATAGCGGATCTCATGAATCATTTCTAAATACACTATCGAGTTACCACTCGATCACAATGTCTTGGGAATCGGCAAATATAATAACAGGGAGATCGAACAATGGATTTTTAGTAATGGTATGGTGTCGGTTTAATAAAATACGCTCAAATTATTTCATTGAAGAATTAAAAACGCTTTTGTTCGGGAAATTCGAAACAAACTCGTCTGTTATGTCAACGGACAGTCCATCACACAATCATTGCTGAGCTTAACTATCGAGGAGTAGGCGAGATCTAGCGATCTAGCGATCTATGCGTACTAATACACCGCTTGGCATTTGAGGCCCCGGCGCCTGTCATCTGTTGAGGGGGGTGGCGGTGCTTTGAGAGGCTACGATACGAGAGTGCATTAAAGAGCGGAGCATCGAGGGGCTAACTGCTTGTGTTGTGACCAGGTGGCGCACGCACCCCCCAAGAAGATTACAGATGTGAGCCTTGTAACAAGAGCCTCTCGTCCCTGACGCGGCTCAAGCGCCACATCCAAAACGTGCACATGAGACCGTCGCGGGAGCCCGTTTGTAACATTTGCCGACGGGTTTACTCGAGCCTCAACAGCCTCCGCAACCACAAGTCCATCTACCACCGCAAGCAGCCGCAGCCGCCGGCCGCCGCGCCAGGCCCCTTCTACTCCGTCAACTGACGCCGGCGCAACCCTCGCGCTCACCCGTTGCCATTCGAAGAAACCGAGCTGCCATCCTAACCACCTAAATGCCATACTCTTGCCACTAGAACTTCTAAGTTAAACGATTGTAACGCGATATGTTCCTAACATTTGTATATAGCATAGTAATGCATGCGCATCGCAAACTTTATCTTATATGTATGTATAATTTATTATTTTCACTTAACCTAATAATAACGCTTGGTGCGAGCGCAGCAGCAGTCGCGCGATCGCGTCGCAAACGAGTCGGCGATGCGCTGCGCTCGCACGCACACCTGTCTGGAACCAATTGGGACATCTAAGATCGGTACACGCATAACCACCAACCGTTTTGTAAAAAGCGCATTAGTCAAATTCGAATCAGTACACGTTGAATTGCCTCTTAGGTTCAAAATTGATAGCAGTGGTACAATACTGTGCCAATTGGTTCCGTCACAATGGGACCCGTCGGATGCGAGCGGTCGCAGTGGTGTTGGATACGAAGCGTTGTGTGTCGTTGACTAATGCGCTGATGTTGGTTGTTATGTGTGGCGCAGTGGGCCCGTTGGGCGCGGGCCACCGCTGCGAGGTGTGCGGCAAGCTGCTGTCTACGCGGCTGACGCTCAAGCGGCACACGGAGCAGCAGCACCTGCAGCCGCTGCACTCGGCGCGCTGCAGCCTCTGCCACAAGGTGTTCCGAACGCTCAACTCGCTCAACAACCATAAGAGCATCTACCATCGCCGGCAGCGCGGCGTGCCGCAGCAGACGCAGCCGCAGAACCTCACCACCAGCCCTGACACTAAAATCAATCCGCCACACCACAACATTGACTTCTACAAGTTCAAAGATCAATTCAACGTCTAATTTACACAGACGAGACTAAAAATTCTATTCATTTTTCAAAAAATATTTTCTATTTTAAAAAAAGAAAAGTAACTATTTTTATTTTCCATATATATTTTTATCTCTTTAACGGGACTCGATATATTTTATGTTTTTCAGATTTTTTTTCTATAAACTATTTATTTTTAAAACTTTGAACTTGTAATTAAGGATTGACACGACTAACATCACAATTTTAACGGCTTACTGACATTCCACTTGTTACAAGGGCGGGCGAGGACCGACGTATAAAGTAAGATTTTGTTTTAAAATGACGGTCGATTGCGCCCGGAGAGTGCAATACTGCGGTATAATGAATAATTCCTGAATTTTTACACTATGTTTAATGTGCGACAATAAGGCGAAAGAGAAAATTAATATTTTGAGAAAAGATGAAAAAATCTTGGTGCTGTAAATTTATATATTAGGCTTAAATTTATATAAAAAAGAAACAGTGTTCGTGTAAGTAACAGAAGAGGCATATTATTTTCAAATTGTGTTCATTAATTTCGGCAATTAATTTATTCTGTATTTTATCTGTATGATCTCACTCTTAGATATTTATACGAGATTACTAAACGAAAATATGTTAAAAGTATAAAATTATATACACAGATATATAATTGGCTTATGAGGCTTTCAAATTATTATTTTATATTTTAGGTGTTTTTTTTTCAATTTTAAGACTGAATTCAGGACATAGCACCAATAGAAGGAAAATGAAAGATTGTTTTTTGCAAAAAAATATATATTTACCCGCAGATAAGCACTACCACAGAAATATACCGGATTTTAACGACATACACCAAACCTACCAGGATACACACACAGACAGCAAACTGACACACAAATACAAACAACTTTTCCCTTACTTTTTAAAGTCGACACAATTTTTTATCAATTTATTTATTTATTTTGTTTGTCGACTATTATTCATTTGCTGCTTTTTATTAATTATTGACAATGCAAACACCAGTCCAAGAATCGCATTTTATCAAGTGAATCGCAAGGTGCCATTTAAATGCATTATGGCTATTTTTATTTTTAGTTTAGTCAGATTTTTAATTTTCACATCTAGTTTTATTACAATCTTGTGTTCGTTTCTATTATTATTTCGTTGAGCCTTTTTAGAATAGGATTTTTTTTTCAAATAATATTTTTTTGCTTTTTAACTTGTACTCGTATTTTTTGTACATTAAAACACATTTTGTTTTTGTTTTGTACAATTGTAATTACACATTATTATTATATACATAATAGGTAATAGTATAAAACAAATTTTTAATAATTCTCAGTGTTAAATGTTCCTAAATTTGAACAGTGTGAATTTTTCAACTATTATATTACTGTTCCGTGTTTGATATTTGTCAGACGGAATTTTGCTTGCCATAAAATATTTTTAGTATAACTTTGGATGGAGGAACTTCAACGCAGGCCGGAGCGTGAGAAGGTAAAGTAAATGATAAGGATCATGACATATTTCTCATGATAGACTATTACATGAAATGAGCCTTAGTGTAGGATATTTATTCTAACGTATAATGACGCAGAAATAGTAAAACTTGATGCAAAGCGAAATAGAATGTCGCGTTGAAGTTGAGACATCCAAAGCACAGATCGATGTGCGTCTTTCTTTGTGAAAATTTATTCTAGTTCATGAAACATCACTACGACTCAAAGGTCGATAAAATATCACTATTGTTAAATTTTCTTTTATAGCAATAAGTGAACTTTAATTGTAAATGTTAACATAATTTATTATAAAACGATATACACATTAAGTAATGTTAGTGCCTGCTTCATAATATTGTGTTCTTATTGACGAAAAAAGACATATTTTGCGTAACTTTTCGTAAAGTCGTAAGCGTATTAGGTCGTGTTGGAAACACTGATTACCTAGGAAACGATGCTTTATCTTTAACAACTAAGAGGCTTCATAAAATGCTATATGTTATCAAATTCTGTTGTTATTGCTAGATACATAAATGCTTAGCCATTATTCGTTTAGTTATTTAGTAAGCTTTATTGTAATAGTTTGGCCAATTGGAAGACTAGAGTTTGGTGCTAAAAAGGAACGATGTTTGTGCTAGATGACATAAGTCACTTAAGGGATTCGAAAGTGGAATCAAAATTTTTCTAATATTTCGCAACATTCCGTGTACGAAAACGAAAATTAATAAAAAAATGTTAAGTTTTTATTTGCGTAACATTGCAAAGTTTCAAACGTAGGATTGTTGTTTTTTGATTAGTAATTTAGTCATAGTTTTCTTGTTAATTTGGGTTTGGGAAATTAAGTTAGTTGATTAAATAGGATTAAGGTTTATCTGAATTCATATAGATAATAGAAATACATGTTTAATTTACGATTACAGGGATGTGCTGCAGTGGCAGTACGGTATTTCAGCTATTTGCATTATAGCTATGAGAATTAAGAATTTATTTAGTGAAAAAAATTGTCTCGGTTGGGAAAAATTGCCAAAATAATAAGCGCTATAGACTGATTAGAGTAAGAACGCGTTTGACTTGTACACTATTAGGCGTATTTTATAGATAAAAAATGTACATTATTTACTAAATTAATTGATAATTTTATAAAAATGAGAAATGTCGCACAGAAGGCGGTCAAAGCGTGATTCATTTTGGTATTAAAAACTCGAAATTGATTTGTGATTCAAATGATCTTTGGTTGGAAATTTAGGTGTTAAGTTTATTTTGGGATCTCGAGAGGCCTCGCCTCAGGAATGAAAGGGTCAGCACTACGCCGTGTTCTAAGGAGCAGAACACATCCCTGTCAAAACTATATTAGTTAGGATCTTAGCAAGATTAAGACTGTTTCTGTGACCTGTTTAAGTTTTTATCTTTCTAACGTGTTAAGGTAATTTTTTTCATACTCGCATACGCGCGTACGTCGACTTTATCCAATGTGTTCTTATACTTCTTGTTGGCATTTTTACTTATTTTATAAGGAATCTAAATTAATTTATTGGTTGTTGTATTGAAATTTTATATATTTTTTCTTAAATTATTGTTCTACTATCCACGAATCTAGATATTTTTTGTTAACAATTGGCATCTGTGTAATGCAGTCCATTAGATTTTTAATGTTATTCGAGATTGTGCCAAAAACTACGGTGTTTTTTTGTTTTGTCTTCCATTTTAAGGCTATTCGCCAACACGTAGCGTGGAACGCCAAAAATATACGATTATTTTTAATGGGCTGCAATTAGTTATATTCTAATAAGTATAAAATGATTTCGCAACACTATATTATATATTCATAAATAGTTCTTTTCCTTCTTACTTTTAAAATTAAAAATAATTGAAGTAACTACTCATAAAATGTAATCGTTAAACCGAACTTCATAAATCCTAATATTGATGATAATGGCGTTTTTAATAAAAACAAATATACAAAAAACAATATTGCCAGTTTTATTAGTAAATCCTCTAATGACCCGTTTATTTTTTGGTTAGAAATACTGAGCTTACCCGTAGAGGAAACTAGGTAATTTCCATAGTGCACTGTTTTATTTTTTTATTCAAAACACGCTTAGCATATCTAGTTTTCCCGCCTAAATATTTATTTCCCGCCTCAACCGCATGCTGACTGTTAACACCCTTCATGAGCCACTGTAGCTTCGCCATCATTTCAGTTTATTTTTCTATTTTATTTATCATTTTATTTAAGTCACACATTTTTTTTTCTTAAAAAAAAATTGCCATGACGAAAGATCCCTGGATTAGGTTATTTTTTATTTTAATTTGAACCGCGTTCGGGGAGCAACCCCATATTTTTTTGTTTTTTCGATCTGTTTACAGGTAAAAAGTTATTCTCGTGCTCGTTATGCGGGAAGGTACTCTGTTCCAAGGCGTCCCTGAAGCGGCATATTGCTGACAAGCATGCCGAGAGGCAGGAAGAGTACAGATGCACGATATGTGAGAGGGTTTACTGTTCGAGGAACTCGTTGATGACCCATATATACACGTACCACAAGTCGAGGCCGGGGGACGATCCGATACGATTTTTTTAGTGACTACTCGGACGGAGTTGGCGCGGCGTGCGGCAGTACTCATCTAGCAAAGAGAACCTTCGCAACACCAACGTCCCCGACACCGCCGTACATAGCAACACTCACAAAGGTTAGAACTGTTTATAGACCAGACATAGCCAACCAACGATCTAACTCATTAACATCATGGATAATCCTTTTAGATTAAGCTAGGATTAAGGGTCCTTCTAAAATTATTATTTCATTTTTTTTAAATTGATTTAGACTTTTATTTGGATTTGTTTTGTATTATTTGTACTATTACTACCCCGCGCCCCCCACTCCCGTCGGGTTTCGCAGTTTTGACGTTGTTGTGTTGCTTGGAGCATGCTTCTATCATTTTTGTTATCACGTGTCTGTGTTATTGTGGTTGAAAGAATTTCCTTACGATTTTGAATATTATGAAAATCTCGTGATTATTGTGTAGTTAGTAAATGTGTACAGTGCATATTATTAGTATTATTAATTATAATTAATAACCTCATACATTGTATTATTGAGCGATTAACAAGCGGAAGACCACTCGCGTGGTTTTCTTCGTTTCGTATGTTGCCAGCTAACTAAAAGTGCGCTTCTTTTCAGGGTGTAATGCTTAATGTAAACGTGTTGTTTTTGCGTTTCCAGCAGTCCCGCCCCTCCGTATGCCCCCGCCTACTGCCGGCGGCATCAACGAGCCCCAGGAGTGTCCTTACTGCCGCAGGACATTCTCTTGTTACTATTCCTTGAAACGACACTTCCAAGACAAGCATGAGCAGTCGGACACGCTGTACGTGTGCGAGTTCTGCCACCGGAGGTACCGCACAAAGAACTCGCTGACCACGCACAAGAGCCTGCAGCACCGCGGCTCCAGTGGCATGCTCAAGCGCCTGCTAAAGACGTCAGCGCTGCACTCGGCGCTGGCGCCGGCGCCGCACCACCTGTTCGACCTCGGCGCCAGCGACCACGGGCCGCAGCTGCCGCCCGGCCTTCAATGACCTCAGACCATGGCTTAGATCGCTGCAGGTACCCGAGGCGGTACCCGTAACCCGCCCGACTGGACGCGCTTACGATTCGGATAGCATATGTGCAATATAACGGACAATGCCAAAACAATGCAGGACTTACGCCGCATTTATGGTTAATCGTATTATAATTAGTAAAATATTGACGTTAGGATTAAATTACATAAACAGTATTGTCGCACGCGACTTATAGAAGTCGTTTAGTGTACGCTTCGAGGATCGAAATTCGCTTTGTGACTAATCGTAACAGTACGCGAGTTACGGCATTTTCTAGTGAAGATGTTCCAACAGTGTTCAATATGACAATGTAATCCAGAGCAATACTAAAGTATTAATATTTCTAGTACTGCCAAATTATGCCAACTGTATTCTTAAAAAAGAAATACATTTTTTAAAATCACTTTTCGATAATTGTCTAGTGTCAAATTAGATTCGATAACTGTACAAAAAAGAACGTACAAATTTTAAACCGTAAATTTTTAAAGAAATGCAAAAAAAATATTTTTTACTGAAACTTTTTTCGGAACGCCAAATCTAAATTAATTAAAAGATACAGATTATTTAGCGGTTAATTACAAAATGTTTAGATTAAATGAAAAAAAAAATGTTGATGTTGAGTAAAAAATAAAGACTTCTTAGAATCTGATTTCGAAAGTACAAAATTTAACGTCTAACAATATCTAATCTATGTGCGTTTGGCTTCAATAATAAATAATATGATTATGATCAATGTGTAAGTAGCCGTGCCTTCGTTCGTCTTCAGAGGATGAGCAGGAAAGAGTTAGAAGTGACGAGGTATGGACTATGGACAAGCAATGGCAAGCGACGGTAACGGACGAATCAAAAAGTTGGCAGGGACGTTTCGAAAAAGGTGAATAGTTTAGAGTTGCCAGACTCCGGTGGGATCCTTGAATACAGGGTTAAGAGTGAGTAACTGACGTAGGAAATAGAGGCGCTGGTTTGCCAGAAAGTGGGTCTTCGAAAAGCAGTTCGACGATCGTATACGTGTGCGTGATTACAAATCATGAAACAAATTCAAACATTTCTTCTGTATAGAAATACGTAGAATTTAGGTATTAATTAATAGAATTATATTTAACCTGTATCCATTTTCGGATTTCTCTCTATGAGTGTATAGTGGTTCTTATTTAAATGTCGACCAACGTAGCTGATGTCTCGTTATTGAAAATTTATTAGATTATTATTATATTATTCTCAAAATCTTAGGATTACCTAACCATAAGATGGCTGCAAATTGTATAAAATTTATTTTATTTACTTATATCGTAGGAAATTGCTTGCGAACCGCGTTTTTCTGGAAAACGACATATCTATTCAGGGTGTATGGAACTTTATTTCAAAAAAAGAATATCTACGAACATCGAGATACAACTCTTAGACCACATATCACAAAACCAATATCCTTAAATGAAACAAAGTATTTTTAACACCGTGATATTTCACAAAGCCAAAGAAATTAATGTGAATATTTGCTGTTCTGCATTTACTTACAGTAGAATAAAATTATGGAAACCTTTCTGAAGAACGTTAAAATACTTAAATGTATTGTGCCATATCCAATTTACAGGTTTTAAAAGTTTTCCAAATTTCAGAACATATCAATAACTGATCACTCAAAGTGACGAAACTTTTGCACAAATTAATCAAATATCATCAATGCATGCACTACAATATCAATGCAAGATCTATAATATCAATGCAAGATCTACAATATGAATACAAGATCTACAACTGGCAAATAACCAATACAAGTGCGTTAATTTAGAGCAAGGACAACTTTTTGCATTTATTTTTCCAATGTTAAGTAACTTGGGTATAGGATCGTAATGTAGGATTTTTTTGTATTTTTACTTTCTTTTTCGGAATGTTACATATATGTGTACTTTGTGATATGAATTCATTTAATGAGAAGTTGTTTGGTATATCCAGATATTTTAATTAAGTTTTTATCATTTTATTCTCAGCTTAAATAGATTTAAATGATAATTGCGGGTTGAGTTTTGAAGTAAAATAATTTTACGTCGACATTAGCTGGGTAAGCCCGTATACCTCCATTTTATATAGTACCTCAAGAATATTATTTTGTTTTTTATTTTTATTTCAATGTTACAGGCTGTTTAATTTTTAATATAAAACAGGTCGATGAATTAATTTCGAAAATATAAAGATCATAGAATCATTTAGCTGGAGCTTAGAAGGAAAAAGCAAGCGGGTAGTTTGAATTGTAAATATAAGTTAGCGATTACATACATATTGAAGTATCGTGGCATCGTTCGGGAATAGAAGCCTCGTGATATTATTAACTAAATAGTAAATAGATAAAATCATTAATGGAAAGGATTTTTATATATTCTACTAATGGATTTATTAATAGTGAAACTTAGACTTAGTCTTGATAATGTTTTTTAAATGTTTGTGTTTATTGTTTTCGCTGTGCAATTATTTCTTATCGGTTTGGCTGTTTATTGAGCTTATTGTTGACTGCTTCGTTGAAATATTGGATTTTACATCCCACTACTTGTGTGGTTCGTTTGTTTTGGACGTCATTTTTTCTAAATTGATCTCAGTTGACAGCTGCATACTACATCAGATCGGAGACAGCCGTTGGTGATTGTTGTTAGGTCTTACTATTGTAAAATTTGTGTTAAGTTTGGATTATGTGTCGGCAAAAAGGAGGATTTGAGACCGCAGCTTAAAAATTCAAAAAATAAAAAATAACACAAACAAATCGCAAAACAGAAAAAAAACAGCGTAACAATTAAGTAAAAGTATATTTTGCAATGTATACCAAAATACTGCATTTTTAAATGATAAGATGAAAAGTGAGAAAATCTTTTTTTTATAAACGTGTAAATTATAGCAGCCCTTTGATTCGCAATATTATTTTCGCTTCTTCGCCAGTTAACTACGTTAAGTTTAAAGAAGTAATTTTATAAACCGACTGTGTTACTAATTAGTGTAATGCACTAAGTAATAAAGAACGGGATGCCTTCTGAACAGTACAACTTAAACAATAGCCTACAGTAGATAAATAAATAAGATGTTTCATACTTCGACATGACATTTGGTTGCAGGGATTGTCTCAAATCGTGCACAAGTCGTCTAGAATAGTGGGTAGACATTACAAACGTTCTCGATTTAAAAAAATCTTTGTTTTTTGAAGCCAGTAGCCGTACCATTGCTTCTTATGAAACTCAAATGCTATCCAGTTTGGACAGTTCGCTTTACGAAAATGTTCCAATTTTGAATAGAATTGAGTGGCTAAATGATGGTACGACCCCTGATACACGCTCAATATGGACTGGCTGTTTTTAATCGCTGCTTCTCTTTGATCAGGTTGTGCTAGCTCTCTGGTAGCTGTATTTAGTAATTAGGCTTCAGCATCTGAGCCATTCTGCCTCCAAATGTCATATTAAAGTATCTATATTGTCAGTTTTTCTTTGCAGACGCCAATTATTGAATTTTATTACACAAAGTTGATACTACCGTTTACTTCTCAATCGTTTATAAATGATTTTGTGTGGTTTTCCATGACTATCATTAGAATTAAACGTGGTGTCTGTATATACCTAATCTTATGAGAGACAGGTAGCTTGAAACTGCCACATGATTGATATTGTCTCCAATCATCCCTCAGGGAATTCTCACCTAAAACACAAGTTCACAAACCGCTTCACAAAACAGTTGTTTAAGAGAAAGAAATGCTTTTATCGTAAGTATTACCTCCTATAATTTTAAGTATTACCTCCAATTATATAATTTAATTTGTAATGTATTAGTTTAGAACGTGGGAATACCTGTACTTCACAGGAGGGCGTATTTATGTATGTATTAAAGATACAGCATACAGACAGGACAATGTTTTATATTTATCTAATTATATTGTAAATTGCGAACAAGATATAACAGTTGTTACATAGTATTTTTTCCCATACACACATTTTTTGTTGACCATTTCCATGTTTAAAATGCAATAGTTTATCTGTCTCAGTTTTAATTGAGAGCTTCCGGTTTTTAATTAAAACTGTGGCGGCACCAGATCATACAATAGTTATTTATAAATAATTTAAAAAGTTGCTCGATCGGCGGAGGGACACTCATCTTTTAAGAATAAATCGACTGCATTTTTATTAAGTCTTTTACAATGTGGCTCACAAATTAATGTTAATAGTTACAGCGCGTATTGCTCTACGCGGTCATGGGTCGATGTATTCTTAAGTCAATAGCTTTAATATTTATATCAGTATCTTCCACTTTAACGTAATATAATTATAAATAATAACAGTTATAGCAATAGTTCCCAATTCGCCACAGTACCTCACTATAATAGTTACATATATTATATGTATCAGTAAGCTACAATCCAGCAGATTTCGCCTGTGTTGATGTCAATTAAGATTATAAGGAACTGTATATTAGTAATTTAACTCCCCCGTCTTTTCAGTTTGTGATATTCATTTTACATTTTCGACACAAAATTCTTCTCAATTTTCATTTCAATCCCTATAATTATTTTTGTACTTTAAGAACATTTCGCATCGCATATAAAAATTTGTCTTAGTGCCAAACATTGACAATATATCGTATATATCTTGTCATACTCATCTCCTCATTAAAGTTATATATCAGTGTTAAATCTGCTATACCTACAATAAATAGTAACATTAATATAGTTCCGTAACTCAAAGTGCACTTACAACTTTTTATATAAAATAATAAGTATTATATACTAAGTAGTACATACATTTGCCTCCCCGGTCGAGCAATGGTCGTTGATAACCCGTCTATAACAGTACATAAATGAAAAGTATTTACAATATACACACTATGACATACAATATACTGACAGTTATATGCTAGAAGTAACTTTTATCTACAGATAAAGTAAGACAGCGGGGCATTTTTACTAAAAATCGTTAATTTGTAAGCAATTTTATCTTATAGCCAGCCCGAATGTTGCGTGTTCATGTTGATATATTGCTCGGCGCCGGCGCGGCGTTCGCTGTGCACTCGTTACGTAGTAGAATACTCAGAACTCAATATATTGAGTAGTGAGTTGTCGTTTTTCACTTGGTTTTTACTTTTCACTGGTTTAGTAAAACTGTGCCGCTGTTACTTGTTATGCTCGGGTGACACATTTTATACACAGAAATATTTTTTTACGAGAAAAAATACAATTTATATTGTGAAAGTTAATTAAGTGGCAATTCTAATTTACTGCATTATATTTTTGCTGACACACTTAGGATTAGAATTTTTCTTTTTTTTTCGTAATTTAATGTATGCACGATCTGCGTTTTATTAGCATTGATTTTCTTTTTTCTTTATAAGCTGGAGGCACGAGCGATACTTGCTCTGGACACCCAAAAATTTAAAATTAAATTAATAATTTATTATAATTAAGAAAATTTTGATTTATAAAATTAGTAAAATAATCGTTAAGAATAGGTATCGCTCGTGTCGTTGTAATATGCCTAAACTAATATTGTGTTACTATGTAAAAGTTATAGTTTGCCATCGTTGATCAAAGATGAAAAAAAATATGTGTAAAATTTAGTTAAATGGAGTTTTGTTATACTTTTAAAGGGTCCGGGGTGAGGTGTGTACAAAAATGAATTATAGTATTGTGTATTGATCGAATAAGGTTAGATGTGGGGCCGATAGGACCTGGTAGGCTTCTCTCGAAAATTGTAAGTTACACCCGAGTCGGTGAAGGCACTTACAGTACTATTGTTGTAGGTACGAGGCCAAGTTATCGAATGATTTTAAATCATCACTGAAGCAAGAAAAGCCTGGTTGGAAAAGTGAAAACGCAAGATTAGTGCCAATATTCTAAGTTTTATAGTATATATTGTGTAGTATGTAATTATAACAAGGTCTTTTTCTGGCTGAGTGCTTTCCAGTTTTCCAACCAAGTTTTACTGTAAATTAATTTTAGGCATATTGTGTATATTTTTTGTATCAATGTAGAGTTTAAATCAGTATTAAAGTCGCAAAGATATATTTAAGGATGATAAACTCCAGATGGAACCCTGAATCAACAAATTGCAAATCGAATAAGGACAATATTACAAGTACAAATTCATAGTTCGCAATCAAAATCTGTATTGTACAACGAATCGCTCTGCATTGATATGAAAAGTAAAGGGCTCATGTTTCAGTGATATTTAAATATGGTGTCTTTACTTGTTTTGATGTTGTTGATAAATGTGATTAAGGAATCAATTCGGGTTGAGAAGGACTTCTACCACGAAAGCACGAACACAAATATTTTACTTTACATTGCCGTTTTAGAACTGTGTGACGAAAAAAGTCGAGGTACAAAAGCAGCAATTTAAAGCAGAATCACATTGTGATTCCCGTTTTCGTGATAAAAGTCGCGTTGGTAGGAACATATCAGATAGTCGGAAAACTTAGTACTATAAGTATCTTTGAATCTGACTGTTTCGTCTAAACTGTATGGAAGAAAATATATCGGTTATTTTTAAGTTTAGGTTTGTAACAAAATCTGCGTTTCGAATTCTCAGCGACGTATAACAGTTGATTGTAATAAAAGTATAAAATAAACTCGCAGTGATTCCAATGATGCACAGCACTTTCATTTCAGTAGTTTAGTACCCTTCCTTGACGTTTTAACAAGCATCACGCCTACATTACCCAGAAGGGTGTGGCAGAGGTGTACAAAACATAGTTCACCTTTACGGTTATATTAACGGTGCTGCAGTAAAGTTGCAGAAATTATTTACAGATATATTTAATAACAGTAAGTATAATTTTCTAAGAATTTATCGGATTTGCGTGATTTTACAATATTTTATTAATATCGAAAGTATCAAACGAAGGACTTCCTTTGTTTATATTTTAAAAATATAATATTATTTTGGTGTCTAAGCAAAACTTTTTGTCCTTTCCACTTTCCTCATTAGCCTTATCTATCTTGAATGTAAGGGGATTGTTTAAGTGATCATGCGATTTCTTGTCGGTGACCTAGGTCAAGGTAAAAACTGCTCTTATTGTGAAGAATATAATATAATGTACTTTATTACTTTTACTTTCAGGACAATTGGTAAACGAGATTAATGAAAAGAGCTAGTGAACAAAAAAATAACCTAAAATGTTAAAAAAGTGCAAATAGTTGTATTTACTTTATCGGCTTTATTTAATTTACCTTATTATAATCATCAATACATACAAATAAATAAAATTGAAGTGTCTATTTTCAAAGTTAAAATAATGTTTTTTTCAAGCTGGTATAAAATCAAGTTCATTCTTTGTCTGTTGTTTGTCGGCTAATCTTTAAAACAGTTGGATGATTTTTGATGAAATTTTACAAACAGGTAACTGGGACAAGGCGCGTACCTTTATTACAACTACTTTTTATCCGTGTGCCTGCCACTGGACGAAACCGCGGGGAAAACGAAGTTTGTTTGTATGATCGCACTTATCTCGGGAACTCTTGTCAACTCCTGGTCAGATTTTAATAATTATTTTTGGATTTGATAGTCTCACTCTAATAGTCTAGATATTTACTATTACGCTATTTTCCACGGTAGCGAAGCAGTATGATTATGATTGACAAAGCGCGGGCACAGCTCCAACTTCATACAACGAATTGCACGCAGACGAAGTCGCGGGCAGCGAAAGTTGTTAGATAAAATTGTCATACACGAAACTCGGAAGTATTTATATGTTCATCACATCGCGATACAGCTTTTGGTCATTCCACTTAACTAAACCACTACTAGAGACATGATATTGGACACAGGCGGTTAACGCTAAACCTAGATTTTATATCTTTCGCATTCAATGTTTGAACGAGAAAGATATCAGAAAAAAAAGAGGATATCGAAAACGTTCGTCCAGCGTTAAGCGTCGGTTTAACACGTAGGTGAAATTGGGCCTTAGTTTTTCTTAACTCTAATATTTTAGCCAGTTTGCTGACATTACTTAATGAAAGAGCTCTAAGGTGAAGATTGCGAGGGTCATTTAAAAGTATGCCTTTACAAATTAAACATGCTTTCGTAGATATAAGTTTGTTTACTACTACTAGCTATTGGCCGCGGCTTCACTCGCGTATATCACGCGTAGACTTTCACCTAGAGGTATAAAAAAGTACTTTTACCACTCTTCAGACCTACCGAATATACAAAAAAAAAATCATAAGAATTGGTCCATTCGTTTAGGAGTTCGATAACGAACACTGAGACACGAGATTTTCAATATTATTAAAACATAACATCACGCCTATATTACGCAGAAGTTTGTGGCACAGATGTATAACACCCACACTTCACCTGTTATGTTTAGGTCCCATGTGATAGGGGTGAGCCTATCGCCATCCACCGGGCACAAATCCTACTCCGTGCTGCTATTGAGAATTTCCTGGCGAAGAAATCCCAAATAACACTTTAGCTCGATAGATCTTGCGGTGATAGACATAGCATATGCTAACCACTAGAGTTCAATAGACAAACGAGGCAGATTAAACATATAGCTAGCGACGAATTTCGCTCCGGGTATTATGTACTAGTAATATGCATGTTATATACATAAAAACCTTCGTTATGAATCATTCTATCTATTACAAAAACCGCATCAAAATCCATTACTATGTTCTAATAAAAAAATTAGATAATTAATAAATAATAAAATATAAATAGGTATATATTGGATAATCGCTTGAAACTATAGTCCTAAGCAAACTGTACCCAATCCCTAGCAGCTTGTTTGGGGAAAATGTGTATAAACACTAGTATGCACCGTAAATTACTTTGGATACCTCGAATTCAAATATACATAGGTACATACTACATCTACATAGAATCAAGCCTTCATCCCACGGGTAAGCAGAGTCGAGAATTGAAAAATGTAGAAAATTATACTTCGCGTGGAATTTCTAGGTGGGTGTAAAGTTAGCTGCACTGTGCACGAAAATCGACCAATAGACGGGCACCGCGCTCGACCGTGGCCAATAAGAGTAGTGCGTGACCCGTGACATTTCATTTGAGACCTCATTTCATTTTTATCGACACGACGAAGAATAAGAAGATTTGAGACCAACTTAACACCCACCAGGATAACAACATAACATAACATCACGCCTATATAAAGAAGGATGTGGCAGAGGTGTACAACACTCACACTTTACCTGTTGTCTTTAGGTGCCATGGTAAAGGGGTCGAGCCTATCGCCATCCACCGGCACAATTCCAACTGAATGAGTGCACGGTTGGCGTAGTGGTTAAAGCGGTCGCCTCGCTGCTTTCAACTACGCTGGTGTAGTGGGTTCGATCCCCACTTAGGACAAATCCTAACAAATCTTTGTGTGATCCGTAAAGGTTTGTTCTGACTCTGGGTGTGCTTGTGTGTGTGAAATGTATGTTTGTAAACACCTCGGCGACACAGGAGTTATTCTTAGGAACAACTCCTGTGCCGCCGACGACGGAGCGGGCGTCGTTTTTTTTAAAAGAGAAAAAAAAAAAAACAACTTAAATGCTATTGTGAATTTCCTAACGGAAAAACAGTTTGCCACACAGTGAGAGGCGCATACGCTAACTACCAGACCATCGAGGCTAACGCATAATCATATTTTATTTTATCTCATGCCTGCTGAGACTTAAAGTAGCTAAAGACGACCCAATATATAATTGCCTCAGCCGATTAAGATTGACGCTCAACGTCGCAATATTTTTACCTATTCCGTATTGACCATGAACCACGAGACCACGATCTACGGGCGGAAATTTGGGACAGCAAAAAGTAAGTAGACTACTATTAACAAGAATATAAAGAAATCCATCACTGCTTCAAACCGTCTCCCTGTCTTACAATTGTACGGACATTGCACATTTCAGTAACGAAAAGGGAAAAAATTACGTACAATTGTTTAATCTTGTCTAATGTACCTATTTTCTGAAAACAAAAATACATAATGATATAACAAAAACAGGCATAAGTACTTACCTATAGCCCAGCTTATAAAATCACTTGTTAAATTATTAAAGTCAAGGAACGGTACCGATAGTTGAGTTTTATCCGAGAAATTTACTTTAATTACGAATTCGCGGTAAACAAACAAACTGACAAGACAATCAACTGTTTAAAAATGTTATAATTAATTATGTGACAAAACTAGAGATGTAGCATAGAGATAATTCAGAGAGCATACATTGAACTAAATAGAGAACTATATGTTTTAAATGACATAATTGCCCATGCCCATTGCGCAGCTCTGCTCTTGCATTAGCAGTGCGAATGAATGAATAAGTGTTTTGCAGATACTTTCGTATATAAAAAAGTACTCTGTGGCAGATACTGATTCAAATTTACACCCATAGAATTCTTATCTTGCATAGAGTAAATATCTACTTAATAATTGCAAAAGAGAGAGATAGAGCTATGCTCGAGGTTTCACTACCCAATTAGAATTATGAAATCCGTTGGCGAACTAAAATCTCCGAAAAAGCATAGCAAGTCACTCGGAGCAAAGAAGGGTGGTGGCCACGAACTGGCTGCGTAGCTCGGGCCCACTTGATGGACAGACGATTTTGACAAATTTGTGCGCTGTGGAAATCGTTTAGTGAGGACATATTGAAAATTGAAATATTTTGCTTGTTGTAGAAACCGAGCCAACCAACAACTCAAGCGCAATGGGGAGCTTGACCTCATCGCTTAAAAAAGATTCGTTACATTATGTAAACCATACAGATACTGACGAAGTAATATTAATAAATACGCTTATTTCGTAAGGTTAAAGATTAGTGCATTCGATTGTGATTTTAGATTAAATATAATTAATCGATTTCCATCGGTTACAACACTAATGGCCCGAATTGTCAAAATATTACAGATTACAGATGTCAATATTGGTTTAATGTTGTGTGCGCGGTCTATGCACACGTGTGTTTTTATTTAATTTTTCATATAAGTGTAGCATTTATATGTTAAAATGGACGCATACGATATTTTTAAGAAGTTAACCAAAGGTTTAAAATTCAAACATCGAGTTTTAGGTGTTAAAAACACTGTAAGTATAAATAACCTCTAAACAACTTCTTTAACGTAATTTGGCCCCAAAATTAATAAAATAAGCTCAAACTATAGACTTACCGTCAAATACAACATACATTTTATATATCAGGATGACAACCTGCGATATTTTAGTCAAGTTTTCACTCCAAACGCTTTAAAAAAACTTAAACATTATTGTTTTAATTTTTTCAAGGATCAAACCTTAAAGCCTGTTATAAAGAAAGAAGAAGTAGAAATTAAAGAGGAACCAGCTAGTGACAATGAAGAAGACCCCCAGAATGAGTCTGAACAATCTCAATCAGAGTCAGAAGACCAAAATTCTGACGAAGAGAAGGATGGAGAACTTGAATTTGTGGAGGGAGTTAAACTGAGAAGTAAGAAGAAAAAGGTTAAGAAGGAGAAGCCTGAAGACTTGAAGAAGAAACTTGAATTAGAAGAGGTATTTATTTCACTATATTTCATTGAGTAAGGTTGTTGTCATACATCTATTGTGTCTATTTATCAAAGATGCCTCTCTTTCCCAATAATGTTATCCTTAAGCTACCAGCCTGTGCCATTCGTTTTTAAGGCCAAAAACAATCTAATTTCTTACACTTTCTATGTGTTTAGTGTTTGCCTCTCGCGATTCACATTAAATTCCTGGGTCAGACAAAGTGTTGTTTGTGAACATTCTGTCATAATATTAAGAAGAGATTCTCTACAAAATTAGTAAATCTTTTAGAAGTTTAGCCAATACAAACAATCAGACAAAAAAAAACAAAACTATTTTAAGCAAATGCAAACAACTATACCAGCTTGTAAAAAAATTGTTATTTTGTCATTAAAAACAGACACTTCAAATTTTATTTGTTTGTATTGATGTATCTAATTGTTTTCAGCAAAATCGTTTCCGCAATGAGCATGGTATCAAAGCAGTTGGGCGACATGTACCGCCCGCACTACAAGACTTTGCAGACCTAGCTGCCAGATACAATGTATCACAAGGGCTGATTGACTGTGTCAAGCAGTGTGGGTATACGGAACCTACTCCTGTGCAAAGACAAGCTATACCTTGTATGTTAGAGGTGAGTTTGTTAATCATTATTTTTATAAAAGTAAATTAAGTAATTATTTTCATAATTTGTATGACAGCATCTGCCTGCTGGATTCTTAATTTTTCAACTTTAATATTATATAAAATACAAAAAGCCATAGAAAAGCTATAATTAGCTTTAAAATATTACAAGTACTGTCAGAATATTGCAAAAACAATGCAATATACTGGAACCCTAAGTCAAGTTAAGTCAAAACTGAAATGCATGGGCACTTGGCATTACTTAATGCTGTCCGTCAGTCAGAAGTCTGATGCTTGTTCTGTGAAGCCCTTGAATAGTTTGTCCATCTTGTCAATGATTAGCCAACAGATGGAGTGGCAATTTTTATTTTCCTCTAATACTAAATCATAATAAATGAATACACAATCTGCAGACAAAACCCATTTTATTTTTATGGAAAAAAAATTATCACCTAATTATTGAAATAAACAATCAATATTTATTTCTTTCAGGACCGTCAAATCTTTGCTTGCGCACCCACCGGTTCAGGCAAAACCGCTGCATTCCTCCTCCCGATACTCCATTCCCTTGGTGCCCCCCAAGGGGGTCCCAGAGCACTCATTCTCTGTCCTACCAGAGAATTGGCTCATCAGATATACAGAGAAGCATTACGGTTGAGTGTCGCTAGTGAACTGAGGTGCAGTGTTGTTAGAAATATTAAGGAAAGTAAGGTGAAAGAAAGAGAAGCTACTATTAGAAGAAGTGGTGAGTTAACTAATATTGTGAAACTGCTTGGTGCCGTACCAAATAAAAAACTGATTGACTATTTTTGCAGCCTAAGGCGTGCGCTATCGTCAGAGGTGTGGGTAAGCTGTCCGCACACACGTCACATGGCGTCGCGTGTTGGTGCCGTGTGACGTTTGTGCGGCCAACGCGCCCACATGCCCGAAGATCGTGCATGTCTAGCTTTAGAGAAATATAATTGTAGAATATGTGAAAACATTAGGCAAAGTGGTTGAAATGCATTGAAACTGTTTTTAAAAGCTAATTAAACTATAAATTATGTTGCTGCATAATAGCCTGAGGAATTCTTAAAATTATTTATTTAAGAATTCATCTTTGAACTCTTTACATTTTTTAAATTCATTCTTAAAATTATACTCTTAAGATTAGTCACAATTATATGTACAAATGTCTTATTCAGCTCTAAATTTTATTATATGTATATCTGTTTTAATTTTTTCAGATATTGTAGTGAGTACTCCAAATAGATTATGTTACCTCATGAATCAGGAAAATGTCAACATATCTCTGGATAAGTAAGTTCCTATATTTTTATTTTTGTATTTATAAGCTGGTCTTTATATGCTGTCAGTCTAGTAGTTGTGTTTTTGCACTACAACTGTGTGTCTATTACAATATTCAGGCTAGGTAAGCATTTAATTAAAGGCATAACATTATTTTCTTTATCTATTTAACCGACTTAAAAAAAAAATTAAGGAAGTTCTTAATTCAATTGTATTTTTATGTTGGTTCCCCGATTATTTGAAGATGCCAGGACCAATTTCAAAAATTCTTTGTTTTATCTGAAAGAGTATATTTGTAATGTGGGACATCGGGTCACGATGTGATGATGGGATCCTAGAGAAATAGAAATAGCGGGCAACCCTTATATTTTAAAGGCTTCTATATTTTTTTTCGTATATTACCTAAAGCTACTCAGATATTTGCATGTAGCAGTCAGCATTTCTTGTTGCTGAGTTGATGCTGGAAAGTACAATGCCTCAATGGTATTATGGGGATAAATATTAATATTAAGGCTGATGGCTGTATTCTTTTAAGTTATACACAGATGAGGCGAGATGTTGAATTCTTAACTTAACTTTAGCATTTCTTACTTTTTAGTGCATTTTTTGTAATTGAATTCGGTTTTTTATTGTAAAATTATTGGATAGCAATATATCAACAGGATTGAGTATTTAAAAAGATCATGAAACATACCAAACAAAGCCTGGGTATAAACTTTTGTTAGACCATTTATTTTAATCACTTGTAATAGCATAAATATAATGTTTTGATTTCCAGAGTCCAATGGTTAATCATTGACGAAGCAGACAAGCTATTCGAGGGCTCCACAGACCAGGCGTCAGACTTTAGACAGCAGTTAGATCAGATCATGACGGCGTGCAACAGCAAGCAACGCCGGGTGGCCATGTACAGTGCGACGCACACGCCGGTGGTCGCTAAGTGGTGCCGGCATCATATGAGGGGACTTATCAATGTTACTGTTGGACAAAGGTGTGTAATTATAACAATAATAGTCTCAGTCAATGAACTGATAGCCAAGTGCCTCAATCAACACCTTAAGAGGCTCGTCTGGCAAGACAGCAGGCAAGGCAGATGGACCAAGGGTCAGATGCAAAAGGTGCTCATTTTGGACACGGCACGCATTGTGAGGAGGTTCCCCTCTCTGGAGCCCTAACCACCGCCAATTTGATCCCTGCACCCGATGTCGGTGGGACACAGTTTTCTATATTTTCAAATGATGTTTAGATAATTTTTATAAATAATATTTTAAAATATTTAAAATAAGTTGTGAAATAAAGAAAGAGAAACAGTAATAGTAAAGTTTAGTAATTACATAAAACTAAAGGCCAATTTCAGTTTCTAGTTTCTGATAAGGTTTCGAATAGTTAAGTGCTGTTTAATTCTATAAATTTCAATGCAGATTCGACATTTTATCTATCCAAAAAGTCATCAAATACCTTTGCACTTAAATACTCTATCTTTTTATTTAATTTCGTTTGATAATAATTTCAGAAATGCAGCAACTACCTTAGTGGACCAAAAGTTACTTTACTGCGGCAATGAAAATGGCAAGCTTGTGGCTTTCAGACAACTTGTGCAAGAAGGATTAAAACCTCCTGTGTTAGGTATGTATTGACGCTCATTATCTCGTAATTCTGACAAAACACCTTTGTTATAATACTAACACCAAAGACGATCTAAATACTAAAGACAGGCAACGTAGAACAAAAAAGTGTCCGCTCGAAAAAATTACTTTTTAACTCAAAAGATGTCGCTAAGTGTATCGAACTATGGATTTGTGTGACAAATTAATAGGACTCCGTTCATTAACTCAAAAGTCTGTCGTAGAAGTGCGAACAAAAAACTCTAGATGGCATTGTATGTATAGGTACCAAAGTCATTAAAATCTCAGAATAATATGCTTTTTATTTCAATATAAATAAAATTAATACAATAAAAAAACAAATTAATTTAAAAAATATTTTATAATCTTTCAAAATTGTACTAGGATTGCCAGTACAATAATTATGAGATGTTTTCTTACTACATAAAAAATGAGATGAATATACGTTTTTTTCACAGGCTGTCAAAACTGACCCGAAATAATAATTGTGCAAACTACGGGTATATTCAACTTTAATTTCTAGGACGACATGCGCACGCGCGGCGCGCACGTTACGTTAAATTTGCACGGGAGCGGAGCAGTAAGGCTTAACGGGGGTCAAAGCGCGGGAGCAGCTACTACTTAATACAACGAATTCCACGCGGACAAAGTCGCGGGCAACAGCTAGTTCGTACAATATACAGAATAATACAGATGCTCAAAATATTATATAGTTTCAATATCTGATATTGAATACCAGTATAAGGTTTCGATATACGATTTAATACGATATGCCGAAAAACCGATATCGCCCGTCTCTATCAAGCAAGGTAGGTATTAATCTGTATTATTTTGTTTAATAAATCCCTCCCCAATTAATAATGGCAAAAACAAAAGAAATCTAAAAAATAGGCTAATTTTATTTAAAAGTTACTCTTCTACTTTCTATTAAAAAATCATTAAAATAAATTTCTTATCCAAGGATTTATAATTATTATTCTTTGTAATGATTCCTAGAGTTGCTACTGATATGAATTCGACATCCGCCAGCTTACGAGGTGAAACAGACGCGAATGTAAACGGACGCTCGTCGAAAAGCTCGCGGCCGCGCTCGCACGAGCCGCTCGTACTCGGGGCTAGCGATCGCCACGTGACTTCACGAGAGTGAACGTAACATGACAATTTACTTGTTGGACGTTCAAATAGCCAATGAGGCCGTTCACTGTTAACAATCTACTATCCCATTACCAATTTCCGGGCGTAATTCAACAAAGTGACTTTACTTGTCATATCGTTCAGAATTTGAAAGAAAGTTAACGATCCCGGTTCCTTTGCCTTCCTTATTATAATAACACATCCGTACACACAACAATATCTTTTTAATGAGTTAGTATGAGAACTAATGAGAAGTAAAAGCCAAGTCAAGCCCAGACACAGAGAAATAGACACTGCGCACACGCATGCTGGCTGGTGGTGTGTAACTCATACATACCTCAAATGTCCCATACAAAGGAATGAATTTAATTACCGCTTCAAACTATTTGAGGTGTTGAGATTGTAGAGTAGTGGTTTACATGTAGCTCACTCACTCTCAAGGCGAAAGCGTAAGCAAGAAAGAGTAACTAAATGAATGAGCAAACGCGCGTAACGTTTTGGATTATTTTGTCCTGCTCACACTTCTCAAGCTTGACAACAAAGTTATTGAAGTAAATGAAACGATACTGTGACATTTTTAAAGTTTATTCTCTTGCCCTATTCACATTTATCATTCTTGACAACAAAGATAGATCCGATAATATTTAGTAAATGGAACGATACGTATGTGTCGTTTTTCAAGTTTTTTGTAGGTATAATAATAAATTTTCATTGATAAAAACATTAATCTTTATTTTAATTACAAATGTTTTAATTTACTCAATTCAATGTTACTCAAGTACCAAAACACTTCAAAGTCAAGTATCAGTATGTTACTTTTCAGCAAACCTCATTTTACCTCATTTAACGCATCGCCCAAAAACATGTTAAGGGGCGGCGCAGACGACGGACTTTTTGTGCGATCGAGTCTGCGGTCACAGAACAAATGTGCTGCGGTGTACGAAATTACGCAAACATAATATTACTAGTTTCCGTACGCCGCAGACTCGATCGCACAAAAAGTCTGTCGTCTGCGCCGCCCCTAAGACCTCATTACGTGTATACCGTTCATTTTGAGTTTCACCTGAAATGAGTTGCAAATTGCAAACCTCATTTTACCTCATATAACGCATCGCTCAAAAATATGTTAAGACCTCATTACGTGCATACCGCTCATTTGAGGTCCACCTCACAAATGAGGTGGTACATTGTCACACCTCATTTGTCAAAATGAGTAACTCATACAAACTCATAATTTTCGCTTGTCACCCATCACTCATGCACGCAAGCGCAAACGCGACGAAATGTATCGCTTGCGTGCATGCGTATGAGCCGTGTGACGAGCGATAGCCGTAGTGGCCGTAGTCCCTCCAGGCCAGGCGGATCGCCGGTGAAACATACCTAAACTGCGCGCATGCGGAGTGAGACCCCCCTGGCTCAAGTGCCAACCTCTATAAAAAAATCGGTCATAAGATCGGTCGTGTGCTAGAGCCCTTAATGAAATATGGGACGTACCGTCCCTTTCAAAACGTAACAAACAACTATAAACAAACGTAACTAAATATCCTACAATCTACAAGAGCAGAATGTAGATGCGTCGCTTTATCTGAGGAATACCCGGTGTTATGCCTTTGTGCTAGTAATTCATTTAAATCGTCTTTGCCAAAACTCAGTAATGCAACCACTATTACGTGGCGGCAGGTTAAAAGTGAGTCGGTGGTGTATCCGCCCTCGAGTCGTGTTCACAAAAGCTCTACCATACCAATAAAACATTCATTGATTGTTTTGACAACATGACATAATTTCAGAAGAAAAGTAATAATAACATTTTATTTAAGCGACATCTAGTGACAGGTTTGCTATAACTCTAGTCGATCGATCGCAACGTCATCTATTGGATGCTCTTGAAACGGGGCAAAATACTTACTAATTTCACGTAAATCAAAAATGTTTAAAAATAAGTTTTGATAATGAAATACGTTCTTAAAAAACTATAAATTTATTTTTCACTCGATTGGTTATGAAATGGCACAAGATTATCGGTTCAGTGCCACAAACCACAACACGCAGGCTATTTAGCCTGCGCGCTAGTAACTCCATCTAGAAATTGCCTGCTTTTTCCGGCGGACACTTTTTTGTTCTACGTTGCCTGTCTTTAGTATTTAGATCGTCTTTGCTAACACAGAAAAGATTCTGGAGCATCATGAATCAAATTCTCTCTAATTAAATTGATACGATGATTTAGGAATAGGACAACTTTATTCCTCCGGCTCTATTTCACCATCTGACTGCCAGACAAGGTACTCCGGCATTGCTTCATGTTTGAAGTGATGCTGAAATGAAGCGTTTCATTTCAACATTCCTTATGAAAACTGTGTGTGTGTTTCCGCATAAGTACAATCTGGGTGTGTCAAAGCAAGAGTAAATAAGTATCTCATAGGTAAGTTGTGCTCCACCAGACCGCATTACCATCAAATGAGATTGAGACAAACAAACAGACAAAGCGTGCATATCTACCATAAACAAAATACGATATCTGATTAACTTACTGTTTTATTTTCTCAGTGTTCGTCCAAAGCAAAGAGCGCGCGAAACAGTTATTTAAAGAGCTGATATACGACGGTATCAATGTGGATGTTATTCATGCAGATAGAACACAAACTCAGGTAAATACTTCCAACAAAATTATTTATGTTAGTGTTAACTCCTAAGTATACTAATTAATTCTAGCATGAAAAGGCTTGTTTGCATGCCCAACATTAGTGAGTAAAAGTCGTTTTTACTTTCTCCTATGAAAAGGCTCTAAAAAAAGACATAGACATAAATCATTTCTATTCAAATACATTATTTATTCAAATATACAAATATAAAATAGAATATAATTAAATTTATATCAAAACATACTTTTTTACATTTTTATAACTCAATAACAGTAATAAAATATCACACATCCTTGTAAAATTTAATTAGGTTAATTTTATTTCACATGAATAATGAGATTATGAAGAAGACATGAATAATATTTTATCTATATACGGGGTGGATGCGACATAGCGACATTTATTGAAACCACAGCTTCTATACATGGTAAGTATCAATTTCCACCGGATAAAAATTCTCTGGCGATCACGCTCTCCGAACAATTTGAACATTGCGATCGTGCAATTTGTTCGGAAGACGTGGTTTTTTTTTTTCGCCAGAGAATTTTTTATCCGGTGGAAATGCATACTGGCCATGTATAGAAGCTATGGTTTCAATAAATGTCGCTATGTCGCATCCACCCTATATGTGGTTTGGCCTCTGAAGACCATTTATATTGTCAAAATCGTTGTGCTTATTTATAAGTGTCTATACCATTAAACTATCCATTCCCTCGATGATCTAGAGGTTAGCGTATGCGCCTCTCACCGTGAGGTCTCCCGTTCGGTTACCGGGTCGGGCAAACTGTTATTTATGAACTTACAATAGCAGCATGGAGTTGGATTTGTTCCTAGTGGATGGCGATAGGCTCACCCCCTATCACATGACAGATGAAATGGTATTGTACAACTCTGCCACACCCTTCTTGGTAATATAGGCGTGATGTTTTGTTATGTTATTGTATCCACAGCGAGACAACGTAGTCCGAAGCTTCCGCGTGGGTCGCATCTGGGTGCTCATCTGTACAGAGCTGATGGGTCGAGGGATAGACTTCCGAGGGGTCAACCTCGTCATAAACTACGACTTTCCACCTTCAGCCATTACTTATATCCATCGGTGAGTAATTCAATCAAATAAAATCAACTATACTATATGATCATGCTGAATTATTAGCAGCCAATGGACTCTCCACGCTGTTTTATCCGAGGTGTCAAATGTTACAGCTCTGCTAGCATTGGCTGTAGCGTGAGTTTAGGATATTAGGGTCACCAAATGATGGACTGCCCTTTGGGTCAAATCTGCAGTGGCCTGTATGGAAATAGCTTGAGAACTCATGTAGGCCGCTGCAGACGCAATCTAGAGAAATGGGGTATATTAACAGACCAGATCCAATGTGACTGCGGTGCTCCCCAACAAATGATGCCACATCTGCTGAATTGCACTAATTGCCCTTACAGCTGCTCTTTGCAGACTGCGCAATTGGTGTGGCCACGCACTGGGCGGGAGTAATATAAGTTTGTAGTACCATTGATACGAAAGAAGACGAAGATCCTAACGATATTGACATTTCATTATTTATATACAAAATAAGGAAAAGGTCTAATGAAAATTGCATACATTTATTTTTTGGAGCTTGCAGCCTACTTGAATGACATAAGACATCACAATTTAATATTGTATGTTACAGAATCGGTCGCGCGGGTCGAGCAGGGCAGAAAGGTCGTGCTGTCACCTTTTTCACACAAGATGATGTTGTTAACCTCAGAAGGTAAGATTTTACAATTTCTATAATTACTGCCTCGATGGTCTAGTGGTTAGCGTATGCTGTGGCCTTGGGTTCGATTCTCGAGACGGGCTAAGTGTTATTTGTGAACTTTTCGTCAGGAAAGTCACAATAGCAGCACGGAGAAAAAAAAAACAAATATGGTATGAATTATTGGAAAATATGGTGCACATGAGTTTCTCACCAGCTCTTCTCATGATGCAATACCCATCGGAACTGGTACTTGGTACTTGGATTGTTTTTTTTTTTTTTAAGTAATTAAAGTCTATAAGTATTATCATTTAATTTTACATCTTTTGTATTTTGATGTTTGTTTTGACGTGTTTAAGCGCCCTTTGGTGCTCATGGAAGTAAATGATTTAGCTTCTGAATGCTGACTGTTCTAAGTATTAATCCTATAATAGATTTTACTTCCAATATTAAGACTGAGAACCAGTATTCCTGAATAAAGAAGATAGACGAACCAGGTTCCATTCTAAAATTATGTTGTTTTTCCCGCGAAGTAAAGTAGCTTATATGTCCTTTTCCAGGCTTACAGAATTACATCCATACAAATGATAGTGTAACAAGCAAATATGTTACATACTTCATATTTTTTTTGCAGTATCGCATCAGTTATGAAGCAGTCCGGTTGCGAGGTGCCGGCGTACATGCTGCAATTGAAACAAAACGCGAACAAACGTAAGAAACTCATGACGAAGGCGCCCCACCGGGATAGTATATCTACTATACTGCAGAAACGACCTGACAAGTAAGTAACTTACATAATTATGTCCATCTTGTGGTCCCTTTCATAAAAATATGAGTTTTTTTTTCTTTAAACGTCGCCCGTATTAGGAATACCTCCTGTGTCGCTGGGGTGTTCACAAGCCAACTCAACACACACCCACACCCACCCAGAAACACACAACCGTGTACTCATTAGATAAAATACAAAAATAGATAAATACATAAAATGAATAAAATAAGAAATAAGAAAAAAAAAAAAAAAAAGAAATGTAATAAAATTAAATACATAAAAAGAAGCCTCAACATACCCCCGAGTAATTTGGTCGGGGAGAAAATAAGATAAACCAGAATAAAAACCGTGTACTCATTATTAGACTTCCTAGTAAAATCATATATAATAATATATTTTCGAATTGGTTTGTAAACTGGTTTTATTAGATATTTTTAACAATCGCAGCTTTTGCGGTACCGCGCGTGGTATAAAACGCGCTCTTCGTTGTACCATGTAAAGGAGCCCCTCCAATCCCCGTCTTATCTACCATCTTGTTGTGTTTGTGAAATGTATGTTTGTGAACACCCGCGCCACACATGAGTTATCCCTAGTGCTGGCGTCGTTTTTTTAATAATAAAAAAAACTAGTTCTTCTTTTATGTACCGCTTTAAATCTATCCATTTTTACAGAAGGAAACTAGACGCCGCAAAGGAAGCTCTAGAAGGCAAAACAAAAGCTACAGAATCTATCAAAAGTAGTAAAAATCAAAAGCAAAGGAAAATTCAAAATGACGAACACAAAACCAAGCCTAAGAACGGATTCAAGAAAGAAAATAATATGAAAAAGAAGAAAAAGAAACCTACGGGAAATAAGAAAATGCAGAAACCTGTAAAATGATAAATAGATTTTTTATAAAATTATTATTTTTTCATTGTGGGTAGTCGTCGAGGGGGGAGCGTAATTTTTCATTACTTTTGCGATGGGATACGCAGTTTCCGAGATACAAGCAATGTTATACGTGTTTTCCGTACCCTAAGGGTAAAAACGGCACCCTATTACTTACGCTGTCCGTCCGTCTGTCACCAGGCTGTATCTCATGAACCATGATAGCCAGACCGTTCAAATTTTTACAGATTATGTATAACTTGCCACTATAAGATCAAATACTAAAAATAGTTATTTATGGTACAAGTGAGAAAAAGTTTATATTTCTGTTGTGAGTGCTAATTTTAAATCTTGAGCTTGCGAAGTAGTCTTAAATTGAATCACGAGCATAGCGAGTGATTCTAATAAAGACTACTTCGCAAGCGAAAGATTTTAAGAGGTCACGAACTGGAAATTAATTTTTTCTCACGCGTTACAATACAAAACTTTTCACCTCTTCCAGTGAGAAAATATTAAGATTTAAATAAACTCGTACTCGATTGCTTAACCTGAAATAATTCCATGAAATACGACAGTAATACCGATTCAGAATGCGTTTTAGGGCCTTTTGAAAGTCGCTACTAATTAAATATGTCGTATGCTTTCTTATACTTTTCACGTGAATTTTCTGGTAAAAAAGCAAACTTCTGTCTTAGAAGCAAGTTGTCGCAACTTTTTTAGAGTTCCACAAAGTTCTTCATCACTGGATTCACTATTTTTCTGTTAAAAAGTTCCAGTAAACAATTAAACATAAACTGAAAAGAATTTATAGTTGCCCGCGATGACTGACACAGACACAGACATTTTTTTTTTAAATCGTGCGTTCGGAAATTTGTTCCATAACATTTATTTATAGTCTAATATTAAGTACCCGATTTTAATTAATTTAATGGTTAATCACGAATATTAAACCATGAAAATACTAAATAAGCGATTATTTATATATTTTAAAATAATTAAAACCACGGAATAGGAATACCAAAGGAAATGGTTTAAGACACAATTAGTATGGAAACTGCTGTCGCCAAACTCACACAAATAAACCAATAATCATACTTCGCACTACACACAAGGAATTCATTTGATTGGTCGTTTTTATTTTAGTAAAAATAAGCATAAAGCACATGCTATAAATTTGAAAATATACCTTCACTGCTATTGATAAGCTTTATTTTGATAAACTGCAAAAAGTACTTACGACGTTTTGTTATCTTAGTAATGTATTACATTTGACTGACGAGATAATTCCGCTACTTGAGTAGAGATGGCAGTATTTTAGATGGACGCAATTTTAACCTTAAACACGTACGACATAAGGATGAGATTTTGTTTCATAGATTGATTTTTAGCGCTATTCACCCAGTGATGCGCAATATTGAATTTTATAATTACATTATCGATATCGATAGATACATGATTTCTTATTTCAGCTAACGAGTTTTATATGTGAAAATGTTGCATTTAGTATAATATAGTTTCTTACTATTTTTTATTAATAGACTCGACACTCGCACAATGGTACCAGTAGCTACCGCTCGCGTTTTTTAACTGAATCTTTTTGTAACAATACTTAACATGTTGTGTAGCTCATTTTAAATAATCTGGATAAAATAAGAATACTTTATTTACCCACGACGCAAAAAGAGGGGTGTTATAAGTTTGACGTCGATATCTGTCTGTCTGTCTGGTAAAATGTACTAAATCACTGCTGATGATGAGAAGTAGCCCCTGGCTGTCCTCAGGGTACCAGCTAACTCTATGTCAGATCAGATCAGATTGAATGTAAAAAGGTAACACTGTTTGTTACCTTTTTACATTAAAAGACAGAATAACTATCGAATTTGTAATATTATATTGTGATTACTCTTCTTTTTTAAGTCTATCGATAAACTCAGTATTGTACGAACTCACACATCACTAAACGAGTAGCGTAGAATCATGGTACAAAAAACTCAGATATGCTCAAGACTGACATATGCCACCATATTTGTGCCAGGTTCTATGAAAATTTGACAACACTCATACATTCCTGGCACAACATACTGAACTGTCATCGTGGTGAGGAGACCTATCTTATTATATCATGCGTAGAATATTCTGTAGAATGTTCTAGATGTTTTTAGTAAGTTAACGAAACACGATTTTTATAAGAAATCATACTTACCGATGGTATGAAACACCTCCATTCATGAGATTTTTTCTTCTACTATCATTTTTACACTCCAGAATAGCACAATACGGCATGGTTAAAGAAATATAAAATAAATACGCAAGATTAGCAACTTGACGCGCTGTCAGAATACGACTGGTCATAGACATGGATTGATTAAGCGTAGCTACGCTTAATTGTGGCACGCGAACCACGCCTGCTTCACATTTCCTTTGGTATTCCTATTCCGTGATTAAAACGTATCGTTTGTAGTTTTTAAATAAAATTGATGTCAATGTTTATTACTAACCTACATGGTGGCTGTTTTGTTTTTTTTTTTTGCGTCTATTCATTGGAAGGATTTAGTGTTTCGAAATTTGAATCACTTTGCCTCACTAGTGAGTAAAAAGCGTTTTTACTCACTGAATTCTCGCAAGCAAACGATATTTTTCGTGCTGGTGTGGTGAAAAAGTAATTAAATTAATATTTTAGGGAGCGCCCCGATACAACAAACGTGATTCTTTACACGTTTTAACTTGATTGGTAGACATAATAATAATCTATGAATTAATTTCACAGTATATTGAATATTTGATATATTAACTTTTAAAATAAAATCAAATAAATATTGAAGGTGGCTCCCATACAACAGACATGATTTGTTTGCCGTTTTTATAGATATAGACAACCGGCCAAGTGTGAGTTGGACTCGCACATAGGGGTGTTTTTCTAAAGATGGTGTAAGTGTTCAGGGAAAGATGGAGATCGCACTGTAGTATTTTTACTAGGCACAATGATCTTGAATTACAAATAATGGGACTTTTAAAAAATCCTATTTTTGTGACAACTTCAATAAATAAAACAACAATTTAATTATCAGAACATCTATTATAAAATCTTCATACAAAATATACAGTCTTCACTTTGTAGTTTATACAAAAATATTTATTAAATAACTATTTCTCGATTCAATAACATTCACTTTAGTAACAATTGCCTGTAATGAAAAAGATCCACCGGACTGATTTAACTTAAGAGGTGAAAATATGGAGGAATGGTACGGGAAAATGCAGCTATCTTGAATCAGGTATTAGTTTAGGTAACTACTACCTGTTTTAGGATGTCTAGATTTTTGCACACCATTGGGAAGACTAAAGTTAAATGGTTTCATTGACAAATATGCTTATTTCCATATTTCAATAGCAATTTCGAGCATCATTTGAGCTACATCTGGTAGCTGATCTTTGGGTTATCTCCTGAATTAGGTAGCATAGTTCGGAACGGTTCTACCCTACCTCACACAGGAATTAATTAGGGCCGACTTCACCAAACTTCTTAATCTACGGTTTTATTAAACCCGTATTTGCATCTCTCTCTTTCGTACAATGTTTGTATGTGACAGAGAGATCGTAAGCTGTAGCTTAGCGTTAAACTTGAGATTAGCATGTTGGTCAAATCGGCACTAAACCTTTCAAACACCCGCCCGCCCGCTGACGTCCGCGAGACACAAAGTTTATTTAATTACATACAATTGTTACAAGATTAAAACGTAACTATAACATTATAAAAGATTTCAAACAATATTGTATGGCACTGATCCTCAAAATAATACGATTAGATAATTTCAAAGCCTCATCATGACATTTATCAAAAATTGGTCCTTAAATTAAAATTAAGCCTCGTTACTTGGCCGGTTTAAGATTGTTGGTAGATTTCACCATGAAAATGAAGTTATTAAAGTATAGCGAATGATGCGAGAATAGTCGTGGAATCTACCTCTAACACGAAAAATATTATTTATTTATACAAGTTTTCGAGTTACTGGACGCTTATATCTATTTTCCAAAATATTTTTATTTTTTAAGTGAAATGTGGGTGTTGTACACCTCGGCCCATACCTTTTGTGTGATATAGGCGTAATGTTATGTAATGTAATGATCTTCAACAAGCAATAAACTTATTTATCGAGATGATAGAGATTCTAACTTACAAAGGCAAATTCAACTACAAAATAGATCGAAAAGCAAAATGTACAAAAAAGTATTTTACAGAAAGAAATGGACATTATTTGTTTTTAGAGATCGCAGTAGAAAATTCTATAGAAAAAGATACTATAAAATTAAGAAAAAACAAAAGCTAGATCTTATAAACAAATTCATTATTTACAATAGGAGCGAATGGATGAATGCTGTGCCGACGCAATGTAAACGAAACAAAAATATAATTATATCGAATTGTTATACAATATAACTTCATATTTAAAGTGTTTATCAGATCTTTCATGCTCATATACAAATTTGAGATAAATATAACGTATGTCAGTACGCCGGCAATATGAAAAGATTGCCAAATTAACTTGGCAGACAACCTTCTTAAGCAATGGCGGTAAATCACATCGCCAAAGCTCACAGTGCGAACAATTTTTGACACAACATAACATTCGCTGTTCTCACAAAAATATACACAAGTGTAATCAACTAAACTGTCCCCTCAGATATACTTAATTCAGTTACCATACATGTAACATACAAGCAGGTTTACACCAACCATAAACTACATACACAAATTACACAACATATACAACAAAATTACAACATTTACAAGCAGCCATCAATACAAGAACATAATTAATCTAGTTTAGAATTTGTAGATCGCTGACTTTTAAGACGCTGCCATAAGCCAATCCAACATTTAAATCGATCAGTTTACCTAATCATAATTAAATTATGGAGTAGAAAAAATACAGAATGTAGTACACAATCCTTCTTAATAGACTTACCCCCAAACTTTGTAACGAAAGCGTATAGGTATTATATTAAAAATTCATTAAGTGAATCTCCTCTTGTTAAATTAAAAACCCGAAAAACATTGAGTTTTCAGCGATTACATATATATGTATTTTCTTTAATATATAGTTGATGTACATGTAAAACAAAACACGAGCGGCGTGGGGAAGTCTTTTGCTTCCCGTGTGCCGCTCGCGTTTTGTTTTGTCAGTGGGTTGTTGGCGTGTTTTGTTACGATCTCTAAGCGCGCGCGCTTATCCTCCTCCGCTTCACCCCCTAAAATACCTAAACAGTTGATATAAGAGCACCTTATTCAAAAATATAACATGCTATAATTTTCAACGGCTCGTAGATCTTGGTTACTAGCAACCAGGAACAACAGACTAGCAACATTAAAGACATAATTACATCAAAATAGGCGCCAATTTAGGCTATCATACATTTCCATATTATGTTTTACCAGTTAGGTTTCCAGCAACCAAAATCTACTCGCATAACCAATCACATGGCAACCTAGGCATTTTATTCGCTGGCCAGGGCAGGTACCCAGCAGTTTTAAACACCCAATAATCATAAGATACCTTGCTAATTAATAGAACTAATATGAGTACTTCAATGCCTATAATATAGTAGATATAGTCAGTCCAGTCTCGAGGGGTGTGGCAGACTAAGGACTCGATCAGATCTACCACGGGAACGCCGTCTTCGCATGCCAGCATTTTGTAGTCTGGAATGTTTTTGGCGTTTTCTAGCAGCCAGGGCTGGAAAAATAGAAACGTCAGGTTAAAATTTTATTGGATGACAGAAGTTAAAGTGTATATTAAGACTTATGAGCTATTGTATGCTATGTAGGCTATACCAACTACCACTTCAAGCTTACGGATCCTGCGAAACGAACGGGATCATGCCGTTTGATCAGAAGGATTTTGGCAAAATTTTCGTCATTATGCAACGACTACTACAACATTTAATTTTCGAAAAATGTATTTACCCACATTTGTAGGTATTTGGTAAATTTTACTTGGAAAAATACCACTTGGATAAATTATATACCTATATTAAAATAACCTTTAAAAAGAAGACATTAAAGTCTTTCGACTAATTCTATATCACTTATATCTTTTGCTTTTTGTACATTGCCGAAGGTTAAAACCAAACAAATTGAATAGTGTCTTACTAGATCGTCTTTGCTAATACTGTACTTAGTGGTTACCTTAAGCATTTTCTCAGTGTTACAATCACAGTGTATGATATTGCCAGCTATCGAGAACGCCGGCCCCGTGGTTTCGAAACGATTCGACAGCACGTAGGTCTGGATCTGAAACGAAACAAACACTAACTTAGGGACAAACCAAGTTCCATGTGATGGAAATTCCTAACGCGCCAGGACACGATTGGAGCTTAGGGCCTGATTTTGTCAGTGGCTGTTTTGGCAGTGTTTTTGAAAATTTGTTGACTCTATGCTGCGATAAAAGTCTGTCGTTTTAGCGCACTGCAGCAACGAAGCGTCGCAAAGAAGGAAGATATCAAATCATTTATTCAGTTTAGCAAACAAGTACATAAAATTAAGTTTGAAATGTATGATTTTATGAATAAACGTTAAAAAGTTTACTGCTTAATACTTTAAAAACTAATTTAAAAACTTACAGTTTTTAGCTTATTGTATCCAATAGAGAAGAGTATAAAGTTGTCTATAAACTTAGTCCCCTCAAGCTCCAATATATTTGGTATGTCATTGTGATCCACTATCAGATGGCGAAGGTGGTCGTATGTGGGATCGCTCAGGGCACGCAGGGAGGTGATCTGTAATGTTATTAAAATCTATTTAATATTTTTAACAATCGTCCAAGGAAATGACTTTTAGGTATAGGTACCTCAGTACGAAAGGCAGCGACCATTAGATTCCCGCTTACTACCAGTAAGCGGAAATAGTCGGCGCCGCACCGTGGCAATGTAGTATGTGTATGTGTGTGTGTGTGTTTTCAATATACCTACTTTACAACAAGTGGTTGGACTTTCTGGCTACGTAACGACTGTCATGGCTTCAAATAATAACTGGGATCAGAAGGTTTAACTCCAAGGCACGGAGGAAAACTAGATATGTAATGAGTGATCGCCCATCCGTAAACTGATCGCAGTAAGCATTGCGGTTTTTACATCGTTTCAAACCAAGCTACTCATTCTGATAATTTATTACTTACATTATTATAAGAGACATTCAACTTGACGGTGTTGGGAGGCAGATCTGTGGGCATTTCTTTAAGCTGGCGTTGAGAACAGTCCACAGCCACGTTGCTGGTAAAGTCATCTCCCAAGAACTCCAGCCGAGCGGGGATACACGTGCAGTTGATGTTCGCTGGTTTTATGTTCCGACAGGATTCGTTTACCTGAAAGATGATGACGTTTTAGCAACGACCTAAAATTTTATTATAAAGTAGGTAGACAAATTTTACAATCCAGCCGAGGTAAAAGAAAGCGTGGCAAACAAAAAAAAACAATAGAAAAGAATCTGGAGGGCACACCTGATGTCTTTTATAGGACGAATGCAAATGAAAGTAAACTCATTTATAGTTAAATCTAAGTTCTCACCTTCACCGTCGTTCGCATCGTTTAATTAGTAGTTAAAAATTCAAAGAATTGATCAAGATTTTTAACCCATACCACACCATATTGTGCCTATCTCAAACAACTGACCACTGGCACGGAACGTACCTCTTTCTGTTTCTTCAAATGTTCAATCTGCACGATCCGCACATCTGTGAACCAGTTAAAACTGATGTCGAGTGCGCAGTACGTATTGTCGTAACTGAGGAACGTCACCAGGGAGCTGTTTTTGGCTTCCATCACCTTTTGGAACTGCTTGCAGGGGAGGTATCTGTTCCCTGAAATCAAAAGTCAATAATGAAAGACTGCAACACGTTTTTTTTTAACTGGCACCATATAAACAAAGCAGACACAAAGCTCTTAAAATCTGAGAAAATTGAAATGTCTATGTGTATCGAAAAATTGAACGAACTAAGGCGATAAAGGTATTCCAATGTGATTTTAGATATGGGTGAATTTCCCAAGCCTAAAATTTTGGCGGCGTAACTGAAAATCATACCTTAAAGTTAAGATACAGTAATGCATTTTTTTTTGTAAAAAGGTACTATTTATCGCAATCGAGTCATGTATAGTATGTTATTGAAAACTATTTTTGACATCATATAAAAAAAGGTATTTCCGTCGTATACTAAGTTTGGTGGTGCGTCCACAACCTGTTTTGTTAGGAATAATCACAGCTTATTCAAAACTCCGTTAGTATACTAAATATACTTATTGTTATTTAAATTTGGTATTATTTTTTCTATCCCTCGACATTTAATTCATAGTATATAGTGCTATATTTTATCTCAGAAAAAAAATTTAAGGTGCGTCCGCGAAAAGTTTTAAATTTTGGTGGGACTAACAAAAACGTCGCGTATTTCGTATTGTAGGTACCCAAAAGGACGTTAATACCATCATTCGAATCGTTCAGTAGGGTGCTCCCACGCACCAGTGCCAGTCTTGTTCCATCCTGTTTTGACTTTCCACCAAGAACGTAAGTATGGCTCTCAAAATATGGCTGACAAAAATACTGCAATTTTTGTGTTGATAATATTAAACGTTTTAATCTCATTGTAATGTTTCAATATATTTTTATAGTTCGTAGATTCGGTATATGTTTACAATAATAGCAATATAATTACTTATTTTTCAATAGTTTTTTTTTAAATCGAATTACTTTGTACGATTCTAATTTTGGTGGCGCAATTTTGGTGACTTTGGTGGTATTTTACTAAACACCAAAATTGCTTAATTACACCAAAATTAGTTTTCACTGTTATTGATTTAAAAGTCTGCAAATATTGTTAAGAAAGTTCAAAAAATGGTGGAGCCTCTAGAAGTAATGAACCATTTTGAAAAAGAAATTAAACCATTTATGATGCATTGTAGAAAAATAAAAAATAACATAGTATGAATCTATAAAAAATATTAAAGATTGTTTATCGGAAATCGAATGATTAATACATATGGACTTCGGTGAAAATTATAATACGAAGTATGCCGCAAAAATACAGTCCTTTCATTTTGGTGCTAGCCGATCCCAACTAACACTTCACACCTCAGTAATTTAATATCGTTTAGGAAATGAAACTAAAGCTCGTTCATTTCGTACTACCAGCACTTCTCCACGACATGATCTTCTTCTTCTTATCGTATCAATGGCTTGTTTAATTATACGTCTAAGACCAGTAGGTGGCAACTTCAACTCCTTCCTTGTTTGCCTGCATGAGGTCATCGCGGGTGCACGTGGCGGGTAGTAAAGGTCAAGACATCAGATGGACCATACTCTGACTAGGGGATCCACACTCGCAACCAGTATTGTATGAGTTGATAAATCCCCACTTGGCCAGATTGTCCCTGCAACGGCCGACCTGAGTCCGAAGTCTATTAAGGGACTTCCAGATCGGCCACTGCAACTCATTCCCAGGTGGCAGATGTTCGGCCGGTTCAAGAAAGTTGGGAGGAACAGGATGGTTAGCCTTCCAAATTTCGCAGCGTAGATTGTCTGGACTTTGGTCCGCTGATTTCGTCGTTCTTATGAAGCTTTTGCGGCTTTTAAGGCGAACTGGTGATACGACATGACTGTAGAGTGGGTGACGGTTATCATTCTCCTGTTTCCACTGTTCAATCCGGCATGAAATTTCGCGGCGACCAAAAGGTAGTGATATACCTGCTAATGGGTAGACCATGTTAAGGGAGGTAGGTTTTAGGCAGCCGGTGATGGTTCTACAAGCATGGTTTTGCGCCACGTCTACTTGCTTGGCATGTGTAGAACGATGCCATACGGGGCATGCAAACTCCCCTGCAGAAAAGGAAAGTGCAAGACTCGTCGTCCTAAGAACTAGTGGGGAAGCGCCCCAGGTCGTACTTGTGAGTCGCCGTAGTATGCTATTTCGTGCACAATTTTTTTGCTTGGTCTTTTGGCAATGATTTCGAAACGTGAGGAATCTGTCAAGCGTCACGCCCAGGTGGCGTGGCTAAGGAAAATATTCCACATTCACTCCTTTCCAAGTTATATGAAGGGTACGGGACGCACGGTAGTTCTTGTTGGTGGTTGTAAAAAGGTATTTTTATTTTATAATAATTTTGGTGGTATATAATCAATTTTGGTGTATTGACAATTTAGGTGTTGTTAATAAATAGCTAATTTTTAGAGTTAATTAGGCTCCTCTACCAATTCAGGCAACTAAATAGGTATTTCTACCTAAGCATAGAATAAGATTATCTAAGTATTTAGAAACAAAAAAAATCACCAAAATTAGGTTAAAATTCATAGATGTTGAAATTCACTCATATAATATAGGCCATATTATAGAATTTTATACATAATATAGGCCTATAGGCATAGGCTACGTGCAAATTCTTGACAGAAATAAACCATGTAATTTGGACTGGTGCAGCCTCAATTGTAGTGTAGGTACACTACAATTGAGGCTGCACCAACTACTTGACGAGAATAAGTAGCCACCAGTGAATACCTCGTCACTTACCTAGCTGATATGGTTCTCAAACCAAATTAATAAAAAACCTTACCCGAAAAATCCACGGAGATATTCCGATTGCTCTGCAGCAGGCTCAGAGGGAAGACGGTAAGGTTGTTGGCCGAAGCATCAAGGATGCTCAGGTTGAACAGGTAAGCGAAGGGTCGCTCAATGGGCCTCTGCAGCTTGGCGGAAGTCAGGTTGTTGTTGGAGATGTTGAAGCACGCGATTGAGGAGTGCTTCGGGAATTGACCTGTAAGGAGATGGTGATGAAGAATTTTCGGGTTGGAACGCAATAAAATGTAGGTACTTCAATAAAATTATTTAAAAATATGATTTTATCATCAAACACTCCGAAACTAGAAATAGTTAGACAAGTTTCTGTTAAGTTCCAGATAATTATTAACTGCGTCAACTCTATATACCTATACAAATCTGAATAAGCTATCAGGGACATTATTAAAAACTGGTGGAACTATCCTGTAATCATATATTATAAACCACAGTCAGTGGCCAACGTAATTCGCAATGTACTCACTTTTTGCAAAATCCTTTTTCCTGAGAGGAACTTTGTGAAGCAAACAATACAGAAAAGGTTAGTATAACAATCAAAAAATAGTTTTAATTCAATAAGGGTGGATATGACATAACGACATTTTTTAAAACCACAGGTTCAATACATGGTCAGTATTCATTTCCAAGGGTTAAGTTTATTCATAAAAAAAAAGACCGTACAAATTCGATGGTCGCAATGTTCAATTTGTTGGACTAACGTGTTTTTTTTTCTTGTGAAGACTAATACTGTCTATTATGTATAGAACCCGTGGTTACAATAAATGGAGCAATATCATATAGATCTACCCTACATACCAAAATGATTAAAACCGAGACATTACGTCTTGTGGCCCTGTAAAACGTGCCACTTTTACATACGTTATTTTTATTTTACTATTATGACTCTATTAAAGTCAAAATAGTAATGGTTGTCTGGCGTAATTGCCGAGGTACTAATATCCGTTTTACATTTATGACAAAATTGTATATCTACCAATATTCTGAGACAGATATAGAATCTTAGATTACAGCGCTAGAAGACAACCTGGAGTTTTTTAACTCTAGCAATTGAGATAATTATTGCCTTTCAGACCTCATGGTAAGGTCACACGGCACTATAGCTATAAAGTTTGTATTTTCAGAAGTTGCAACATTTTGTAGAAGTAACAACGCCCAAAGAAAATTGCACCTCGTCCGGCAATTAAGAAAAATATCTCATACAATTATTAAACATGTTATAATAAACTGGATACCTCTGATTGTCATCCTCATACTTAGAAATTGCTGAAAATATTCAATCAGGCGCAGCTGTTTGTGCGGTTAAATCTTTTATATTACGCATCGGATTTTAATGCTGCTTTTAGTGATAGATATAATAACTCACAAGAAAGGACAATACGTAAAATAAATGCATATTATAAAAGAAAGAGCTAACCAATTCAAAGATTTGTAATGTGACATCGCTTACACTGCAATCAACACGCATGATCATCAACGCTTGGCAAAAAAAGAAAACAGAAGTTCGGCAATAATTTACTAATGACATTCACATCACCCCTGTTATGTTTTTGTTTAATGTTTTGTGATTTTGTGGACCACTTATGCTGTGCCTGAACTAATTTAGAACAATCTTTGTATGTGAACGCCAGATGATCATTAAGTATGCAATTTTCTTATACTCATTCTAAGCAACTTCTTAAGATACGTATATTTCCTGTCGGTATTGGCGAATTTTTGCAACAGCTCCTTCGATAGCGGAATGTTAAAGAAAAGTTTAAAACTATTTAACATAACGCTATTGCCCTCGAGAACTGAGCAGTAACGTTTGCAACCACGGGGAGCTGCTAGTATTAAAAGGGTCTTACCAATAATCTTCTCGATGTTTCCATCAGTGAATGCCATGGAAGAGAGCCTTCTAAACATGGCCTGGGAGACGTCCAGCTCATCGATGGTAGCGTTCAGCACGTGCAGGTATGTCGTGTTCTGGGTTACTGAAAACAAAGACAGACTATATTATTTTTCATTGCGGGTGCAAGGTTAATTATTTTTTTAATAATTTCAAAATAGTAATTATTAATATAATATAATATAGAGTGGAATAAAACACTCTATGTTGTCCTTCTCCTCTAGCACTGTAGTTGTTCTATGATTGTATATCTGTCTCAGAATAACGACATACATTGATGTCATTATTATAAGACAGATATTATATTACAAATATATGGTACAGATACAACTACTATTTTGACTCTACATCTCACCTATTATGTTTTGGTCCCATGTGATAGATTGTGAGCCCATCGCCATCTACCACAAACAATAGGCATGTTAACAATTTTTTTATTGACATGCCAATTTGCATTATGCCATATTTATGCCATAATTTGCGTGTAATCGAAATCCTCTCGTTATCAGAAATATCATCAAAAAAACGACTTTCTTTCTTACTCTAAACACTTAATCACTTAAACGTTTTGAGATATTAACATTTTAAATGTACTACATTAATTATAGACTCGCCCAAACGTTCTATAATAAAATTAAAGACTAGCGCTTCATTGTAAATATTGTGTTTAAGAAAATGGTTTAATTACGAAAGTTGCTATTAATAAAATAATTCGTACTTTAAAAATGGACTCGCCCATGAAACTTTGAATGATCATAAAATGAGTGAGAAATAAAGTATGTAACAAAAAATCGTTGCATTTGGTTTCTGATTACCTATATTTTGATAAACTCCGTGCTGCTATTGAAAATGTACTACTGTTTGTAAACTTCCAAATGCTTTGGCCGACCCGCGAATCGAACCCACGACCTTCTCATTAAACAGTGGCCTACGCTAACCAAAAGACCAGCGATGCTATTGTAATGTTTTGTTAGAAATAAATATGAATTTTACTTAACCTTTGTCTGAAGTCTGAACATTATCTTAATACAAGTAGGTACATATGATAATGATAACCCTTGACTCTTATTTACTTAGTATGGGGAAATTTCTTGAAAAGAACTTGACGTCAATTATCGTAAAAAATGTTTTGGTAACATTCGTAAATAACGTCACGCTTATATTAGCCAGAAGGGTGTGAGTACAGAGGGTGGAATACCCACATTTCAACCATTATGTATAGGTCTCATGGGAAAGAGGGTGAGCCTTTCGCCATCCGACAAGTACAATTCTTGGGCTACCATTGAGAATATCCTGTCAAATATCACTTTATCCCGACCTGGGAATCAAACATTTCAGACGAATGTAAAGGCGCTCATAGACCGGCGTAGTCTATGAGCGCCTTACAGCTTGTATACAGCTTGTAATGCTACTTGGGTTTACATGCACAAAGCAAACAATTACGTAATACCTTATCTAGCAAGTAAGAATTGGAATTAACTTATCAATAAGTCAACGTTATCTCTCGTGACTTTATCTGACACTCTCTTCTTAAGTTCTTAGAAACGTCAGGTCCCGTGACCCCGGATCTCCTGATGCGGTAAGCAGCTGTGATAAAGCGGATTACTGTCATCATCTAAAAATTTATAGATAAATGAAAACTACAGGATCATAACCATTTGAAAACAATAAAAGGTAAGATAAAGGTGGTGCTTTCTAGCTCAAATTCATTGTCGAAAGCCCTACAAACAAATCATATTTTATTACCTTATTTATCATCTTCAAAAATTTTGATATTCATCTCACGCTGCAAACTCAAGAAGAATTTGACAAAGATACAGGATAACTCTGTGCCGTTCGTATGGCAAATTAAAAAACCTTAGAACCCTATTTAAAAAAAAACCGGCCAAGTGCGAGTCAGACTCGCGCACCGAGGGTTCCGTACAAACCTGTAGGTATATAAGTAAAAGTTATGGTATTTTTATTGCTAAATGAAATCCATAACTTGAGTATTTGTTAAGAATTTCAATATAATACCACTACGCGTTCATGAGTAAAGGGGTAATAAGTTTAAAATTATTAAAAATATTTTTATTATATGATGTAACTAAAAATTTATGCTTTTCGCAATTTTTCCTTTATCTGTGTTATAAGACGTTGCTTCGTACCAAATTTCAAGATTCTGAGTTCACGGGAAGTACCCTGTAGGTTTTGATTCCCTTGCGAGTGTCGAAAATTTGCGGCATAAACGGGAGTATCTTTTGATCGCGTTGACTTAGAAGTTTGATTTTTTCACAGCTCCAAGAGACCATAGACTTGAGTATTTGATATGAATTTCAGCTTGATACCTCCACGCGTTCCTGAGAAAAAAGGTCTTGACAGACAGACAGACAGACATACGGACAACATAGTGATCCTATAAGGGTTCCGTTTTTACCTTTTGAGGTACGGAACCCTAAAAATCAACGAACCAATTGTGAACTTTATTTTCATAAACGTCATTCATTACTTTGACAAAGTTGCCAGCAGACAGATGTTTTTAAACTATTTTGCCAAGCAGTATAATAAATTTTTCTCGATGTCATATTTAATAGTTGCGCCATTAATCTTAATACCGTATTTAGTGCGTTCATCATTTTATAGGCACGGAAACTCCCACCAACTAATTATATAGTCACTACTTACTATTCTATTTATAGTTGAAAAGGAATGGTAATGTCGAGGAAATGACTGAGTAATTAAAACAATCATGGTGACCCATTAGCATAACATACCGTGGGGGCGCGGCGTGGTGGAAAAACACAACGCAGGTGTTGATGGGACATCTCCATAACATCAACATGTTTTTTATACGACATAGCTTTTAAGAGTTGATTTCATAAAACTTATTTATCTACGATTTTATTAAACCCGTACTTGTCCTCTCTCTTTCTCATTCGATGTTTGTACGAGACAGAGAGATCGAAATCTTAAACACTAAAGATTCCAGATTGTATTGATGAGGTCTATGACTGCATTAGCAAACATCAGGAAGGACATAACCTCATCACAGAACCAATATGACATGACATTGTACTAAGTATGAGGTGGCAGGTTAAAGGAGAAACAGTGTTGTTCCTCCCTTGAGCGAATTATAACACTTACCTACTTATCATCACACTTATAATACCCCGAAGGATGTGGGGAAAGGAATGTGAGAATTTTACTGGCGAAATATTCTAAATGCAAGCAGCGATCCCTTTAATAGTAGTGTGTCAACAGTGTGAAGGTGTATGAGTCTTGACTTTTTTAAGGGTGCAATGGAGGCCTGATTGGTCAGTAGGTATATGGTAACATTAGTGTGTAAGTGTTTATTTTGGTACTTACTAATTTAACTATAGCTTTATTTTGTTCTGGCTTATTACTGTTTACGTTTGTTATTATTCAGTTTTATATAATCGAAGACTTGTTATTGGCTTGTTTAATTTAGCTGTAAGTCTTCCATATATCTTAAATAATAAATAAATAACACTTTTTCTTGACCCAGGAATCGTGCCAGGAACCCAGAAATATCCGATTAGTGATCTGTCTAAGAATAGACCAGTAAGTAGGTAATAAGTTTTCTGATAAATTAATTTTCCTTTGTGGTTTTCCGTAATGACTTTTCAACCTTTAAACTGCGCATTTCTTTATGCACGTGCGCTGTATAAAAAATGCAGCTACGGCATTTATCGATTTGAATCACTTATGAAGCGAGCTCGTGGCCAAACGCGTGCCTAACTACCACATAAAAAGGGCTCTGCGAATGATGATGATTTACTTGCTAAAGGTAGGACTGCCTTTAGCCTGGTGCAATCCAGGTCACAACAGAACACTGACATACTCCCCTCCTCCCCCACCTTCGTACAGTTAGGTTCAGGAAAACAATGCTTGTGAAATGACATGATGACTTACTTGCCAAAGCCAAGGCTTCCTTCAGCCTAGCACTGTCCAGGTCACAACAGAACACTGACATGCTGCCCACCTTCGTACAGTTGGGTTCAGGAGGACAATGCTCTCGGGACATGTGGAAGCATTTGCCCATCTTCAGGTGTAGTTCTGTCTGCTCTGGCTTCGCTGTTGAGGCTGGTGGTTGCTGGAAAGATTGAGGATTAAAAAATGTTAAAAAATGTCCCCAGAGACCAGAAATTACCAGACATTGAATAATAGTTAATTCTAATGGCAATCAGCAGTTCCTAATCAAGTTATTTGATTGGCGGCAAAATGATTTTTCTTAAGTCGCAGTTTATTTTAAGTCGCCGGAGACACGAATTCAAGATTAAATTGGTTTATAGTATATATTATTATTTTATTTAAAATTTTCAAGATTTTTCTTGTCACCTTAGTGTTTAATTGTACAATGCGAAAAAATACAAAGTTATTTAAAACAGCAACTCTGCCTAACTATGAAACAGGAAAACCTAGTTTGGTAGCGGCTGTCTAAAAATAATGTACCTACTTATGAGTATCTCTTGGAAATAAAGTTATTTTTTTTCCTGTAAAAGTTATTTTATTTGGCTTGTAGCAGTGACGTTATTTATAAGCAATTAACACTCGGTTGAAGTACTCTGAATCCACTCTGCCAGAATAAATACCATTATCGATTCTAATCGTAATTTAGTGATCATCAATGGTATATGAAGTCACATAGGAGCTAAATCATATTTGTATGATATATCAACAATCGTGACTACTCTAGTTAACAATAATATGACGATTTTACTCCTAAATACACAAAATTGTAAATATGGAAAGTCATGATCACTATATTAGCTGCTTGACTGTACTATTGACATAATTCCATCAATTGTTAAATTTTAACTGCCTCGATGGTTTAGTGGTTAACGTATGCGCCTCTTACCGCGAGGTCTCAGGTTCAATTCCCGGGTAAAGTGTTATTTGTGAATTTTCCGTCAGAAAATTCACAATAGCAGCACGGAGTTGGAATTATGCCCTGCGGATGGCGATAGGCTTACTCCTTGACGACCGGATGGCGGGGTCGTGTACCTGACTGCGACGCCGAGTTTGTGGGTTCTATTCCCACTTAAGACAAATCTTTGTGTGCATGAACATGGGGGTTTGTCTTAGTCTGGGTGTTTCTATGTATAATAAGTATAATGTATTTACAAAAGAAAATGTATGTATGTATTAGTATCAGTTATTCTACTACCCATAGTACAAGCTCTGCTTAGTTTGGGACTAGATGGCGATGTGTGTGAGTTGTGGAATATTTATTTATTTATTATTTTTTATCCCATGGGACCTAAACATTACAGGTGAAGAGTGGGTGTTGTACACGTCTGCCACACCCTTCAGGGTAATATAGGCGTGATGTTACGTTATGTACTTTAACTGCACAAAGTTTATTTACTTATATTATGATGAAAAATAAAATGAAAGTAAATAGATACAATGCTTACTTCAGGCGGTGCTTGTGGTTCATAGTTGTCATCCACCCTCATCTCGATGTCGGGAACGTGCAGCAGCAGGTATACCACCATAGCCCATAGTGATACCTGAGGACAACACAAGGTAAAGTTATTCGTGGTATCATCCTTAACTTCAATACCATTTTGAAAAAACTACGTTCACAGTAGCGAGCATCAGTTCATCATCATCATGGGTCTTTACATCCATGAAAAAGCCTATAATGGCAGTGGTGGTAGTTTCTTCAAACAGGGTGCATTCTCACAACCCTGACAATATGGGTAATTAAAAGCAAACAGGATTGTTTAGTGTCGACAATTTAAAATGTACCTCCACCCAACGCTCCGTAGTGTTAAGCTCGTCTATAAATTCGTTGATTGTTGAGGACTTGAATATACGCTGCTTCAAAACTGGATTCGGGTATGCTTTCATGTTGCGTTACTCCGTTTAGCGTTACTGTTATAACCCGTTAGCTTTATTCACTTTGAAAAGCGCCAAACTCAAATAAAAGGGGACGAGGGCAGAAAGTAGAAGGTAACCGTATTGGGAAACTATGCCCTCGAAGCAGTAGTGGAAAGAATGTCGTGCTTTCGTAGCAGTAGTGGCTCGATCTTTTTTCATTGTACATTGTATTGTACATTAATCGAGAATTATTAGTACCAACACAGCATATTATGCTGACCTTTTATTAAAAGGTTTTAAGTTGTGAAGTGTCCTTCGGTGCCTAGAAGTTTAGCAAATGGTTAACCAAGGAAATTGTATCTGATTGTAACGGTGAGTTAACAGGCGGCCACTGCATACAACACTGATACCGTGAGCTTAGAACTTTCTTGTATTTTCAACATCTAATCGACACGATGGTATGTGGGTACTGTACTGATACTACATGATTTATAGTCCAAGCTATATACATAGTTGTCGATAGAAGTATTTTTTAGTAGAAGTCAAGGTATCAAGAAAAACTGCATAAATCATAATGATTGGTTTAGGCAGTAATCGTGGTGTAATAAAGCGTATGTTTATTTAATACGAGTGAATCAGCGCCATGCCATGTGGCACGATTTGACTGCCATGTGGTGCTACTACAGAGTAACCATTCCGCTTACCATATTGTTAAGAATGTAGTATATAATCAATTTTTGACTTATTAAGTTTAGATTAAGTTATTAAACTAGTTTAATTTAAGATCCAACATGTATATTTTTCTGTAAATAAAGAAATGTTTATTTAGGTACTAATAATAGCAGCCCTGTATGTAATACATGTCCCACTGTTGGGCTCGGGCGTCTTTTCATGATGAGAAGGGTTAGGCCATAGTCCACCACGCTGGCCAAGTGCGGATTGGTAGACTTCACACTCCCTCGAGATTTTTTTTTAGGCACTCTCAGGCATGCAGGTTTCCTCACGATGTTACCTTCACCGTAAGCGAGCGATAATTTATATGATAAATACACAAATAATAATACGTATCTTAAAAAAGACGAATCTTAAGGATTTATTGACAGAGGTGTGTGCCGTGGGTTCGAACCTGAGACATTTGACTTAGCAGTCCTACGGTTTCCCACTCAGCTATCGCTGCTATTGTAACGATGTATTATCAGCAAAATAAATTCATGACACAATTAAATGCAATATTTTCGAATATATAGGGCATTAAATCAACAAAAACCTTATATAATGCTGAATCACCTACATTTTTTTGCCAAAATTGGCGTAAGAAAATACTTGCAAATTCAAATATTGATTTACAAGTAAAGAGATACATAAAACACGCCTTTATTCCTCGAGGTTAGGCAAAGACAATGGGTCCCAATGTACTGCTGTTTCTTGTCATACGTATATAATAAATCAATCTTACAAACTATAGAAGCAGTTCTTTCCCAAGAAATAATACAATATGGACACATTACATACACGTGTGTAAATCTACACGAAGTCTATATCGGCTCTGTTGCTAGCAAATACCAAATTACCAACTGCAACAATATTTTAATATTATATATACTAACACTTGTTATTACCCGCGACTTCATCCACGGGGTTTACCCGTGTTACAACTTACTACTGTGCTCCCGTGACGTTTCCTCCCCCCTTTTTGCAACATATTTCATTGCTTTTTCGCTCTTATTGCTCATAATGTAATATTTAATAGCCTTTCTTAATAAATGGGCTATCTAACAAAAAAATATGATTAAATTCGGACTCGTAGATACAAACAAAACAAACATATTCTTAAGATTTTTAAAATTATTATAAATTTATTCATACTAACAACACATAAAAATCTTGTGCCGTTCACTTACTAGGTGTTAATGTATGCCATTTATTTGATGACTTTGTACCGTGGCTGCGTGGTAATGCAATGTTACTTGCAAATATTACATGCAGTGGTAGTATTGGAAAGAAATGATGACATGTTAATAACATGTCTTCATTTTATGCCTAATATTCTGTCTTGGAAAACAAACGGAGGAATGTATCCTCGGTTTAATATTATACTTTAAGGAAAAAAGAATAATTTTATGTAAAAAAAGGACCAAGCTCTTGTGAAAGAGCTCCAGATAGGAAACCCTATTGTCATGATAGAGCTTTGGTTTGTTTTGGTCGAAAATAAGACCAGAAGACATCATGTCATTAGAATGTACTGGACCTTCGATATAGCGAAACATCTATAATTTGTAGATATTCATGGGCAATTTTTTGTTATAATGTGTACTACTAGGCCCTTCGTTACATTTATCGTATTCAAAAAATGTACGGCAGTCTTTAAAGTCAAAACTCATAGAGTACCGATGTGTAGCAGAGACAGACAGACAGTCAATTATTCAATATGCCACTTCCTCATAAGAACTGTTCAAATGAGGAACGTGTTTTGATCTCTGACTCATGGTTTACAACGTAATGTTCCATCTTGATATCGACATTTTAAAGTAGGATTACTACTTATATATTAACATTTTACAAATAGACAATAGGATGAGTTGCAGAAGGTTGCTAATGATGGTGAAAGTCTTATCCCAATTACCTGGGACCTAAACATAACAGGTGAAATGTGGGTGTTATACACCTCTATCTGCCACACGTATACATATAGGCGTAATGTTATGCTATGTTGTAAAATTAACCTCCTGCAGATCATATAATTTATAGACACGAGTAGCTCAGTAATACCCGCGTATCGTCAGAGAATAGGTTTGATATCTTATCTGGTTATCGACGAATATTTGCGCAGCTTGATCCCGGGATTACGCGAGTCTTGTTCACTAATACTAGGTTATAAAGCACCTTATTAATGTACAGTATGGTACCGTGAATATTATGTAGTTTTATCGTTGTCTAAAATTTTTTTAATGCGCTAAGAGCCTAAGCCGGACTTTAGTTACCAAAAATCTCTAAAAAGGTTCATGTTTTTATTCTTAACGGGTATGCTTCTTTGATAGATAAGTAGGTATTGTATCCAGTGACTACGTTCAATAGCATTTAGCTGCCTGAAGAAGTCAATAAAAAAGATGTATCCTACTTAAGATAGGAACAAATGGATGAACGTGACGTCACGAAATGACGTAACTTACAGTTGATGTATGAATGTTGGGAGAAAGAAGTATGTAAGGAGCGAAGCACATGGCGTTCCATCGTCTCTGCCTACCCCCGTTGGATAAAGGCACTATTTTATGTATGTATGGTATGAAAATACAAACTCAGTTAACTGATTTTGCTAGAAAAACTACACAACTTTCGGGCCAAACCTTTTAAAACCTGTGCATTTTTCAATGGCATGGTCAAGAGCGGTCAACATAACAACATTTAAAGAGAGGACAACAGCTCTGGTTAATACCTTTTAAAGATTATTTTGTGTCTTGTTCACCTTATTACCTGACCCACACCTTGGCAACTTCCGTATGTGCAAATTATAATTTAAATTGTGAAAAAGTGTACTTAGATAAAAGATTTCTGAAAGATAAAATATTGAAGAATAAATGTTTCTGTTAATTTGCATGTAGCAATAAAGTAAGATAGTCCCCCCAAATTAGTAGTAAGTACGATTGGCATTTTCATTGATAAGTAATATCTGTTAACCTGCCGACACATTTTGCGGGCTGGCTGGCAGGCAGGCGGCTTTTTTACAAACGACAGCATTTAAACATAGATATAATATATACATACATATAATACATAACATAGAGTCCAAACACTTTTGGTTGTCCTTCTCCAGCGCGGTAGTAACTCTATGGTAGTAATAATGGCGTACGAGCTTGTAATTTTTATTAGACAGATATATATTAATAGCTCGGTCCACGGGACAACCTGCACTATTTTGACTCTATCTGAAAAAAGCTGTTAAATCTACCATCGATACAATGTGGCAGGATGGCAATCTGTCAGATTTTAACGTCAGTGTACCTACTGATTGTAATGCGAGGAGCATGGCACGACTCGAAATGCCGATAGCTAAATACATGGCGTGCCAGCGCGTATGCACATAATTATCGAGGCCCATAGACTAAGGCAAGGATTAGACGTCCTAAAATCTTAAATTTTTCAAAGATGGCGATGCTTACCAAATTTCAATCGCAATTTAAGGAGAGAACTATTTTTGGAGAAGCACTGTTTATGAAATTGTTGTGTTTATAAAGGTAGAGCCCGTTAAAGTACAAATCCGTGCACTGCGGCCAATCGCAATTGCAATGCACGGAAATGCATGGTTCATTTTCGTCCATAGGTTTCCAACGAGGGCGCTACCGCCCAATGCTGGGGCTGTCCCATGGGGCGGTAGTGGGTCCAAAAGAAATTGTAGAGCGCTATGTCTGTTAAGAGGGGCGGACGTGGCTGGGGTTGCCATCCATCTGGTAATACAGTGTCGCTTCTTTGTTTTTTTAAACTTAAATAAGTATAAAACGTCGGCGCCTTCAACATTTCCTGACTCTTGCCAGTCAAAACTCTTCGGTGTTCGGCTTTTAAGTTTTTAAATAAAATATATGATAAAGTACGGCGACGCTCTCTAAATCTTACGTTTTAAACAGAATATTTTAAAAAATCCGCGCCTATTGGGCTATCAGCCCTCACGGCCTCCTCTGTGCAAAGACCCTTTGATGTCGTTTCTTAGCTTTTGAGGAAAATATTTATTTTTTAAAGTCGGCCGACTTTAAAAATAATATTTATTAAAAAATCGGCGCTATCTGACTCACAGACATAACCACACAATTACAGAGAGAGTAAATAGACAGACAAATTGGTATAATAAGCTATTTTGTGAAGTGCCCACTTCGTTGGATTATTTTTATCTCAAAAAAGGTTGGGGAACTATGATGAAGACAGTTGTTAGAGTATTGCTATATTACCACGAACATACTTTAATTAAAACTATGTATAGTTACAGCCTATATCTACAACAGCTACCTTAAGCATCAAACATACTTGAAATAGAAATAATACGTGTACACGAACCTCACCCATATTGGCACTGCAAACACCCTCCTAAGCACAGCGCAAAAGGCAAGTGTACATATTTACCAGTGCCAGCTCTAGGTATTGGGTCTGTGACGCAAGTATGCAGGACTCCACCACGTGTCAATGCTAATAATAGACAATATATGCAAGATTTGTATTTACTTAGACTTTGTAAAATAATATTTATTTATGGACAAAGAATGTTGCGAACAAGCGTGTAGTCCACCTGATGGTAGGTAAGTGGTAAATTCAGTTCACGGACATTCCCATTACCTTTATGTGCTACTGAGTGTAAAATATTATACATTGTTTAAATTTAATATTTGCCCGCTCTACTCGTGATGCGGTCTGTGACGCAAGTATGCAGGACTTCGCCACGCCTCAGTGCTATTAATAGCCATTTTATGCAACACTTGTATTGACTTTATAAACCTTTAATATAATTATGTACACACTGCCACCATCAACCTATACATTTCCAGTATAAGATGATCTCGCGTTGCACGGGAAGTCTGTACAACGCGAGACCATCTTTTTATTATTATTATTATTGCGAGCCTATAGTGTCCCACTGCAGGGCAAAGGCCTCCCCTCCCTTTTTCATTTATCTCTGTCTGTGGTTTGTACAGTCCAGTCACTCTGCCATGAATCCAATTCATCCCGCCATCTCCTTCTGGGTCTGCCACGTTGTCGTTTATCGTTGTTTGGGATCCATTGTGTTGTAGTTTTGGCCCATAGCTCTTCTGGCATACGACATACGTGTCCAGCCCAGTTCCACTTAAGTTTCGCCGCTGTGTATCCGACGTCTGCAATTTGGGTAGTGGATCGAATTTTTGAATTCCGAATTCGATCTATGAGACGGACTCCCAAAATGCAGCGCTCCATTTTAAATACTGACCATCTTAAATACTGAAAATGTAGGTATAGGCCTATAGGGCGATCAGTAGCTGGTGTACACTTTACATACACTTACATAGGTGTAAACGAATACTTACTACTCTTTCATTCATCAAGACATCTTTAAGATATTGGCTACTAGCTTCCTCCCTGGGCTTTGTACGCGTGATAAATAAATAAAAGGTAACCTTAATCTATCTACATTTCAATTTGCATCAAAATCGGTTCAATGTTTTAACTGTGAAATGTTAACAGACATACAGAGTTACTTTCGAATTTATAATATTAGTAAGGATGATGAAGAGTTAATGCTCTAATAAGTGTCTACTTGAATTTTATTGATACGACTAGCTTGTCGCGATTTCGTCTGCGTGGAATTCGTTATATTAATTAGTAGCTGCTGCCGCGCTTAGTTTAGCGTAATGTTTAATAACATTTGATACTTAGACTATCAAACACAAAATAATTATTAAAATCCGATCAATAGTGCCCGAGATTAGTGTAAGGTGTGTTAACCCAACATTGGTTTGTCAGTGTAAATGTCAAGGAATGTTCGACGGATTCCAGTCGGAATGAAAATGCAAGTTATCCGATTCAAACCACGTCTAATTGAACACTAAAATAAATTATGAAAGTTATGTACAAAATGCATCGGCTCTGCATCACCGTGCGGAAATACACTTGACCTACATCTAAGTCTTGATCAAAGTGCATTCTTACGCTGACCTATTGTTCTACTTACAAATTATTGCAAAACCATGTACATACACCGTACAATTAGCGCTAACAAATAAACAAAATAATCTTTCACCCGCGGTTTCGTTAGCGTGGTAGACATCAATATAAAGTAGTTTATGTTACGCGTCTTACAATCAGTTACATGAATCTATAATGTTATTAAATTTGGTACAGCCGTTTAGAAGATTAGCCGATACAAACAGACAAGACTCACAGACAGACAGACAAAAATATTTTTTTGCACCCAAGGTTTCGTCACTTTATCATTTACACCCAGTATTACAAGAATAACGTTTCCCATGCACACAATAATAGGGCTTTATCATTCATACATACACACACAATGGTCATCAATATGTAGTTCTGTATCCAAGTTGTATTCAAATGATGTTGTTTTGTTATTGTTTAAACAAATAAAGCTACTTGTTAAACCATTGCAAATAATATATATATGATAATAAGACGTAGATTATTAAATTTGTTGCTATGTTCAGATTTTATTTAGGCCCTGTTTTACAGGTTCCTGATAAGTGCCTTGATTGAAGAGCTAATTCGAAATATTATATAGAGTTAATAACGGGAGGTTGACTATCTTAATCTTTATCAGGAATTGATGAATATATTACATTCCTTCCATCAAGTAGGTTTCATGTATTGCATTTGATGTTATTAACAAGTATTAAATTTGCCACAGGTGTACAATTAAAATTATAGTTAAAACAATTTCTATATTTGCATAGTGTAATTGCTTCTGGCGTTACTAACTGTACTTTAACAAAATATTTAAAAGTGCGCTCAAATTAAAGACGTAATATTTAATAATGTTAAACTCACTTTCGTTAAATGCAAATGCTGAAAAATTGCGAAATACTTTCTACTCTTGATTTTGTATATATTAATTTCAGATCTACAGAGTTATCTTTCATAAAATGTCTACTATCTTTATCACTTCGCTTTACCTATGTCATTCACAGAACTTTTCAAAATTAGAAATGTTAAACCCAAAACACATAAGTTTAACATATCTCCACAGCAATACGAACGTCACAGTATCAGCAAAGGTTATCAAAGAATTACTTTTGTTAGCTCAGTTTCTGAGATTGTAAAGCGCAAACATAAGGACAGCCTTGGAACTGTACTTATTTGTAGCGAGATAACTAAATACCACTTAAAATAGAATATCTTGTTTTGTAGCAATGTTTAATGTTTGATGTGTATAGAGGTAAAAGGACATAATATATTATAGATTCAACATTAAAATAAATAACTATTTATTTAATTTGACACAAACCATCGACATTAAACGATAAAAAGTCAAATAAATGTTTGTCATTCAAATGAAAAAAAAATTGTTTAAGTTATAATTTATCAGATGAGTAACTATTGCTAGACGATTGTGAAACAGGGCCTAAGTATAAGTATTTAAATAAGTAAATATAAAATACTGTCTCGATGGTGTAGTGGTTAGCGTATGCGCCTCTCAACGTGAAGTCTCAGGTTAAATTCCCGGGTCGGGAAGAGTGTTATTTGTTAACTTTCAGGTCAGCAAATTCACAATAGCAGCACGGAGTTGGTATTGTGCCCGGTAGACGGCGATAGGCTCACCCTCTTTCCCATAGGACCTAAACATAACAAGGTGTTCTGTACAACACCCACATTACATATAAAAAGAAGAATATTATTTGTAGAGCTTCGTAAACAAGCTGCCAATTAGTCAAAAATTAATCAAATCAACACCACACACACACACACACACATACACGCACACACACACACACACACACACAAACACACAAACACACACACACACACACACACACACACACACACCGGCACACACCATGCACCAATAAGCTGTAGCCTAACGTAAAACGTCGATTTAACACGTTGGTGAAATCAGCATTTTAACGTGCCCTAACGTATTTAGCTACCCAAAGAATTTATACTTAAATACAAAGCCAATAATGTCCAAACATACATGATACAAACTGTAGCTATTTGACAGTCTCATTCATTAAGTAATTTATTGTTTGTTTGTCCACACTAATCGCCACAAGCTGACGTACGAAACGCAATAAACAGTCGTAAATAACCCACAATTCACCCAGCGGGAGTCCAATTGTGGCCACTCCTATGTTTGCACATTGTTTACCCACCTACACTACACAAATAGACGTAAAAAAATTACAAGTCAAGGGAGTTGTTAACATAGAAGATTTCACAAATAATAATAGAGCCCTTTTAGGTAAACAACTAAGAAGTCTATGAAATTGTAAATAATGGCGTACTATTGACCATAATTGCAGTCCCTTATAAAATATATATGAAAACTAATGTTAATAGAAACATGCAATGTTACTAAAATTTTGGTCCAAAATTGAAAACTTGTCAACAATCTTTTGCCTTTGTAGCCACACAAAGACTAAAGATTGTTGACATTTTTTTATAGACCAGCTGACCCGACAGACGCTGTCCTGTCGTAACTACATCCACCCTATTTCACTATATTTAGAAATACTAACAACATTATGTCGAACCCCATAAGGATAAAAAAGTTTATTTTGTCAAAAGCGCAAATTTTATATTTACCATATACCATAGTCATTTTCAGCTCTTCGGGTTATTTACACAAACATTATTTAACCAACAGTTTGATACTTCAACGGGATTATTTAAATTAAGTGTTGGTCACACACGCGCTGATAACCTTTTTAAAACATACGCATTGTTTATATCAAAACAAAAAATACTTCATACTGCTTACTTTACCCTTGATCATCAAGCCCACCCACAAAATACGCAAAAAATCAAGTCTTAATACGTTTATATTCCTAAACAATGACATCTAAATACGCCTCACCCACAACAAAGTGAACAAAAACCGTAGCGAAATGCTTCGTATTACTTATCTACTACTAAACGATCAATTGTGTGTTGCTTAAAGGTGGCTATCCACTGCGGAGATAAGTAACTAAGCTATAAAATTCAGCTGTAGTTTGTCCTAATAGTATGCGCTATTTATGTAAAATATCGAATATATGTAAAAGAAAAGTCATGTCAATTATATTTGTTGTTTAACATACATGCAGTAGGCTATGGCGCAAAAATGAGGTGTTGGATATGCGATCGTAAAGTCGTCGGTTCAAATCCGGCCATTACACAACAAACATGATACTTCTTCCCAAAGAGTTCTTTACCAACAGTAAAATGAATTGAAATAGACCATACAGAATACGTCAACGCGGTGAATGAATCGATATATTATATAGAGAAAATTTGATTCTAACTTGGACTATATATTATCTTGTTTGCTAACCCAACCAGTGGAATGCCACCTTAAAAATAATCTCAAAAAAAAGAAGTGACATAGTAACAACAGCAAAAACTCAGGGTCGTTGAACGTTAAATAGTTTTTTGTACAGGTAACAAGCACGGGTAGTGATTAGACAGATTTATTTGTAATATTTCTCACGAGATCGATCGAATGACGCCAAAAAGAGTGTTATTGTTGTTCAATCCTGAAATTATTGACGTCATAAAATGCTAGTTTTCAGATGTTTTCGGAAAATGGATACTCATAGATTGTTAGTTGTTACAAACCAACATATGGACTACACTACAATCCCACTATTCAATATCGCTGCACGGCCATATTGAATATCATTTTGAGTAAGTATACAAATTGTTAATCTCCGAGCCTTCTTCCTATTACAATGTTCTAGTCTAAAGGATTTAGCTGAATATCAGTAATTTACGTGAAGCGACTGTCATCAAACCTCCACAACCCTGTACGAGGTAATACGATACTCTTTGTTAGAATAGTTGTCAAACTTTCTAATCTCTGACTACCCATAACGACTGCCAAAGATGTTCAAATGGCAACCGGTACTGACGGCTTAACGTCCTCTCCGCGGCACGGAGAAAATTCATTGTATTAAAAATGGTCACCCATCCACGGCCGACCGCGGTTAGCATTGTTTAACATGTAAGATTGATCGGTCCGCGCGACTTCGACTTAGCTCCTCATTATATTTCCTCAATTAATAAAGGATAAATGCGTGAGGTACATAGTTATAAATAAATCGAAAATATTTAAAATTGTAAATGTGCTAAAAACGATGACATGTTGAACCTGTAACTTAGCTTTAAACTAGAGTCCAACACGTTGGTGGAATCGGCACTAAAGGTCTTCACAAACAAATAACAACTACAATCACATCTAGCGACAAATACGATCACAAGAGATAATAGATGTCAAGATGTAACATGAAGAAAACTAACGGTCATACTTTTGCAACAATTGGACCGTCAAATTTTATAGAGAATCTTCCCCGGACCGGTGCAAATCTGTCAAAACCCATACATTACTAAACTTTGACGTGAATATTATTTGGAACGCGCAGTGGAAATAATGTAATTTAAAACTTATAGTTATCTCTCAGAGAGGTGGGCCCAAAAAGCGACCAACTGGGTACCACGTGACGGTCAACGACGACGAGGAAGGCCCAAACGGAGATGGCGAGACGACTTGGATGCATTTCAGGACGATTGGCCAGAGTTAGCAAATAACAGAAAGGCTTGGAAGTCATGGGGAGAGGCCTTTGCCCAGCAGTGGGACACACCCGCAGGCTAGTTAAAAAAAAAAAAGGTTATCTCTAGTTAAATGCATGCTCTCTGTGCAATCACGATAACCCTTATTAATTGAATTTATAATTAACTGTTTTTTATTTAAAAATATATCTGGTTGCAGTACAGCAGCGATAGCCGAATGGGAGACCGTAGGACTGCGAAGTCAAATGTTTCGGGTACTAACCCACGGCACACACCTCTGTCAATAAATCGTTAAGATTCGTCCTTTCGAAGACATGTGTGTATTTATCATATAAATAATCGCTCGCTAACGGTGAAGGAATACATCGTGAGGAAATCTGCATGCTGAGAGTGCCTAAAAAGTGCTCGAGGGTGTGTGTGAAGTCTACCAATCTGCACTAGGCCAGCGTGGTTGACCATGGCCTAACTCTTCTTATCATGAGAAGATACCTGAGCCCAGCAGTGGGACATGTATTAGATACAGTACGGCTATTATTATTTTATTTTTGGTTGAGGAGTCATAGATTGACGTAAAGTTTTGCAAAAAACATACAAGTAATCCTTTACCGGGAAAACAAAACACCGCATAGGAAAAACAAAACAAAACAAATCACAGTTACTCAACACTCAATTCTCGGAAAAATCACCTCGTGTGTATGTAAGTACGGCTACATATCAAGCTATACACATACACTTCCAGGATAAGTTGGTTTCGCATTGCAATAACTTACACTAAATTGAAATATTGTCAAAAAAAACAAAATTTATAATTTGAAAAGATGGTGCACATGAGTTTCTCACCAGCTCTTCTCAATGATGCAACGAATGACCCATCGGAACCTATTATTCGATAAAATTGACCTAAGCTTTGGTAATTCTAATCATTTTATTAGATATGATTAGTGAAATTTGAATTAATTAATTCTTTAAATTATTTTTATTTGCTCTGTAAATATTATGTTTATTGACGTGTTCAAGCGCCTCTTAGGGTTTATGAAAATAAAATGATTTTGCGCTGGAAGCCTATAACCCGCGAGATCATTTTATACTGGTAAATCTGGATATGTACTTAAACTTATAGGTTGATGGTACTTACAGGTATTATACCTATACTGACACATAAGTAGTCGTGGTAACACTAAGTGTATACTAGCCGATCCACTCGGTTTCAGCCGTCTCAATCCCTCTACTCTTGTAAGTTGTAACATAATATTAAATAGTTTATAGCCTTTCATAAGAATCAGACTATCAAATGCAATAATAACTATTGAAAATTGGCCAGCAGTTCAGAAGATCAGCGCGTTCAAACAAACAACCAAACGAATTATTCGCTTTATTATGTAAGTATTGTATTTATGTTAATGTCTAGTAATAAAACAGGACAATCGGTTATAATGTACAGTTCTAATAATAGATCTGCAGGGTATAATAAAAATAGGTGATTATGTTATTACCTATCTACCTATAGCAACTATATAATAGCCAATGGAACCATCACTGTGCACCGTACTTTCATAGTGTGCTACAAATTCCCGAGACTTTTGTAGGCTTCTATTCTAGGCTAACGGATGCGGCTGAAAATCAGTGCTTTACGCCACGCAATTATGTTTAAACTTCTTACGAGACTTATATTAGATTTGATAGACATTATTTCTACTTTACCCGTAAAAAGTATCGATAAAACCTTTTTAAGATTATTAAATTTGGAATTGTGCCCGGTGTATGGCGATAGGCTCACCCCCATGGCCCCTAAAAATCTCTGCCACACCCTTCTGTGTAGTATAGGCGTAAAGTTATGTTATGTTACGTAAATTGTTCAATTTTAAAGGAAATGAAACATATTATATAGTTTACAGTCCCAAGTCTAGACAGACTTTTCCATAAACATGCGATCGCCAGTAGGTTGGTTAACCTTGTATTTCGTGTTTTACAAACAGAGCAAAACTTGAACCGACGCAGAATCAATATTTGTCTAGGTCGGGTTCAATGTTTGGTGAGTAAAGGTCCTACAGAATTTTCCATGAATCCGTGAAGAATTGCCATGACAAACATCTATGTAATGTTTCGTAATATACACTACAGTTTCATGAATTACGAACTATCAGAAAAGATTCACATGCCTACTTTCTCTATTCGTTTATATATAAATATATATATTTTATATTTGTTACCTCATAACTTTCGACTGGGCGAAGCGATTTTAATAATTATTTTTTTAATCTGAAAGCGGTGCTGCCTGTGTGGCCCATTCCAATTAGGTACAGTTCTGACAATAGCACTGCCGAGAAAACCATATAATTAGGGCATTTTTTGTAATTGAAATGGTATTTTTTTTAATGTTCAAATATTCCTGTGAAGCGAATCTGTGCAGTTAGGAACAATATACAGTGGTACGAGAGCGGTGTGCTACGCGATTATGAGCTTTGTGCCTTGAGGCATGCGGATTTTTTTCTGATAGTACATGTGTTATTTTTACAGCTTTTAGATCTACATACAGGGTGGATACGACATAGCAACATATATTTAAACCACAGCTGTCATACATGGTCAGTATTTAATTCTACCGGTGCAATTATTTTTTACGAAAATAAACGTTATACTAACAAAATATATTTTTTAACAATGTATGAAGCTGAAGCTGAAGCTGAGTGGCAGCTGTCGTTTTCATACATGTCGCTATGTTGTATCCACCCTGCATTACCGGGTATATAAACTGCAAGATTGGTCCAGCTATTTTCAAGTGATACACTAACTGATAAATATCATATTCTTTAGGTTTAAGTAATTATTTATAATTGGAATTATAAAATTGCAGTCACTATTTCTGCTTCATAACGCTTTCTTGGCAAATATAAATAAAAACAACATGATTCAGCTTTACGTGAGAAAATTGCATAGTAGATTATAGTTGTAGGAAATAAGGTAACACGATTTCGTAACGGTGATAACATCAACAACAATATCAAATCACCAACTCATCAAAACCTCATTCAGAAATCAGATATCAAATCATTTATTTCAGTGCACGGTTGGCGTAGTGGTTAAAGCGGTCGCCTCGCCGCCTTCAACTGCGCTGGTGTTGTGGGTTCGATCCCCACACGGGACAAATCTTTTTGTGATCCGCAAAAAATGTTCAGACTCTGGGTGTGCTTTGTGTGTGTGATATGTATGTTTGTGAACACCCCAACGACACAGGATATTTCTAGTGAAAGAAAGAAAGAAAGAAAAAGCATTTAATTAGACTCACAAAAGGAGTACAATGGTAAAAATAAGGCATGCAAAAGTAACAGTAAACAAAATAGAACAGTAAAATAAAATTAAGAATAAGTACATATAAGGCATGGAAAACACGTGGAACACTCCTGTATGAGACCAAAAAGGAGACTATCTCAGCAATTGCTGCAGTTTAAATACTACAGCGCTGATTTTCAGATAGCACCTATGTAATGACACTATGGTCAATAAGATTTATATATAGTTTATAAGATAATATAAGAAGAAGAAGAAGATAATATAATACTAGATGAAAGGAGCCTCCCCGAGTGACGTACACAACGATTCCCTACGTCCGGCGCACCCTGGGCAATTCGCGAGTTCTCAAAAGCGAATTGGCTAATCCTTTCACCACGATGGCAAGTCAAAATAAAATTTGACTCAGAAATCGACACGAAGAAGAAGAAGAAGAAGAACTAGATATTAAAATATATGTTTATATAAGAGAATAATAGAAAATATATTAATACCTAAATAAATATGTCCAAGCACTATATGTATATGTTAACTGCCACCAAGTATAATCTGATTAATTCAAATTCATAGTTGAAAAAAAATGTATATATTTTCATCGGCCCCAAAGGGCGCTTTAACACGTTCAAACAAACATCAAAATAAAAAAATATAAAACTTAAATTTCGATTCGATTACGATTAGGCGTTTTGCAATATCTAATAAATAATACTAATTAAATTATTAGTTATTGCACTTAAATGATTTGAATCACCAATAGATTGACTAAAATTCAACTTAATAGATTTTAATTAAAATCAATCCAAGTACCAGCTCCGATGGGTATTGCATCATGTAAAGAGCTGGTGAGATACTCATGTGCACCATCTTTGCCGATAATTCATGTAATATTTGTTTGTCATTACTATTAATTCGGTATCTCTTACTAATTAATTAGTTAAGTATTCAAGTCTTTATTGCACTCCACAATGTTAAAATGGTCTTATAAATAGCTACAGTGTCAATTATGGACCCTGACGGGCACGGCAAAAGTAGGAGAGAGGAAGAAAGAGCTAATTACATTATTACATACTAAATACATTAATGAACTAATTACACGTGTGACAAAAGTGCAGTTGTGTGTTTAGTGTCACCTCGCCCAAGTACACGCCGATACAAACCTATAGATATACATTACTAGTATAAGCTGGTCTCACGTGGCTTATAGGCTTCCCGTGCAATCGAGACCAGCATAAATACTGGACATGAATAGGTTGATCAGTAGCCGTGTGCACAATACCAACTAATTACATCAATTAGACAATTATACATTGTTTGCGACTGTTATTTAGTGTTGCTGACATTGATCATCACATTCATCACACTAGCAGCTATTTTATTATAATTATGAATACATTAATTAAAAAAATAATGTCCGCTACATATGAAAACAGCGAATGTTAAAAAAAATAAACTTTAGTTGTATTTTACAATCTCTTACATAGGTATACTAAATTATTTTTATTAGTTAAAACATATTTAGTGTAGTTCTACATAGAAAGTACCTCATTGTAGTATGTCATATGGAGAATATCTATCAAAGAAAGTAATTGTTTTAGGGCGAGTTATGGATAGCGAGACTTTTCCTACTTTTCCGCCCGCTGCAGAGCGGAGTGAGAGGAAAACTTCCTCTGCTACGAAGGCGAAGGCTTATTTTCTCATTACATGTGTTTTTTTATTTGTTGTTTTTGGTAGTTTTTGGTAAATTATGGTTGGTTTTGGAATTTTGTATAGTATTTGTAGAGTATCGAATACTCGTATTTAAACATCAGTGCTTTCATGTATGGTAAAGGTGGGGCCTATTTTTCTGCACCCTGGATCGAGCGGCATTTGGTGACTGGACTTTTTTGTACTCAGGCTTCCCTTCTAAAAATATCCACCCTTCGCCACTGATATTTAGTAGTTTTTGGTAAAACCGGAGGTTTCATTGTCAGGCGATCCCGCTGCCAAATATTGACGAGTGAAGCTATTGCACGCCGCCGAGACGTTCCAAAATTGTTGTCAAATCCTAGCTAGCTAACACTAATGCGGTACAATTTAACCCTCCGTTCCTTGTGAGTTTTGGCAGCATTATTTGCATAGATATTTCCGTTCATTGCATGTCCGTATTGGTTTCATAGTTTAAAAAAGGACCCCATGCAGAGAGGAGCTCATAAATAAATCGTTTATTACTAAATCAAACAAAAGGTATAAATATAAATATAAATAAATATAAATATTTCACAACTTACACACAACGCCATCTAGTCCCAAACTAAGCAGAGCTTGTACTATGGGTACTAGAACAACTGATACTAATACATATATACTTTTCTTTTGTAAATACATACTTATTATACATAGAAACACCCAGACTAAGACAAACCCCCATGGTCATGCACACAAAGATTTGTCTTAAGTGGGAATCGAACCCACGACCTCGGCGTCGCAGGCAGGTACACTACCCACTCCGCCATCCGGTCGTCAAGTATCTCTAGGCACCTGGCGATTTACAAATCCAATTTGAAATTCAAACCACTTCAGATTTTTTATTACATTTAGCGATGCTCTTCTTACAAAAAACCAGTTGATACAAAAAATATCATTAACAATGTAATATTAGTTGTTATAATCGTTTAACCGTTACCCGTTATAAAAAAACGATATAATACAAATTGGGCTAAGCCCGCGGCTTCACACGATGATTTTGACTATCTTTTGAGTTGGGTTTTAAAAAAACTATTAAAGAAACAGTTATTAACAGTTATTTTACGAATGAGAGACCCGCTGTGTGGAGTGGTGGTCAACTTCTTGCGCTTAATCTATTCAATATTATTTTACCGAGGAAGTACTTGTTTCAAAAATGATTAAATAAGAAACTGGTCATTTTGATAGTCAAATTATTTATTTGTTAATTTTTCATCTAGACTGTCTGTGCTATTTATTATAAGAGCTATTTCTAAAAATGTTTACAATACACAATCCATAGACGGACCCACCTTTATTAATACATTTGAAAAACACGCCCAAGTCCGATATTTTTGAGTGAAAATTGCCCTTTTCATGACATTTAAAGTTTAACGCCCCTTTTCTCTTTTTCCTTCCCCTTCCTCTTACCTCGACGAAGTTAAAAAATAATTAGTTCGTTAAACAATATCAAAATAGACGTCTGTATTGTAAAGTCGTTGTTTTTCCAAATCAAAGAAAACCTCTGACTCGTATCATATCGTTTTATTGACGTAACTCAATGGGTTTGATTGAATTATGTCGTTAGCGTAATGCAATGGTGTCAGAGCTCAGAGCTCAGAGGCGACGCGCCCCAGCGACCGGCGCGGGCGCACCCGATTCAATTAGTTGTGATGCGCGTCGCTCGCTACATTATACTTTTAGATTCTTACATACTTTGGGAAATGGGACAAGATTAACATCTTCTGTTCTTGCGTCAATAGTTTAATTAGATTCTAAGGTTTGTTTTGTACTATCGACTTTTCTATGTGGCGAAGTAGACTGAAGTCCACCAGCGAGGCTAGCATTTAACGAGTTTGAGATAGATTTGATCGCGTTTTTGTCATGTGAAAAAACACGACGAAATCTATTGCGCTGATAGTGGTTACTGCCAGTAATCCATGAATATCCTCAAAGTAGCAAATGCATTGCTCGTTTGATGACTAAGATATATTTGCGGCTTATAGCTAAACTAAGATTGTACCATAAAAACCACAAACTGCATTATTTACCTTAGAATATAGGTTGGTACTATTACATATATAATATACGTATTTTTATTTAACACTTAAGTTCTGCCCACGACTTGTTTGTAATCGTTTAATGTCGAACCAAATTAAAAGCCACTGATAAATCATCCGTTATTTGTTAGATGTCAGTTCGTCTTTGATCGACGCGAGTCTCAAACGCAGCGAAGCGAAGAATTGTTATCTATCGAGTAGCGATATACTATGCTGTATGATGCGCATTTGTGTGGCGCATTGTAGGTCAAAGTATTTATCTGTTGTGATTTGGTGTTTAACAAACAGGCCGTAATGTTTGATGGTAAAAGCCAAAAAAAATTAGAAGAGTCAATGTTACCAAGCCAGGTGAAGTGGTTTGAAAAGAATATTGTATGGATAGGGCTTTTATAAGTAAAGAGAAATAGTTACTAAGTTATAAGAATCTAGGCTGAACAAGGCGATGCAATAAATGCTGAGGAGATGTTAGACGTGAACCATTTTTTACAAAATTCAAGCACTATTGATTACGCATAACACGCACTTTACTGACTATGGCGCTTTGGTGCCACTTGCTAGATTTTGTTGGTACATGTTCAAAAATGTTGGTGCTGGACATTTCTTTCTAATTTGTAATTTACGAGCACCAACTACAAGAACTATTTAACCGACTATTTACGTTTTTAGTGATATTCTGGTTTTTTAGAAGTCAATACTGCCTCGATGGTCTAGTGGTTAGAGTATGCGCCTCTCATCGTGAGGTCTCGGGTTCGAATCCCGGGTCGTGCAAAATGTTATTCATGAACTTTGGCATTGTGCCCGTTCGATGGCGAAAGGCTCACCCTCGATCCCATGGGACCTAAACAGAACAGATGTAATGTGCGTGTTGTACACCTTCGCCACGCTCTTTTGGGTAATATCGGCGTGATGTTATGTTATTGCTGCACGTCTACTCATCTGAAATTACAACGAATTATTCTTACGAAAAAAGCGAAAAATAAAAAGACACAAGATTACTATTGATGCACAATGCACAATGAACAAGTGTGAACACGGATTTAATTTGTTTTTAATAACCTACATGCCTCCATATTATTTACGCAATCTCTATCTATTTTCCTATAGCTACAACGCGAGCCGTACCTACATTTTCTTGAGTTGTTGAGCGCGCGATAGAAAGCGAGGAGGTTGTTTTCTAAATAAATATCTATACGTAACATAATCTACTACTAATGTTTGTGTAACGAACCGGCTGCAGGGCTATCGACTAATTCTATAAAAATAAAAATAAAATTAATAACTGCGTTCAATACTTAAGGTACTATCAACTAAGCACATTCACGATCCACAATAATACTATTTTTGTATAACATTTCGAAACACTAAAGTCTAAATTCTCTAGTTCTATTAACAAAAAAAATGACAACCTTTGACTTTGATAATTTCAAAGGAAATATTATATAGGTATCAAATGGGTCATGAATCAATTATGCTGACTGTACAAAGCACACTTTTTACGTAAACTGAAGAACAGTCTATAGCTAAAATAATATGCCTAATCCGTCAAGCACTGACATTACTTTATTTTAGCGTAAAAGTATGAGAATAAGAAGAAAAACTTGAAAATAGTGGTGTTTGAAAATATACTTTTCAACTATTTAATAGGAAAGCTATGACTTCTTTCCAGGCCCTACCTTATACAACTTATATTTGAATGGATTCATTAAGCTATGAAATTATACCTATTAGATTCCTAATATACAACATACGAGATAAGGGCAACAGTGATTTGCTATAAAAAACTTTAATACATACGCCAAACATATTTTAGTATTGTAATAATTCAAGTAGCTGAATGCTATTAATAATGTATGTATAATGTGCTGTTAATTTTAAGGTAAATATTGTAACTACATTTTCATTTTAAGTAAACTGTTGTTCTTATGGTAAATACATTCTTTAAACCTAAACCTAGAAGAGTACTTCAATCTTTGCAGATACGGCACATCTAAGTTTATCTACACACCATCGAGGTAAAGTCAGGCTTTAATAAATATATCTTCGAAATGTCTGTTGCCCTAATGCCCTCAACACTAATCATGTGCAAACAGGCGTTTGTTTACAAAAAGCAGCATTTAATCCACGTACTAGTGCATGATGAGTGCACGGCGCATGCATGCATGCTATCGTGTGATGTGATGTACTACGAACGCAATAACACGGAACTATTAACGATAACATTCTGTTTTTCTTTAATACAACGTATGTAGCGAACTAATATGTAGTCCGCCTGATGGCAAGCGGCGGAAGACAGTGAATTTAATTTAAAGCCATATCCCACCAAAAGAGAGCAAAATATGGCTAGTACTGCCATTTGACGGCAGGAAAAAGGTAATACGTGAACGGTGGTGCTTATCCACTAAAGCGCCGTAACAAAAGCTCTTCTAGCAATAATGTTAAACATGTAACATTCATTCTTGTGATCAAGTTATTTATATGCTGCTCGCGTTAAACGTCTCTGCTCCGCTTCCGTACGTTGCAGCGTAATATTAATATGCAGAAAGAATAATCCAAATACAACCAGTAGTTCCGAAGATCAAACAACAAACAAATAAATTCTCTCACTTTGTATTATGTTATGAATAATATAACATAATAGAAAAATACATCTGCATATTATGCAGATGTATTTTTCTACGAATTGGATAAATAGACACAGTATTCTATATTTGGATAACAACCTTGGACTAGATATTAATGAGAATTAGTGTCGGGTATGATCGCATTGTTCAAATTGTCTGGAACATAGCCCAATGTAATAAATCGTGTATAGGTAGATGAGGTCTTAAAGATTCTTATAACAATATACATCTTGTTAGGTCATTTAGTAGTATTATAAAAAACTAAAATCCTTTAGAAAGCGGACTTTCAGGTACTTAATTGTCTTTCGAGGCCATGAAGGCCTATGCAATGTCTACTAATTACATCATAATAATATTGATTTTAGACTCTCCTCTGAAACAAGCTGAGAGAGCTGAGATTTATTTTGAAATTTCCTTAGTAACAGTTTAGTTTAAGTAAACAATTTGTAGCTCAATTTTCTCTTGATTCAACCTAGATAGTTATTACCTTTTTATAGTTTTCTATCTTTTAACTAAGGTTTAGTCAAGTTAACTCTAATCGTCATAAACATTTTATTTATTTTATTTTATTTTATTTAATAGGTACAGATACAGACAACAGATTACATTAATTCTTAAAATAAATAATGCAAAATACAATTTATAAACCTGCAGTCCTATGACATCTATACACAACACATGCAATAATATAGCTTCAAAAGTAATTGAACAGGGTTATGTAATATAATAAATAAATAAGAAACGATTAAGATTAAAAGACTAATTTAAAACTATAAATTATATAAAGCTTTTTTGAAGCAATTAATTTTGTTGTGAAATATATGTCGACATCAGAGCACACAACATTGTATTGCTTGCACTTTCTAATGAGTGGATCATTCTGCGATACGTTGTTGTTACACGCAGGTATGGAAAACATGCATTTATAAATTTGCCAAAACATTATTGTATCAACAAATTGCGTGGTCGCAGTGGCTAGCATTCACACGTTACATGTGTTTGTGTGGGTCAGTGTGTGTGATACTCATCCCGGTTATATTTAGATTGTTTATACATTTATACTCACACTGACCTACGTGGAGTTGCGAGAGCACGGTCATTACAGATTGTGGCGATTGTTGACAATGAGCTGTTTTTTTAATTTTATTTTTTTATACTACTCCTGTAGCGAACGAACGTATAGTTCGCCTGATGGTAAGTGGAGTACAGCCCATGGACAACAACAATCCACAAAAGCAGATAGTAGATCTTGAGCTGAGGACTATAGTGTTATGCCTCATATGCCAGTAATTTCAGGGCCTGATCTCACCACCAAACCAGAACACAGTAATACAAGCACTACTATTTGGCGACAGGTTAAAGGTGAGACAGTAGTACTGTCGCCCTCGAGCTCGTTTACAAGAGCTATACTACCAGTAAGTAGTACTTAATAACACATAAAAAGGAAGATTTAGAAAGAGTATCTACCAACGTAATATGTAGGAGTAGACTACTAACGTATTAAAAATACTGTCATCATTATACTCGTAATAAAAAAAAACATTGAGCCTAGAACTGCAGTGAATTGAAAGAAAGTGCTGAAATATTAATTTTAGCTTTAATTTATAGCTTCGATTTACATGAAACTATTCAAGGTTGAAATGGTAACTCATTTAGGGTGACAATTGCCAGCTAGGCTCCCCTAGGTATATCTCTCCTGGCATAAAAGCAAAATCAATTGTTGGAACAACCCCTGCCCCGCCAGCTCTGTTCTGAAATCAACAAAATATTAAACTACTGGCACCAATTTACCAATATTATTATACTACCGGACTGGTTTAGGATATGGTTTTATCAGGGTTTAGCATACATTGAAATCGTTTGTTTAGACAAATTTGCACCTTTGATCTTTGGACATCCTTTGCACACTGCAAAGCTTTGCAAACTTCGGACATCCTTTGCAGTGTTTATGATGTAAAAAGCTAAAATTGTTTCTGCGATCAACGAGACCACATCATATTCATCATAGTAGTTTCCTAGTTACGAAACAAAATGTATGTACACTATTCACCAGAACCGTGTCAGATACGGCATGTGTCATACCCTTGGTCCCGTGATATATTTAGCTGATTATAGCAAAATGGCGTCATTTATGAATGAGTGAATAGTCCACGCGAGCTAATTTATGTTTATTGTGGTTAAAACAAAGGTTTCTGGTTCGAATAACATAATGAAATCAGTATTTGTTTAAATTGAATAGGCTTTTTCATTGTGTTGTCCGGCTTAAAATAATTAAATTCATTATTATGATTGAGGAGTTCGTACCGAAGTCAAAGGCGAGCCTACACATCGCTGCATCGATCTTGGAGGTGAAGCAATGCTAACCGTGGTCGGCCGTAGAACCATAACCAACTTAACATAACGAGCCTTCCTCCGTGTCTCGGAGAGTACGTTGAGCCTTCAGTCCTGGTTGCCATTTGAAGATCTATGGCAGTCGTTACGGGAAGTCAGAGGCCAAAGTCTAACAAAGAATATCGTATTGGGTTGTGGAGGACCGACGGCAGTCGCTCCACGTAAAATATTGATATTTGGCTGAATCCGTTAGACTAGGACCCGACTCTAATGTCTCGGAATATTAAATTAATTATGGTGTTTATTTGTCGTTGTACATACAAACATAACTATGTAGCTTCTGCGCGCGGCTCCGCTCACTGGAACGTGAATAATAAGTCTATATTATTCCTGAAGTCTTGACTATTATCTAGTTAGATCGGTCTACCAGATTTTCGGTTACAAAAAACAAACAAACGCAAAAAATTATTTCCTCTTTATAATAGAGGTGTACCCTAATTAAAATGTGTTTTATATTTAATTTCTGTTAAATAGTTTTAATTCATTCATCTCTGCTTAACCCTAGGTTTGCTGGCGTGGCATTCTCTAGCTACGAAATTTAAATTATTAAATAAGGCATATTTTAACATTTTCAATTACCGACTAAATAATAAAAAATATAATATATTATTCAGCAAGAATATTTTATCTGTATTATACTATGTCTGAACTAATAATAGGTTTAATTTAAGTAGTAGTTATGTGTTACTTAAAATAAAATTCAAATAAATTATGTAAAAAAATACTTTTTTTTGTAGCAGAAAAACAAAAATAGAGGACTTGATTTTGAACTTTTCCAAACAAAAATGTTTCTAATTTAAAATCGTTACCTATTATTACCTATATCATGGTTCCGTTCATCAAAACTCAGCGTAATAAAAGATGTAGCTTCTTTCCAATTAAATACACATAAATTATGGACACCGCAGTTTGAACCCCACTAGAGCATTTGTTAACTGCACTCACATTATCTTATTAACCAAAGATGCTGCAGGATGTCGTTACCGGCGGATCTCCTCGGGACCTTGTCTGACTACTGGCGACTAGTTCATTGTGACTAGGGCTGCCAACCTACAGTTATTTCAGATTGCGAGGAAATAAATAAGCTTAGCGTCGCTGATGCTTACTTAGCTTGGAGTTTTATTAATACGCCAAGCAGTAAAAACGCGGTTTTATCAGTCATCACCCCGAGCAGAACTTCAAATCAATCTACGACTGGGCTGCTACCCCAATATACAAAAATTGGGATTTGACGTTGGGACTCCAGTTCAAGAACACCAAAACAATGTGCGGAGTTTCCAGTGCATGATTTTTTTTAGTCACCCTAATGAACAGTTTGGTAATTTAATCGAAGTTATACAGCAAGGACTCCTAGCGTATGTTTCCCAGGACGCAGAAAAATATACCAAAACACTCATGGGCAACCCTAACAATGAAAAAAACAAACACTGGGTATAATTAAAATATTAAATTTATATATAAAACTTAAGGCATGCAAAACGTAAAAGAAAAAAGAAATAACAAATATAAGAAAAATAAAAGTAAAGATAACATTAAGAACATGCAAAACTAAAAGATAACAAAAACAGGATTAAAAATACAAACAACGTAAAATGGATAAAAGAAAAAGTAAATAACAAATATAGAAAAAACAAAAATAAAGATAAAATTAAGAATATGCAAATAAAAAGATAATAAAAAACAAGATCTCAAGAAAAATTAAAGCTATAGGTTAATCAACAACAACAACTACAACGTAAATAATAAACAAACCCAGATGCACAAGGACTCTGATGAAGTCAGGGGAAAAGCCCGCGGTGAACGCACAAGCGTTCGCCAAACACATAAAAAAAAAAAAAAAAAAAAACCCTAACAATGACTAAAATACTGTCTGCTGACATGAACGAGTTATTTGCAGCTATTCTTGAGATGATTCCGTGTGAGGTCATGGAGATTCAGGTCAGGATGATGTTAGAAAGAAACCTGAGGATTCAAAAATTAGGCCGGAAGTAAGTGACCATATTATGACCATCAAAATTTTGTTTGGTTTTAAATGAACTTAAAGATGGGGCGATGAAATTATATTTTTTAAGGAGACGATTCTAAAATTATTTGCTTTGATTTTGTAAAGCCATTGAAGAAAAAGAAAGGCATATAGACATGTAGTGCACCAAGGGATAAAATAAAAACCTTGGCATCTACCAGCAAGAAATGAAACTTAATTTACCAGCACGTAATTATAGCCACTAATTTTAGTTGTGGAGTATGCGAGTGGATAACATTCTTGTACAAATCGTTAATAAACTTAACCTAGTTACGTCTAGGCCTGGTGATTTCTGTATTTACTTAGCATTTGCCTAACAGGAAAACCACATATATAAATTGCTCCTCTCTTCAATTTAGCACATGGAATAAGTACGTATGACGGTCTTAACTATGAATAGATATAAACAAGATTGACAAACAATACCTAACTAATCACAAATTACAGAAAACGATCTCAGTAAACCACAAATTGTCTACGATTGTTAATAGTTCTATAAATAAATAAACCATAAACAATTTACGTCTGTTTAGGTACTCTAATGGTGTTATTTTAGTGTAAATAACAAATAATCTACAATTATTGATGATTTATCAATATTAATTATGAGATTATGAATAAGTTCGTAGATAGAAATGTGGAATAGATATTAATTATTTTGGAATTAGTATACTCCTTGAGTATCAACGGAGGATAACGAAATTACCAGTACCGATTACATACTCATAGTCCATACTAATCAACTGAAAAGTTCGTTATTTTAAACGCGGTAATCTCCAAAACTGCGTATAACGACACGGTTATTTAGGCGAAATTATATTTGCATTTGACAGCCTGACTGTTGAGAAAGGTTATAAATTAATAAACACCACACTGTAACCCAGGAGTAACTAGATTTGAAAAGATCGAACAAGCGCGATATATCATTCACAAAGCCTTTCAATTCCTTTGTATTCTTTAATAAAACTTACTCATATAGCTGTACACTACAATTTATAATTACCTATAATAAATTATTATTTCCTGTGAAAGGAAAATAAGGTTACCTTAGTCACTTCTATATTGGGTCATCGCAACACGCATCGGTGGCAATTCTTGACTCACAATTTATGAAAAACATTGGTAACTACTAGTATAATGCAATTCGAATTAGTACTATCAAAAAAAGTACAAAGACCATTGACATCTTTTTAAAAAAAAACTTTTTGATAAACATTTTGGAAAATCTTTTCAAAATACGCTTCACAACTAAAACCGGGACTAAGTAACTGACATTGAGATAAGTAAAAAAAAATATTTTTGCACTTTATTTTTTTTATTATAATGCATAATTATAATTAATATGGGTACATATAAGTTAAAATGTTTATTTCTGCGAAAAATTAAGTTAAGTATATTATTTTTTATTGTTACACAAGTTTTTAATCTAATAATCGAAAGCAAGATTTTCCGATCGCAGAACTAAATATTTTCTTAGAGCTGACTTTCTTTTTCCTCAATTATTTGTCGTAGAACTATACAGGTTTAGATGTCAACGTGACTAGTTTATGTGAATATCGGCGCACCCACCGACCGGGGATCTAGCGTAGATGGTTGTAGAATGCAAACGATGCAGCGCCGTGCAATGCATTCACGGTGACATAGATAACAATGTTTTACGTCGATTTTATAGTTTTATTCAGTTGACAATAATGATTATACACATCCCGTTGTAAAATAATCATGTTTTATCTTCAACAATTTTGTTAAAATAATATTAGAAACAGTGATATCTGGTTATAATATTACTGCTAGTTACCTGTTTCAATATTTATTTTGAACTGAACATAAATAATGTTGTATTTTACCTGTCGATGTATTTATAATTAGTTGGTGGGTATAGCTACTGGATTGGTATCTCTGGCACTGTGCCAGTTCTTTGTTTGTCTACAAAGAAAATTATTTGATAACGCTCATTTATATTATTTTATCTCATAGGCACTGTGCGTAATATAAATATTACCTACTATAAGTTGTAGTGGAGCATTTAAATAAAATATTTTTTTATTACTAAATTATAAAAATAAACAAAATTTATTATTTTAATAAACACTTACTTCAATGAAAGAAAATCTCCTGTTAATCATGTTCACAAAAAAATCACTGTTGTTTAAACACTGCACATATTCCAAAGTAAAAACTAACTTTAGTTCACTGTAGGAATCTAAAAAATGTCGGGTTTGCGCGCCACCGCTTGCCCTCACTCATTTTATGTTGTCAAAAAAAAAAACACTCACTCACTGCAGTTTCTTAAACAGAGTATCACCACACTTCACTCATTGCGTATCGCCGAAACAACGAATTAGAGAATGATTCCGTACGACATCGGCTTGGCAAAACTACACAAAAGTAAACTATTCAGTTACATATTTCTAACTATAAGCATAGCGCGATATCGCTTCGCGGTTGTGCGAACGAGAAAGAAGACACAACTTTGGACGTGGACAATGTGTTAAAAAGAGATATCGATAGTTTGTAAGCACTGCGTCGGTATCCGGTATTCCCGTTTAAGATTTTTGTGAAGAGAGGTGTATAGTTGATAAGGTACGTGCGGCTTGTCGGTCGTCGCCGTGGTCAGTGCGTTCGGAGCGGCTCACTCACGGCATGACTGACCTCTGTAGGTTAGCTAGCATCATCCACTACCCAGGGAACGACTCATTATTCATCATTTCCCTTTATATTATAATACTATGTCTCATTTTCCATATAAAGAATTCTGAGGAAAATAAAAATGAAAATCTTGCTGTCAGATAACTAGAAATGGGATCAACTCGTGAACATCAGTGTAATATTTGACATCCGTATCTGATAACACCTTTTTTGTTATTACTACCAAATGTCGGTAAAATATGAAAACCTTTTTTTTTCAGATAATATTACAGTTGACGCAGGTGACGTCACCTGCTAATTTCCCTCATGTTCAATACCTGCATTAGACTCATTAGAATAGGGCTATTAAGTACTCCTACATGCAGGCTCAGGGCATCGACCTTACGTGTACTTGGCACTTACACCAAGTACATAGTTGACAAGTTGTTTACCTGATGGTAACAACTGAGGTTCATTTTATAGATGCGTCGCTATCTGTGAACTACTAGATATTTTACCTCATGTGGCGGTAGTTTCAAGGCTTCAACTCGCCACCAAAACAGTGTATACTGGTGCTTGCTTCCTCGAAATCGTTCACACAAGCTGTCCCAAACCTACTTTCGACCGTCATCAGATGTGACATGATTAAATGAGCTCTTTATATCTAAGACTGTAAAGTTGTCAATTGGGGATACAATAATACAAAAGATATTATACTTTCTAACTTTACTAATATATTAAATGAGAAAGTAACCCTGTCGCTCTGTCTGTCTATCCGTCTTTTTAAACGACTTCAAAAAAAGGAGGAGGTTCTCAATTCGATTCGTTTATATAAATATGTTGCTTTTTATAAGACCAGGATAAGTAACTGCAGGATAAACATGAAATAAAAGGATACAACATCAGAACATCATTTTTTTTATTGAACATGTGGGTACACAAAACGACTGCACTTTATATGAATCAACACAAAATTAAATCACTAGAATGAGAAAAGATTTATTTGCACGAGTGGGGTAGTTAATTACAATCTCAATCATCATAACTAAATTTGGAAAAGCCTTATTTAAAATACATTACACAATTACACACAAATAGGGAAAAAAGAGAACTTAGAATGAAATCACGATTTATATATAAAAATAAAGAAATGGCGATACTTCAACCGTTACAATGACGGCACGCGACAGAATTTGCACTATACAACTCAGGCGACTTTTAGCAGGAAAAAGAAGGGCAGAGCACACTGTGTTCCGACATTTATAGCCCCGTGGCGTCGTTTGTGCGGACGGAAGCGGAAGGCGGCGGTGGTGGTGGTGCTGTGGTGTTGCCAGCGCCCACAGGGTGGCCAGAGGTTGTAACAGCTCGGCCATCCTGAAACAAAGTGACCACACGATACGCATTAGTTAACTTTCTAGTAAATCTATGAGATCTTCGGTATCTAATGCATCAGCGTCCACATCAGCATCTTCACTATCAGAACCAGCAACAGCAACATACGGTCTTAACGAATCCACAGCAACAACAGTACTAAATTTCTTGTAGCCCCTAAATCCCTTCACACTGTGTATGAAGTAACGATCATGACCTAGTGCCTTAGCTACTCTATAAGGCCCCGCATATACTGCATCGAGTTTCGTATTAACTCCACTCTGTCCACAGCCTTTTGGGTTACGCCACAGAACCAAGTCCCCTTTTTTATAAATGTGAGCATCTTTTCGCTTCTTATCAAAAAGAGTTTTCATCACCATTTGTTTACGTTTTATATTAGTGGTTGCTTTATCTCTTCTATTGTCTAGTTCTGAATTATTAGCACTGTTTTCTAAATCCGACATAATTCTACTTTCATGTTTAAACATTAAATTAAAGGGGGCTTCTCCTGTAGTTTCATGACACATGTTGTTAACACCAAAAACTACGTCAGGCAACTTACAGTCCCAATTATTTTCATCACTACTAGTTCTTAAACCATTCAAAATAGTTCGATTTACTCTCTCAACCTGACCATTAGCTCTTGGTGTAGCAACTGAAGTTAGCACATGTTTTATTTGATGTTTAACTGCAAAGTCTTTAAAGTAACGGCTACAGAACGCAAGACCACGATCTGACACTATGGTAGATGGGAAGCCAAATAAAGAGAAAACATCATGTAATAAGCGTATTGTCTCAAGTGAACTTAATGTGCGTGTTACTCTAGCAATAACAAATTTCGAAAAAGAGCATGTAATTACTAAAATGTATTGATTATGTTTACTAGATTTTGGAAATGGTCCCAAGTGATCAATATGCACGGTATTCATTGGTACTGCTGGTTTGGGAATCGGATTTAATTTTCCTTCCAATTTACCATAATGGCCTTTCCGAAAAGCACAATCCAGACATGAACTTACATATTTTCTAATAAATCTAGTCATTTTAGGAAACCAAAACTTTGCTTTAATAGCACTGTCACATTTCTTTAAGCCGCTGTGACCGACATTGTCGTGATATTTCTGCAAGAGTTTCCATCGAGCATTACAAGGAACTAACAAACGATTACCATGCAAGGTTTTCTTATATAAACGTTCATCAACTATTACGTAATTGTTAAGTACGTCTGGATTGGCCTCAGCACCTCTCAATTGATTGATAATGTTACACAACTTAGGATCCTGCATTTGCACCGTAAGAAACCAATCATCAGTAGACAGAGCATAAACGTGGGTATCTTCTGGATTTCGGCTCAGCGCATCAACGTGCTTCATTTTACCTCCGGCCCTATATTCTATCTCGATATCAAATTCTTGTATTTGTAACCACCAACGCGCAATTCTAGATACTAAATCTTTCTTTACAAATGTGTGTCGGACAGCAACACAATCGGTAAGTATTTTAACTCTAATACCTAATAGGTACACTCTGAACCTTTTTAACGATGCGACTACTGCTAGGGTTTCCAATTCGTAACTATGGTAATTTTGTTCCTCACGTGTTGTCATACGACTAAAGTACATAACTGGTTTAAGAGTGTTGTCCATTTGCCGCTGAAGCAGAATACCGACTACCCCGAACTTACTTGCATCGGTATGGAGCTCAGTGTACAAATTCCTATCATAAATGGCAAGAACTGGATAAGATATTAAATTGGATTTAAGTTCTGCAAAAGCCTTATCTTGTGCTTGTTCCCAAGACCACTGTACATTTTTCTTTGTAAGATCTGTAAGGGGCTTAGCAATGAGGGAGAAATTACGTATAAATTTTCTAAAAAATGAACAAAGACCAACAAATTGTCTAACTTGGTGTACGTTACACGGAGTAGGAAAATCACGAACAGATTTTATTTTGTGCTCACCAGGCTTAATACCATCTTTAGAAATGTGATGACCAAGAAAATTCAATTCGGTTTGGAGAAACGAGCATTTTTTCATATTAAGTTTAAGATTGGCCTTTTGTAAAATATCTAGTAACAATTCTAATAGCTCTAAACCTCTTTGAATATTACAACTTGGTATTAAAATATCATCAATAAATGCCAATATGTGATCTCCATTACCCATTTTATTCACTCTATTGATTATATTGTTCATTAACCGCTGGAAAACAGCCGGTGAATTAGCTAAACCAAACGGAACTCTAAGATATTCGTATTGCCCATCTGGTGTAATGAAGGCGGTTTTGTGGATAGAGTTTTCCGCAATACCTATTTGATGGTAAGATTGCGATAAATCCAAGCTAGTAAAAAAAAAATTTCCAGCTAATTTTGAAATTTCATCATTGATAATGGGTAATGGAAATCTGTCTTTGACAGTGATAGCATTTAATCTACACAAAGTCTCACATCCCCATTTTTCTTTTTCACTAGTACAACAGGTGAAGCAAACTCCGAATTAGATTCCCTAATGATACCTGCATCTAAAAGATCCTTTACTTTTTCGCGAACGACTGAAAGTTCTGGTAGTGAAAGCCTATATGGGCGGTGGTACACAGACTTATTAGTATTAAATTTTATTTCCATTTCTGCTAAATCAGTGAGTCCTAATTCAGAAGTATTAGAGGCAAAACAAGCACTATAATGACACAACATCGCAAATAATTGTTGCTTTTCAACTTCACTTATATTACCCACGTTTATATCTGCTAAACCAACACCTCCAATATCAGCCAAGCGTACAGTTGGATCCAATTGAGCCGCGTCAGCAACAGTACAACTAGCCACAACAGAAGCATCATCAACAGAAACAGCTTTAACATTTCTGCATGCCAGCTCAGCGTCATAATTGGACCAACAGCAAAGAAAAATTTGACTCACCAAGCCAGCCACAGCATCTTCCTTTATTTCGGCACTTGATTGTCCCCTCACCACCACCTGGCCAGCTGCGAACTCGACAGCTTTCGAGCCCAAGTTGTATACTCGGACTAGACCTTCAGAGCCTTCCACCACCGACGCCGGGATAATGTATTCGCAGTCTGCGAAATTGTAATATCGAGGGTTAGTGCATACAGGTCCTTTAAATCCACCGTTAATTATAACGCCAACCATGACTGCCTCATTGGGTAGAATAGTCAAACGATGTTTAGAAATCAATTCAATTCTTTCTTCACTATCTACTACGTTTATGTTGTCGATACAATTATGTATGGTAGTAAAAGTCACAGAAGTGCTAGTAATTAGTAACGACGCATCATCCCTATTTATGATGGGCTGTCCTATCAATAAGTCTATCTTGCCAAGGCTAATGTGGGTAACTAAAGCATCAGCTTGCATTGAGAGGCCATCTAAACAAATGTTAATTTTTACTTCGCCCAACGCAGGTATTGGATAACCAGTGAAACCTTTTAGCAGCTTATTGGTAGGTTCTATCCTGCAACGTAGTAAATTTGTAAACTCATAGCTAATAATGTTACTTTGCGCTCCCGTGTCTAGATAACCTACAGCCTTTGATCCATTGATGGTTATGTCTTTGAAATATAAATCATTGAAGCTTTGTACGATCTTTATATCCTTCACTTGATCACCATTTGCAGAGGCTCGACAAAATCTCGAGATATGTCCAATCTTCCCACAACTATTACAACGGCGAGTATCAGGATTTGGGCAATCCTTAATTAAATGACCTTCAGTATTGCAACGATAGCACTTTATTGGATTGCTAGTAGACGGTTGGTTTAAAGGTCTTTCAGCCGTTTTCGAAGGGGTAAAACTAGAATTCTTACCACCACGGTAATCATCTCGAACACGCGGGCCTGATTGATAAGTTTCTAACGCTGCTAAAAACTCACAAAATAAATCTTCTGGCTTAGTACTTTTCATTGCCTTGGCACTAGCTTGAAGTTCAGACGGTAAACCGCGAATTATACACGAAATTGCAGCTTCATCATCAAATTTACATCTACGGCACATTGCAAATTTATCGTAAAAATATTGACTCATTGTTTCTTTGGGCTCTTTCTTACGACGAACTAACTCCTCGACTAATTCTGCAAATTCAATCATTCTGGGAAACGTTCGTTTCAACAGATCCTGCCAATCACTCCACGTAAGATTATAATTATCTAGCCTGTTATACCATCGTCTCGCCGAACCATCCAGCCTAGCCTGCATATAGTATGATCGTTTCGAATCTGGCCAGCCATAGATGTCACCCAACTGATTGATTTTCTTTAGCCATACAACCACATTAGTCTCTTTATCATCAGGGTTGTACAGCGGGATAATCGTATCCCCCTTGACACAATCGGACTTATTATTCCACTTTTCACTTAAATATCTGTTCATCATACCTTCAACTTTCGCGTTTACCAATTGCTCTATTGTGTCGCTCGGCGAATCTTCGCGGGTAGTTGGGGCAGCAGCTCGCTTCGCCGCATACTGCACCTCAGGGTCTTCAGATTCACTGCTGCTGCTGCTGCTGTAGTCAGCTGCCCGTCGCCTCTTCATCATGAACGCAGGGAAATCCCACTTCTGAAAACTATAAGACCAGGATAAGTAACTGCAGGATAAACATGAAATAAAAGGATACAACATCAGAACATCATTTTTTTTATTGAACATGTGGGTACACAAAACGACTGCACTTTATATGAATCAACACAAAATTAAATCACTAGAATGAGAAAAGATTTATTTGCACGAGTGGGGTAGTTAATTACAATCTCAATCATCATAACTAAATTTGGAAAAGCCTTATTTAAAATACATTACACAATTACACACAAATAGGGAAAAAAGAGAACTTAGAATGAAATCACGATTTATATATAAAAATAAAGAAATGGCGATACTTCAACCGTTACAATGACGGCACGCGACAGAATTTGCACTATACAACTCAGGCGACTTTTAGCAGGAAAAAGAAGGGCAGAGCACACTGTGTTCCGACATTTATAGCCCCGTGGCGTCGTTTGTGCGGACGGAAGCGGAAGGCGGCGGTGGTGGTGGTGCTGTGGTGTTGCCAGCGCCCACAGGGTGGCCAGAGGTTGTAACATTTTTTTTAATGTTTGTTTACGCCTAGCTTCCACCGCTTGCTTGGCACCGACTTCAGAATTATAAAATAATTATTTAATAATATCTATTTAACTTAATGAAAAAACGTATTATTTTGTGCGAAGTAAATTATTTTTTAACCGACTTCAAAAAAAGGAGGAGGTTCTCAATTCGGTTGTATTTTTTTTTTTTTTATGTTTGTTCACCGATTACTCGAAGACGCCTGGACCGATTTGAGAAATTATTTTTTTGTTTGATAGGATATACTTGTCATGTGGTCCCATTTTTTTCCAGTCACGTTCTGATGATGGGATCCTAGAGAAATCGAGGGCAACCCTCAAATTTAAAAGGCTTCTATATTGTTTTTTGTATATTATCTAAAGTTACTTGGATATTTGCATCTAGTAGCCAGCATTTTATGTTGCTGAGCTGATGCTGGAAGGTACAACTCCTTAACGGTTAGGAGTACGGGGATAATTCTTTAAATATAGGCTCCTTGAGGCCGTTTACTGTATTCTTTCAAGTTATACACAGATGAGGCGAGACGTTGAATATTACTTATGTATATTCATAATATGAGGTCATGATTTAATGATGGGATCCTAGAGAAATCATGGGTCAATCAAGCTTCTATATTGTGTTTCGTATATTACCTAAAACTACTTGGATATTTGCATTTTAAGTTGCAGAGCTGATGCTGGAAGGTACAACTCCTCAACGGTTAGGAGTACGGGGATTATTATTAATAAGTTTTCCGTCTCAAGTAACCGTCGTCTCCTCATTCGAGAAACATTCTTGCTCGGTCTACCCATCACTTAAAATCGTAAAATAAAATAATTTTTAACAAAAAAAAAAACCGACTTCAAAAAGTAGGTAGGTAAACTAAAAAGCATAAAATAAATTTACTTCGCACAAATAATACGTTTTTTCATTTAGTCAAATAGAAATTATTAAATAATTATTTTATAATTCTGAAGTCGGTGCCAAGTAACCAATAACTAGATAATAAGTATAAATCTTTCTAACAACTATTTTCTGACAGAATATTAGTTCTTAATTATCCGATTTACTTGGCACCGACTTCAGAATTATAAAATAATTATTTAATCATTTCTATTTGACTAAATGAAAAAACGTATTATTTGTGCGAAGTAAATTTATTTTATGCTTTTTAGTTTACCTACCTACTTTTTGAAGTCGGTTTTTTTTTTTGTTAAAAATTATTTTTGCTTTTTAGTTTACCTACTTTTTGAAGTCGGTTTTTTTTCCGGCTAAACAACTAAATCGATCTTGATGAAAATTGGTTTGGATTTAGTTCAAGACCTGAGAAAAGACATTGACTATTGTATTGACATGCCACGCTGGTAGAGCTGGGCGCAGAAGCTAGTATTTTATAAATAAAAGGATGAAGTCATTCATTTCTATAACAAGCATCTTTTGATCTCTGCCTACACGTTTTGCGATTAATCACCGCCTTACGCTGACATTTTAACATTAGTCAGTAATTAACTTGTAACTGTACACAAAAGAAGTTATTTATAGTAATATTGTACTCATATAGAATCCATGACATAAAAAAGATTACACACCTATACTTACCTACATTTATTGTGTTTTAGTAACTACACATTTTTTCTTTAAAGCCAATAAGAAAAGGTTCAAAAACACGTATTTAACATTAAACACGTACTAATTTAATTTAAATGATAAAAAATAAACAATACTGTGAATTATTTATTTTCTAACCGATAAAAATTAACCAAAATAATTTGGTAACATTTTTTTTTTTGTATTCTACCTAGTCATCCCAAAAATATTCTAAAACTTATATTAATCAATATTATTTAATTAAAAAATAAATCAACATAGCTGAGCTAAGTTAACATAAAAATATACGTAGTTCTACAAGGTTTTAAACAGTTCTCAAAGTATAACCAAATATTTTTTGTGATATTTTGATGTCAAACATTGCGCTGTTTAAATTTATTATTGAGTAGGGTGTAAATGCTTTTATACAAAAAAATATGCCAAGCCCATGTAACCCTTGAAGGGTAAGGCAGTGGTGTTCAAACACCCATAATTTAGGTTCAGTATGATAGAGGGTGTCACTATCGCCATCTAGCGGGCACAATGCCAGACTGCGTGCTGCTGTTGAGAATTGCCTCACGAAATAATAACAAATAACACTTTCGAACTAGGTACCGAACCTATGACCTTACGATCACAATTCTATCAATTAGATAATTAAGGCAGTTAGTTATATACAAATGCAATTTCGCTAACGCCTACGAGAAATGTGATATTGTGATTTATGTCTCGCTACAACTCAATAGGTGCAATAGATGACTGGAACGGAAGAAATCAATTTACAAAATACCTTCTGCAGGAGTATGCAGAGATTCTGTGAAGAATACCAAAATAGAATATCAAGTAAATCAATGTATTTGAACGATTGCAAATAAGATCTACAACTATGAAGTTAACCTTCCACAGTAATATAAGAATCAAACGTTTACTGACTACTTCTGTTATTATGATTTCGTGGCTCTTCTGGAGTTCCTAAAGGAAAATCAGCATTTGCGCGAGAGAAAAGCATCCCAAACTTTAGAAACGAATTTTCTCCTATGTCAGTCATTATCAGTTCGATAATTCAGGTTATTTCGACTTGAAAAAAAAATCATATTGGTCTACAGAAAGAGAAAATATAACCTCGTTATAAAAAAATATAACCCTTCGTCTTGACATAAATATAATATGACGAACGCTGTTCAGTAATTAGGTTCTGCGTCGATTTCACGGCAGGCTTATCCGCGCGGCGGCCGTTAAAGGTTTATCAACATTCGATAAAGCGATCGCCTATGTGGGTCGGCTACCTGCCTGAAGCCACTGCTAAAAAGGAAATTCAGGATTTTCAAATATTGTCTATTTATAAGAAGTAGTGGTAGAGCTCCTGTGAACAAGCTTGAAGGTGCAAGCGGTAAAGGGTCGGTAAAGACGATCGCTTATGTGGGTAGGCTAACTGTCTGAAGCCACTGGTCGAGAGGAAATTTAGGGGTTATGGGTATGACTGCGTATTGGTACCTTTTGGAAACAGCTCAAGGGTGCTAACGCTGAAGGTTTTGTGGGTCGGCTACCTGTCTTCTGCTGCGAATTATTCACGTTACAACAAAAAGGGACGAACTCGTTGATGTCTTTTATAGGACAAAATGTATTTCAAAATTAATACGCTACATAGGCAAGTCATTGTTGTGTTTTATTGAAGAAGAAAATAGATATACTCCAGAGCAAGCTTTGTCTTCAAATCCTGATTTAACTTTTAACTAATTCTATAATATAGTAAGAGGAAGTCTCATCCACCAGTGCATGTAGCAGCATTGTACGGTAGCTGTCCATCATCTGTGGTTGCAATTAACTTGACATGAAAAATGTATGCTGATATTCAAGTTTCTGGGCTTAATTCTTTTAAAAGGACTAAACTACCTTAAAAAGACCGGCAATTCCTAAATTATCTTACTCATAACTAAAACTACAACATTACAAAAGTAATAGTAGAAAACTCCTTTACAATAGTTTCAGAAAACACTTGTGCATACACTAGTTGGTTTTGGGGCAGTTGTGGCGTATCGTCCGGCGCGTGCGCAGCTCCACCACGCAGTGACGTCACATCGCAATGACAGCGAGGCGACCCGAGCGGATTGAGCAAACTATTTGTCTGTTAGCAAGTTTGTTCGCCCCGGCTCGAGTCGCTTGGCGTCATGACTCTTCAACCTGGATCTTCGGTTTAGAAGATGGAACTGCCGACACAAGCTGACACGTAAGTCGATCTGATTGGTTGGCACGTTTTCTTTGAAAAACTTCTGATATTTTGTTTGTCCCTTTTAACCTTGCTTTAGAGGGCGGTTTTTGGAGATCGAATTGATTGAAAAAATTATAAAATTTTTAATTTACGTCGGTGGAGAAAATATTTTTCTTTTAATTTACTCAGTTTTAATTGAGAAAATTGGTTACAGTTATCACAGCCACGCCTCTAGATCAACATTTTTCGTTGGGATCATTTTAAATAGTATTGCTGTCGTTACAAACTATTAATTTAGTTTTCGTTTTGAGCAATTTTACTCTACAATACAATGAACAAAAAATATGATTGTTCTATAACAAACATTTTTCTATAAATTTAAATTATTCAAATAAGTAGGATCTAACTAAGATTATTTTGCTTGAGACCCCTAAGATTATGTTTTCCTCAATGGGTTACCATGTGCTGATTGCAAAAACTGTTATTTTATGTTAATTTTAAGTTGCCAATGTCCAGGGATTACTCACGGGCGGTGGTTTAAAAGTCCACCTTTGAGGTTAAATGAAAAGAAAAAATAAAGTTGATTTAGTAAAAACGCATGTGACATACCTACAAACAGACTTTGCAAATATTATAATTTAATAAAGATGTCATTGATTTTTTGAACGGAACAGGTCTATTAAAAACCAGATTCATCATTGAACTAGAGCTGTTAAAATTGTCCCTTAATACTCCTGTATAGTTGTGTTTTTGCACTTGCGCTAGAATACATAGGACCCGTCGGTATGTGCGTTTGCATTATCAGTCTTTAGTTTATATTAAAGTTTATAAAACTAGTAAAATTATAGTAATGCTAAACGGAGTATCGCTTCATGAAAAGATACTTGAATCTAGTGTTGAGGCAGATACCCTTTTTTTTTTTTGTTGCGCGGGGAAATGCATTTACGCATACCACCCCACCCCGGGGTGGGTAGGGTGGTTTCGGCACTTGAATTAATATACGAGCTCAACACTTGGGAGCATTGGGTGGAGGTACACTTTCAAATTAAGACACAAAGTACACAAATTATAAAAGAAAATAGATGCATTCTTGTCTGGTTTGAAGATGAACGTTAGTGCTTACTGGTATCAGAGCTTTAAGACTCAGCATCCTGATAGTTGAAGTTTTGAGAACGTACCCTTTAAATGCCATCAACGTGTTGGTTTGATTATATTACCCTTTCTTTTACGATAACTGTCTTTTTCTCTTACTAAAAGCTTTTCTTCTACCTCAGTTCATACTAGCTTTTCTTCTACCATACTAACTTTTTTTTTGGCCGTCCTGATTTCAATTTTGCTGACAATTTACAAAGTTATTTAGAACCATAGCTATCCATCCAATAAGGTGTTCATCCAGTTAACAGACGTATTCATTTGCAATCACATGACTATCATTAACAGGCCCTGATTACCTTTTGGCTTCTTGGCCTGCCAGATTTTATAGGCCCACTGTTTGGCGAAGGAGATGGAGGTTCAGCGCAAAGAATTGTTAGCTTACCCAGTATAAGTGAATTTAAGCCAACCTTCTAATTAAGGCCTGTCACAATAAAAAAAGAAAAAGCTATGATGATTTATTTCATAGGGGTTGCAATGTTGACGGCCTTTGTACATCAAATTGTTTAGGCTTAAAAACTACAGTTGTCGCACATAATCGGCCTGAATTGGAAAAACTTGAACAATGCCGCCATAAAACTCCATAAGTGGGTTACGGAACAAGCCAGCCGTTAAAGGGCCTAGCGAACTAATAATACTCATTCTTTGATATGCATTTTACCTGTTCGTGGCCATTATAAGGACCTTTATTAAATAAACATGCATGCCTATTAGTACCCAAAAGGGTGAGGCAGAGGTGTATAACACCCACACTTCACCTGTTATGTTTAGGTCCGATGAAATGGGGGTAGAGCCTATCGCCATCCACTGGGCACAATTCCAACTCCGTGCTGCTATTTTGCATTTCCTGACGGAAAGTTCACAAATAACAGTTTGCCTGACTCGGAAATCGAACCCGAGACTCGCGGTGAGTGGCGGGAGTTTTATAAAATGTTCTTGAAATCATTTATTTTTCCTAAAGTACAATAAAACACATAATATAAACGAATGAACACGTGGATATATATTTTAAAGAGCACGTTCATTAGGTACCTCTACGGAAAACTTACAAATCTGTAAAAAATGCTTCTCCAACGGTAAAACTTTCAATTTAAATTTGGTAAGTTTTCCATAGGTGTCATAAAATAAAATGCAGATTTGGAGAATATGAATACTATAAACATCAGAACTAACTTACCCCAATGTGTAGTTAATTCAATTCAATTTATTTATTCATTTTACAAGTTTTATTACATAAATGGAAAAATAGAAACATGAAAATAAAAATAGAATATTATTTATTAGAACATATTAAAAATATCAAATGAGGCATTTCATATCAATATCGATTTCAATAAAACTGCAGGTTCGTAAGTTGCCGTAGGTGACGTAAGAAGTACCCAAAGTATTTTTTTAGTTTTAAATGTTTGTCATAATTTTATTAAGCGAGGTATAAGTTATACCTCGCTAAATTCTCCTAAACTAGTGCCTGGGTATTGTTGCCCTATTAGTCCCTGAAATAGAGGTGAAGCACTCGGTTTGAGGTGGAATCATGGTAAAAAAAAAAGTAAACCAGACGAAAGTCACCATCCATCAGACAGAAAAAAGTAAACCAGTCAGAAAAGTAAACCAGACGAAAATACTGCGCTTGGATCTAATAGGAACCACCACGATGATCGTTAAGAAATACTTTTGTGTGCTCAGCTGTTTCGATTACAAGCACATTGACGGCCGAATGGTCACAGCACAAGTATGCCGGCCGAGATTGTTACCAACCGCCATACCTGTAGTAACAATAGAATAAACTAACTACGCGGATAAATCTTTTATTATAGAGATTACTATGTAGTTACATTTGGGGCAATATCAGTAAATTGATGCTAGCAGGGTCGGATTTAGCTTGAAATTGGGGGCTCTTGGGCCAAAGGGGACTCGGTACTGGCATAGGATAAGAGGAGGTACTGGTGAGAAGAGAGGTTTTCCCGGCCTGGGAACTCTTAATATATGGCTAAGTCCTATATAGTTTTGTAGAACAACCCTAAAAAGGTTTATATTTGTCGTTTACTCTTCTATATCCCGACCTCGTCCAAGCCTGCTTTACCTTGTCGATCTTTGCTTGACCTATATATTTTATTGTACAAGTAACATTTGAAAATAAATAAATAATAATAATTAAGTGGCTAAGTGAGGAGCTCGTACCTAAGTCGAAGCAGCGCGGACCGATCGATCTTACAGGTTAAGCAATGTTCACAGCGCCGGCTGTCGGTGGGTGACCATCTTTATCATAACGAGTTTTCCCCCGTGCCTCGGAGAGCACGTTAAGCCGTCGGTCCCGGTTGCCATTAGAACATCTATGGCAGTCGATACAGGTAATCAGAGGCCAGAAAGTCTGACAACTAGTCTAACAAAGAGTATCGTATCACCTCGTACTGGGTTTTTTTTTTAAATCTTTATTTTTAAAGGGGGTGTTTTCAAACATGAATATGTAACCCCCATAAAATCAACGCTTACAGAGAACACTTATAACTAAAAGTTGGTGCACAGCGAACCATCCCCTCCTACATCAGTAGCATCTATATTATTCTTGGCCTATTCTTAATACCTAATTGTGTAAGTCTATACAATAACTTAGCTGCCGCCGACATAGGAAAAGATAAAATGCTGTTACACCAACCAACATCTTTAAAATTAATATCGAGGTGAGACTGAATTTGTCTCATAAACGCCTCGTTCCGGACATATTCGACTAAAATATGATAAACGTCTTCTACGGTGTCACATTCGGTACAGTTCGAAGAACCTACCTTGCCCATCATACAACTTATTCAGAGGAATATGTCCGGAACGAAGTCTGAAGCTCGTTACAATATCTTGTCTTCCCACACCAGCCTCATCAAACCAAGGTTTGTCTCGTACTGGGTTGTGGAGGTTTGATGACAGTCGCTCCACGTAAAATAAATCTAAATCCGTTAGACTAGAAGCCGGCCCCAATGTAATTGGGAAAAAGTAGGTTTTATTAGCAGGCTGAAGTCTCTGTTTCTAAGTCCTAAGAGTTCCTAGTTCTGATCAAATGTTCGACGTAACCCTTCGCCCTTAGCAACAAAGGTAGGTAGGAACAATCGAAAGAACATTACAGCTTTTATATAGTTTCAAGGCGACATAAAACCTCCTAGCGTTTGCGCAACACAACAACGTTTGTTTTATACAAAAAACGCTTATTTCATGGCGTAAAATTGTAGTTTTCTTATCGTGGCTATAAAATATTTCATACATACAACCATCGCCATACGTACGCTGGCTATAAATTCCGTGTGATACTTACAACAAATAAATTAGTTATGTGCTTGTTACAACATGTGTAATAAAATAATTTATATGGACCTGCAACATAATAGATTCTATATCAGGAAAGATTTTATTATGAACTCGCTTTTACCTACGGCTCTGTCCGCGGGAATATCTTTTACATCTCCTCATTTCATTCTCTTTTCTACGATTCTTTGCCTAATTATATTGAGGGAGGCTTCTAGTCTAACTAATTCAACTGTTTATCCGTGTTTTACTTAAAGTAACTGCCATCAGATATTTATTTATTTATTTATTGTGGTACAAGAAACAAACAGTTATTATAATCAAGAACAATTACCAAAACATACATAAGTTAACACTCACTAGTCACCAATAAAGTTTCTAATAATAAAATAGATATCCACAGGGATGTAGGTATGGCGCGACAATTTCTATTTTTAACGGGCTTCAAAAAAAGGAGGTTCCGTATTAATTTTTGCGGAAACTACTGGTCTGATTTGGATACAGTTTTCGGTATTTTACTTCTAATGATGGGTTTTAGAATGTCATTTTCAGGATCTGTTGTCGACCTTCGGAGACAGGCAATGGAGCTCTTCAAAAACAAACAGCTAAAGACTTGCGTTATCTGCAACCATGTCTATGTATTCTTTTCATCATTGCATACAATAACATCATGCCTTGAAGGGAAAACAGATAAATAGCGCATATCCTTCTAGTGCCACAAAATGTAATCTATGATGATGATTGATTGATTGACTATGATTTATATCAGAAAATCAAACCAAACCATTAAAAAGACAAAAAACCCAATAATTTTTCATATAAAAGAAACAACTTTGCTGGATTTGAGATCTAGGAGCACCGACATCTAAAACTCTTTGGCATTATTTAAATTATTTTTAGTTTTGGAAGTCGTTTTTTTTTTGTTAAACTACTTAGATTCCATCAAACTTCTTAATTTATGAATTTATTAAACCCGCATTTCTCTCTTATTCAATGTTTGAACGGGACAGAGATATTGAAAGATGTGGCTTAACAGGGATATAATCCCACCCACACGCCCACCACTGTGAATCCTGTGACGCCAGGATCTACAGCGGTAACCAACTGAAAGGCACTGTACACGACACATGGGCAATCCCAGGGAGAGTTAAAATTGTCTTGGAACCCGCAACGAATTTAATCAGAAGTATATAGTTGGAGTTGGAAAGTATGTATCTTTACTTCCCTCCAAAGCAAAGCAGGAGACTGAGTAATGCCAAATATAGACAAAGTGTCTATATGGAAAGAGTATAGACCACGGACAGTGACAAAACTATGGGGCCTAAATTTGATTGCTTTAATAGATGTGGCTTAGCGATAAACTTGCGTTTAACACGCTGGTGAACGGCGCCTCGTCCCTCTTGATGCTCCAGACTTCTATCTATAACAACTGTCATGGAACATCGCGTATGTAGGTAAATCAGTGATATTGACGGTTTTGAGGTTAGCCGCAAAAGAAATATCAGGGGTCGGTATTGGCCACGCTCGAGTCAGGTGCTCGTCGATAGGTCAAGCAGCCATCTGCAGCTACCTTCAAAACCATCAAGAGCCCTGATTGTGCCTATACGAGGCGATATTCATGGACTGTCACTCGAACCGGGTGAGAACAAATGGTTTTTGTTTATGTTTAGATATTTTCCACACTTCACACCGGACTTAAACATAACAGGTAATGGGGTTGTACATTTCTGCTTACCCCTCTAGGAAATATAGGCTTGATGTTAATATTTTTTTTTACTATACTTAACGAGGTTAAAATTAAGTCAATGTTTAAAACATTAGAATTATAATGTGCAAGACTCACCTTTTCTCAATAAAAACACTTTGTCGATCACACTCAGAAGCTCATAACACTAATTATTACAATAAGTATTAACAATAATTTTACTTGCGCACAGGTGAAGTAAATTAACCCAAACGGCACGCCTCAGTGACATCTACACCAAATACAAATATTAGTCAACTACCCTACATTGCGACAGGGCGTAAATGTCGATCCAAATTTAAAAACTGCTCGCGTTAAACTAAAAATGTTTGAATTTTGAACGGAATGGTCGCGATGTGTGTCCCCGCGTCTATAAGGGGTTTATTATTGAAAGTGATTGGGCGATTTTACATTACATGCCATCTAATGTAAAATCGCCCAATCACTAATAGCGCGAGACTAAAGCAACGACAAATTTGCCGTCCCGTCTAGTTAGAACAACCACCTATTATGCAGCGACTCAGAGCTATCCTTAGCACGGCTTGCCTCTTAAATTGGACTTTGACGTTGTTATCATCATAAAAACGTCAATTGCAGTTGTTTTTCGATTGATTGAGGATTGGCCCATAGAATTGCCGAGGAACTAATGTGTATTGTGCGATTTAATGTCAACAAATCTTTTATGAACTTTTTTGGATCCGTAACGAAGGGTGCCATCGGCACCCAGCTAGGTACACTCCGTTGCCCATCTGTCTGTATGTCTGATATTTTTTAAAGTAATGGTAAACGAAAGAAATATGTATAGAATTTTAAAAATCGTTGACATTAGCTCTAAGAAATCGAAAATTTGCGTTAACTACTGTATCTGTTTCACAAAAATGTCAAAATTATATTTTGATATTTTGAGACAAATATAGAACCACAGGGCGACTACAGCCCTAGAGGGGTAGGACCTAAGGTGTTAAGACTCTAAGGGTGCTGGATGACGTTAAGGTAAATGAAAAATGATTCATCATATAGACTTTTATTTCAATAATCGATAAATTCTACTAACATATAATTTTATTGTTCTTAACAAGATATTCCTAAATAAATAACACTTCGATAGGATCATCTTCGCGCTTACATTTATTTATTCATTTAATATTGTTTGTGACTTAAAACTATAAGAAAAATAAATTGCTTGTTCACAACACTAAAGAATTACGTTACTTAAAATAGGCTTATTCGACTCTTAAAAAGAAAAAATCTAAAATCGATAAGGATAAAATCGAGATATCGACTAATATAATATTCGTTAATAATATAAATGAGTGATTAAATGATAAAAAAATGCAAGTTGGAAGCGAGAAATGTTTAATCGATAGTATAAAAAGGGCCTTCATGATATTAAATATTCTGTTTAATCACAAGTTCTCGGCGTCTATGGTAAGACCCCAGGCTTTTAGACCAAGATTTGAAAATATTTTAATTAGCTGTCTTATAGTCTACACAATGAAAGAGTTGTATCAATACCTGTGTAGCCAAATTCTGAATGCGACTAAAAGTCAGTTCAAATGTTTCTTTTTAATAATATTTTCAAAAACACATACATAAGAAACAATACGTATTTAACGGGAAAGTAAATAGCCCTAATAGTAATACATAAAATAATTTAAAAAAATATAACACAAAATATTGACAAAAAGTATTAAAATCAGATCTCATTTCAATACGTACATACAGAATACAATAAAATTGTGCTGGTAAGTAAAAATACTAAACAGAAAATTAAAGTACTGCAAATTGTTCTACAAATATATACAAAATAGTTTGCCCCCCTTAGCAATAAGTCCATAAGGCTGAATATTTTCCCCTTTTCTTAGACAATTTATACTTAACAAGGTGATAAACCCTGAATAGGGAGGGCTTATAGTTAAAGTTTGCATTGATTCAATTCCATGATTACTTAGCAAGCGATATGTTTCCACAAATTGATTTAAAGCTATGTGTTTCTTTTAAAAATAAACAGATATTTAAAAGGAGATTGTATTTGCCGCGAATTCTAATATAATTTAAAATTCTAACAATCTAAGGCAATAGTTGCTCTTATATGAATAAAGAAACTAGTTAATACAAGAGTGTAAATAAGTCCTTAAAAGAAGCTGCAAAATATTCATATAAAAAAAAACCGCTGAAATTATAGAGTACAATTCATGATTGATTTGAGTATTACAATAAATCTTTTTCCAATTCTCTGCCCTCTCTGTAATTCAATTCTCTATTAATATATTACCTACTGATATTTCTTTTTTACAACCGCATCCACCTTTTACACCTACATTTCAGGCTAAGGATGACAACATCAGCTATCCAAATAAAAATGTGTAAGTATACACAATACAATTGTATTGTGTATTTCGTTTGTAGCGGTAGTACAATCGAAAACCCCTTCTTTTGCTACATCCGACATAAAAAATCTCCACGATCATTTAAATACCTACATTACTACAATCCCATTCCTTCGACGCTTATCAGTCTATTACCCAAACTCACTATTTATTACTACTCACCGCATAATTAATTAATAATTACATACCATTCCCGCTAATTCATACACAACTAGCGCCCTCTACAAATTCATATCAATTCCACCTCTTTAATTGGAAAATAATTGATTTCCACTATAATTTACTCGCGTAGGAATGAATATAGACTTTATCACTACGGCATTAAGTGCAAAACTGATTGTAGAACAGTAATTTCTCGATTGATATTTTTTGATTAACCTATTTTATTGGTTGATATGCAGTTTTGTTGTCAAGTAGAATATAGTTTTTGAAGATAGTGTAGTAATTTTATGCGCAGTAAAATTAGGTGAACCAAACGTAATAATTCATACTACGAAGCTAACTCACTAACACGCTTTATATTTTATATTTAAACTACATAGATTTATTTTAAGATCCGATATTTTTAAGATGAAACAACTTTGTTTAAAAGTTAATATTCAATTTTCAGTTTAAGGAGTATTTACTTTTCGCAAAAAATAAATTTATTTTGAAACTTCATGACAATAGATATTCTACAATTTTATAATATTATTCAAATCTTTGTTTATTATAATATTTTAGTAGATTTATTTAACGTTTGTTTACTATTCTACAGCTAAGATTTTTTAGAACCATAAGACAAACTTTTAGATAGAAAAGAAATACGATTGTTGTGGCAAAACAGTACATTAAAACCATTGACTGTTTTTTCTTTGCTCCATTTTCTCTTATTAATTAATACAGTATGTACACATAATAATCAAAGACTGCGTCTTTTAATATTACGGTCTTATTCATATAACATAATAACTTTATAAAGCTACTATTATGCTGTTTCAGCCAGGTCTCTTGCAATCAAAAATCACATAAGAATTATGAAAACTTACGTTACTAGTTGGCGCCATTTTGGCAACAGGTGTCACCACCAATTCTGAACAAAATTGTAAAAACAGTGCTCGCATGCTCGCTGCGTGAATGAAAATATAGAGTCAAAAACGTCACTCATAGTCGGGCCTTAATGTAAATAACCAATAGGATAAGGAATAGACAAAATATCCCTCGTCCTATTGGTCAACTGTCAAACTGAAGCTCGACGCTGTTCTGTAAAGAGTGACGGCACCAAAGATATTTGACTTAAAGCATAGAACCGACATAAATTTTGTAAAACCGTTACCAAATCATCACTTGTACGTCACAATGTACTGACATTTGCATAGACAACGAGAAAGAAACGTTTATCTCTTTCTCTCCAAAGCAAAAAAATCATAAGAGAATGAATAAGATATAATGGATATTTGTTATGTTCGATCTAGGTACTCTTTCACCTGAGCTGAGAGACACTCTCGACACTTTTGTCAGGTTTCAGTCTCAGTGCTGCCACCTTGGGTGACGTTTCATAAAACGCCACGTTGTTTTTGAGTCGCAGCAGACCCGACTTGGTAAAAATCTATTATGTTATATAAATAAGGCCGTTTATTTTAATTAATGCTATGAACAGAGGTGCAATTTATCGATTCTAAGCTATTTACATTTACGTAATCACTATGCATGGAAAAATACGCGCGAATCTGTCTAACTACATGATGTCGGCTACGGAACCTCTCAAATATTGAGTTACAAACCTTACGCTTTACGTAAATTATACTCATGTGTTGTACCTAGCAAGAACACATATAATAGTATACATATAACGCCAGTCTCTCTGGGCAAATGTGGACAAACTCGAAAAAAAGACTTGGAACAAGATTTTAAGCCTATTAATTATCTATTTAAACATAATTTTGTTATGTAAAGAATCTTTATTTTTAGTTTTTACAGTGTATTTAAAAATAATTCTATGTATTTTAGTGCTAGGTAAAACACATGCTAACTTAACTAGACTAAGAGCAATGACAAAAATAAATATTTTTTTAGTGTAATTTTTTTCATATATTTATTTTAGCCAACAGATCCTAGCCTAACCCGCTTCCTTACACAATTTGTACCCGACAATTTTGTGATTACCTACTTTAAATCCTGAGCAATAGAGTTTAATTTGGCTGTTCTCAATTTTAGCACTTTATTCTCTCGTAAATGACGCGTGCTTGTTTTGATAGCTGTTATATTAATTCATTACTCTATAACTTATACTTCAATTTAGCTACCATTATTTGATTTCTATAGAATTATAGATTATTCAATTACTGTTTAACCATACCAAGTCAGATTTAAATTTTTTTTCATTACAAAAATTAAATATACTTCTGTGATTTATCTTTTATTTTAAAACTTGGTTCATAAATCGAAAAAAAAAACGGTAAGCGAGATTTAGTTTCTTTTGGTGACCATTACAAAGCCCAAATAATCATATTAAATAATATAAATAATAATTAATTTAGAAAAAGGTGGCCAACCTTCACCGTTTCAAGTAATAAGTTATAGGTATATAAACTATCGCCACACCACGCGTCCTTTACGAGCTTCCACAATCACTTACAATTCTACCCATATTATTCACTACTCATTGAAAAATAGACTTTATCATACACCACACAAGAGTGAATTTGTGTTAACATGATTGAGCTAGATTTATATACTTTATGGCTACGATAATGATAAACGGTATAATTATAAGAACTAGAATTTGTTACAGTATGTATTTAGACGTAAATATGGAATTTTTACCGTTCTAACCAAGACATGTATAGAGATAGAAGACCTAACCAAGACGTTGTGTCAACATTTGAGTATTGGGATAGTTGGCGCCCTTATATCATTGGTACACTCAACGTATCTATCTCTAAATACAGGTTTGTGGTTTTGACATATTATTACGACCAACAGAAACGCATCGTTTTATCTCTTTCTTTCACCAGTATATTGACCATAGAAAGAAAAAAGAAAACATTGTGTAGCTATAATACCTATTTAGCTACAGTTTTGTATAGTAAGAAGGATATAATAATATTTATTCTCTTGTCAATACATTTAAAAGTATTTTTGATACTTTATAGTCCATATTCACATGTGATAACATTTGATAATTTAATGTAAAATTACATTCAATATTTCAGAAGTATTTATAACATTTTACTTAAAAAATAGTATGAACTATGTTTTATTTCGCTGTGGCCAGTACCACTGACTATAGAATTTCTATAGTCTAGTTTTTGTCTATAATAAACGTATCTCAAACAGACTTTAGCAATTTTTTTTAAATTTAAATTTAACATTTTATTAAAATAAATTTCAATTAACTTAGTCTGTTTAGAGACAATTTTCATGGACTAGTCGTTCGTTCGAAGTATATTTTCAACATTATGTCACGATTGGACGCAACGAAATCACGCAGGAGTATGCAACGCGTTACCAACAGCTACGGCCAGTTCCAGGGCGACGCGAGCGCTCACAGCGTCAAGTCACCAAGGACACACCAAAATAGAAGAAAGGGGTACTTCTAGGAATGCAGATTCGAAAATAATTCACACAGACATAACATCATTCTAGGACCGACCCAGCCAATGGCCAATGTAGGAATTCGCCGGCCAATGTAAATAATACCACGAAAATCACTAGTAAAGTATAGCTGCTTCAGATATATCTTGTATCTTAATTTGTTTTTTTTATAAAATCAAATATGTTATCATTTCAATATGAATTTGACAAGAAATAAACCGGAAATTTTAAACTATTTTAAAATAATATCACATGTTATCACTAACCCAGTACTATTAACATTGGCCAGGTTTTGCCAGCAATAAACTAGAACGAACGACAGAATATTATTCTATATAAAACAATGTCAAAATAAAATTATTATACAAAAATCTCGTTTTATTTATTACCTACGAATTTTCATTACAGTTGAATGTCGATAAGGCCTAGTGTAGACGATAACTCTTTGAGATATATATTGTTAACTTTTAAACTCGCGTTGCATGATCAAGTAAAATCTAACGGGCTAACGCGATCATGCATTAAACGGCAAGCCTTAAAGGTAAATAATGCATGATCGCGTTAATTCCCGTTAGATTCTACTTATATATATGGTTGTAGCTCAGTACATTTAACATTTTGTATAAATGACTACGTTGCGAGTAACACAATATCGTCTACGATAGGACTTAGGCTTAATTCACAAGCATATAAGCAACGTGACATGTCACTTTATCTCATATAATTCGATTAGTTAACGCGATTATACAGTACGTATATTGTTGTCAATATAAAACCAACGTTTGTTCCGTTTAGTTTTTATTTAATGTGAATCAAGCCTTAATTAGTAACTAGCTCCTCAGCTATCGTTACTTTTTCAAATCCTGGCATTATAATTATTTATATAATAACTTTGAACTTAATTAAATTCATTTTAATGAGATTATATCTATTCATTGTTCTTAAATTCTAGGGCTCTTTCTGGACGTTATGAATGTCGTTATAATAATAATGAGCATATGTCAATGTATTTATGAAGATATCGAATGGGATTTGGTCTTTTCACAATAAGGTATTATGTATCAAATTAGCAGTGATTTGTCAGATTATGTATACTTTTGCCAAAATAAAAGAAATGTTTAATATTCCATAATATCAACATTTCAACCTTTACCAATCGTAAGACAATTTAAAACGTTAAGTCAAAATGAATTGCAATGGAAAGTAATCTTTATTTAATTCCATTAAAGTTTCTTATCGCAAAACGTTACAATGCTTTTCTTATTTTGGACGCAATATAGTTGCAAATCACTAACAAAATATTGTCAATCGATACATCGCTGTATTCAATTTAATAATTAAACATTGTTACATTTTTCAGCAGCTTTAGCGTTAGCCAATTCACTTTCAAGTGGATAATAGTCAGTTAAACAACAATCTATCTTCAAAAAGATAACTTGAACATTTTACTTCATGGATAAGTCAAATACTTTTAATCGCATACCTTAGTGTAAAAAGACCTTTACACCGTCAGAAAAAGCCCTCACACACAATCCGACACGGTACGACTCCGGCCCGCCTCCGTCCCGCCCCTAGAGAGTGGGCAGCGGCGGCGCGGGGGGCGCGGGGAGCTCGCATCACCGGGAGGGGCAGCTGCTGGCCACGGACTTGCCGGACAGGCAGGAGAACCCTGACGTGCCGGACTGCAGCGATGACATCGAACCCCTACGAAAGAACAGGTGGTATTTACTTTTGCATATAATGTATCAATCATCTTTAATGTAAGTACTAACAAACCAATAGAATCATGATCCACTTTTATACAAATTTTGCGAAGACATTTCAAAACATCAATGACTGAAATCGCTTAACAACGAACTTCAAATTAAATTTAAAATAGTGAAAGGTGTCAAGTTTAAACAAACGAATAGCTACATTATAAAAAAATATATTTTTTATCTAAATGTTTGTCAAATGGATCATTAATATATGGGTCTAACAGTACATTAAAAGGCGACGATATTATGCATATTGTGTCCGTAATTCAAGGGTAAACTCACAACACAAACCTCCTTTTTTGAAGGCAGATAAAATAAAATGGACACACTTTTTTAGAAGCTAGTTATATACAAAAAATTTCGGCAATTTTATAAAAACAGCATTTTGAACAATATACACTATTCGTTAAAAAAAATGTTGCTAAATCAAGATTTTTGAGGAGCGAAAATTAAAATCTAATTTATTTTCTATCTTGTTAGCCCGCAACCGAACTGCAGACACTGTCTTTGAATACTTCATTTTGTTTAAATCGAATTGTCCACCAAGTATAATAATATGGCGTCAGCATCTAAAGACCCTAAAAGACTATTTGTTTTTAAGACGTCATCTATGTAAAGGCCAATAGTATACTCAATAGTGCCATGTTTGTTTAGTTGAATACTGACTTGTAGTGGTGGCTGGTGAGCGTCTCGTGGAAGTACATGAGCTGTGCGGCGCGCGGCGTGGAGTCCAGCAGCTCGCAGCGCCACTGCAGCACGTAGCTGCCGCTCAGCAGCATCACGTGCGAGCCCTGGAACACAGCTCTACTTAATACATGGAAAAAAATCAAGCATCTTGACGGTAAAAAGATTGGCGGCAAAGGAAATTTTACGGGACACACGCTTGCTGTGATTGGATACACTCGAGTACGATGCCCGTCAATTGGCCAATGAAGTGCAGCACAGCTATCTGCAGCTAACGTCACTATCGCCTAGATCATTGATTTTATCTATACAAGGTACTCAGCCCAGAGTCATAGTGCGAGCTCGCTGCAATCAAAGTTAAAAATACGCATGCCTCAGTGATAAGCACCTTCTTTTCACCGTTCTACCTGTTCAAATCAGGTATACCTTGTCCATTCGTTTATTTTTCTTTTGACAGCTTACGCTTATGAATAACCGGTTTTTTTTTCGGAAAATTATTTAACAGTAATGACGGGCAACACTTTTTAGTGATGTACGTGTGTCATACATAACATAAATCACAGACTATAAATGAGGTCTTGGAATAAGCTAAATCGATCATATAATTTAAAATAATTTCACTTTATTTATGTATTGTGTCTGTAAATTTAATAAAAAATTAATATATTTATACTAAAAATATTTCTGTGCATTTTAAATCGATATAAAGTTCTACTTAAATTAAATCGATTATTATTTCAAATCAAATCGGTAACGTGTAGAGACATGGCTTATGTTAAAATGTCAATAATAAATAAACGGTTGAACAAGCTATAGGTAATAGAGTCCGTAAGGAATAACGCAATAACTGACTTCCGAATGGATGAGTGAATTTCTTTACTTTTCAGGTAACTATTTTATTACATGAATCTTATCATTTTATCATAAATAATATTTATTTATTTACATAAACACAGGTAAATACAACTAATGCGATGGGTATATAACTACAATATGCTTAATGATCTAGTTTACTAATCTAAGTGTTGTCATTAGACAACACAGTACAAAAAAAAACAAAAACCTTAACTTACTAACTTATACAGGGTTATTGGGTAAGTCGACCTAGATCCGTTAAGAGGTGGTAGTTCCCATCATTTCTGACTGATCTGACTATGAAACACCCCACCCTAAACCTAACCGTTTTCGAGATATTGGACTTAGAAGGTTTTTTTAAAAAATATCCCGATTTCTTAACTATAGCCTATTTTTTTTGTATCCTATGCCTTTAATTTTTTTTTAATTCTGATTTTTGTGTGCCAGATAAGTTTGTTTATAATTCTCAACCCAAAAAGTGCAAGTATCTGAACCAATGGGATCGTAGTAGACGATTGATACCGTAAAAAAGTAATTAATTTGAAAAAAAAAATTGTTTCTTTTAGTAATATTTAAAAAAAAATCTATGGCGTTAGTTCTGCAGATGTTTTAAATAATATCTACGTTCTATTAGCTATCCAACAAGGTATCACAAGCTAGGGTCTTATCACAATTCATAGAAAAAAAATCGATAAAAGGCTCCCAGGTAGTAAAAAAAAAACAATGGTACTTAAGATTAAACTTCTCTTTTGGGCCAGGAAACGAAATAAAACAATACAAATAATTATTAAACAACATTTATTTAAATTTATAAATCTTGTTCTACATGGCCGCCTCTGTTTCGCACACACACTCTCATTCGGTGTCTTAGTCCGCTTTTAACTACTACAGTCGTTAAGTCTCTTCGAATTTCGTCAGCAGCCTCAATAATCTTCTGTCTTAATATGTCAATAGTTTCAATTGGATTATTCTCATTGTAGACTAATGTCTTCATGTGTCCCCACACATAAAAATCCATGGGAGTCAGGTCAGGACTTCTTGCTGGCCACGGTATGGGTCCACCTCTTCCGATCCACCTATTAGGATACTCGTTGTCTAGCCATTCCCTGACCCCTCTTCTGTAATGTGCAGGGCAACCGTCGTGTTGGAACTTCATGTTTCTAATCAGATTTAGGGGTAAATCCTCTAATAAATTTGGTAACTCTTCTCTTAGAAAATGTTCGTAAAATTCTCCGTTTAAATTATCAGGTAGAAAGAAGGGCCCAATTAATTTGTTTGCTATGATTCCCATCCAGACATTTAAACTAAATCTTCTTTGTGCGGCTTTTGTCCTCTTCTGGTTAGGATTTTTTTGCGCTTTTGGGGCCCAATAATGAGCGTTGTGGTAATTTGTAATTCCATCTTTATCAAATTTTGATTCATCTGTCCACAAGATTTGTTTTAAAAATGCTGGGTCTTCTAAATCTCCATGAAGCATAAATCTACAAAAGTCTAACCTCCTCACTGGATCTCCCTCTTCGATAACATGTACTGGCGTGTAGTGATAGGGGTAGAGGCCTGCAGTATTCACCGTAAACCACACTTTCCACTGCGAGAGTCCAAGTTCTCGGGCAACAGCATTAGTTGAAGTAGTTGGATCCGCTCTAAACCGTTGAACTATTTGATTATCTTCATCTTCATCATCAACAATGATCCGTGGTCGGCCTAGGTCTGCTCGACGCCTTAAAACAGAGCCAGTCTCTCTGAGTCGCCGGTAAGCGCCGTCAAAGACAGTGACATCCGGTATTCGGCGGCCGGGATAACGTGCAATGTATTCGTCACGAGCTCGTGCAGAAACACCATTGCAGTACCCATAACAAAGTAGAATATCCGCGTATTCCTCGTTCGTGAAGGTTGCCATCTTCAACAGTTCCAATTCAGAAGCACAATTCAAAGTCCAGTTAACAAGCACAGTCACAATTTGTAGGAAACAGTCCAGAAATACAAGCCAAGTCGGGTAAGAAATGAAGAGCACTAAATATCGCATCTACTACGGACGAATCACGGAAGCAGACTAAAACGAAACAATAACAACAAATTGGCCGGGATTATTTTATCTCGCTTGCACCTGGTCAGTTTGTCCCGCTCGCACGCACCACAGCTCCGTGGAAGAACAATAGGACCAAAGAACCCAAATTTGTACTGCTACCTGAGAGACTTTTATCGATTTTTTTTCTATGAATTGTGATAAGACCCTAGCTTGTGATACCTTGTTGGATAGCTAATGGAACGTAGATATTATTTAAAACATCTGCAGAACTAACGCCATAGATTTTTTTTTAAATATTACTAAAAGAAACAATTTTTTTTTTCAAATTAATTACTTTTTTACGGTATCAATCGTCTACTACGATCCCATTGGTTCAGATACTTGCACTTTTTGGGTTGAGAATTATAAACAAACTTATCTGGCACACAAATATCAGAATTAAAAAAAAATTAAAGGCATAGGATACAAAAAAAATAGGCTATAGTTAAGAAATCGGGATATTTTTTAAAAAAACCTTCTAAGTCCAATATCTCGAAAACGGTTAGGTTTAGGGTGGGGTGTTTCATAGTCAGATCAGTCAGAAATGATGGGAACTACCACCTCTTAACGGATCTAGGTCGACTTACCCAATAACCCTGTATATGACCCGCGCGGTTTTACCCGCGTTAAACGTTATTCTGCTCGGTGCTCGTAACTTATAAAATATGCAATACGCCATCTATTGGTTTTTTTTGCGTAAACTGACTTCTAACTCAAACCCCTAAATTCACCTTGAAAATAAAATTATGAAAAACACCGATACGAAAATTCTTTTATTTTTATTTAAGTTTAACTATTCATAATTTCTTGCTTTTAACTTTAAAAATGACGGACTTCCATACATCCGTTCAACCCTTATTTTTACCTTTTTTGAGGTGTAATTGCCAAAATTCCCTTCTGTGCGCCCCTACGACTTGTAAGGAACTTTCATGCAAAATTTTAAGTTTGTAGCCCAAGCGATTTAGGCTCTGCGTTGATGAATCAGACAGTCAGTCGGGCAAACACTTATATAAGTAAAAATAAAATTTAAAATTAAAATGTATGTATGTACGTTGGTTAGGTAAGGAAACTTGTTTTACAGCTTAAAAGGCAAACAGGGTTATAGTTTGCTGTACAAATTAGCTGTTTAAAAGCAACTACAAGTAAACATTGAATATTCTTGCCTGTATGCTCTCCCCATCATGGCAGACAAGCGTGGGCTCCACTCGATGGAAGTGCTCCCCCTCCCGCCACCCTTTCTGCTCCAGCACCGACTTCTGCTCCTCGCCCACACCTACGCACAGTGCTGCAATTACACACCCGTGCGTTACGGAAAACCAAACGAAACAAACTGAATGGGAAAATTAAATTAAATATACATAAGCCAGTAAAAATGTATTAAGGGAAAACACATAAGAACAAAAACAGGAATAGACGAAAAAAGTTTAAATTATAAATACTAAATTAAAACTAAATACTATCAAAATTTAAACAAAATCTTCATTCTTTTTGTTAGCTCAACAATGTTCGATTTTTAGGCAAACATTTTCTCTTACAGCCTTTTTTCACTATCTCGAATTGAATACTCACTAAACAGTGTATATCTTTATCGAATGTACGCACTGGGTTTCGCCCATTCTTTAGACAATTAAACCAAAAGGACTAGCCATCGTGGGGCGTCCTCCGCTGCCAAATGTGAAAGAGCACCGCTCTTGATCTTCATATGAAACTAATTGTCAAAACATAAATGCTCAGAACAATCAATCCCCAGCTCCCCGCATGTTTTGGCAGACTTATTTGCCTTATTTTCCTCTCCATATCCACATCAGCAGCCTGCAGTAGTATAAAGTACCGTATTACCTGAGGCGTCGGCAGGCGGGTGCCTGAGTTCCTGATCGCTCCTGAACACGGTGAATGAGATGTCGTGTCTGAGGACATCGAAGTCCCACGTCAGCACGCTTTGAGGGTCACGGTTCACTACTATTACTTCGTGGACCTGAAGAAAAGTAACGGTTAGAGTATATTTTAACAGAAAAAGGAACCTTTTTAATAATCAACGCTAGATAAAGATAAAGATAAATGTACGAGCAAACCCGTACAACGCAGCATCAACACGAAACGAAGTGAACAAAATACATACATTCGACACAATAATCAGTAGTTGCAATCAATCGGTTCGGGCAACATTAAACCGTTCCTTTCGCCGCGTGTCGGTCAATTAGCATTAGTTTCAAGTTGTTTCTATCTGACTTAAAATACATTTCTTTTAACTTTTATCTTATGACTTATCATTTTGATGTACCTTCCCCGTACAATAAAGATTATTTTATTCACATAAAATAGAGTTATAATGGTTCTTAAAATATATAAGTTAATACAGTTCATCTATTTTGCCAGTCTGTGGGCATGCGAACATTTAAACATGCATAAGAAGTTAAATCAATTACAATTTTATAAGATAAATTATTATTTTTTATTTACTCCATACACTTTCAAGTTATATCTAACAATAAATTAGGATATTATTATGTTAAATTTTAAATAACAACATTAATAGCATTTCATAATAATTATAAAATTAATAATTCTTTTTAAAAATAAAAATAATAATAATAATGTAAACAATCATCATCATGCATCATACTTTAGTCATTGCCAGTTATAAAATCCTTAATTGAGTATATGAGTTTTTTCGCTAAGATCTACATAATACAAAAACATAGTAGCAGTGTTTTGTTCAATGTAAGACTGGACAATGGCTAAGTTAAGTCTAAATAAGCTATATATCTCAGCATGAGCTTCATTTCTGTGCTTCGTGTCAGTAGTTTTTATGTATTAAAATTAGCAAATCTTTTGCAGGTCAATGTACAAAAATGTATAATACACTGCCAAATAATGTAATTGATCTGTCATTGCATAAATTTAAAACATTTATTAAAACTAAATTGTATAGTAAGGCCTACTACAGTGTAAAGGACTTTATGGAGGACAAGACTGCCTGGCAGTGACATTTATTGCTCACTCATTGTTATTTTATGCTTTATGACATTATTTTGTATTATTTTAATCCAATTTTATTATTATGTTATGTTATGTTATTTATTATTATTTTGACGTTTTCAAGTAATCAATTGTATTCTATGAAATAAAATATTTTGAATTTGAATTTGAATTTGAATTATGGAAAACGCATCTTTTATATGAAAATATGCTACAATCGCGCGCGGCAGACGTCTGACGCGAGGCACAGAAATTGAACTTAAAACTTTTTAAAAATAGATGATTCAAACACAATCTATAGCATCTACATTTTATCTTGGCTATTCTGGCTATAGTATTAGAAAAAAAAACGTAGAGACATTCATAGTTTACCTTCTGGATCCATACATCAGACCAATAATAGAACAAGAGAAGAAGAATATTACAGTTATTGTCAAATTCTCTAATACATATAATAAATAAGGATGTCAAACATGTTGAATTCTTACCTGTCCCTTGCCCAAGCTGACAGACCGATAGATGCTATCCTCACATAGAGGATCGCCTTCTCGCTCAGTGAAGGCTCCACTCACATACAAACTCTTGGGGACCAGGCCTCCTTCGTGCACGAAGCTCTGCGGGTGAAATGTGAGGTTATTTGGGGCAAAAGGAGATATGTGGTGATTTGATGAAAGGCTAGCTTTATAAATGTGTAAAATTAAGGGCCATCTCTAAATTATATAGCTACATATTATCACTCTATCGTCAGCAAATATTTGATTCCGTTTTAATTTCATTACCTTAAAATTCAACTCAGTTTTCATCCTTCTCGTTTTTCGCCATAACTAGATTAAATGATGAATATAAAAAAAAAATGTAAACGAAAAAATGTACATAACTTAAAGAAGCCCATATATTTTGTAAGTATGTATTGTTATCCTAGCGTAATAATAGACAATGTGAATGATGTTTTGTTACATATGGACCATTTCTATAACAGGATAGTACTATATAGGTAAATCACAACAATAGTACCATTGAACATTTAATATTAATTGTATGTATTGTTATTATAACGGTTATTTATTAACTAGGTCATATAATATTGATTTAATTACGGAAAAATCGTAATATTACGATTTTTTTTAGCAACTTAATTTGTCTGTTGTACATAATTATATGCAAATAAGTGTCACTATATTTCATTAATTTACTAGTAGGTCCACAGAAAAGTGGAAAGACCTATGCAATCGCTTTCAGTAGTTCAATTGATCATGTTTAGCGACCGCTATAGGCTTACACTATAATTGAATTTAAATGAATGGGTTAATTTCAACCGTAATATTGTATAATAAATGCTTAGCAAAGCTAAAATTTGCAATTTTACAAGTATTTTAAAATACGCCATCCATACCAAAATAGTATGAAGTTAGTCTTAACCTAGCCTGTTGTTACGAGAATATATCTCTACAAATTCTCAATAGATGGCGCTTAGCCAGTAAGGCGAGGCCCAATACTCATGTAAGCAATAGGTTGAAAAATTCGATTCCACTGGAAATCGATTCCATGGCCAAAGTGGGCGCTGAGCCTCAATCGTTATATTATAAAATTAATTATTTTTCATGAATATATTGTTATCTTTAAGATTATTTAACTAAATCAGTGATTACTGTGCTAATCTTAGCATAACTTTAATGAAATATGTAGTGTAGTGATTCGAACATAGATCGATGTGCGATGATTAGTACGAAGGACATAGTCGTAGCACAGTGTGTGTATGTGTGTGTGGCCATAGACTGTACTAGTCTATGATTGATTGACTAGCACGATAGTCGATACACGTAGACTAAACAAATATGGGGGCCTCGGTATCCACAGGAATCCTTGAAAATATTATAGATTTGAAAGTTACTATGTCTGTCTGTTTGTTTGGTACACTTTCATGGCTAAACTACTGAACCGATCTTGATCAAAATTGGTATGGAGATAGCTCAAGAAAAAACTACTAGACTACTTTTTTTCGACATACCTATAACGCGGATGGAGCCGCGCGCAAAAACTAGTATTGAATATAATATAAAGATTTTTTTAAAACTTTATTTTCATATTAGGTTTATTTTCCAATTATATCAGTTTTTAAATTTCTCGTAAGCATATTTCTTGAACTACATTATCCCTATTCTAGGGAAAATCTACAATAAACTTCAATTTCTCACCTTAGTCAGATAGTTAAAGATATTTCTGCCTCAGGTAAATGGACGTCTGACAGAAATATCCTGACTATGAACAATGGCATTTAGCAGAATGGGTATTGCAATAAAGGGGAAGGATTATGTCGAGTATTCAGTAGTATTAGAGAATGTAGTGGATACCAGAGGCCCGGTAGTACTTATCGCGTACAAAGTCGTAATACTGATGTGGCACGTTTAGCGTCGCGTTTACTATCTCCGACTGCCGCCATGAAAACCAAACAATAAGTTGTAGTATCTATTGCATTAACATCTGTTACTCAGTGTTCAGTATTTCCGTGTTCATTCCAAAATGTTGCATGTGTATATTGTATTATCAAGATAAGTTTTTAAACTTTTTAAGAACATTTTTCAAAAATTAGACAACGGCTCTAAATTGTGTAATTATTATTGTTGGGACGAGGCTTTGGGTGTTCACGTCGACCTCCGTGGGTCTATTGTGATTGTAGCCTCAATATAAACTCTCCTCTAAGCCAATAGCCTCCATAAATTGGAGCAGTCGGCCGATCGGGAATGACTTGGCATTATCCGGATCCAAGATGGCGTCCGAATGACTTGCATCATTCGTGGTCACGAGCCGTCTGGTGAATTTCGAAACGTATAGCATAGGTATTTATTTACCTTTATAATGATTACGCGATTTAGACATGTTGTCAAATTATTAAAAATGTATCAAGATTAGTCAATAAACTATACTTTATTTAGAAATCGGCTCGTGTCTGTTTAATAATTATGATATACAGAAGGCCCATCACAAAATCAATTATTAGAATCATTTTTACTGACTCGAAAGTACTGAAACAAAACATTACTGCTGAAATGGGAATCAATCAAATTGCAGTTGACATAATAACAAAATTATGCTACAAATATTGGATTCACGTACAGTCTTCGTACTTCTGTTCAACTCACATTTTTCGCATGAAACATATCCCTTTTACAAAATAATGCACATATTATCGATTACTATTAGTTTTAATTTATCAAATCAAGATATAATTTCAATTTTAAAAATAAAGCGACAAAAAATCTGTTTGTGTGTAGCTTCTTCTGATGCTGACTGTACTGGAAGTATAACATAACATCACGCCTATATTAGAGAGAGAGAGAACTGTATAGCACCCACATTTCACCTGTTATGTGCCGGTCCCATGGATAGGGGGCTGGATTTACTAGTAACCATTGTCGAAATATTACCCTAAATTGATTGCATCAAAATTGTAGGTTAGTTTCTATTATTACTATTAAGTTCTCTAGACTAGTTCTTTGATTTTTTTAAAGATTTATCCAGTTTGTATTATTTAAATGTGCATTGATTGGTCAGATTATTTTGGTACAATAATAAAAGACAACTTTTAGAAATAGTTACCTTGCATGGTCCACCAAGAAAGTCAGGAATGAGGTCCTTGGGGATGTAGTCGAGGAGACCTCCGGGCTGCAGATAATCCTTGCCGCCGTAGAACAAGAACTTGCTGCGGGTATTCTCGTCTGAAACATTAATTCAAATATATAAAATTGAAGTGTCTGTTTATAAAGGCATAATAACAATGTATTTTTAAACTGGTATGCATTTGCACTGACGTATGCATATAAACCAGTTTTTTAAATTTTTGTCTATCTGTTTGTCTGATTGTATCGGCTATCTTCTAAACGGCTGGGCCGATTTTGATAACATTTTAGGAGCGTTAGGTATCTGACTACAAGGCGTGTAACATAGGCTACTTTTTATGGATGTTCCCACCACGCAAAAGAAACCGAAAAGTTAGTTTCGTTGTTTGATAGCGCTAATCTCAAGCAGTACTATACCAAAGCCTACGGAACAAGATAAATTTATGTTATTACAAATCACACGAATATAAATTCTATTGCTTTGTATTTTAAGCTGATTTTCGTATAATAAGAACTGTCAAAAATGTCCTAAACAATGTTAATTGCAATAGAAATGAAACTTTATGACCTGCGAATTGGGTTTATAATTGTAAATCATGAAAATTATCTCGTTTCATTGTCTAAACTTCTAAAGTATAGTTGGATTTAAATAATTGTTTTTGTGTTTGATAGTCTATTTCTCAAGGAAGGTTTTGAGATATTTAGCATCACGGGAGCAGAGTAGTAAGCTTTAACGCGGGTAAACCGCGGGCGAAGCTTTAAGTTAGTACTACGAATTTAACGCGGACGAAATGTCAGGCAAAAGTTAGAAATAAAGAAATGGAACTATTACCACCATTAGTTAAGTTTTAGAGATGGCTTCGACGCGACGACCCGATACGCTACCAAGAGGCATAACGAAAAAAATATATTTTCGTTTGTATTGAAACACATCTCGATATTAGAAACATCATCAAAATAATTAATATCACATAAGCTTCCTGAGATAATAGCGTAATAGACTACAATAGCGTGACGTCACGCTTGAGTATTTTGTATGTGAAGTTATGTATTTAATTTGATAGCTCTATGAAATATTGCGTATATGAAAATGCTTTTATTACGAAAATTGTTCAAATTGTGTGGGTTATTCAATAAAAAAATCATACTTTAAAAATGGATTTGACCGTAAAACTTTGAATTATCATAATATTAGTTTGACTTAAAGTTTGTGACTAAAAATTCTTGCATTTGATTTATGTTTACCTATATTTTGATAAAATTCTTGCATTTGATTTATGTTTACCTATATTTTGATAAAATTCTTGCATTTGATTTATGTTTACCTATATTTTGATAAGGTATTCATATATTATTTATTACTATTGCAGTATTAGTCGTCATCCCTATACTGCAACCGATCCACGCTTATATCCCTTCAACCAAGCATTTATTGATCTATCTTTTTGTATGTAGGTCACCCCGACCAGGTCTATTAATAAATCTAAAACTCACCAATAAAAGTGCTAACAATGGTCCACAGAATAGGGAACACTCTCGGCGCTCTAACAATGAGCACCCGTCCCATGGTCTCGGGATAGTTGGCCTCAACGATCTGAATGATGCGCAGCAAGGCCCTGACTCCAGGCCGCCACAGGTGCCGCATGTTCAGGCCGTCCAGGTCTACCAGCAGGCACCAGGATTGGATCGCATGCTCGGAAGCACGAGTGGCTTCTTCCAGAAGTTTTAGGCCTTCCTCGCATACGTGAAGGGTCTGAAAATATTAAAGGTTAATTTTAAGGTATTAGTTTCTAACCAAAGCCGTTCTACTGCTGGGCAAATATTTCCCTATACACGAAAATGTTTTTCTGTCTTGAGCTGTTTGTCAAATCTCTCTGGTACGAGACCTAATCATCCTCCCAGTGCATCTGGACTAAAAAGTCATCATCTTATTTTCAAATTTTGATGTTAAAACAATGTATTTTTATTTATCCACGCTTTAGATACATATGAACAAAATTGCATCAAATTACATCTAGGAGTTTTCGCGTAGAAGAGTAAAAACTTTTAAGTCTACATATTTTCCACAAACAAAGCACCGTCACAAACTTCCGCATTGAAGACACAATTTGTAGATTGGTATCTACTCACCAACTTCAAGAGGCCATCTTCTCCGATAGACTTGAGTAATCCTTTCACATCCATCTGACCAAGGCGCAGGACGTACAGCGGACGTCCGTCTGTCGAATAGCGAATTAAATTGTATTTATAATACGATTTATGCAAAGTTGAATTAACATAACACATCACCGCAGTAAAATAACAGATGCGGATATAGCATTATTATCAATCTAAAGTTATTGCACTTGGCCATTTAGTATCTTCCTGATAATTGACTTGATTATACCAGCTGCCGAGGAAGTACTGCTTCACGACATCAGGCCTCTCATACCTGAAGAATAGGCGGTCTACTTAAAGCTTCTTGAATATCAACAATAATGGAATCGCAATAACGTCTAAATGCTCTCACCCTTGTCATGATGATGCCAGCCGCCGGGGAAGTACTGCTTCACGACATCAGGGGTTTCATACTCGGAGAGTAGGCGGTCCACCTGATGCTTCTTTCTCCACAGCAAGGATTGGGAGAGCATTTCGCGCGCTTTCTCCACGTTGAAGTCACGGGCGCGAAGGAAACGGAGCATGGTTGTGTCACTTGGGACCTGATAAAGAAGAGTATTGATTTAATATGAGAGTTAAAATTTGATAAATATTAAATATCGTCATAAAAAATTCCAAATATTGCAAATGAGCATATGGCACACCTCGACCTTATAGGTTTTATTACAGGAAGGAAGTCGTTTTGGAAAAAAGATGTACAAAAAACTCATAACATAACCTTCTTCAAGTAACAGGCATTTTGTAGACGGAAGCAAAAGGGTTGTAAAATTACATGTTAGGCAAATTTAAAAAAAATGCACGGATTCTGCACATAGGTTACCTTAGACGACATAAGTTAACAATAAGATAGATTTGTTGGAAGTTCCACTCCCCAAGGGGGTCAACTTGGTGTCAAAAGTTTATAAGGTAAGTTTCCTAATATAGTAGGAAATAGCATGGAAATATCGAATTCTACGCGGACGTAGTCAAAAGCAAAAGCTAGTATTAATAAATTAAATAGAAACACAAAACTTCACAATAGTATACTACTACTAATACTTTGAATTTAAAGTCAACACCGAAACACTTTTCAGCAACAGATTTCCTCCATAACAACAATAAACCGTAACAAACATGGCTTCCATTTCATTGCAATTTTCATGACGCACCTCAAACTTTAGACAAAGTTCGTAGAGTCCTTGATCCGGCAAAGGTCGGTGGTACATAAAGTCGTGTTACAACACGTGAAAGCTATTTTAACGTGAAATATCTTAGGGCACTTGCAAACGAGGCGACAAGAGTTTGATACGTACTCATACAAATCGATGATGATGATGAGCGATGAACTGATCATCCGTCTAATGTCAGCATGCTACTATTATCGGTGTATCGAACGGACCTGTAGTCCACATGATGATTAGTAGCAACTACAGCTAATGGTCATTCAAAATCTACAAAAGTAGATAATAGATGATCTTCTTCTAAGGACTACGATTTTAAGCCTCATATGCCAGTGATTTCTGGGCTTAATACCAAATTGGAAAATAGTAATGTAATAGCAAATGTGAGAAGATGGAAATTACTTTCTCGAGCTGCCATTTCATCAAAAATACCCTTACAAGAAAGACCCTTGGTACCAAGCAATTTGAGTAGCATACTGGCATAGACTGTACCGCAATATGTGTATAAACTGAATCGCCCACAAAGCGTCACGCGCGCGAACAGCCTAACGCTCGCACGGTGGAGCACGTTTGCTATTCACAACAAAAGTGAAATGTTTGGAATTCTCGTTATTAATTCATCCTCTCACGTTGAACCAACCTATAATTTATATTTTATGGTTAATTTAATGATGCAAAGAAAACTGACTGCTGATTTAAAGCCCTTGGAATCGTTCATAAATTACGTAAAAGTTAAATATCCCATCAAAACATAAAAGTGAAATGAGGCAAGTTCAATTTACGGATGCATCGTTATCGACTTCGCTGACACAAGTGTACTCATCTGGAAGTCTGTATCTCTTGGTGACTCACCTTGCCCTTCTGAAGGTCAGCAATCCATTTGCGCAGCTGCAGCAGTCGTGACTCTTGCTTCGGAGTCAGCTCACCAAGGTACCGCTTGATGTACTCGCTATCCAACGTGAACTGATCTGAAAACAAGGAGAGGTCTCTTAGTTTAAGATGAGGATTATTTCTGAAGGACCCAATTAGTATGTAACTTGGTTTGTTGCTGAAGTTTTTGTAGAGATTGGTTACTTCAATTGCGTCCAAGAAAATCAACATTTATGGTACTAGAACTTTATATCATGTCGAAAATAAATGGAGACAGTTTCAGACACCTTCGACGTATATTAATTTTAAAAGCTTTATTTGAAAATTTAAATTGATAACCAGCAGATTTCACTTTTCAGGCAATCGAAAGGTTTATTATCATTTCTCATAGAAACAGTACAATTTATATACTAATAATTAAAAAACATCGTTAAACATGTGAATAATTCAACACTCCAGAACTTCCGGTAGCACGTTTTCCGTGGGTTTTGTCGGAAGCAATATTTTATGTATCGGTTCATTACGATGGTGCAAACCACTATTTATTGGACATCTGCCTCCTACAACGAATGGTCCTGGAAGCTTGCCACATTCGGCAATACAGCTTTAATGCACACATATTGTTTTGTTATTGTTCACATAAGTTGTGGATATTGTATTTCATTGATGGCTTACTACTCGTTGTTACGTACACGTATTTTATTTAAAGCTACGAATTTTGATCGCCTGTAGATATCTAAAATTTTAATTAATCGACCGGATAGCGGAGTGGGTAGTGTACCTGCCTGCGACGCCGAGGTAAAATCTTTGTGTGCATGAACATGGGGGTTTGTCTTAGTCTGAGTGTTTCTATGTATAATAAGTATGTATTAACAAAAATTAAGTATATATGTATTAGTGTCAGTTATTCTAGTCCTCAAATACAAGCTCTGCTTAGTTTGGGACTAGATGGCGTTGTTTGTAAGTTGTGAGATATTTATTATTATAATTTATTTATTTAATTTGACAATACTTTTCGGGTTTGTTAGATTACTACGTTCGTTTGTATAATAAAAATTAACGTCTACTAAAAAGTTTTTAAAATTCGTGAAACGTTTATGATTATGTTAACTCATTATTAGAAATACCGAAGTACCCAACATATCTTCTCAAAGTGTCCTATCAAAACCAATAAATAGATATATCCAGTCGGTACAAATCACTATTTATTAGATAGATAGATAGATAAAATGCTTTATACATAAATAAAAACATACATTTTTAAACAGGCTCTACAAAACCGAATGATCGGTTTGTCTGTGGAAATACATTGCACTCGGATTAAAAAACATTTCACTTACACTTTTTAAATAAACATAACTAAGACTCTTTGTATTATTCGCTTTTAACATTAAAGTTATTCAATATTTTATTGTAGGTATTAAGATAACCTTTACATAACTTAAGTAAGTTCTATGACTCATTGACGTTATATGTATCAAACAAATGTTTTTTGTTATTGGACAACTGCCTCACACAGCGAATGGTTCTGGACACTTGCTACATCAGCCACATTCGGCACCAGCTTCAATGCCAATGCACACATATCGTATTGTTATTGTTTACATATTTCTTCGATGGCACTTCAAATGGTGTTGATATTAACTTAAATATAAATTTTAACTTCTTTTTCGTAAGGTGTTATATATTTGTTGTTTTCCACTACAATGTTATCGTTTGTTATTGAAATAAATATCTGAAATTCATAAAGAGACTCCATAATTTATCAATCTACTACCGTTTTATCGTAACGTTTTCCAAAGTTTGTAATGATGTTTTTTTGTGTTTCCAGCCTGGGACTGCTGGAAGGGTACACAATATTGTTTTATTCTCTGATGCAATAGGGGTAGGCTTAGGTAAAGCATTAAAATGCTACATAGATCAGCCTGTAATTAATATCTGCAGCCCAGGTATTCATTTCAGTAAGTTAGTCAGCAGCATTCAGAATACCAGCCTGGATAGTCACTCTACAGCTATAATTTTATTTGGTGATAGTGTATCAGCTACTAGAAAAGAAGTTATCAACTTAATTGATACTATGAACACATTACAGGTAAAAGTAGGGTGTAGGTTTATTGTCTGTGCATTGCCTTACTCTCACATGCTAACACAGAAACAAAATACATATATTCACAGCCTTAATTCATTGATATACAACACAACACATAGTCATAGTGACATCTTATTTTTTGACACTAATAAATTTATTAGTAAATTTTATTTAACTAAAGATACATTGTATCTGCCTATTTATTTTAAGAGACAGATTGCTAAATTATTAGCATACAATATACTTCACACAGACACAGGTACTAATACAGTACTCAAGCACATACCGCTAGGTTCCAACACCACTGTACCTATCAACACAGGTACTGATATGGTATCAAACCATAGTTTAGGTGGTAAGGTGATTAGATGTAGTGTGGATACATCAAATAATTTAAACTAGGATCTAGGACAAAGGATAGGCATACCAGTAATATTAGGTTGTTCCACCAAAATATACAGGGTGTCTCCGGCAAAGAACTTGAGTTAGATTTATTTTTAGAAGAATATAAGGTACAGGTTTTGTGTGTCACCGAACATTGGTTAAGGAATCATAAGTCATTGATTATTAATGACAACTTTTCAGTTATGAGTGCATTCATAAGAAAAAAGGCCATACATGGTGGATCACTGATAGTTGTAAATAAAACATTGAAATGTAAGGAACGAAAAGACATAGTGAATTTATCTATTGAACGCACTGCTGAACTGTCTTGTATTGAGTTAAAGCAATATATTATAGTATGTGTATATAGACCTCCACAGAGTGATATTAACCTATTTGAGACAGTTATGGAAGATGTTTTAAAGCGTTTGAGTACTGGTAATAGGAATTTAGTTGTATGCGGCGATTTTAATGTGGATCTACTTCAGCAGTCATCTAGTTCCACTAGGCTTTTTAGTTTATTTAGGTCATTTAACTTAGAGCACATATTCTTTGAACCAACTAGAATTACATCACATTCTGCAACATGTCTGGATAATGTATTTAGCAACTGTAGATATCTGAGTAAAGCAATATTCAGTCACTTAAGATCTGACCACTGTGGGCAAATGGTCGTTTATCCCATGGATGAGCTGGTTAAAGCAAAGAAAATCACTTGTAGGCCGATGACTTCTAATCGTCTCAAATGCTTTAACGAGAATATTGCAGCCAAGGTTACCAACTTAGATATCAATGAGGATAATCCGGATGTCCTATACGGGAATTTATTTAACTTAATTAAATTAGAATACGATTTTATTTTTAAAGAGAAAACTTTTACTAAGAATGTGAATAGTAGATTCTGTGACTGGGCAACTCCTGGAATTTACAAAAGTAGAGCTAAGATGTATGATCTATATGGAATGAAACAGTATAATTTTGATCCTATTTTTATACAACATGTTAGAAATTATTCTAAAATATTCAAACAAGTTTGCTTGGTAGCTAAATCAATCTATTTAAGTAACAAAATTAAACAGTCTGATAATAAAATAAAAGCAACTTGGACTGTAATAAATACTGAAACAGGACGGTCCAAACCGCGAGATGATAGTTTTGAATTAGTGGTTAATAACAATATTATTAAAGATAATCTGGGTTTGGCTGAAACATTTAATAATTACTTTGCAAAAATACCAGTTGAGACTACCAGTTTCTTGGATTCATGCTCAGTCACAGCTGAATCCTTGGCTAGGGGCAGCGTGAAAGAGTGTGATGTCATTTTCAAATTCCAATTTATAAGCCCAAGTGAGGTGGTGAAAACCTTCAAGTCGCTCAATTCAAAGAAAACAACCGACTTGTGGGGCATTTCTGTCAAGATATTGCAAAATATAATTATTGAAATAGCACCACAATTAGCTGTAATATTTAATCAATGTGTAGATAAAGGTATATTTCCTAATTTGATGAAACATAGTAAGTTAATACCATTATTCAAGAGTGGGTCTAAGAGTGACCCTAACAATTTTAGACCCATCTCAATCTTGCCAGCAGTTAGTAAAGTCTTTGAAAAGCTTATTTTGCAGCAGTTAGAAAGCCATTTTAATATTAATAATTTATTTCACAAAGAGCAGTATGGTTTCACAAAGGGTCGCTCAACCATAGATGCAGGTTCTACACTTATAAAACATATATTTAATGCCTGGGAAAACGCGCAAGATGCAATTGGCGTTTTCTGTGACTTATCCAAAGCATTCGACTGCGTTGAACATCAAACGCTTTTGCGAAAACTCAGGCACTATGGAGTCAGGGATATTGCACTTGATCTGGTTGCCTCTTACCTTGGTGACAGAGTTCAACGAGTTGATATAAATGGAATTAGGTCCTCCGGATTACCTGTCTCAATGGGCGTGCCACAGGGCTCAATTCTCGGTCCGTTTCTCTTTTTAGTATACATTAACGATTTACCATTCTATGTGCAAAATTTTTGTGATATAGTACTTTTTGCAGATGATACTTCGCTTATTTTTAAAGTTAATCGTAATCAGGATAGTATTGATGATATTAACAGGTCACTTGCACTAGTCCAAGACTGGTTTACTAGCAACAATTTATTATTGAACTCGAATAAAACTAAATGTATAAAGTTCACTTTGCCTAATGTCAAGAAACAGAACATGAGTATAATACTAAATAACGAAATTATCAGTCTTGTAGAATCATCTATGTTTTTAGGAATAACCTTGGATCATAAGCTTCAGTGGGGCGCCCATATATCGTGTCTAGCAGGGAAACTCAGCTCCGCGGCATTCGCTGTTTGGAAAGTTCGTCAGTTAACTGATATTGAAACTGCGCGACTAGTTTATTTTAGTTATTTTCACAGTGTCATGTCCTACGGTATTCTGCTATGGGGCAAGGCAGCTGATATTCAAAACATTTTTGTAATTCAAAAACGGGCAATTCGTGCGATTTACAAACTCAAAGCTCGAGATTCTCTGAAAGAACGATTTAAGGAAATAGGTATTTTAACAGTAGCATCGCAATATATATTTACTAATATTATGTTTATACGAAAAAACATAGGAACATATACCAAGAAAAGCGATGTTCATTCATTGAACACGAGGAATAAGCATAAATTGGTAGGCCAATATTATCGCTTAAACAAAGTCCACAACTCATTTGAGGGACTTGGAGTGCGTTTTTATAACAAAATTCCTGTCGAAATCTTGAACTTGCCCCTACTAAAGTTTAAGAGTATCGTTAAGAATCGTCTCATGGAAAGGGGCTATTATAAAATAAACGATTTCTTAACCGACACTACGCCTTGGAAATAATATTTATTTATCTAATGTATTTATTACAGTAATGTATTTATTATTTACAATTATTATGGTTATTATATTTCAAATGAATTGCCAAGTTAGACATTGTTTTATCCTATTTATAATTATGATTGATTATGATTATTTTGACATATTATATTCTATATTGAGATTGACATAATTTATTTTTGACATCATATTATCATATTATTGACTTAAGTTTCAACTTTTGACATTATAATGAATATCAATTGATACATTATTTTTTATTATTTAATATGATTAATGAAAATTCACACTCACTAAATTTGATTTGTAACGGGTGGCGCAAAAGTAAAGACCCTATTTGGTTCAGCTATAACATTTTTTCTAAATTAGAAAACTAGATTTAGATTTTTTTAAATGTATATTTGTGCCATTAAATTTCGTACCATTAGGATTTAAAGATGATGTCTTTTAAATGGTGACCTCCAGAGTTGATACACATTTGAGCCCTATTTATGACATTTTGCATAACTTGCCGTAACACTTCCTGCGATATGTTCGTTATTTCTTGACGAATGTTTTCTTTTAGAGCTGCGAGAGTCTGTGGCTTGTTCACATACACCCGAGATTTCAAAAAACCCCAAAGAAAGAAGTCTGGACTGGTCAGATCGGGTGATCTTGCAGGCCAAGGCAAATCGCCAAAACGAGAGATAACTCGGTCTGGAAAAGCGTCCCTCACTAAGTCCATAGTGTCGCGCGCTGTGTGTGCCGTAGCGCCGTCTTGTTGAAACCAGATGTGCTCCAGCCCCAATTCGTCCAAACTGGGTATCAAAAACTCACGTAACATGGTTCTGTAGCGTTCTCCAGTGACAGTTATCGCATTGCCTCCAGCGTCTTCGAAAAAATAGGGTCCGATCACTCTGTCAACACAGATGCCACACCATACAGTAACTTTTAGTGGGTGTAGAGGTGTTTCTTGAATAATGCGCGGATTATCAGTGCCCCAGAACCGAGTATTCTGCTTATTGACATGCCCTGAGAGATGGAAATGCGCTTCGTCACTCATAACCAATTTTGAAGGAAAATCATCCTCTTCAAGGTGTATCAACTCTGGAGGTCACCATTTAAAAGACATCATCTTTAAATCCTAATGGTACGAAATTTAATGGCACAAATATACATTTAAAAAAATCTAAATCTAGTTTTCTAATTTAGAAAAAATGTTATAGCTGAACCAAATAGGGTCTTTACTTTTGCGCCACCCGTTATAACCTCATTTCATGTTATTTCAAATATTGTTAAGTAAAGGCAATCTGTGTGTACATTTTTTAATTTTTATATTTTTGTAGTATAAATAGTTTTTGTTATTAGTATTATAAATATTTTTTTGTTTGTTCTGAAACCCTTATACAGTAGTATACACACATTGATTTTACTCCTTTATTTTCTGCTTGAAGTGTAAGATATTGCAACCCTATATACCTACTATGGATTTATTTATAATAATTTAATTGCATTTTCTCTTTATAACCATATTTAGCTATAATGTTGTTTTGGTTGCTATAACTTACACATAGAATTATTGTCAAAAAACAAACAAATATTGTATGAATTATTTGAAAAGATGGTGCACATGAGTTTCTCACCAGCTCTTCTCATGATGCAATACCCATCGGAGCTGGTACTTGGATTGATTTTAATTCAATTCTCTAAGTTGAATTAAAGTCAATCTAAGCTCCGGTGTCAAATCATTTTATTACAATAAGTATTATAATTTAGTTAGCTAAGTTTTATTTTAATATTATATTTTTTGTGTTTTGATGTTTGTTTTGACGTGTTCAAGCGCCCCTTGGGGCCCATGGAAATAAATGATTTGATTTGATTTGATTTGATTTGAATATTATAAACATCTAATGCAACGCAATATATTTATGTATGTGAGTTACTTCCAACAGCATCCCCTTCAGAAGTCAGTACAATCAAGTCAAAATATTCTCTTCAGAGACATCTTCGAACCACATAATAACAATCAGAATCAGAATCAGAATATTTTATTTGTCAAACATAGGTACATACAATAATGGTCTTAACAAGTTTTAGAGCGCTATGCTTTGTCATCACGACATACAAAATAGGTATATATAAGATAGTGATAATTAATTATATAAGATTATAGAGTTATGAAATAATTGATTTTACATTGAGCAAGTATTTTATAAAATTAATAAAAAAAAAAATTGAAATGTAAAATAAAGTCATTGTCAAAAAATATCATTGCACACAAGTCAAAAAAATAAAATAAAAAAATAATATCATTACATAATTTTATCATTTAAATATTCTTCCACGGGATAATAAGCCTTTTGTAATAGAAAAGGACAAGGATTTAATCTGTCTGTCATATATTCATAAAATGAGACATGATCTTTAATTGTAGATAAACCCATTTAATTCCCATTGATATTACCAATTGAAGCGCAATCTCGCAATACCAAGAATTCCTAACCACGAATACTTCAAATGAAATAAAACGAGCCAGCGCTTCCAAGACTTCGTTTGCTAAGCTCTTATCGAATCAAATAAATTGTCGGAGAAAACTCCGGCGGCATTTCCCACAGAGTAATGAAGTTTGGTGGCCAGGAGTTGGTAGTTGTGTGATTGCGTTACTGCAGTTAGGTCGGGGAGGTCAAGGTCAGAGCGCTGGGCTCAAGCCAATAGGGTAAATGTCAATGAGTATATGCAATTTTTGGACCGGGTGTGCCGTGGAGTCGAGGTTACACTCTATTGCGGTAAATTTTAGGGTTGTGGGAAGTTTAGTTTGTCTATTACTTATGATACGCTCGTGTACAACTTAATCGACTCAAAAGGTTCTTAAATAGCCGCACGGAGTTGGATTTGTGCCCGGTGGATGGCGAAAGGCTCAACCCTATCACATGGTACCTAAACATAACAGGTTAAGTGTGATGTTATGTTATGTGTTAGTGATTACAGAGGGTCAGGGTTAGACCCCTTTGCTGCTAGACAACTGTCATAAGGGTAAATGTCAATGTATGCAATTGTTTGACCGATGTGGAAAACCTTTTAGTTTTTTCTGGGACAGTGGGCGTTGGACAAATGATTCTTGCTAGAATTTTACATAAACATGACACATTTTGCAGAAATAATTGTGGTGATAACAATAAAACTGAATATCAAATGTTATCATCCGCAAATATCAATTAATTTTATAAATGGAAAAGTTGATTTCATTTTTTATTGCGATTAAACTCAAAAACTACTGGATTGAATATAGTACTTTCTTCACCATTAGAATGCAAAATAATTCCTCAGTAACATAGGCTATTAACTGTCGACTAAACTAAACTGAAACTAGTAACAAAACAAACAGTAGAGTATCTATACCAAGAAACCTTCCTCAGGATTCAATATAGCACGTGAGACTTCATGAATCTTCAGAAAGTATCTGAAAATTGTTCACACGAATTCTCGAGCTATATGAAACGCTGTCACCCGGTAAATGTATTTGCTATTAAGCTTAACCTGTCACTGCAGGCGTGGGAAAGGGGGGAGATGGGAGGCTCGCGGCCTTGACACGGCGTACGCTGCGCATTCATTCATTCAAGGATTCATACAAGGAATAGTTTCAATGTCTCCGAAGCCGATAGTGCCCAAGGGATAACTTAGTCACGGATGAAGACGTGGCTCATTTACATAAGCTGGTGTTCTATTTCTAGTCTTTAGGATTTTCTATTCTACTAGGTTGCGGAATAAATAACATTGTTTTAGTTCTATTTTATACCATTTCTGTTTGCAAATAAATCAAGTAATTACTTGCTTGAATAAAATATTGTATTGAAACATAATATGTATGTGAAATGTACTTGTAAATTGATAGCACTTGTAATTAAGAACAACTACGAGTCTTATCGCCCAGCAATAGTTTTACAAAACGTCTACTTTATATTTCGTAGGCCTGTTCGTAGAACTCGTAGCAAAGGTCTACGTAGATTGAAACAAATATTTTCACAATAAATAATACATACCTGTCGTATGGTTAACTCGGGCAACTATGAATTGCCGTATACATATGTTTTTTAATTTATTAAGGATGCTATTTATTATTTAATTGTATAGGTAAGTCATACTTAATGTATGCTACTTAAAAGTTAAACTGTGTATATAAATTATATTCTAAAAAAACATAGCTAAAACATGTATAGTACTTTTTGCTTTGTAACTCGTATATTTGTCTTTCAGGTTTAGTTAATTTCCCCGTGGTACAGAATAATATGTGTAGTTAATAATTATCCAGTACGTTGTTCTAAATTGGAGGCAATCGGAGAATAGCCGCATTGTCGTGTGGCCAGACAGAGAATTTCAATTATAATTGTTTATTGTATGTAAACCCGGTGCAGAAGTTAGTTTAGCGCATATCTTGAGCCAAATTATGCGCAAAAGTGGGATCTCACATATAAACGTGATCAAAATACCAAGCAGTGTATATAATGCAGAGGAAAAAGATCTTTTGAGTGTTCTTAGATATATCGCCCTTGACATAATAGCCCAGGGTAGATCCCTTAAAAAATGATAAAAAGTCAAAAAAATAATAGTAGGATGAAACCCATTAGAAAAGGAGGAGAATATTATAAAAATTAAAGGAAAAATAATTTACGGGCAATCTGAGGTAGGGAAGAGGGAAAGGGGGGGGTTTTAAGGGTAAAAAACGGATTTTCTCGATTTCCGGCAAAACTAAAAGTCCTATGGAAAAAAGTTGAATGGCAAAGTTGTTGGTAATAAAAAGATCTAAAACTTTTGTATTTACACAACCTCATAATTTATGTGAAAATTCAAAAAACCAAGTTTTTGGTTTTTTATTTTTATCTTTTACAAACGATAATTTTTTTTCACGAAAATTGGTGAAAACTTATCTTTTTATGTCCCAAATACGCTGTAATTTATTTGATTGGAAATATTTATTTTTTCACCTTATTTTGAATTAATATCGATTTTTCACCCTTATTTTCGATCAAAAATTGACCCGTCAAAATATCAGCTTATTTAAAAAAGTTGGTATGTTTTTTGTTCGTTGTAATCTTTTCTTTCTGATGGTGAAAAAAATATATATGTTACTATAGTAAATCTTCACAGAAAATGCAAAACAAAAATCGTAAAAAACTTTTAATATATAATTAATATTCCCCTTTCCCTCTTCCCGACCTCAGATCGCCCGTAAATTATTTTTCCTTTAATTTTTAAAATATTCTCCTCCTTTTCTAATGGGTTTCATCCTACTATTATTTTTTTTGGTCTTAAAAATTAACGGCACTGGGCTATAAGCTAAGCTTACACTTACCGTGAACAAAACACTTGTCTCTTTTTCACAAAAGCGGAGTCTAAGCTTATTATAAAGTCCTTGGTCTAAAGTAGTCTAAACTAAACGTAAGCACGCTCCTATAGATCTCAGTCAAAGAACTACAATGTATTTGGAAACATACGATTTTAGGCAGTTGTTAAGATAATTATACTTAGATATTTTGCAAATACACATGTAGGGAAACTATAGGTAATAAAACTTTTGATTTATTTTACCTGGGTTCCCTGCATACGTTACGATTTGGTTTATTTATATGAACAGCAAAATTATGTTCATCTCAATAACTACATTATTTATTTTATTCATAAAAGTAGGTTTATGACAATTTTACGGACTATTACACAAATTATAAGGCCCATAAGTGAAAAAAAATACTGTTGTCATAATTTGATGACCTACTGAAAGAACTTCAGAAACCTTTATTCATTTTCCTCGTTGGTCTCGCTCGGGTCGGGCACAAGTTTCATTTGGGATTTTGTCTTTAGGAATTTCTGAACTGCACGGAGTTGCAAAAGCGCCTAGTGGAAGGCGATAGGCTCACTCCCTTTCACATAAGACCTAAACATAACAGGTGAAATTTGACTGTTGTACACCTCTGCCACACCTTTCTAGTTAATATAAGCGTTTACTGATTTTATGTAAATTTTTCTGTATTCAAACTGGCTCGGATAGAAAATGGCACACGTACGGACAAGGTGATGCTGAATAATATGACTGAATAAATATATTAAAGTAACCAAACTAGGTCATAACACCCTGCTTATTCACCTGACCTACCAACCGTACTTATACTTATTGTTCACGTAAAGAAGCTTACCTAAGCTCTGCCCAGAAATAGACTGACGTTGTGTCCGTAAGTTCAAGCCCTTAGGATTGAACCTACGACCTTTAGGCATCATAATTTATTGCTCATGTATTAAACGTCAGTTAATTATGTAATGTTGTTGAAGTTTTGTTTATGTTCCTGAGGCTGAATTTCAAACAGAGAGCATGCATTTAACTAGAAAGAACTATAAGTTTCAAATGACATTATTCCCACTGCGCGTTTCAGATAAAATTAAAAATTAAAATTAAATATCTCACAACTTACACACAATGCCATCCCGACCCAAACTAATCAGAGCTTGTACTATGGGTAGTAGAATAACTAATACTAATACGTATATACTTTTTTTTGTATATACATACTTATTATACATAGAAACACCCAGACTAAGACAAACCCCCATGTTCATGCACACAAAGATTTGTCTTAAGCGGGAATCGAACCCGCGACCTCGGCGTCGCAGGCAGGTACCCTACGCACTCCGCCATCCGGTCGTCAATTCACGTCAAAGTTTACAAATGTATGGGTTTTGACAGCTTTTACCCGGCCCGGGGAAAATTTCCGATGAAATTGGACAGTCTAATTGTTGCAAAGTTGCAAAAGTATAACCGTAATTTTCCTTCATGTTACATCTTAACATCTCTGATTTCAAACAACAGCTTGCTTACAGTTTATTAATATCCCATGGCCGTACTGAATGTTTATGAAACGTAACCTTTCTTGGCTTTCCGTACTGAATGTTTATGAAACGTAACCTTTCTTGGTTCCTAGCTTCCACCATTATTTCTAATATTCAGTCTCTTAACTATAAAAGAGTACGTAGCAATAATTTTCTGTGACTTTAAAAAATTATTAAATATAAACCGTCAAAATCATTAATAAATTTCCACGAATTGTATATGAGCGAAATTTCGTAATTTTTGTAAAAAAAAAAACCGACCAAATGTGAGTCGGACTCGCGCATGAAGGGTTCCGTACCATTATCTATAAAAACGGCCAAAAAGCATGTCTGATATATGTGGAGCGCCCCCCTTAAAAATTTATTTATTCGGTTAATATTATTTTTTGTTACAGCGGCAACAGTTATACATCATCTGTGAAAATTGTAATAAGTCTATAAGCTATGACGGTTCATGAGATCGAGCAAAAACTAGCAATAATAAAATCCCGTTTTTTGTATGGGAGCCCTCCTTAAATATGTATTTTATTCTGTTTTTAGTAATTGTTGTAATAGCGACAACTGTTATTTATTTAAAACTTTTCAATTCAATTAAATTATTTATTTTGCAAAATATGGGTACAAGGGATGTTACAATACTTAACATATTAGATCCTGAAATGAAATTTTAATGATTATTTTGTGCTTAAAATGTATAATTTCGCATCCCAATTATGGTCGATATGTGTACTTTTTATATTTTATAAGACCTTGTTAACCCATATTGATAGCGAATAAATGATTTGATTTGATTTGATTTGAACAATAAATACAATAATAAATAAACTTTATGCAAAATTTGTACAGAGGCTTGTTATACATCGTTTGTGAAAATTTCAACTGTCTTGTTATCACGTTTCATGAGATACAACCTGGTGACAGACGGACAGCGAAGTCTTAGAACGGTTCCGTTTTTACCCTTTGCGTACGGAACTCTAAAAATGGTCGATAAAATATCCCTTATACAACAATATTCCATTTTAGATCGTTTTATTACTTCTAACCTTATCTAAAAGTCCCATAATCCAAGCAATCGTATCACAGGATTATGTACTTACTCCACAAGAAATTTCCCATTAAAAGCATTTCCATCGCGGGGAATGCAAAGCCGTTTAAGCTGTAGATTTAAAGAACATTTTCTCAAGGGTGTAACGTTAAGAGGAAAGCAGAAACGATATTAAAATGCCGCATTCAGATATACAGCAAAACATTTTAGCGCTTTAACTTTATTAAAAAAGTTCTCGAGTGTAGCCTGAGTCCTTCCTGTGTAATGTAGGTGATATTTTTCATTTAAAGTAAATGAAAACAATTTGAAATAATAATGTTGAAATTTTACTTTTTAGGTGTTTTTTTATGTGAAGAGTTTTTTTTGTTATTTTTATTCTGATAGCAAGTGACTACTGTACTGAAGTCTATGTATACTTGTACAAAATATTTTAAATATATTAGTACACATTGAGGTAAACAAAAAACAACGTAAGGGATCTTGTCCACGACCGAGTTTTAGTAGGACCAATAATCAGGCCGGCTATCATTTTCATACTATATTTAACGCGAACATTTTATTTTTCTCCTACAAGAACCGGTCACCGATAATCGGTCGTGAGTGCCAAGTAAAAGGGGTGGTGCTAGTCTCATTTAAGCTAATTTTCAAAAAAAGGTCTGCTTAGCATTCAAACTGTAGGTACACATATACTTCTGGTATAAAATTACTTTTCTAGCCACATATCAGCCGCTACAGTTATTTACTCATGTATGTACTCAAACGGAGAACGTGTAATTGTATCGTAAGACAAGACGTATGAATGTCGTAAAAGCAAAAGTCTGTAAGATTTGTAACCCGTGGCATTCTTATCGCAGTTTGTTAAATGTGAAAGAGATTCTCAGTTTACTTATTTACGTACTTAATCTAGAATTAAAAAATAAAGAGCAAAGCAGGTAACTAACGTTTTCTTTATTTCAGATTTTAAGTTTCAAATTGTTATATTTCCTTGTATACTCAAAAACATTAACCTAATGCTATTTTCCGGTCGCAGTATTGTGGCGGAAACCATTTAGCACTGATGGCGTGATTCGGGGCTCAAATTGTCTCGTAACGGGTAATCACCGGCGTCCGCAATCGAAAGGGAACGCAATCGAAACAAGCGACGGGATACCACAATTTAGATAAATAATACCCTACCATGCGAACTAGGCACCGAGTCGTGAAAAAAAAGGTCCAACCGAGCTGCCTAGTTGGTTTGGTGGAGTAATACATGTACTCGTGCTTGCAAATTACGCTGTACTTGTTGCGGGAGAGCTTTTTGACCTAAACAGGATAGGTAAGAGTAATAATACCGACCTGAGCACATTAAAGTAAAGCTAAATCCTCTACGGATAAAATGCGCAACAAATAAGATGCTTCAATATTAAGAACTTCTAGTAAAATTACAACATTTCAATGTTTTATGTTCCATTTATATCTAACAATGTCTACACAATACAATAATAAATGAGAACCCGAACATCGCACCCTATAGATAACTATATAATATATTACTTATTTCTATTTATTCTGCCATCAATATAAAACATTTGGAATATATTCGATTGAAGATGTTTGTAATGATCAACATCCGCCTGCCCTTATCCCAATCAGTTGGGGTCAGCGCAATGTATATATTCGTAATGATACCTGATGGCAAATAGAAATATTTGGAACATTACCTATCTTATTACCGAAGCTTGTTTTCCAGATAATTGATTCGGAGAAAAATAGTTGCGAGGCAAAGAAAAGTAGAAGCAGTATTTTGCGGCATATTTTTTGTCCAGAAAGTTATTTTGTAAGATAAGTCGTTCACCTTAGTTCGAAGATATGAGTATTATTGAGCATGTAGGCAGGAGTACGTTCACCTCATTTTTCCTCTTCAATGCCAAATCTTATTTGGTAATAGCTCATAAAACTTGTCTTGTCTTCGTTATAACAGTTTTAGTATATTTCAAAATTATATGGATTTTCAAAACTAATGCGTTTTAAATTTACCAAAAGTAGTAACCTGAAACACCTGCAAAATAAAAAAATAATAGAATTTAGCCCACTTTACACCCATTCCACACGTAATCGAGACAAACAAGATCCTCATACATAAACAAGTAAAGCACATTTGCAACAAACTGACTCCTATCCTATCCTACGTGATACGTAGACCGTGCCTCTCCCGGGCGGCCGGGACCTGAATCTTGTGCCAATAACGCTTATTGATGCTTCCGTAGGGAATCACTCCGCTCTAAAACAAGCTTCTAAGAAAACAACGCGAATCCTGACATTTCATAGAGAAGTTTATACACTATAAATAAATTTAGATTTCTGCTGAAATAAAAATTAAGTTTAGATTTCTTGGCGATGGACCGTAAATTTTTATTGATTATACAGATTTAATTATAAATGAAAGTAGATTAAGTAATGATTAAAAATATATTTTAGTCCATTAACTTTTAATCTCATTATCAAAAGGTTTTAGAAAGGCCTAAATTTTAATGGTGTTCATTTTTAATAAACGTAAAAGAAACTTTAAATCCAGTCCATTCATTTTCGCAAAAATTAAAAGGAGTATTGTACTATAACGTAAACGAATATAACAGGCCTGCACTAAGTGGGATAATGACTATGACAATCGATAAAATCCTATTTCTTAGTACCCTTTTATAAACCTATAACTAACTAATGTAAGTACATAAAGTAAAAAAAATAAAAACTGCGATCCGGCCAACACGTGTAAAATTTCGATGGTTATTCTCAAATCAATTCGTTTCAATAATCGAGTAATTTTGCGTCGGCGATAACCTATTTTCTCGTTTCGAAGCGATTGAAGAAAATCTGTCTCAAATGTAAAATTATTATCTTGATTAAAAATATTTTGTACACTATAACGTAAACGAATATAACAGGCCTGCACTAAGTGGGATAATGACTATGACAATCGATAAAATCCTATTTCTTAGTACCCTTTTATAAACCTATAACTAACTAATGTAAGTACATAAAGTAAAAAAAATAAAAACTGCGAACCGGCCAACACGTGTAAAATTTCGATGGTTATTCTCAAATCAATTCGTTTCAATAATCGAGTAATTTTGTGTCGGCGATAACCTATTTTCTCGTTTCAAAGCGATTGAAGAAAATCTGTCTCAAATGTAAAATTATTATCTTTCATCGTGTGCCTATCCTGGATTGGTAAAGCTATTTCAAATAAAGTTAAACGAATATTTTCAGCAATTTCATACCGATGGTTACAGATCAAGCAATACATTGCCATTATAAGATGGTCTTATAAAGGTTGCCCGTGCAATGCGAGACCAGCTTATGCTGGCAATGTTTAGCTTGATGTGTAGTCGTGTGTACTCTACGACGTATAACACAAAATATCAGAGCAATACTACAAAAGATGGTTATTTTACGCATTGCAGTCCATCTAGATCTATGGCAATAATATGTAGCCGGTAGTTTTTGAAATCGACCTATTACAATGAAATACTGTGATTTCGTAACGGAAAAAGGATTTCAGCAATAAGGAAAACTATACTAAGAAACAGTTGAAAAAGATATGGGACCGGCGGGATTTGAACCTGCGACCTTACTGCACACCGGGCATAAGCATAGCTAAATGCTATAAAAATAATCAAAGGAAAACTAAACATGAATACATACTTTTTGTAGAATTTTCTACAAAATACTAAAACTAGTACTACTTATTAGGGTTAAAATTACCCTAACTAATAAGCTTTAAACATCAAAAAACACAATGAACGGTAGGTAATAGAATTTTATAATTAAATCTCGCCTAAAGACGAACCCATGATAACTGGTACTCAGTTGTGGAGGTCTGATGTAAAATACTGATATTTAGCTGAATCTGTTATACTAGAAGCCGACCATGATGTAATACACATAAAAGCACATAATTCCACCATTCGGTACATAATTCTCTCTTTCAACTAGGATAATGTCACAGCTCAGATTATAGAATAAAAGTAGTGTACCCAATACGAAAAGTGAAGCCACAAAAGTTTATCTTTCCCTTACATGTAAGTAGGCATTTGCTATCAATACCGTATATATCATAAGATCCGAATAAGATGAAAATTCAGCAAACGTAAATCCGATATTGACGGACCAAACCCAAACTTATCGTTCTGATATACTTTATTATGTCGCATGCCTCATTCCGTGACGATAGGATGTGACGCGGACGGTGACGAGTGTGACGACAGAGATCCGCCCACCATTACTATCTGATTTATGAATTGTTAGAGTGGGTAGACGGAGAAATATCGCCCGGCAAATACTGAATGAACGGAGCTTTATATTTTATTTATTTATTTCAACATTTTGTTTTACATAGATTTAATTAATGAATTGTGTTGTAAAAGCATCACAGCGCACTTTTGTTACATTCAAATTATCAATAATTAAACAGATAATAAAGTTAACTAAAAAAAATAAACAGGAAAAAATTGCCATTAGTCCTTTTTCATTAAAAATTATTAGAATTTAAATATTAGCGCTTTACTTGATATCAGATTAATATTTTTTTTTATAAAATGGGCCTCTTGGCTGAAACTAGCTATAAATACACATGAGAATGGAAACAAAGCAGAATCTCATCACGCATGTATGCGCCACAGTACGACACATGTGTGGGACTGTGGGATTCACACCCGACACTAACTCCTAGTGACTGGTTCGCCGAATTTAGCTAAAACCGAAATTGTTTCATACATTGTTTGATTAATTAAAAGTCTAAGGGTTTGATGAAATTAATTAGAGCCGACTTTTAAATTGAACTTTGACAGTTATTTACAGCAAAAGCATTTAATTGATCATCAGCTGACTAATTTATTGCCGTGAATCAGCTTTTAGAGAAGCCAGAATAAACCACGAAGTTATTGATGCTCTGGTTAATTGATACATTTATACAATGCATCAATAACTCAGTCTGTCTGTTACGCTTTTACAGCTACACCTCTGAACCCAATTCGATGAAAATTAATGTACTAGTACAATATAAAAGTAAAAAGACCACAGGTGTCACTTAAACCTATGTGTGTTTATAAGCTTATCCTGTCAATAAGGTTTATCTAACACCTCTGAAACTGGGGTTTCTCACAGTTAGGCGTCCACCGTAGAACGCGTCACCATTTACCAGCTGGTGAGATCGTGGTCAAACACTTCTCTATACACTATAAAAAATGGACTAATAAAAAATATAGTGTAGTTTTATTTTTAGGGTTTTGTACCCAAACGATGAAAAAGGAACTATAAGACTTCGCCTTCCGTCTGTCACCAGGTTGTATCTCATGAACCGTGATATCTAGACAGCGAAAGTTAAGAAATGATGTATAACGGTTGCCGCTATAACAACTAATACTAAAAACCAAATAAAATAAATATGTATTTATTGAATATATAACAATATTATAAGAATTGCCGTTTTTATAGATACGATGGTACGGTACCATTCGTGTCCGACTCGCACTTGGTCGGATTTAACCTACACACTGCAGCATTTTATCATTATATGACGCCGGTAAAACAATAGCTTATTAAAAAAAACTTCCAGCAGAGTGCACTGTGACATAATTAAGTATTATGTTATGACGTCACACTCGGAGGCGTTGTGCATTTTTTAACAAAGAATCTACAACTGAGAGGCAATAAAATATAATCTCTACTCGGATCACAATAGAGATTGTTTCTAAGTGCATTAAGATGTGAGGCAGTGGAGCGTGGCGGGGGCGTTGCTGCACGCCCACGTGAGACTCAAGGGTACGTGCAACAGATTGAAGAATAAAAAAAAAATTGCAATGGAATTTTAGATGAGGACAATGAGTTATGATTTTCACCAATATAATGTTATTTTCATAGTATAGAAAAAATATTCAATAAATTTTAATGAACCAAGAGTTTACGCTACCTTGTTCTACCAAAATTTTCTAAGAATCTGAATTTAATATCTAAAGCACGTTTTTTTTAAACACACTATCGATTATTTCTTTAAGTTCAAGTCGTATATAGATAGCTTTTATAATAAGCCCTCCCAATCGAAGGGTAATTTACTGAGAGATTCGAGAAGAACAGATTCAGCGAGCAAGTGCCAGCCAGATAACTTTCGCCGACGTTGACCAAGGTGAACCACGTGGAGGTATAATCTGACAAAAATATAATAGTAGACGCCATACAAAAAAAATGGTGAGCCCATGATTAAAAATAAAATTATTTTATTTATTTAATGCTACCAACTCAAAAGTATGAATTATTCGCGTTCCGTTACCCACCTGATTTAATATCCGAGTTTTCCATCTATCAGTATTGCACATTCCAATCTCTCGTCACGTATCGCGTGGGCGTCCGTGCAACGCCCACGGAAAACGCCGCGCCGCGATGCACTAATTGTGCTCATTGGAATTGCTTGTTCCATTGGCGAGGTAGTGTAGTCCTGAATTCGAAAGTAATGTATGCTTTTGACAATCAAGTTGGCTTTCTACTTTTTATTAATATTTATTGGATAAGCGTACCTACTCCGCCGTAGACTGCGTCGTTCCTTATTATCAACATTAAATATTGATTAAACTCATATTTCGCTAAAATGGCTCCAATACATCAAACGTGATTTTTTTGCCGTTATTATAGAAAATGGTACGAAACCTATCGGGCGCGAGTCCGAATCGCACCTGGCCGGTTTTTGTTTTAGTTGTTGTAATCACTATAACCGCGGTATCTAAATCGGTGGCACTGAAATAGTATAAATATTCATAATGCCATGTGCAAGGAGTTGACTACTTTACGAAAAAAAACAAAGAAAAATTAAAAATAACATATAATTAAAACTTATCTACGTCTATTATCTCTCCAAAAGTAGGCTGAAAGAGGGGAAGACAGCCATAGTATGATTGCCATCGCACACACGATTACAATAAGAAGATTGTCCCACCTGTCAAAGAGCGAGCCCACTGATGTCTGAGTTTCGCACCGACACTTTGGCGTGGCTCCACTGCCGTGCGCACAAACTGTCTGATTTGGAGCTGTGGAACCAATCTTTGGCATATCTGAAGATATATCTGGTTGCGACAAGTGTATTTTCCTTCCTTTAACCAAAGGAGTTGGGCTTGAAGAGTCTCGATGCTGAATGGAGTTGTGTCGCTTCACCGACTGCGATCTGCCCGAATTTCGGCGAATATGGGTGGCTTTACGAATCATATTAACGGCTTTAGGGAGCATAGACTTGTATCTGTCCGGAGAAGCCCTTTCTGCTGCGGATGGTTGAGTATTCCTCGTGCTCATGCCGGCACTGGAAGGCTCCAGGATTTTACTGCCCGAAATTGCACTTTTTAAAGTTTCACTCTTATACCGAGTCAGGGACTGTTCCCGTTCGGCCAGATCTTCAGATGTTATGGACACGCCTGGGAACAAAAGGTTAAGGATAGGTATTGAGGAGGTATAGGATAGATGGGTAAGTGGCAGTATAAGGGCAAAGTAACCGTTAGGTTGGGATAGTAGTTGTTGGGTAAAGGACGGGTAATGATGTAATATAGAGCATTATGGTTTCCTTTTTCTATATCCCTAATAGTTACTTAGTCATGACACGTGACATGGTGGTTTTATGTCTTGTCAGATAAATCGTAGATGAAAATCAGCGTGATTACGCAAATGTCAATGTTAATTTAAAAAGTTTGATTTCACAGATTGTACCTGATTAAAAGAAATAAACGTCAAAAAGGTTGTGCCAACATCAATCAATCTAACCTGATCCTAAAATTTTCAGCTCTAATCAGTTCATAATCAGATTCCGATAAATTCCCTCGATTTAAATTTGTGGGTCGCGTAATGTAATTGAATCGATAGGCATTGGCGACAGTCGGCTTATTACTAAGGCGACCCCACATTAGGCGTGACGTGTGGGCGCGCTAGCTGCACGTCACACGGCGTCGCGTGTTGCTGGTGGCTGAGCTGCCTTAAAGCCTATAACTTCGATTCACACGAGAACTTCCTCTATAGCAATTAATCGATTTTAAACATTGCTATCTATGCTAACTATAATAAAGAGGTAGTAAAAAATATGTTTGTCTAGCAAAATCTCTGGATTCACGAATGCGATCCCGCCTATATTACCCAAAAGGGTGTGGCATAGGCATCTGCAATATTTTGAGCGTTTTTGTTTATGTTGGTATGTTTTTGTTGAGTGTATAGCAATATTATAGAGCTATTTTTTTGACATGCCACGCAGGGCATGTCAAAAAAATAGCGGTAGGTAGTGAAAATAAGTAGTGAATAATGTAAGCAGGACTTTTAAAGTGCGTCAAAACAGCATATAGCATTAATTTGTCGAAAATGTTATTAGGTTGAGCAAACCCGCATTCTAAACTTATACGTCGTTTATAACTTAAAGCTAGGAGCTAGAATTACCTTTGCAGACGGGAGGTGCAATTTTTCAATTTGCCGAGGAATATTATTCGATTGTCCGACGTTTTAATAATTCAAGGCTTACTGAAGCTAAGTGCGGAATGAGTGAAAGATAAAATAGAAAAGAGCACTGGATGACATATTATCTTGTGTTATTTTGTATAAAACATAGTCGCTTTCTCTGTCCCTATGTCCCTATGTATGCTTATATCTTTAAAACTACGCAACGGATTTTGATGCGGTTTTTTTAATGAATAGAGTGACTCAAGAGAAAGGTTTATATGAATAATACATGCATATTATAGTAGAGAAAAGCCGTTTATGTACTACGGAATTTATATCTTAAAAAGATGAATAAAAAAGTCCGCGACAGCTGTTTATCTCCTAAGGATAACCCACAGTAACCATTTTTATCTTTAACATATTACAAAAAAATATGGGTTATTTACCAAGCTATTTTAATCGATACAGTATCATTCCTTATCCAATTAAATACATTAGATACGTTGTGCATTTCATGTACCTAGATAAAAATTGCCCTTTACAGCATGTGATTTAAATAAATATTTTCGAAGATATTACAGATTTAAAAATTGCGGGACGTAGCGTTTGCGGCGGTACCGGCCGATCGGGGCGGCGGGAGCGAGCCTGTTCAGAGGGACAGAAAATCGTCAGAAAAGCGTGAGGCTCGACTCAGTCAGCTTCGGGATAGATATAGAGCTGAGAAATGTAAAAAGTAAAAAAGTAAAAATGTTGTGTATGAATATTCCAATGATAGCAGGAAATCTTCATGGTATAGGGAAAGGGGAATTGTTTTACTCCAAATTTAACGCGTGCGGGCCACGGGCAGTAATGAATAAATCAAAACTACTGGATCGATTTTAATCATTTTTTCAGTGAGTGACATAGGCTATATATTTTATACCCGTGCGAATCCGGAGCGGGCCGCTGTGTTTTTATATACAACGATCACAGTTTTTCTGTAGTGTATTTAGTATCAGCATTGTACCCGTGCGGGTCGCTAGTTGATTATAAAGTGTAAACCTGTAACATATTTTTTTTTATAATTTGCTATTTTTTACTTTATCTAACGTTATATAAGGTCAAAAATCGCCAAGTTGTTTTAAAAAGAGAGAATCAGATTTTCACTGTAAGCCGGCGAAATATGATTTACGGAACCCGTTGGCATAATAATAATAGTCTAAACAACGTCGCTGTAAATCAGAAACAATATTATAAGAAAAAAAATAGCTTCTTTTCATTCCTCGTCACTAAGATGGAATATTTATTATAATAAGTAAAAGTTAACAACAAACTGAGAACTGGCAAGTAATGCGTTCATCGCTCATCCATCTCAAAAGCACTTAAAAAATAAAATCACATTTCCGATGAGTTACTTATTACTCAAGCAATAAGGAATTCATGCTCATCACAATTTCTGAGAGCACTTTACATCAAAACAAAAAAGAAACCTCGCAGCGAAAGAAAGACGGACATGAAATATTTACCCGTTTAGGTATACAAAACATTACAGTGTTATTTTAAAAATACTGATAACATCTTGCTTTGCTCGCTTTTACACATTATACTAGATATTATTCTACTGCAAGGGTTTGGGCAAAGTATTATTTGTGAACTTTCCATCTAGAAAATTCACAATAGCAGCACGTCGTTGGAATTGTGCCCGGTGGATGGCGTTAGGCTCACCCTTTATCCCATGGCACCTAAACATAAAAGATGAAATGTGGGTGTTGTACCACTGCCACACCCTTCTGGGTAATAAGGGTGTGATGTTATGTTATAATTTTTCTACAAATTGCCAAAATTAATCAGTGTTTTTTTTATATACAATTAAAATATGGGAATTGATTAGGTGTTTTACAAATTGCAGACAGACATAGCACCGGAAACTGTTAACTGAAAAAAAAAACCTCGTTCATGTGTTACGAATTTTAAAAAGTGGTTGTGTCAATGTTTGGATATAAAATTACCCTAAATTCGAGTATACAAAATTTGTCGCCAAGGGTGTAAGAGCCGTATGCCATATTAGAGTAAATATTGGTGTATGTATAGTCTGGCATCGTGTGAAACGGAAAACCTTCACGTTGGAGAGATTTATTGCTTCGTGCAGACAGGTGTGAGCAATGTGTAATCTCTTGTAAAATTACCAGTAAAGAATTCACACTGGTATTACGATTTGTTATACGTCTTACGTAAAGTATTGGTTTGTTATCCTGATGATGATGGTAAGTGGTAGCTAACTGAACATTAATAAAACATTGCACATGCGTCGCTAAATCAAAGATCTAGTATATTTATGTGTCAAGTGCTAGTCAGTTCAAGTTCTTATCTCACCGCTACATTAATGGGAGGCAAAGCAGTGCTGCGTTTCTCCGTCTCTACTACATTCAGATTTTTTAAAAATTGTTTATACCAATTTTTATAAAAAGACAAGACATCGATCAGTCGGTCGATCTATTATACGTGTAGCGACTATACAAAGAGGGCTACGTGTGTGTAGTGAGCACGTTACGGGATCATAGAGAGCACGCTACGAAACGATCGTTCTACGTGAGCGTAGTGAGCGCGTAGACAATGTAGACATTCGTAGCTAAGTTGGGACACTTTGCTACGAACTAAAGCTAAGTTCAAAAATATGGCTAGGAGGATAGGTTATATCCAAACATTTAGGTTTATTTATACACCAAGGCCAGTCTCTTCTACTTTAAATATATATGACGTTATTATACAACTTAAAGAATAGCTTATCCGTTCAAATCTGAATATGACGCGCTTACGAAAGTTATTTACATAATAATAACGCAAAAAAGAAAGCTTTTATACCTTTATGTGTTCAATCAAATAGCTTTAATTCGCAGTCATTCAAACAACCGTATATCATATGATGCTGACATTAGCCGGGGACCAACGAGTCCCTTAGTAATACTGTTGGAAAGTATAACTCATATTTCATCGCCAGTCGGCACGTACACCTGATTGGACCAGACCTAATTTGTTTGAAAAGGGCGAAGCATAATTGAGTTTTTGCAAAGTTTTCATATAGTCGCCACGAAGGACTACGATATTATGCCATTAGTTACGCAACCGCTTATCAGTAGTCCTAAGGCTGCATTTCCATAGAAGCAGAGCGGACCGTATAGGTCAATCGCAGAGCATGAAACCGTTCAGGTCCGCTCTATTCCACTCCGTCCCGCTCTAGCTGAGCTAACCTTCAGAGAATACAAATGAACACGCGGACACAAACAGGGCAGAGCTGAGTCGCGCAGAGTGGGACAGCCCGAGTTTTTAATTAACATAATTTAAAATCACACACCTTTATTACCCAGAAGCGTGTTGCAGAGGTGTACAACACCCACATTTCATGTTATGTTTAGGTCTAATGGGATTGGGACTGAGCCTATCGCCATCCACCGGGCACAATCACAACTCCATGGTGCTATTGTGAATTTCCTAACGGAAAGTTCACAAAGGCGCATGCGCTAATCACTAGCCCATAAAGGCAGTTTGAAGAGAAGGCAGAGATTTGAATTAAAATTTAAATATTTGATTACGCGGCTCGGTTTTGTTCCACTCCACCACACTGCTTTTATTGTGCTCTTTGTGTGTAGCGGACCAAAGTAAGTAAGAAGAAGCAACGATAGCCTAACGCTACTTTTTGGCGGCGGATTAAAGGTGAGTGAGAGAAGGGATCAAACACCCTCCCGAGATTATTCACACCACTTCCAAATATTTTCTTCGTTCGGAAACTTCGTATGTATCCTAAAATTGTATATGGAGATCGATAAACTATAACCGATTACAAGCCCTCAGGGATCTTTGTAGAATCCAATATCAAAGATTTTACACGACAAAAACACTTCGGTATTCGGCTCACACTCGCGACTTACGCCAAACCTTAGAAGATAAAGATAAAAGATATTTTAATGGTCGTTTGGCTGAATGGCTGCTCCCCGGGGATCGGTGGGAGATAAATCACGAAGGGCTGCGAGCAATTGCTCGATTTCAAACTTTTTTATTTTATTTTATTATAGCTTACTATTAGTTTGCAAATAAAAAAATTCTAATATTTTTGTTAACCCCTCCAGCTAAGCTTAATTCGCTTGTGTTCGAAGGAAGTTCACGTCTGTGGTATAATGGCCAGGATTCGATTCCACTACCTCTCAATCATAAGACGCCACAGCCACTATAATTTTGGTACTATATTTTTTTTTATATAAGTTAAACGTGATAAATCATCATCTTGATAATAAATACAATGCCTTAATATTGTATAAAATACAAAAGAGCATAACAAAGCTATAATTGCTTTTAAATATAACAAGTACAATGTCCTCTACAACACACACATCACTACATGAACTAAAGCTAGCATTCCCACACTAATAATTAATTAGATCGATCCGTTGTCATTACTGCATGCAGAATTCATAAACCGGGCGTTTGAGCTTCGATGACAATGCCGTGGAAATGTACAGCTGTCTCGTATTATAAGCTTTCAATAGCTTACCTTTCTTGAGATATTAAAGAAGAAATAGAAAAAGATATCTAAGTTTATTTTTTCGATTAGTTTACCGATTATGAAGATTGATATAAAACTATCACGTCTTTAACCAATGGGGGTTGGCAGATTGAAGGTTTACAAAAGTTTTGCCTTTAAGTTGCAGATACATTGCCAAAACTTAAATGTGGTATTATAAAGTCCAAGAGCCTATTTCAACAAAGTGCTAAACCGATTAACGCTGAGCTATAGACTTCGATCTTTCTGTCCCGCTTAAACATTGAATGAGAGAGAAAGAGATAGAGAGATAGAGAGAGAGAGAGAGAGAGAGAGAGAGAGAGAGAGAGAGATAGAAAGAAAGAGAGAGAGAGAGAGAGAGATATATATATAGAAATACTTCTTCTTCTTCGTCGTGTCGATGGTTGAGTTAAATTTTATTTTGACTTGCCATCGCGAGTTGCCCAGGGTGCACCGGACGTAGGGAATCGTTGTGTACGTCACTCGAAATACTAATACTAAATAAGAAAAATGCCGTTAAAGAAATTGGGAAAAATAAAAAAAGGAAAGAGTGTGGCGAAAACCAACTGTGAAATAGAGATAGCCGCAGTCTCACCAAAGATCCAAAATCATGGCTATCTAAAACATTTGCTCTGTAAAGACGTGAAAAAATAAAATTTATCATTCAAATGCCATTAATCTTAAGTTAGTCAGACATTTACCATCCGAGTTATCTTTACGTCTTTAGAACCCCATTTCACTGCCTTGATTAGCAAAGAGTTTTTTCTATAAGAATGATTTTAATTATAATTGGGAACGAGAAGCTTAGAATGGAACGAAGCCAAATATAATTGAGTCGATTCTAATGTTTCAGACTACAACAATTCCCATTAATGTGAAATGAAACTAATTAACTTTGGTACGTTTGGAATTCTTTGAGTGGACGAGGTGCCTCGTCTAGTGAGCGCCTCTCACCGCGAGGTGTCGGGCTCGATTTCCGGGTCGGGCAAAGTGCTATTTTGTGTGCTAATAGTAGTGCGGAGTTAGAATTGTGCCCGGTGGAAGGCGATAGGCTCACTCCCTATCCCATGGGACCTAAACATAATAGGTGAAGTGTCGGTGTTGTACACCTCTGCCACACTGCTCTTTCGAGTAATATAAGCGTGATGTTATGTCTTCTAATCAGCAGTAAATAAAGTTATATTTTTGTCAATAACAGAAGATGCTCAGACTGACCAATAAACCTTTTTTTATCACAACCCCCTTTCAAGATTGGGATATTATATATAACAACAGAATTGCGAGCGACGTATTTAATTTTGAAGGAAAAAAATTGGCATTCAAGTAAAAATGCCTTTGCCGAACAGTAGGTGATTCCCGAAAGGTTATTTTAAAAAATATGGTGATATCGCCGAAAATTTTCTAATGTGAATCAATTACAAAATATACAATACGAAACGTAAGTGTAATTATTCGATTTAATCTTAAGAAATTATTCTCTCTCATTCTGTATTTGTATGTTAAGTATATGTTTATTTTATTACATAGTTTGTGCTCTTATGCATATTTTATAAGGCTCTGTTAACTGTTCCGATAACCTTCCAAAGTAAACTTATGTAGCACAAAGTTATTAGCATAAATTGTTAGGCGAAATCTGTATAACGAGGTTTTTGTATATATGATAGATAACCTATAACGATATACGACGAACGAATGGTAAGTTGAAGTAAAACCACCAAAAAGTTTTAAACATTTTCAGAAGTAAGCCGGAATCAAGCGATTTAATTTGGTATCTAAATGTTTGGTTAAATGTTTGTCAAATTATAATATAAGCCTGTTTCACAATCGTGAAGCCGTCAGATAAAACTTGACCGAAAATAACAGTGAACAGAATTTTAATTTAAACTGGTGTTATATTTTATGTATGAAACGTTAACTTGAAGACAGGTTTTAAGTACTTATAATATTTTAAAGCAAATTATGGCTATGTTTTTGGCAAAGTTTTTAAATCCAGCAAGCATGACATAGCACTTGGGCGTTCACCCGGGGGATGCAGCTTCAAATCCTGCTAGTTTCTTAAATTTTTATCCTTAATATTGTATTAAGTTTCTAAGTAGTTTTTGGGCCGCAGAAAACTCGACAAAAAATACTAACTCTACACTCTTTTCCGAAGTGCTCACAGATTATAATCCCGAACCCTTTTAAAAGTTTTGTCCACACATCTAAAATTAGACGGGTCGTCGCGTCCCACAGACAGACATTGGTGACGCCATAAATATTCATTATGTGTCCAAAAAACAGAGGATAACACACGAGTGTGAACACTTAGTATTTATGAGACCGTTGCGACCTTCCAGCGAGTCCTTGAAACCGTTATGTTTTAAGTATTGTCTTTTTACCGCACTTATAATTTTTTGGGGAAAATAATATCTGAGTTTGAAGTTTTCCATAATAATATGAAAATTACAGTTTAAGAAGCATAAAGCGAAACTAAAGTTTTATGAAACAAATCATTTACAAATGGCTTCCTTAATACAAACTAATTGTGTTTTAACGAATGTGTATTTGTACCATAAAGCGCACTTGATTCGAGACTATAATATTATGTAACTATAATCCCAGAATATGTAACTGTTCGATACCTCACACACTCAAGACTTATTCAGCATTTTGGAATCTGCCTGTATTCTCTCTATGTACACATATGTATACATAATATTATGTATACATATTTATACCTACTTGATATGTTAAACAGGTCACATCACACACAACATCAAACCTATATCAAAAGTTCCGTCAATTGAATGTGTCATCTATTCGGTAGCACCCCGGCACCAAAAGTTTGACACTTGCTTTCGATGGCCTCGATTCGAGTATTGGTGAATGCCTTTAGGAACAATAACAATACAGTGACAGCTCTTTGTATATGATAGATAGCTCTTTGTATATAGTAGATATAATTAGGTTTTGTATATGTGTATCGATATTGCCTTGGTAAATGTCGATATCTATCATACCATGTAGTATTTTCTACCTAAAATAAAGTGAACACCTCCAATTATTTTATTGTGGTTTTCCTTAGAGATGGCTATAAGGGAAATTGCATGCTCTTTATAACAATTGGAATACAGAATGTTAAGTTTCAAGGCGGACATCTTGGAGAAATTCTTTGACATAAAGTTGATCACTAATAGACTAAGATCCGATCGTATAATTTTGCAGATATATAATTTTGTTATAAAACAAATTTTAAATGAAAGTAGTTACGTTAGAAAATAAACAATGTAGAACAAAACTCAAAAAAAAAATTGGCCCGTCACTGAGTAACCCAAGTGTAAATGGCTAAATTACATATTTTCTTGAAGATTACACGTTATTACGAATTATACGTGTACAACCATGTGTTGTCTTCTACTAAACAAAATATCAGATCTTAAATCCAAGGTGTTTTAAAGAAAATCGCCTATCATAACACCTTGCACTAAATGCCTTACACAAAATAGAAAAATCTTTTAAAATAGGATGCACTGACTAAGAGCTGGCAACCTGGTTGGCTTGTCCTCATCATTTTAAAATTATATAGCTTTAAAATTCTGCGGTGGGATCTCAGATTATAACGTCAAGAGTAATATACAGTTAATGCGCTGCAAACCTTTGGATTCCATTCCCTCAGAAGTGAGAAGAGCGAAGAAAACAGATTAAAGATATCCTGCAATGCACTGCTTATTTCAAAGGTTGTAAAATTCGCCTCTAGTGCTTTATTTTAATAAAGCACCGCAGAAATTTACCCACAAAATTATTCAAACAGCTTCAAACAAAAAAAGTTGAACTAAAATTAAAAATGCCATCTAAAATTCTTTTGACTTGATATTGCAGGCTTCCCGCGATAAAAGTTTTGCTAATAAATTCTCCCTGAATGTGTTACGCAGTTCACCTAAAAATTAAAACGTTTAATACAACAGGTATGGTATGGTACGTCACTGCGCTGGTGTCGAGGGTTCTGTTTCCACATGGAATCTTTGTGTGATCTTCATAGATTTATCCCATCAAAAACATTTATAATGTACAAAAATGGCCCAATCTGGCTACGTACGTAATTTTTTGACTTAAAAAGTTATGAAATTCGAATAAAAATTCATATTTAATGTAATTTTTCTATCTAATAATGTAACGCTCTCTTGATGAATGAAAATTTAAGTAACCGGTCGTAAATGATGATGAACGCTTCGAGAAAAGGATGGTACGGCCCTGTCCGTTTGCTTGATTTGGCGGGGCATTGCCATGCCCCTAGATTTCAAAAATGTGTGTGCTGTATTATTTAATTGCTTCTGGCGTTATATCTAATTAAAAAAAAACAATTAATACACAGGGCTACCGATTAACCTATACATTTCCATTATAAAATGGTCTCGCGTTGTATAGTCTTCTCTTGTGAGACTAGCTTATACTGAAAATATATAGGTAAGTGAATCGGTAGCCGTGTGTACTTCAAGGACAAGATCACTAACCTGGTTGCGAATGTTTCCTGACTTCGGGCGCAGGCCTGGGCGACAACGGCTCAGTGCCTCGTGACACTATCCTGCGGAGCTCCCGGTTGCTCGTCTCGTCCTCCACCGACCACGGCTTCAGCTCCGTCACGCCGGTCTGGTGGACCTCCATCATGAATAATTCGATCAACTCTTTGCCTGTTGAAAGAAAGATAAAGGTTATACTTGGTCCTTTGAAATTACACTAAAAAAAGATAATATTGAGATTAGGACAGAAAGTAGACAAAAGCGGCGTTCCATCGTCTCTGCCTATGCAACTGAAAAACACTGTTATCACCAGTTACCTTCGAACTGCATTTCGCGGCTTCACTCGCGTGGTACGTCAATAAAAAATAGTTAATAGATCCCCGAATGAATAGAGAATAGATTTCCCGGGATCTTAAACTATCTCCACACCATTTTTCATTAGGATCGTATACTGGACACTATATGCTAGAAAGATTTTTGGGTACAAACAAATAAATCTCTTATCTTTACAATATTACTAGCTACTATCTACGTCTAAAACTACGTCTAACTACACTAAGAAACAGTTGAAAAAGATATGGGACCGGCAGGATTTGAACCTGCTCCAGCCATCCAGCTCCGGTCGCCTCTTACCGGAGCCCTAAATTTCTCAACTGTATGATACGTCATTTCGTGACGTAACGTTCATCTATTTGTTCCTATCTTAAGTAGGATACGTCTTACTACGTCTAACTACGTCGGTTAAAAGTAGCCCATATTTTTTCTGGGTCTTGAACTAACTCCTCGCCTATTTTCATCAAGATCGGTTCAGTATATTCGAAGGTTTTTGGGTACAAACAAAAAATCTTTCCTCTATATAATGGTATAGACAAATAGATTATAGTGTACATACAATTTCGTATTTGCGTTATTTATCATCATGGAATATTACTATAGAACTTTATTCATGTTCTGACGTTACAAAGACTTTTCAGCGTCCATAACTCATGAAATATGAAGTGCTTCCGTACTTAAAATGCCAAGCTAACAATACCCGCCAGAGTTAGAAAACCGTAGCTGAGTATTTAAAACACATTAATAAGATTTACCACTTGTTTGCATAACCAGCTTACGCTCATCTTTTACAGGATTATGTATAACGCTAGACGCTTTAGAATTTACTGTAATACTGGCAGTTTAGAAACTAGTCGTTTAAATTATGATGACCGAATGGCGAAGTGGCTAGTGTACCTGCCTGCGACGCTGAGGTCGCGGGTTCGATTCGCGCTCAAGACAAATCTTTGTGTGCATGAACATAATATAGGTTCGTCTTGATCTGGGTGTTTCAGTGAATAATAAGTATGTATTTACAAAAAAGAAAAGTATGTTTTAATTAATTATAGTTATTCTAGTACCCATAGTAAAAGCTCTGCTTAGTTTGGGACTAGATGACGTTGTGTGTATGTTGTGTGATATTTATTATATTATAATTATAATTATTTTTATTATGATAATGTATGGGAAAGTATGATTTTCCCAAGAGATTATTATTATTACCTAAAAGTTCTTAATGCATCAACAAGGAGCGAATGATAGGTACCATTAGAAAGCTAGGATGAATAATTTTTCTTTAACGTAGAAGGAATCAATAGCCAATAAATGCCACAATTGGAGATATACTGCACTTTACCCTAAAAGTAAATATTAAAAGCAAACTAGGTATTTCATTCCAGTAAAGAATTGGCGCCAAAAAGTGTCTGCGGCGATTTATCTGAACATGCAAGAACCAGGCTTATCCGATTGGACCGTGGTATGTGGCAGCTTCTGCGCTTCCAAAATGTCTAAAATATCGTAATTTATTCCAAGATTTTGTACGTAAACACTTTTAAAGTGGCAAACGAGATATGACCGCTGAGTGTTAGTAGAAATATCGCTCGGCTATTCTGGTAGAAAAATATTCATTATTTTTATCTCCATTTACACCTAGATCTAACTGTTTCTTATAAAGTCTTAGGGACAGTTTCACTAGTTTTGGACAAATCCCTGGTAGCCTATTCGGCCTTTTTTTGACAGATTAAAGACAGTGACAGATTGGAAAACTAACCAGCACACAACTATAAGAAACCTTATCTGGAACTGGTAAAACTGGGCCTCAAAGTATCTAGTAAAACTGTTATAAAGTCACCTTTAGAGATGTTGGCGGCATACTGTTTCATGGCGATCTTCTCGACGGTGCTCTCCAAACCAAAAAAGTTCTTCACGTCCAGGAGCGCGCTCTGCTCAAAGCATGTCCATTCTGGATTCTCCGGGTGAACCTAAGCAAAGACATAAATGTTTGTATAGTTGTGATAATATTTTTTATCGTTATATTCGTGTTAAGAAGTATTCAAAGTTTCTTAAATTTTTGCATAATTTAGTTCAGCATAACACGCTTCGCATTCTATCATGTCGCGCTTTTATCATGTTGCCCCATGACAACCTCGCGACAAATCTTGCGCTCGTTACACTAGCCACTCAGGTCTTCCGCTGATATAAGTCGTGATTGGTTATTCAGACCGGTGTTTAACAGGAAGCCATACCACGTTTTGTTAATCTCATTAAATATCTCGTTACTTTTAGGTGCTTTGTCTAGGAAAAAGACCTACATACATCCTTGCCAACAGGTTTTGAGCTGAGTGAGTGGCCAACCGTTCTTTTTTTTGTCTCCGCAATCCAGTTTTTATTGCATTTTGACTTATACCTACAAAAAACATGATAAAGACTCTTTCACCAATGTTGTTAGGTATATAATTTGATCTTAGATCTTTAAAAAAACTGACTGTTGTTCACAATTGATTACTCAACTGATTAAATAATAATGTTATGTGATACTTTTAAAACAAGGAAGTAAAACAAATTAATAAATACAACATACAACTCTATTCTTCTAGCAGGCGACATTTGATTCCATAATAAATAATAGATGCCGCAGTATTCCTGGTTCGATGCTTTAAGCTTTTAATATAAAAGTGGGTTTATTCAGTTTTCAAGCAGCTTAAAATCAAATCTCATAATATTATTTTTAACAAAAAATTCAACCGATGAAATTAAACTATAATATTTTACTAATTTGGAGTCGGTGCCAAATAAAAAAAGAAGTATCAAAATCGGACCACAGTAAAAAGGTATGTGTGGTTTAACATAAAAATAAAAAAAGTAATTAACAAAAAAAAAACCGACTTCAAAAAGTAGGTAAACTAAAAAGCAAAAAATAAATTTACTTCGCACAAAATAATACGTTTTTTCATTTAGTTAAATAGAAATGATTAAATAATTATTTTATAATTCTGAAGTCGGTGCCAAGTAAAAACAACCTTCCTACAATATCAAATTACAGTTCACACAAAAAGGGAGGTGTAGTTGTGCTAGTGCGCGGTCGCCCAGTATTGGTACTTACCACAGAAATATAACTAATATTCAGTTAGAAAAATGTTGTTAGAACGATTGATATTATCTATACAGAGTTATTAATTGTTTACTTGGCACCGACTTCAGAATTATAAAATAATTATTTAATCATTTCTATTTAACTAAATGAAAAAACGTATTATTTTGTGCGAAGTAAATTTATTTTTTGCTTTTTAGTTTACCTACTTTTTGAAGTCGGTTTTTTTTTTTGTTAAAAATTATTTTATTTTACGATTTTAAGTGATGGGTAGACCAAGCAAGAATGTTTCTCGAATGAGGAGACGATGGTTACTTGAGACGGAAAACTTATTTATAATAAACAAGAATTAAATCCTTTCTCCTGACTATTGAGGGTCACGACCTTCCATCATCAGCTCATTTTACACAATAACTAGCAGTAGGAATATGCGTGAAATAGTGAAAGAATTATCCTTTAACTCCTAACTATTGAGGAGTTGACCTTCCATCATCAGCTCAACCACATAAAATTATTGCGACCAAGCGTAAATCCTGGCCTCGATTAATAAAATATGAGGGTTGCCCCCGATTTCTCCGGGGTCCCATCATCAGATCATGACATGCTGACAATGGGACCACCTTTGAAATATCTCCGTTCCAACAGCTCACTTGACATCATAACTAGTAGTCTGAATATGTGTACAGTAGTGACAGAATTATCCTTTAACTCCTAACCATTGAGGAGTTGACCTTCCATCATCAGCTCATCCACATAAAAATACGTTAATACTGGTGTAACTTTGAAAAACACACTAAAAACATTACATGTGCCTATAAAATTCGAGGGTTGCCCTCGATTTCTCTGAGATTCCATCATCAGATCACGACATGCTGACAATGGGACCCCTTTGGAATCATCTCCTGTCCAACAAAAAAAGAATCATCAAAATCAGTTCATAAACGACGGAGATATCCGTGAACAAACATAAAAAAAAAAAAAGCAACATATATACGAATCGAATTGAGAACCTCCTCCTTTTTTAGAAGTCGGTTAAAAAATATACACCTTGACTTGGAAACCTCCTTTTTTTTGGTCGGTTAAAAATGAAATTAATTAATAATGGTAAACTCGCATCCTCTGGTACGATGTTCCAGTCGAGCAGTTATAATATACCATGAGGTGGACTGCAAAGCAATACTTTGATTCGATTATTTTGGATTACAATATTATTTAGTAGAAACTATTTTAATTGACCACAATAAATGTCAAGATCAAATAATCACAAATACAAAATAAAATGATATAAATAAATAAATAAATAAATTTATAAATTTGGATTTTTTACATTGGATAGAACGCCAGAAGCAATTACACTATCCAATGGTCCCGATGACAAGGCCGAATACACACATTCACTCACACAAGCACACCCAGTCTCAGAACAAATCTTTGCGAATCACACAAAGATTTGTTCCATGTGGGGATCGAACCCACAACACCTGTGCAGTGGAGAGCGGCGAGGCGACCGCTTAAACCACTGCACCACACGTGCAGACAGGTAATAATAACAGGTTTGTGATTATCAAGTTTTAGAATGCTTGTGTATTTTATGTGTATACTCGTAACATACGGTCAAACCTGTTTCACAGCATATAACACGATATATTATTGTTTATGGCCTGCAGTTACTGAATAGGTATGTCTGATAGAAAATTACTTAGAGCTGTTTTCTGATTACTAGGCGCAGCAACGTGCAGTACAATAAAGAAATGTAATCTATAATATGTCGTATATAAAACGTCAATGATAGAGCGAAAGATAAAATAATGCGATATCCAGATTAGCCGGACATATAATTCTAGTTTCATAAAGCTAAGGTTTTATGAATGGCCTAGCCTAAATATCCTAATGTGGAAATATCAATATTTATCTGACATTGTTAACAACTTTATTGCAGCAACTATTACTCCTGTTTTCATATTTGTTGAGCACTAGGCAGTTTTAAACCTTACTTCGCAGACAACAAGATTTAAAATTAATGAACTCGACTGTACTATTTACAATTTTTTTTTATACTACCCCACAGCGAACGAACGTGTAGTCCACCTGATAGTAAGTGGAGTACAGCCCATGGACATCAACAATCCACAAAAGCAGATTATAGATGCGTCGCTGTAGCTGAGGACTACGGTGTTATGCCTCATGTGCCAGTAATTTCAGGGCCTGATCTCACCACCAAACCGGAACACAGTAACGGAAGCACTACTATTTGGCGGCAGGTTAAAGGTGAGACGGTGGTGCTGCCGCCCTCGAGCTCGTTCACAAGAGTTCTACCACTAGTAAAAGTAAAAGTAAATTACTTTCACGACTTCAAGACCACGCTTTACTTACAGTTAATAAATGAACATGTCCTTGTGTCCGATTCAGTCCATTCAAACAATAACAAAGCCTTCTATAATAACTACAATGCCTAAGGAAGTATAAAACTGCAGGTCATCGCTTTAAACAAAATGTGACCTTAACATATCATAACATAACAACACGCCTATAATCAGGTATCAGTTGAGAACCACCCCACCTGTGTCTAGCAATAAGTTGAACTGGTTTCCCATTTGGTTGTTAGCACGAAACACTGTGTAGCCGTTATTTTTTTTTTGTAATAATATGACTAGTTTATGTATAAAATTAGAAACTTCTTCTCTGTTATTTCTTTCTTTCACATTCAATATACTGTATCGTTTCTTAGGAATATGTATTTTTATTCATTTTTTTGTGTGTATAGTGTACTTCTTCTGGGTAATATAGATAGCAAATAAAGAAATAAAATAAATTCCAAGTGAATGAATTTACTTTCTTTATTTTCTATCTCTCGAAAATATGGTAGAGAAGTGTAGGTGGTGTATACCCACCCACACATCACACGTTGTGTTGAGGTCCCATGTAATGTAATGTCCAATGCATTTTATAGATTTTAGATACCATGTTTAATAGCAGGATTTACTGCCAAATAGAGGTGTGCAGTTTTTTTAAACTAAAAAAGATTTGTGTATGTCTTATGATAACAAACATCCCCATACTGACCGATATAAATGAAGCACTCTGTATACAATTAAATTAAATTAAAATTAAATTCTACCAAAACATTTTAATGAATAATGTTACCAAGATGGCTCGCACGCAAGACGATAATGGCTCACACCGTCAAAAATTAAAAACCAAGCTTCTAACTCCACAAATCCTTACTAAAACATTATGTGGCATGACCGCTTCAATTTAAATTGTACTTTAGTGTTAGCACCAAGGGTTCAATTTAAAATAAAGTGTATTTCAGTGCAACACCTACGATATGAATTATATGTTTCAAAGCGTTTCCCTTGCAATGAGGGATGTAGCGAAATTCTCGAGTTAATAACTAAAGTGCTGAAGGATAATTGGCCCTTGGGCAATATTAGGTAAGACATATTGCTTATATTGTGTAAGTAAATAACTTGACAAAGTGGCTGCTTTGCTAAATTGAGTTTGAGTTATTACTTAGGTAATGAGTTGAAATGTTTTGCTTTTTATTAGGTATATTATATTACTCCATAAAAGAAAATTCTAAGATACAATTTATTGAAACCCATACTTCAAAGTAAATATCCTTTGTTTGCTTGTTAAAGTCTAAATAGTTCAGTTCCTTTAGTACAGTCGGCACTTTATATTAAGTCACAGATAACATACCCAGATATATAGGCACGCTTAAAGTGAGCAATGATATAAATACAACCAAATCTTATAAATATATAAATCACCCATCTTTCACGAAAATACTACAACTGCCTCGTTGGTCTGGTGGTTAGCGTATGCGTCTCTCCCCGCAAGGTCTAGAGTTAGATTCCCGGGCCGGGCAATGCGTTATTTGTGAACTTAACACTCAATAGCAGCACGGAGTTGGTATTGTGCCCAGTGGATGGCGATAGGCTCACTTTATCCCATAGTACCTAACCATAACAGGTGAAATGTAGGTGTTGTACACCTCTTTCACACCCTTCTGGGTAATATAGGCATAAAGTTATGATGTAATATCTCGAAAACTAGGAGACTAATTTCAAAAGCCTCTTCACCACAAGAATACTAGATTATTCCTTAATAATAAAGCTATATACATGAATTAGTATCAGTTATTCTAGTATCCATAGCACAAGCTCTGCTTAGTTTGGGACTAGATGGCGTGGTGTGTAGGTTGTGAGATATTTATTATTATTATTTATATATTTCATCGATGTACCACTCGGTTGAAGCCTCGTGGATGCTAGTTTTATTACATTATTGTTTGACTGAGGCAAACCTGATAGTGGTAGCTAAAATGCGTAATTCATGTAACGGAAGAGCATGTTTGACATTGAGAAGATACATTGGTTAGATACATATATACATCATGGCCTGCGGCTTCCCGTTCTTGTTATTTACCCGGAAAATGCGCGTCGCTATTAAGTGTATTTACTGATGGATAAACTATTTACTCTTGTGTCTTTGTTATCAATGATAAGCACTTCCCTTGAAGATAACAGGAACTTTTAGATATTCTCACAAATCATCTCAATTTAGTGGTTTTGTAAATTTATTATTTATTTATTTAACTTTTTGAACAAAAAAAATAGTACAAAGGCGGACTTAATGCCTGATGGCTTTCTCTTACGGTCAACCTAGGGTGGTGCAGAGATAAGCATAGGTAGGTGCAGTTCAGAAAGTCGAATAATGATAGATATGTAAATAGAAGAAGTACATATTATATCAAATACGTAAATCTGTTAACAATCGATTGGTCTTATTTAAGTCACCTTGAATTTAAAAAAATCTAACCTTTAGTCAAAAATGTATATTAATAGAAACAAAACATATTAAAAAAAGGCATTACAGACCGTTTTATCCATTAACTTCAATGATTTATACGTTATTAACATAAAAGAATACAAAAGTATTAATTATTATCAAGCAGTGCAATTTCGACATAAGATTTTGTCATAAAAAACCAGGCTAATTATAATATTTCAATAAAAACAAAGAAACAAGATCGACAAGAAATACCACCAAAACCACACTGGTTCATTTACATACATGTCATTTTATTCGTTTTCTAAAAGAGATATATTTTATTTATGAACATTTTAAATTGACATAGTCACTTAAGTTTGGGTATATTTAATAATAATATAATAAAACTAAAATCTAAAGCTAAAAATATAAACAATTGCTAAAGAGTTTGTTTGAATGCGCTAATCTCTAGAAGTACTGAGCAATTTGGATAATAATTTCTGCATATGATAATTCCATTATTTTCAAATCAAATCAAATCATTTATTTCCATGGGCCCCAAGGGGCGCTTGAACACGTCAAAACAAACATCAAAACACAAAAAATATAAAATTAAAATAAAACTTAGCTAACTAAATTATAATACTTATTGTAATAAAATGATTTGACACCGGAGCTTAGATTGACTTTAATTCAACTTAGAGAATTGAATTAAAATCAATCCAAGTACCAGCTCCGATGGGTATTGCATCATGAGAAGAGCTGGTGAGAAACTCATGTGCACCATCTTTTCAAATAATTCATACAATATTTGTTTGTTTTTTGACAATAATTCTATGTGTAAGTTATAGCAACCAAAACAACATTATAGCTAAATATGGTTATAAAGAGAAATAAACTTAATTAGAGAAATGCAATTTAATTATAAATAAATCCATAGTATATAAGGTTGCAATATCTTACACTTCAAGCAGAAAATAAAGGAGTAAAAACAATGTGTGTATACTACTGTATATATAAGGGTTTTAGAACAGGCCTACACATAAAAAACATTTATATACTAATAACAAAAACTATTTACACTACAAAATATAAAAATTAAAAAAAAATGTACACACAGATTGCCTTTACTTAACAATATTTGAAATAACATGAAATAAGGTTATACAAATCAAATTTAGTGAGTTAATAAAGAAACTATATAATTATGTATTAATTTTCATTAATCATCATATTAAATAATAAAAATAATGTATCAATTGATATTCATTATAATGTCAAAAGTTGAAACTTAAGTCAATAATATGATGTCAAAAATAAATGATGTCAATCTCAATATAGAATATAATATGTCAAAATAATTATAATCAATCATAATTATAAATAGGATAAAACAATGTCTAACTTGGCAATTCATTTGAAATATAATAACCATAATAATTGTAAATAATAAATACATTACTGTAATAAATACATTAGATAAATTAATATTATTTCCAAGGCGTAGTGTCGGTTAAGAAATCGTTTATTTTATAATAGCCCCTTTCCATGAGACGATTCTTAACGATACTCTTAAACTTTAGTAGGGGCAAGTTCAAGATTTCGACAGGAATTTTGTTATAAAAACGCACTCCAAGTCCCTCAAATGAGTTGTGGACTTTGTTTAAGCGATAATATTGGCCTACCAATTTATGCTTATTCCTCGTGTTTAATGAATGAACATCGCTTTTCTTGGTATATGTTCCTATGTTTTTTCGTATAAACATAATATTAGTAAATATATATTGCGATGCTACTGTTAAAATACCTATTTCCTTAAATCGTTCTTTCAGAGAATCTCGAGCTTTGAGTTTGTAAATCGCACGAATTGCCCGTTTTTGAATTACAAAAATGTTTTGAATATCAGCTGCCTTGCCCCATAGCAGAATACCGTAGGACATGACACTGTGAAAATAACTAAAATAAACTAGTCGCGCAGTTTCAATATCAGTTAACTGACGAACTTTCCAAACAGCGAATGCCGCGGAGCTGAGTTTCCCTGCTAGACACGATATATGGGCGCCCCACTGAAGCTTATGATCCAAGGTTATTCCTAAAAACATAGTTGATTCTACAAGACTAATAATTTCGTTATTTAGTATTATACTCATGTTCTGTTTCTTGACATTAGGCAAAGTGAACTTTATACATTTAGTTTTATTCGAGTTCAATAATAAATTGTTGCTAGTAAACCAGTCTTGGACTAGTGCAAGTGACCTGTTAATATCATCAATGCTATCCTGATTACGATTAACTTTAAAAATAAGCGAAGTATCATCTGCAAAAAGTACTATATCACAAAAGTTTTGCACATAGAATGGTAAATCGTTAATGTACACTAAAAAGAGAAACGGACCGAGAATTGAGCCCTGTGGCACGCCCATTGAGACAGGTAATCCGGAGGACCTAATTACATTTATATCAACTCGTTGAACTCTGTCACCAAGGTAAGAGGCAACCAGATCAAGTGCAATATCCCTGACTCCATAGTGCCTGAGTTTTCGCAAAAGCGTTTGATGTTCAACGCAGTCGAATGCTTTGGATAAGTCACAGAAAACGCCAATTGCATCTTGCGCGTTTTCCCAGGCATTAAATATATGTTTTATAAGTGTAGAACCTGCATCTATGGTTGAGCGACCCTTTGTGAAACCATACTGCTCTTTGTGAAATAAATTATTAATATTAAAATGGCTTTCTAACTGCTGCAAAATAAGCTTTTCAAAGACTTTACTAACTGCTGGCAAGATTGAGATGGGTCTAAAATTGCTAGGGTCACTCTTAGACCCACTCTTGAATAATGGTATTAACTTACTATGTTTCATCAAATTAGGAAATATACCTTTATCTACACATTGATTAAATATTACAGCTAATTGTGGTGCTATTTCAATAATTATATTTTGCAATATCTTGACAGAAATGCCCCACAAGTCGGTTGTTTTCTTTGAATTGAGCGACTTGAAGGTTTTCACCACCTCACTTGGGCTTATAAATTGGAATTTGAAAATGACATCACACTCTTTCACGCTGCCCCTAGCCAAGGATTCAGCTGTGACTGAGCATGAATCCAAGAAACTGGTAGTCTCAACTGGTATTTTTGCAAAGTAATTATTAAATGTTTCAGCCAAACCCAGATTATCTTTAATAATATTGTTATTAACCACTAATTCAAAACTATCATCTCGCGGTTTGGACCGTCCTGTTTCAGTATTTATTACAGTCCAAGTTGCTTTTATTTTATTATCAGACTGTTTAATTTTGTTACTTAAATAAATTGATTTAGCTACCAAGCAAACTTGTTTGAATATTTTAGAATAGTTTCTAACATGTTGTATAAAAATAGGATCAAAATTATACTGTTTCATTCCATATAGATCATACATCTTAGCTCTACTTTTGTAAATTCCAGGAGTTGCCCAGTCACAGAATCTACTATTCACATTCTTAGTAAAAGTTTTCTCTTTAAAAATAAAATCGTATTCTAATTTAATTAAGTTAAATAAATTCCCGTATAGGACATCCGGATTATCCTCACTGATATCTAAGTTGGTAACCTTGGCTGCAATATTCTCGTTAAAGCATTTGAGACGATTAGAAGTCATCGGCCTACAAGTGATTTTCTTTGCTTTAACCAGCTCATCCATGGGATAAACGACCATTTGCCCACAGTGGTCAGATCTTAAGTGACTGAATATTGCTTTACTCAGATATCTACAGTTGCTAAATACATTATCCAGACATGTTGCAGAATGTGATGTAATTCTGGTTGGCTCAAAGAATATGTGCTCTAAGTTAAATGACCTAAATAAACTAAAAAGCCTAGTGGAACTAGATGACTGCTGAAGAAGATCCACATTAAAATCGCCGCATACAACTAAATTCCTATTACCAGTACTCAAACGCCTTAAAACATCTTCCATAACTGTCTCAAATAGGTTAATATCACTCTGTGGAGGTCTATATACACATACTATAATATATTGCTTTAACTCAATACAAGACAGTTCAGCAGTTTTATAACATCACGCCTATACTACAAAGAAGGGTGTGGCAGGGGTGTACAACACCCACTTTTCGTGATGCTATCGTGAATTTCCTGACGGAAAGTTCACAAATAACACTTTGCCCAACCCGGGCATCGGACCCGAGACTTCGCGGTGAGAAGCATACGCTAATTACTAGAGAATCGTTCATCCCATTCCCGAAGAAGGTATATAACCTTCTTCAGGAATGTTATGGACTGCCTTAACATCACGCTACAACCCACGGAAGCGGAGCAGTAATGCAGAAAGAACCGCAGGCAACAACCAGTCTAAAACACAATTTGAAAGCGACATTGTATAAAACCTGCATAAAGTATCAGGTGTAGGTAAATCAACTCCAGTTTTTGCGATGGCATTGAAATACGAGAATAATTGGACTGGAAATCCTGAGCTTGGAAAAGACATTGATTGACACCTGTTCACCTGTCAATGGTTGGAAAGGGATTTCGGAACGAACTGCGCAAATTGATGAAGTGGCCTTGAAAATATGGCAATCGGAAACGAATCAGAACTATTAAGGAACAATTTAATTACAATCAATTTGTCCATGACGAAAATTATTGCACAAAACCTTATGGATCGATGGGTAAGTACCAATATTGTGGAAGGGCAGTTTTTAGCATATTTAATGGATCAGAGTTACAGCTGGATTGCAGCTAAGTATCTTTTTTTTATCATCTCATTGTTTGTACACTTCACTCTCACATTTTACGAGTCTCTTTTTCCTCTGGCTCTCAAAGGTTTGCTGGCAGAAAACTCATTTTTGAGTTAAGTTCATCACCACATTTTTGTTAATTTTTTAATGAAATTTATGTGTACAATAAAGTATTAAACTAAACTAAACTAAATGTCAATTCTAATAACTGAAACAGCTACTGAGTTTCACAAACGTATTGGTGCTAATTTGAACAGCACCCTCCTATAACTCTTAGGAAACCCTTGTTACATAACTCATTAATTGAACTGGTGGAAGTAGCTGTCCGCCATAAGACCAATCAATTCTACAAATTACTTGTCTTTGGCCCAACCTGCTTCTAAACTATCCAGCACGCTTGGCCGCTCCAAATGCTGTCAAACACGCTTAATCTTACCAATTACGATATAGTTAACCTATATAACCATCCACTTGTGATTATCAGAACCTAATCAGTCTTCATTGTTGAGAAGTCGTCCGCTCATCGCGTGCTCACTTTCTATCGTTGCATCACAGATACGGTATAATCGAGCAGACTGCAGTTTCGCTTCCTCTAATACATGTACTACACCTTCCTCACAGCACCTATTAAATAAATTATCAGCTTCCACTTGTGCGAAAACATCAAGGTTAGAGAATACGTATTTGGATAAAGAATCGTAATTAACCATAATCGGTTTCCTACAATTTAGTTCAAAATCTCAATTCTTGGCTTTGCTGATTGATACTATAATTATTACTCATGTTTTTTTACCATAGACACGTTTCAGTTTTCATCAGAAAAGTTCAGAAGATACGAATACTAAAATCTTTTTGAAGGTATAACCTTATTCATGGTGAAAACTACATCAAAAAGTGCCATATCCAGATACACAGCAGCAAGATGATGGTGTCTGGCTTTATGAAAAAAATGGAACAGTATACTTGTCATTGGGAGTGATTTATAAGTTGGGTATTGCTTTCCAGAGATAGTCCTCAAAAAGATGTACCATCTATATAAACAAGTATCTTAGTCTCAACGGAAAGTTTCATGCAATTGTAGCCAGTTGTTTGTTGTCCTGATTCAAATTGCGTCACATTAACACACCCCAGATCGGGATCAGTAATAGGCACCATCCGCTGTTGACTGCGTTTTATCCAGAACATCACGTGTGGAACCGAGTCACGTGCAGACACTAGTCGGGTTAAGAGCTAAGAACCATCATAAACAAATGAGGTTTTAATAGAACAGTCGAATTCTATTTTTTGGATTTTAAGCGGGATTTGAGCATGCGACTATAGGATTTTAGCATATCGCTTTACCATTCAGCCATCCAAGCCCAACTGCAAATCCACGAATGTTTTGACTGTATGCATCGTTTTTACGGACGCCTCGCGTCATCTATACAAATGCTGTATCGATGAACACGATCGATTTTTTAAATTTCTTATTGATTTATATATAGCATTTAGCCATGTTTAGCAATCTAATATTTAGAACAGTCGAAATTTTTGACTGTTTTACCGTATTACAACTACTGCATGTTGCACGCTGGAATGACTGCCTTGATAGTCTAGCTAAACTGCCTCACGGTAAGTAGAACCCTTAGCTGGTAGCTCACTATGAGAGTTCGATACTCAGTTCGGGCATATGCTAAGAAGTCTTACAAAATTGATATATGCGACAGTTTGTGATGATCTGTAGATGTCTGGATGCCAGGATATTAGTTACTCTTTCGTGCAAAAATTACTAAATAAATTTTGATGAAATTTGGCTCACGAATTGCTTATAATCTGGATTAACGTATCTATAGGCTTCTTTTTAGTTACGTACTACGCGGGAAGAAGCTAGAAGTATACTTAGGTCTGCTAGCGAAGACCAGTACAAAGACTCGAAGCAGATCATTTTTACTGTGGGAACTATTTAAGTGTGACTGGACAAATTTAAATACGAAGTAAAAATTTAAATCGCAAAAAAACCACGAGGTTTTATGGAAATGGCTGCTTATTTATTATAACTATACGTTGATGGTCGGTAATAGTTGGGAACTGTACACATGGCCTGTCATCGAGTACAATGCTATAGCCTTGGCGCTAAAGCCTATTTTAAAATAATAGGCTAAAGACTGTTCTGGGCAGTAGCCTTATGAGTAAGCACAAGGGTGGTAGCACTACTACTGGGATCTGGTGCTACACAGCATTGTTTTCATTGTTCTGCCAAACAGATCAATTAGTTTGGTTCAATGGCTTGACAGCGACTATTACCTTATCCTAGTACATAAACTTGTGAACATGTAATAACCTATATGACAACTACTGTTTTCAAAACTTGTTAGACAAGTAAGGCCCCCCCCCACATTTGGCGTGCGCGATCCTCGGGCGTGCGAGCTGCACGGGCGCAGCGTGCGCGCGGCGCGCTCGCGACGCTCTTTTATGTACGTGCAGCTCGCACGCCCGAGGATCGCGCACGCCATATGTGGGGGACGCCTAAGGATTATAACGGATAACCCTCACTGGAATATGGTCACAAATACATTGAACAAAAAAACATTTTTTTACAAGACCCTTATCACCTGGTCGGACGCGAGCGCCTTATTTCATTTATCTCAGGACAGACATGATATCTCTGAAATACCTACCCATAATGAAAAGATAGGATCCAGTAGCTTATCGTTTCAATGTCAAGGAAATAACATGGGTTTTCTCACTACAATAAAAATATTAATGATTATTTTTATGTTGTAATTCTGTCTGTGATAATATTTTATATATCCCAGACCATTTATCTCAATATAATACCTTAAACGGTAGAACGCAAAATAAAAAAGATAAACATTATCGAAATATTATTTAGGGGTCCCACGCTTCAAATACAATTTTACGTAACAAAAATATTGTAAAAGTAATTGGACAGTACCAAAATAAGGAGATAAGGTCAAATTCAATTTAAACAAATTACGCTGATTGCTGCAAATTAAAATTAATGTCGATGAATGCAAAAGCAAAGGTTTTTTTAATAAAATGACATCGGTAAAGAAATCATTTATAATAATATAATTATAGTTCGGCCGTTCAGAGAATGCGTTCCTGATACCTATCAGTCAGTCACGACTAGTGATGGGCACAACATAACACTGAGTTCGTTACCGTTCCTCCAAAATGAACCGCCGCGTTATTTTTAAGATTATTTTCGTTTTAAATTGGCGGAATCATTTAAAATTTATATTTTAGTTATTTAAGTGGAAAACAAAAAAGGGTAATATTAATATAATAAAATTGTTTTATTTATTTTTTGTTACAAAGCTACAATCTGTATTTCTATGCAATAAAGTACATTGAATTGAATGTGCGTACAGAATATTAATCAGACTCCGATTCGCTTGAGGAGGTGGTGTCTTCATCATCATCTTCGCCTACATGTATAATTATATTATTATCAATAACAGAATCAATCCTGATATCTCGGTCAAAATGTTCCACAATCAGATTTTTAGTCTTCTCAACAACCTTTGCCCAGTCATCTCTTGTGACTTTCCCGCAGGCTTCTTTTAATAGGGTCATCATCTTTTTCGTGCTAAATGGCGGGGAAGTATTGTGGCGGGCGGCGTAACCTTTTATTTGAGCCCAGATTAGCTCAATCGCGTTATATTGGCAATGATACGGTGGAATTCTTAGAACGCGATGACCGTACTCCAGAGCAAGTTCATCGATTTTGTATCGCACATTTGCCGCTTTATTTTCTTTAACTAATTTAATTAGATCTACTTTTAGCATCTGCATATTTGCGTCAATGCTTTTTGCTTGTAACCAAGCAAAAGGCATTGACATTGGCATTTTAGTTCTACGTTTCTTCTTCGGAGTACGTAAAATATTATCTTCCATGCCAGTAGAGCCGAACTTTTCTTTATTAATATTTGCTATCGTTCGTTTGCTAACTCCAAGCGCCTGAGAGACGCGTTCTTGTACTTGTTCGACAGGTACCAGGGGTCCGCCATTTTGCCGCTCCCGCTCAAAGTAATTTTGCAGCTTGATGATTAACTCACGGGCTCCACTTTTCAATGTTTGTCCACGTTTAGGCATTATTATGCACCAAAAGTCACAAAAACACAATCGAAGTCCGATTTAGCGCCGATGTCAGTTTGAAAAGCAGAATCAGTCCATTAAACGAAAGCCGGGTAATCAAATAAAAACACTTGAAGAACGTGGTCTATGCGCACGAAACGACAACAGACGACTGTTTTAGCGTCACAAAATGGCGGCCCATAACGCCATTTGGGGTTACCATTTTCAACCTAAATATAAAAATGCTACTTTCTTTCGCGCGTTCGGTTTGGTCGTAGTTTTATTTTTATATTTAATAAAAGTTATCTTATAGTCCATTATTTTTAAATTCTTAAAAAGAAAAACAAAACGTATTATTTTAAAAAGTATAACCGTATAAGAACAGATTACGATACTATTATTGCCTGGTATTGTTAGCACAGCACTACAAATATAAAGCGCTGACATAACCTTGTAATAGCGCAGTTTAGATTTAGAAAAATATTGTTTACCAAGTTATTTGACACTCAGTTTGGCACAAAATTATAACATTAATTAATTATTGATATAGTAATGTTGTTTTAATGCTCATCAATTGTTAAAACGGTAAACAACCAGCAATAATATTTTTATCGTAACTGCAACGCCATTACAAAGTTACGTCGTCAGTTCAATCGCGACGTGTCAGGAACGCATTCTCTGAACGGCCGAACTATAGTAGCTGTTGCCCGCAGTCGGTTGCCGCGTGGTATGTCGACCTTCACCTAGCCGTATTAAAAATAGCTTACCACTAATCTAAGAGTCACAAAAATCGGTCAAGTTATTTTGGAGGAGTTCGATATCTAACACTGTGACACGAGATTTTTTTACATTAGTAATAGTTTTACTTACATAATATTTACACTTTTCGATGACCTGCACCCTTGCGGCGAAGGTCTCGTTGGTGGCCTCAATCTCCAGCAATCTGTTCTTGAGGTCCAAGTGGTTCTTCTGTATGAAGTATATGTAGTCTACTCCAATCATCTGCAAGAAAACAATGAAGGCATACGCATAACAACATGGCAAAAAACTGTTGATGTTTTGTGCTTGACTGGCAGAAATAGTTAAGAAATCAAATTGTGAATGGACACGGAGTCGCTGATCAAGCCAATCTTGATACAGATGAGAGGCAACTTAAAACAACATTATTGGTTGGTAGAGCCGAGGCTCCATCAAAGGGGAGAGAAGTAACTGAGAAATATTAAACTATAACATTCATACCATCACGCCTATACGTCTATATTAACCAGAAGCGTGTAGCAGAGGTGTACTACATCCACATTCTACTGTTATGTTTAGGACACATGGGATAGAGGGTGAGCCTAACGCCATTTACCGGGCTTAATTCCAACTCCGTGAATTTTCGTGAATTTTCTGACGGAAAGGACGAGCTATATTCTGCATTTATGGTGTCATAAGTCAATATTATCTCACAATGTTTTTAATGGGACCCACCTTTTTGAGAAGATAAGGTGCTTCTACATTCAGCTGGCATCGTCTAGTAGTGTCCCGTTGCGAATCGTCTGCTGCCCAACTGTCTTCCGTAATGACGCATTCTATTACCACAGGGATCTGCGGGCAGCTGGGAAACCGCCTCTCGTATGCCTGCAACAAACATAAACAAACATTAGCTTATGCGTTTATAGTATGGCTGCGAAGAAGAAATCGTCACATTAATTAACATTTTATTACCTCAAGAATGAAAAGACGTACTTTGTCTAATTATAATGTACTTTGGTAATCTTTTGGTGTACAATATTTATGTCGTGGACAGCAATCAAACGATTTTGATTTAACATCAATATAATATATAGAGAGGAGATAATGTATTATTGAGAAATAAATGCCTAAACACGCCAGAGAGGTACTAAAATAATTGAATATCAAAATGTTAATCAAACAAAGTCTAAGTATTTCGTGAGCACAGTTAAATAGGTTTCTTAGAAATTAGAAATTGCCCTAAACCATGTAAAACAAAGGCCGACAGTGTGTCTAGACGCTAGCGATTTCTTTTAAGTTAATACATAAAACATTCACTGGAAATAACCTAATGAATACCACTTAAGTATTACAGCGAGCAGATGTTTACAACAACAACTTTAATAAGTTCTTCAAAGCTGAATCGATCTAAATCTGTACTAATCATTTTAATAGAATAACAAACTAGAAACACATTTCCTATTTATCTACAGTCGTTATAATAACAAGAATAATATAAAGAATTAATATTTTAAGAACTTTACATCTTCTGATCCTAATTTCGGTCGCATAGAAATCTTTTTGCTTATCCAAAAACTACTCGTTATGTTTTATTTCGTGTACCAAACTCACGATCTTTAGTTACGAGCCCAACTTAGCACATGTTTAGAACACAATATTTATTTCATTTATGTCACCGGCAGTATCTAAAATGTTCCAATATAAACTTTCATTAAAACTAGGTAGTCTCTGTTTTTAATGATTTAACGACTAAGCCCCAGTTTTTCAGAAGCACTTACAATATTTCATTGACCGATAAATATCTCGATTTCGTGCTTAAATGCTTAATTCGTGGCTTCGAATTCGGCACAATAACCTAAATTACAGTGAGCTCTACCTAAAAGTTATTAATACCGTTCTCGCACAAATTTTTACAAGGGATCTTCGAAGGAAAATTGAAGAATAGGACGGACTGGCTTGTTTATCTAGATTGTATGTCTATCTTTGAGATGTTTGTTGCCTTTGTGCTTAACTCATCTCGTTGAATGGTGTCGTATCCTCATTCAATGTAACGTCAAGTCTCGTTAGTCTGCTCTGTTCGATGAACTGCCTCGATGGTCTAGTAGTTAGCGTATGCGTCACTCACCGTGAGGTTCGGGTTTGATTCCCAGGTCGGGCAAAGTGTTATTTGTGAACTTTCCGACAGGAAATTCACAATAGCAGCACATACTCGAAATTGTGCTCGGTGGATGGCGATAGGCTCGCACTCTTTCCCTTGGGACCTATACATGTAAAGTGTGGGTGACGTTCACCTCTGCCAGACACTTTTGGGTAATATAAGCGTGCTGTTATGTTATGTTATGTTTCATCGTTAGTCTAACAATCTGAGACTGCAACTTACCAATAACATAATAATGGTGTACATAATTAAGAATCGTTAAAATGGAATTTTCTGGTATATTACAAGTCACAACCCGATTGGGAATGTATGAATTACTCTTCCTTGTGGCTTCGCCGTAGTCGGAATATAAGGGCGGTCAGGAGTCTACTCTAAAGAAGAGATGTGAGATAAGTTACTATAACTACTAGCTATCTTCTAGCTTATTAATGCCTGCGGTAACAGACTAATAGTCGGGATTTAAGAACTCTATTCAATTCAGATCAAGTCAGAGATATTTTGATAGCGAACAGAAAAGCTTCAACAGTTTAATTGCTAAAGTTGGGACAGAGGCGTCAGTCAAACAATCCCTGGCGAACTGGCGAGCGTTTGGAATTCGTTGGGAAATTCCAATGTCGACAGACTGGACAGTCGAGCTGTCCCGAGCTGTATTTTAGTGCTGCACAATTTCAACTGAAAGGAGTTTCAGGTCTAGGAAAATTCAGTGGTGGAAATTGTTTAACACGGGTCGTACAAGTTTTGTCTTCGACTATGCGCAGTATATAGTTGCACATTTACGTTGGCCGCACACAGCCGGAAATTCACAATACTTATTCATAATCAGACTGCCAATGTATGTGTGCGTGTGTGTGTGTGTTCGCTCATTGAATTGTATACCTATGTATAGACCTACCTACCAAAATAATAATGAGGCTAGCCTTCTGGGCACTTAATCATGATTCTCATTTAAATTTTGTCTTTTAAAATACGGCAAAATACTGGTTATAGGATAGTGTCTAATACTACTAACTACTGAGCCTTTTTTTTTTCAATTTCTGCGATAATACCGACCGACCGCTTACCTAATATAATAAGGTAAATATAACTTGATATAGAAGTATAATAGTAAGTGCTGGAAAACTCCATAACAACTCGAAGTAAATTGAATTTCATAGCCTCTTTAGTTAATAGAAAGAGCGCCCTGAACTGATACCGGTAGAAGCCGGATATTATTTTCAGTTTCAGTTATGGTTTCAGTGAAGGTTGGTTGAGAAAAACAGGATGTTTGTTGAAACTTAAAAGTAAGTGTATTAGTGGCTTTTTGATACTATCGTCGTTTGGAAAATGTATTAGATCGTAACTCCACTTTCTAAAAGAATTTCAAATTGCCATTATGAATATTTTTTTAATTTTTGTAAATAATCGAACAACCTCTCGATATTAGAAACACAATTTTAAGTTCACATTAATAATATACTTGTCGAGGCGCTTAAAAAAAACGGCTATAAAGACGTGACGTCACCCATTTGTACGTTTTATGTAAATTTATGAATTTTGTTTGACAGTTGGCATTATGGCATTTATGAAAATGGTTTAAGAGCAAAAGTTGTTATAAATTGTTTGGGTTATTTAACTAAAAGATTATTTTTTAATAATTTCGTACTTTAAAACTGGACTTGCCCATGACACTTTGAATGATCATAAATTAAGTTAGAATTAATTAAAGAATGTAACTAAAAATTCCTGCATTTGGTGTCTGTTTACCTTTATGTTAATAGCGTATTAGACAAAATTGTCGAATTGTCATCTTAAACCATTTGCTTTACCTATTTTATAACATGAAAATCGTGAGATACCGACAATTATGACACTTTCTGACCCTCCAACTTGTTGTATTGTCATCTTTTTAAAATAGGTTCCTGATAATATGAAAGTGGCAATTCACTAACGTGGTCGAATTGTTATTAAATGCACGTGGCATATTGTCAGGCACCAGTTAATGGAAGTCAAACGATGCTTCGACAAAGCTCTGACACGGAAGAGTGTAACAAACGTGCCTTTATCAATTAATCGTCGCATGAACAGTTAATTGCTTTGCTGTTCGGTCGGTCCCGCCGCAACGCTTGTATAGGGGAACAATTTATAGCGTATATTCAATACAAACGTAATCGTGTTGTAATTTTTAATATTTTTAAGTATTAATCAATTATTATATATACATATCATATTTAAACACTAAAAAGCATGTTTGTTCGCGTCCATTTTGTGTCATATTTTTGAGAAAATGACACAAGCAAACAAGCATTTTAGCGTGATAGATATGATATGTCTAAAACAATAGATGAAGACTTAACATTACTCCATCTAATACTTGGCCAAGTTTCATTTTACGAAATAATTAAAAATTAAAAAATTAAAATTTAACTAACCTTAAAATAAATGACTTAAAGCTTATGAAAACTTAATAGTATTAAAATAACAACGCGATTACGGAACTACTAAACATATACTATCGATAGTGTCCTCTTAATTGCTAAGCTGTAAATTATGGACGATCACGCGGCATCGCTTTTAACGTATTTAAATTAATAACAAAAAAAACAGAAAAAAAAAATTGCCAAGTGGAATTCTTGGATATATTATTATGTATACACGGCTTCACATTAAGACTAACGTGGCCAGTATAAGGTGTTCTCACATTGCACGGAAAGCCTATACAACCCAAGACCATCTTATTCGGGTAACGTATTACTTTATGTGTAGCCGTGTATACATTTAATTTTATAAGGTTTCTTGGATATGAAACCCAATACTTTCATAATTTTCCTCTTACTTTCATCGATTAAGATTGTTGAACTCTAAAAGAATTTCTGCAATATTGTACGTTTAAAATGTAAAAGCGTTTAAGAGCTTTTCTAAGAAAATCTGCTTTCCTCGTAGCTGAAGATTCTATAAATACTTTTGCCAGTATAGGAGAATTGAATACTACTTATTGATTATTTTTATAGCATTAATCTATGCTTAGCAAATTATACTAAATTGTATACTAGGTACTCCTATCGGCTATCATACCGTCTCGATATTTCTAAGCGTGGCAAGGAAGGTAGTAGACTATTTTGAACACAATTTTCCCAACTCACAAGGGACTTAAACACAACAGGAAAAATGTGGGTAATATAGACGTAATGTTATGTTCATGTATGTTAATATAAACAAGTCTTTTCACCCTGTAATGTAGTAAAATTGCGTTTAACAGAATCAAAAGCCATTTCACTTCATCCATTACCACCATATTTCCCTCTTTCTTTACATACCACTTCTGACGATTGTAACACATTGGTTTATTCCTATTTTACGAGCCATTGTACGCAATCGTTTACGATTCGCGACAACCATAGACATAGACTTATAGAAGTGCTTTATGACCCATAAATTGTTTTTTCCACGAGAATAATGACGAGTTAAATGGGCTGTTAGACTCGTCTTTGTTTTTGAGACCAATTGTGTAACGAAATGGAATATTGAGCTTTTATTGCTTATGTTTCGATTGCTATGAAATGGACGCTATTTCTATTGTGATACAAAACTTGTTTTTACACATTTTAAGTAATAACATAACATAACAAGACGCTTCTAAAGTTTACAAATAACACTTTGCCCGATCCGGAACTCAAACGCGAGACCTCGTGGTGAGAGGCGCATATGTTATTGGAGTTTAGTTTTACCATAGTATAACTAGTAAGTTATCTTCGAACAAAGGTACATCGCGCCGTTTGTATGTACGCGTAGCGATTGCCACGCCCCGTGTTCATGTACGTACGCACGCACACTACGCCGCTCGGCCCAAACTCGGTCAGCAGTAGTGCGGGCCGTGTCATTACTGTGAGCGGTCGGTGTTTGTTTAAAAAATTAGGTACGGTTACGCGCTGCACTGCAAAATGTCTTCGCGAGTCAAAAGATATTATTGTGCAGTTTATGGTTGTTCAAACGACATTATTTCAAACCCAGAATTAACGTTCTTTAAGGTACCCTCTGAACACGAAAGGTGAACTTTAATAAAATACGTATTTGATAATAACTACTAAATACTTAATAATAATGTAGGTATGTTTTTTAAACGCTGCCGTTGCCTCTTTGGTTTATTTATTTCACAAAATGGATGTTACATTATAAATATGATGCGCAATTTTGTGATGTGTTATTAAATTATTTTTATTTTGACCGATATAAAAAAGGAAGTTCTCATAGTGTGTATGTATGTTGGTCTGCGATTATCTCGCATTTGGCTGATTTTGATGTAGTTTTCAGAAGAGAACCTATATATTGAGAAAATTCTCGAGGTTTTAGGTATTTTAACCGACTTCAAAAAAGGAGGTTCTCATTTTAGTTGTAGTTAAAGTTAAAAGAGAGAAGAACATGGTATTTGTTTTTTTTGCTTTAATGGTAGGTAAAGTATATGCATGTAACTTCCTAGTGTTAACTAACTAATATTATAAATGTGAAAGTTTGTAAAAAAGTTTGCGAAAGTTTGACTTTGATTTATTTGACATAAATAAATGCTTTGATTTGTAATAAAAACGTTTTTTTTATAATTAAAAAAAATATTTCAGTACAGGTAATTTAAAATATCAATCTGACAAGTGACAACCTTAAGCCTCGAGCAAGTTTAGGTATCGTGCGCTCCTAAACGCCGGGAGTTGGCTTACTATTTATTTTTACTATGGTTTTACTTATAATTTATTTTTATATCATTTGTTTGTAATATTTTGACGTGTTCAAGCGCCTCCTGGGGCCTATGAAAATAAATGATTTGAATTTGAATTTATGCTAACCACTAGACAACCGAGACATTTTAGGTAAAATTATGTCATAAAGAAAAAAAGCATTTGATATTTTTACTTTAACGATTTTTACGATCATTTAATTCCAGCGCTTTCAAAAATGGACCATAAATCGCATTGTAGGAACTGAAAACGTTCGAATACACCTACAGTTAAATAAAATCATCGTTCTTCATTGCCATTGGTTACTATGAGGATAAAATGATGAAGTATAGGTACCTACCATGACATACACTCGAGTCAGGTTGTACAAGTGTACGGCCAACAAGCAGAAATCAAGATCAAATCAATAATTTAAGTTTTTAAATATTTTTGGATTACTTCTTTCAGAAAACTGACTACTTCAATCTGTTTTGTTTCAATAAAAATATAACATTTCACACCTACAACATTCACGATATGGAATACCAAGAAGAAATATTGATCGCGGCAAGAATTCCGAGGGGGGAACAATTGCTTGGCTGTTTTCCATACATCAGTAATATGGTATGGTAAGTTTTCGTCTATTATTATAGACAAATTATATCTGAAGCACTAAAAATCATGTTATTTAGTGCCTATTTTTTCAACATTTTATTTTATTTTTCTCTTTGTATGTAACTCAATTAATAATTAAAACAATTTTGAAAAATGGTCATAAACAAGTGTTATATTGAAGTTAAACCCATATTACGTTATTATAAAAACACGGCGTTTGGGAGTCTACACTTAATACAATATTCGTATAAAATACCTACCTACTTCACCGACTTAAAGGAATTTGACCTCCACGTTCGTACACGCGTCGTCAATTTCAACACATTTGTTAAATGTCAAGCCGCTTGTAATTGCCTATGAGATCTAATGAGTTATTCGGTTATTACAATACGATCGATATTGTATACTTCCCTCTATTAATAAAAACATTTTTTTGAATTAATATCAAAATAAAGATAGCTATTTGATGTCAAAGGAAAATGGTAAAAAATCGAGCCTTTTTTCCAAGTAGAATAAAATTTTGTTTCAAAAATAATGTCGTATTTGACTATATTTTACAACAAACCGATTTAAATACACTTCATCATTGACTCGAAAACTAAACGAGAGGAATGTAAAAATAAAAATATTTGTCAAGGTGAATTACATTCTTATTTACCCTTTTATGAACAAAATGTTTTGCACTAATTGCTTGCGCAAGTAAGATGGAAGTTATTTACCATCACTTTCTGAGATAATATAAATAGACTTGCCAAAAACGGCTATCAAGGTAATTTGAATGCGTAAGTTATGAATTTGATGGTTATTTAATGATGATTTTTTTTAATAATTTTATTACGTCTGTACTTCTAATATGTAGCAGAACTTTTAGGCAAATAGTTATTATATTAGTTCCAATAAAACTTTGTGAACCGGTGTACTGGCATACGTGCGCAAATCCATCGAAGCCCCTCTCTGACTTAACTGCGAAGGGGATCTGTTGAACGTGCTCAAATAGTAAAGGGGGAGTAAGTGGCAAAGGTTAAAAGGAAGGGCGTGAGATAGTGCAGTGAAGATGGTCCTCAATGGCCCTTGAGATAGAGATGTTCGCCAGCTCAAGTTTTTGGCGGATATGGCAAAAGGTTATGCTTATAAAAAAGTTTTTGAAAACAAAATAAATCGACTTACCTTGAAAAAGCATTTAATAGAACAGAAAGTCGAATAAATAGTTCTTGAAGTTGGTGTTAATAAATTGTAATTGGACGAAAATTATCAGCACAGACTTCAAGTATTATTAATTCGACAAAAAGAAACATATAATCGAATTGAGATCCTCATCGTTTATTTAAAAGTAGGTTCAAAATAAACGTTAGTTATGCGATACCAGTATGTTATTTGCACAGGCACAAGACAGATAAAGGCCCAGTTACACGTTCTTTCTTTGTTGTCGCGATTACAAAAGATAGATGGAACGAGAGTCACCTTGCAAAACGTGCAGTTCTTTAAAGTATAAACGCGAGTAACTTGTTTGTGCTCCATGATTACACAAAAATTGCAAATGTATAGAAAACACAACTAAGGGCAATTTAGTGTGTAACAATTCACTTTTTATTAAATGTCATCAAAATTACATATTTAAAAATGTTATGTACTTCACCTGTTATGTTTAGGTACCATGTGAGCCACATGGGACCTAAACATAACAGGTGAAGTGTGGGTGTTGTACTCCTCTGCCACACCCTTCTGGGTAATAAAAGTATGATGTTATGTTAAATGTGTATCATCTGATACGGCAACGCTCCAAGTTTGATCGACAAGTCTATTATTTATTGTCTTACAGAACAATAATTACTTTATCTGAACAAGAAAACTAACAACAATAGCTACAAACTTTATCTGTAGCTACCTGTCTACCGCCGTAAAACAAACGTTCTGTTCAAGTAATACAGTTAAATTAAAGGCTTATTTACACTATGCAAGTATTGCAAGGCTATTATCAGGCTGCGTTATGCAGTGCAACCGGGCGGGCGGAATCTAACCAGGAGTGTCAAAACACACGGCTTTCGATCAATAAGGATGAGCATTGTTACTAGTTTACTTGTTCAGATAAAGTGATTTAAATGGTTAGACAATAAATAATAGACTTGACAATCAAAACTTGTAGCGTCGCCGTATCAGATGATACACAATAAAATATTTATATTTTGGTTAAATTTAATAAAAAGTTTTTCCTGACTTATATTATAAATCAGAAAGTAACGCTGTCTATTATTACACGCCTTAACGACTGGATTGATTTTGATGAAATTTGGTATTAAGGTAGCCGGCACTTTAGGGCAGGAAATAGAGTACTTTTTGTCGAAGTTGTAATACACGTTTTTTGTCCTTTGTCGTGTTTACTATAACTTTACAATATTATTCCAAATATTCTTCATTATATTGGTCAGCTGTCAAACACTGATGCTTGCTTTGTTTAACGCAATAAAAATGACAGAGACGTCGAGCGAATCGCCTTGCAAATCCTGCAGCGTGTAAATGCGCCATGAATTTTGGATTAACTAGTATATTTTTGAAATACGACAAATCACAGTAAAAAAACCTTATTCTTATTTAGAAGAGACTTTAACTACGAATAATCAAAATATACATCACGAAGCAGTATATGATTTAAACTCGTTCACGAAAGCTCAACCCTTTATTAGAAGATAGTGCGAATGCGATGACGTCAACTCCATCGTGCTCGTTTCCAAAAAATAAGCAAGCAACAGTCCTTACTCACAATATTTCTCATGAACACACAGCCACCGATCAACCTATACAATTCCAGTTTAAGATGGTCACGCGTTGTACAGACTTCCCGTGCAATGCGAGACCAGCTGGAAATGTATAGGTTGATCGGAAGCCGTCTGAACATATTAATGTAATATATTATATCTCACGTTTACCTTTGTTACGGGACTGAATACTAATGTACGGGAATATGGAGCAAAGGGAGATGAAGCGGATTCCACACGACGCACGCGTGGTTGCGCAAATAATTACGTAATATTTAATGATGGGTTATTGCGGTATATTTACATCCAATTGTTGTCAGACATGTAAAGAATTATGAAAAATGCCGTAGTTTTAGAAAAAAAATCCCGTTGAAAGTCATACCGAAAGAAATAAAACCGAAAGTAACTCTGTCTGTTACACTTTCACGCCTCAACGGGAGGACCAATTTTGGTAAAGTTTGGCTACTTTTTTAGCTGCGTGCGGAATTTAGTATTTACCTACCTATATGTATTATTTACTCAACAGCGGCAAAAAGCTTGATATATAAGTTAATCAATATAATATAATAGCAAGGAAGACTTTAATTAACTTTTAAACTATCGCGTTGCATGATTATTATCATAATTTTGACGGGAATTAACGAAAGGACGACTTGTAGTTAGTTAGTACCTTCGAACCTATAAATCAACCCAAAACCCTACTACGAAACATTCCTACCGCATGTCAAACTGCCACATGACCGAAGGCCGTCAAGATGTCAGCTAATGTGACGTTGAACTTGACGTCACAAAGGCTATTTCGTTAATTACTATATGACGATGCCTTGTTGGTCCACGAGCGAGAACTGAGGTTCGATTTTCTGGTCGGGCAAAAGTGTAAATATTGGGTTTTTTCGTCAGGAAATTCTCAATACCAGCACAAAATTGGGGAAAGCGATAAGATAAGGGGGTTACCCGTACCACATGGGACCTAAACATAACAGGTGAAGTGTGGATGTTACTCACCTCTGCCACACCTATCTGGGTAGTATTGGTATGGAAAGAACCAGGTTAGGTATATATTTTCCTGTACCTATGTTAAGTGCCGTCATTTACCTAGGTTGGTAATATCTATAGCAAAATAAGACTTGCCGATATAAGGCTAAGGTGCCAGGTGTTACGTTCAAAGTTTCAGCGCTACAGCGAGAAGAACAATTACCTAGTGAATTTACTGAAGCTTTCAACACTACGATAGGTATTCTACATTACTATAATATTTCCTTAAAGTAATGGCTTATGGTGTTTATTTGATCAATTTGTAAAAACTTGATATTAATCAAAGTATTTACGTAATCGTACCTGTGCACCAACATTTTTTGTATAAACTGTCTGCCGTTTGTTAAGATTTTTTGTTTCGTTTATTTTCGTATTTTACCATTCTTTTTTAAATCTAGATACCTCTATTAAAACTAAAAATGCAATAATTTTCTTTCTATAATGATCAATTCAAAAGTATGACTAAAAGAGTTTGGAATATGAATTTCCGGGTGTGTTATGTGTTATGTATAAGCAAAAGGTTTTATTTCAACACCTTATGCCTTAACATGTTAAAGCATTTCAACAAACATATATATAACTTTACCATTAATTCAAAAGATAATAATGCAAGCAATAGCATATCACCGATATATCAAATAGTACACACGGCTACACATCAAGCTGAACAGTAAAAGTAATAAGAAACAATATTCACTTTGCACGGGAATGTGACCCCATCTTATACTAGACATGAATAGCTTTGTGTGTTACGAAATAATAGATATCACGGATATTTACCATGTATTTTGTTGTAGCGAGTTTTATCGTGACCTTGCAACAGCTGCGAATGATTGGAAAATTCATCATTTAGCCTCTCGTAGTCCACTGTTGGACATCGGCCTCTCTCAATTTGCGCCACAACACCCGGTCCTGTGCTTTCCGCATCCAGTCCCCTCCAGCGACCTTCTTCAGGTCGTCAGTCCACCTGGCAGGGGGGCGTCCTACCTTACGGTCGCCGGTTGCCTCGCGGTCTCCATTCCAGGACTCGTTTGCTTACTCGTTGCTTTAGTTCTTTATCGGATGACCTCATTACGAATTTTATCCTTCAAAGAAACTCCGAGCATAGCTCGCTCCATAGCCCGCTGCGCGACTTTAAATTTGTGGACTACTGCAACCGTTAATGTCCATGTCTCGGCACCGTAGGTCATAAAGTCATAACATAACAGGACGCACTGGTTGAAAAACTAGCAACAACTAAATACATGGTAAATATCCCGTGATATTTAATATTTCGTAAGAAAATGACCCTGATTAGTAATTTTCTTATAGCTTTATGTGTGTTCAAGTTCAAGTGGTAGACTGCCACGATATCACTTAGCCCATTAACAAAAAAAAAACAAATCCCTCGATATATTATTAAATTATAATGTCAATTCCAGGTAATCCAGCTACGTTTCAAAACCCAATTTCACCTGTCTAGTATCTCAATCACAATTGTCAGCAGGCCGACAGTTTCATCCGATAAGTCTGTCTGTCACACTGTCGACTACACAAAGGTGACAAGGGCTTTAGTAACTAACTAGGTATTGTACTGAATATGTTGATTGTTGTTGATTCTGTTGACAGCTTCATTGTAGAAAATTTATACGGCATTTATCGAAAATCAAACGAATTTGTAACGAAGCTTTCATTATGTTACGTGAAATTAAATTTTGCTGTTCGTTCGACATATTTATTCTTTGATAGCTGAAATATTTTATTTTCACTTTAGCAGTTCGAAAAGGCCTTCTTTATTGTTCCAAAACAGTGTATTTTTTCTCACGATAAGAGCAAAAATTTGCTTACTGTTGTCACCTTTTCGAAGCTAAGGTGAAAAGTTATATGTGCGACACGAGTTTAGTTATTTACATCTCGTGCTTTTGAGCTCTTTCAAGATACTAGACTCACTCGCTATGATCGTGATTTTACTATAGAATCTTTCGCTTATACGGGACTCGAAATTAGCACTCGAGAATACAAACTTTGCTCTCTTGTTGCACAAATAACTACTGTTTGAAACACAAGCAAATTGGGACACAACATTCATTATTGTCAAAAGTTGGTTCTATTTAATGAAAGTGCAAACAAAGTTATATTCTCAAATGGATATTAGTACATTCGTTACACGTTCTAATACAGCGCAGAAAACTAACACAGTGACATCAGTACACGTCAGGTTCAAACGTCAGACTTGACGTCGATGTCGGACCAGACAAGGCATGACCAGAAGTGCTTTTTTTTTTGTAAGCAACTGCTAGGTGAACTTTATTGACTGACTAATTTAGTCTCATTCATATTTCCAGTTAATCTTGATGTCTGAATAATAGATAAGGGTTCAACGACATGTGAACCGAGTAGTAGAGGGTAATCTTGCTTAAAAAAAATCGACGTTCGCACTAGAAATAACTCTTGTGTCGCGCGGGTATTCACAAACATACATTTCACGCACACAAAGCACACCCAGAGTCGGAACATTTTTTGTGGATCGAACCCACAACTCCGGCGCAGTTGAAAGCGGCGAAACGACCGCTTTAACCACCACGCCTACCGTGCACTCAACGAGTAATGATAGAAAAGAACCTATATACTCTTTCATTTGTCCAAATAAAGGAAGCATTATAAATTAATGATTGCATAATTAAGCATTTGAACCCTTGTGTATCTCAGGAAAGTTTATTTTTAGTAACAAAACAATTTAATAAAACAACTTCTGTCAAATTAATGCAATGGCAAGTAATGTTTATTTTATTTCTATTAAAGCTTTTTAGCGGAAAACATTTAATTTTTATCTTATCTTGGACATAGTATAGCTAGCCATATCTTATAAGTTAGCAAAAAGGCAGTACAAAACCGGTTACGTATCGGAGGTCAGACTTCAAACGAATGAGTCGCATCAAACCGGAAGCCGACCTTCTACCTACAGAACCGGTACAGCGGTATCGTACATGATAATACTGCATATAGATGTCGCTACTGTCGCTAGATAAAAGGCAATCTGTAGTTTACCTATATGTTATCCAATACGTTTCGTTGTTAGAAAACTTACCAGCAATTTGGTTTTGTTGTGGAAGTTGGGCTAGTACTGTAAAACTTTGTAATTGTATGCTTCCCTTTATGTCAATCTATTTATCTATTTCTGGCTCACCAATTCGGTTCGTACAGTAAGAAGTCATAGATACAAAATACGGTGTATGATTTCAGGAAAATCTTAATGAATTCAGATCACATAAAATTTAACTTTTTTGATTGTTTTGCTTTGCAATAAACGATGCCCGCGCGGCCGCGCTAGGAATAACTCCTGTCGCGGGGGTGATAACAAACATTCACACGCACAAAGCACACCCAGAGTCAGAGCAAATCTCTGCGGATAACAATGAAAATCAAATCAAAATGCACAAAGATTTGTTCCGTGTGGGGATCGAACCCACAATACCAGCGCAGTTGAAAGCAGCGGGGCGAACGCTTAAACCACACAACTACAATCATGTAAAATATTTTGTTATTTATTTATTATTTTTATTTTATTTAAAAACTTTATGCACAAAAATGGTACATGGGTGGACCAGTCAACCTTTAGGTGATGCAGAGACGACAAGTGGTAGGTGCAAGAGCTGAGAGTAGGTTAGAAACAAACCATTACAATTACTTAATTAAATACATCAATATAAAAATTATTACACTACAAAAAACTTAAAATAAACTATTTAGAATATATAAATAATATATGGATCTATATATACAATTCTAATATACACAAATATAATCATACCTAAATATTTATAAATATTATATATATTATATATTACTAGCGACCCGCCCCGGCTTCGCACGGGTACAATGCTGATACTAAATACACTACAGAAAAACTGTGAACGTTGTATATAATAACACAGCGGCCCGCTCCGGATTCGCACGGGTATAATATAATATATTATAGCCTATGTCACTCACTGAAAAAATGATAAAAATCGATCCAGTAGTTTTGATTTATCCATTACTGCCCGTGGCCCGCACGCGTTAAATTTGGAGTAAAACAATTCCCCTTTCCCTATACCATGAAGATTTCCTGCTATCTTTGAAATAATTATACACAACATTTTTATTTATTTACTTTTTACATTTCTCAGCTCTATATCTATCCCGAAGCTGACTGAGTCGAGCCTCACGCTCTACTGACAATTCTCTGACCCTCTTTTTAAATCTGTAATATCTTCGAAAATATTCATTTAAATCACATGCTGTAAAGGGCAATTTTATTTTCTACATGAAATGCACAACGTATTTAATGTATTTAATTGGATAAGGAATGATACCGTATCGTTTAAAATAGCTTGGTAAATAACACATTTTTTTTTTGTAATATGTAAAAGATAAAAATGGTTACTGTGGGTTATCCGTAGGAGATAAACATATGCTGTCGCGGACTTTTTTATTCATCTTTTTAAGATATACAATTCCGTAGTACATAAATTTGATCTATCTCGTAAGGTTTAGCCAGCGTTTCCAATGTAAGCGCAGAAAAATATGTTTGTTACGACATCACATTACAAATCTTTAAATTACATAAAAACCATCCTCTTGAATCATTCTATTTATTAAAAAAAACCCCATCAAAATCCGTTGCGTAGTTTTAAAGATCTAAGCGCACATAGGGACAGAGGAAGCGACTTTGTTTTATACTATGTAGTGATAACGAAGTAAACTATGTTTGACTTAATTCTGCCAACTCATTGAAGAGGTGATCACGCACTTTTGATTTAAACACATAACGGTTGGTGGACATCCTGATTTCCAAGGGGAGCGAATTCCACAGGTGGACTGACTGAACGATAAAAGAATTTACGAAACCAGAGGAATGCGAGGGGCACAAAAGGAGAAGATTATTAGAGGAACGAAGGTTACGATCATGATTGGAGCAAAGATACTGGAAATAAGGAGTTGTTATTATCTTATTTAATTCCAGAGTTCCAGTATAAATTGAACAAAACCCTCTAAAATCCTATAATATCTACTTAATTACCCGATTGTTACAATATTTTCATAATCAACAGCCTAATTAAACCGAACTCAGTGCAAAAATCTCAAAAAGCTTGTAATGCCTTAATTAATTAATGAACACCATTATGAAAATGGCGTCTCTTGTTTAATTTTCCATAAATGAACAACGCGGCACTAAAGGCCTGTTATTATTCATTTAGAGATTGTATCAAATAGGCGTTAAAATATTGAAGCTAATTAATTATGCGAGCATTCTATAAATAGCTTCTAATATAGCTTTTTACTCAGTATATTGTTAAATAGATTAAGAGAATACAAATACTTGTTGCATTGAAATATGTCTGACTATTGCGGTATATGCCGATGTTCATGAAAATACCTACTGCTATTGGCATTATTATTTTTTAACTAAATATTGAATAAAATATGCCAAATTAAAAACTTTTCACCATTTAATAAAATACCTTTCTCCTAGTTCTTAAACCTTTTATTACATTTTCTTTCCTGCCTAAATATTCAACAAGTAATAAATCAACAACTACGGCCCAGAAAAACATTCCCTCGCTCCTGAATTAACATTCAGCCTTTGAAAAAACATTGTGGCTGTTATCTCGTGGAATTTTGAATCCACACAGACTATAGAAATATGTACCTTCCTACTAGCTAGCTGCCGCCCACCCGCGACCGACGGTACATTGATAAAACGGTACCATTATATATACAGAATAATATCTCTGTGCCAAATTTCATCGAAATCTATCTATTTTTGCGTTTTCGCACAAACTTTCGCCTTATAATATTAATAGGATTTTACATACGACTACAGTCATATACTTAGCTCGTATGGTTTCGTAAACTCGTAATGATTTCATATCCGATCGGACGTACTCGGCAGCCGCCGAAGGCCGATGGTACGTTCCATGTTCAAATTCAAATTTCAATCAACAAACTTGATTCGACAGCGCGATTGGCCAATGAATATTTAACCGTTACCGATTTACAAAATGGAGGATCGAAAGTATATTTTTATCTCATTGTTTTCCCTCCAAAGAACCAATATTTTATTGTGATTTCACATATTTGCATACCTGAATAAATTTGCAGAGATGAAATGAAGCAAAGAGTAAACAAGCTCGGAATGCTATGAATATTCATAACGAATCAATATTGTTTGATAGGGTTTATAAAGCACTATGCTTCGTCTATATTGTAAGCAAACAAAACTAATGCAAACATACATTTTATTTATTGTCTTGTTTTAGATACAGTTCATCCAATAATATACTTAATTGAAAGTGAAATATTTTAACGGAAAAATGGAAAATTTGGTCTATTTTTATATTTTATAAGATGGGCGATCATTTTAATTATAATGAAAACTATACACACCTTAATAGTAATTTTTTTTTATTAAATTCTTGTCAGATTTCAAAGAATGATAAGATCAGATATCAGTGAAGCGAAGAAACCTTGTGAAAAACTAAGACTAAGAAATGTGAATATTGGAATATTTGTGAGACAAGCATTCTTTCAAAGGAATGTAGTAAGAGACATCGCCAGATTTCAGAATAAAAGGATCGCATTCCTGGAATATATTACGTGATACAAGGCCCCGAATTATACGAATCAGCGCAATACATTGTCTACCAATTCAGTTTTTATCTCATTCTTGCATTTATTCAATCCTACAATATTTTAAATTCTAGAGAACGGATAATCATGTAAATCCTTTTACCTTAACACAATAACATTTTAATTTTATATCCACTGTTTCTAGTAATTTCCACCTTCCCTTACCTACAAGATTATAGTATCGAGTACATAATAGGCGGCCATTATATTAATTAGGTAGAATGACGTCCTTGTGACGTCTTCAGCGACGGTAAGTGGAATCGATAGCATGAACGAGGGTGTATTTTCGTCAATCGTATATTTATCAAGGCTATTTCTGGATTATACAAATTCTTCTATTCTGGATGATCATGACATGTTAAGATCTTCTTCTGTGCATCTAATTCTCTCTGCCTGTATTGCAAGTGATTATGTTATTAATATTTGATGAGTCCCCAAATGTCGATTAGTATTAGTAAATCCATTTAATATTATGAGCAAAATCTAAGTTCATAAGGATGGCAAGCCTACCAAGACCAAGGCCGACCATACAAAGCAACACATTTATTTGATTAAAATTAATTTACTTATGGAAGTTAGGCATAACACAAGTGGCGCGCTGAAAATCCTGTAAAAACCTGATTTAATTAATGTTTCATAATTAAGGCGATCATAAATTGTAACTAACATTTGAGATAAGGCATGACGATTAAATAAGTGTAGTAAGTAATTAACTCCGGTGATAGGAGCGCGCTATTACATGAATAATTCGTGTCACGTGGAGAAGCCGAACGACTGCTGCAATCTATATACCCACTCAATGATATAGAAAGATATTATTTCAGTATTAATATCTGAAAGATATTGAGGAGAAATATCAGATACCACCGTGGGCACCGTGGCCCCAGATGTCGCTTTAATACAAAAACTAAAGTCCTACATACTGAACAATCGAAACATATTTTCTAGTAAACATAATATCATGGCATGAAGCAGCGATAGCCGAGTGGGAGACCGTAGGACTGCGAAGTCAAAAGTCTCGGGCTCGAACCCTCGGCACACACCTCTGCCAATAAAAAGTTAAGATTCGTCTTTTCGAAGATATGTGTGTATTTATCATATAAATTATCGCTCGCTAACGGTGAAGGAAAACATCGTGAAGAAACCTGCATGCCTGAGAGTGCCTAAAAAGTGCTCGAGGTTGTGTGAAGTCTACTGATACGCACTTGGCCAACGTGGTGGACTACGGCCTAACCCTTCTCATCATGAGAAGAGGCCTGAGTCCAGCAGGGGGGACATTTATAATATCATCAAAAAATGAAAGTGTAGTGTCTAAAGCGCTTACAACAACTCTATTCAGGGATTTTTATTTCTATTTTCCTAATGAGAATGACGTTTCTGCTGAAAATAACAGCATGTTCTCCGAATGGTAGTGTTAATATTTGTATAGTTATACTTCTGGGACGGTGTGAACACTAATAGTTTCATGGCACGAAGTATGTACCACAGTCAAGGTTGTAACTATTGTAACTTAAAGCAAACAGTCACATTCTAATTCTGCTTGCCTCACTGCTTTAATCATTTTTGGCAAAAAAATACAACAGCAAAGATTGATTTTCTTCCTGCAGACTTTTAGTTTTTCTAGCTCATATTTTTTTTAGATACAACTTGTACCTTACTTATTGGCTTTTGACCGTTGCTCCCTTCTTATTTCTAAAGAGAAACATCTTTCAAGTTAAGAAAATATATAGGTAAAAATGTATTTTCTATTTACATACATTATATAACATTGAAAATTTGCCATGTCTGCACATTGAAGATATTTATGAAAAAGATATGCGATGAGAATTTTATAACAGCAGAAGAAGCCACAATAATTATTTTGAAGAATTTTTGTCTTTCTGTCTGTATCTATCTTTTTATTTTATCCCTGATTAATAAAAAAAATATAAATTTCACTTTTGAAATTCTTTAAAAATATAACATCCGTGACCGAAATTATCTGTAACTAACGGATAATCCGAAATAAATTAATATCCGCATCCGAATCCGTATCCGGTATAATAGTCAATCTTATATCCGTAACCAATCCGTATCCGAAATTTCATATCCATACGATCCCTGCTATATACATATTCTTACATAACTGCCACTTTTTACATTCGTACGTTTTACAAAAACGCTGTCTATAATTCTCTTGCTAATTCGATTACCGGCGACACGCAAAGCTGATCGCTTAGTCGATAACTTCATTAATTGCTGCTATTTTTGGACATGAACCCTTACGACCTTTTTATAGGGGGAAAAAAATAAATTTGATTAAATTACACGGGCCAAATTTACTTGGCACGGGACAAAAGAATCTCAAAGTAAAGGTTAGAGATGAGATTTGATATTTGTTCACATTCAAGTATCTTTTAGGCAGCTTTTAGGCCTTCTTAAAATAGCTCATACAATACAAATATATTACCATAAGTTCGGTCTGAAACGATGCTTGGAGAAGAACTAACAGACGATATATGAACACAGTTCGGCTAAATTAAAGCAGCGGTGGCGCAAAGGATAAGGCATCGGTCTTACGAACAAGAGGTGAGTTCGAATCATGGTCATTACACCACAGACGTGACCAGGGTCCTCCTAACACAAGCTTAGCTGGACGGGGTTTACAAGAATACAAGTAAGACAAAAAAAAACTCTTTTGTGCAAAAAAAAAAACTATAAAATGTAATCTATAACTGGTAAAGACCGATAAAAATATTGTATGTTTCTGTACAATGATAACATTATAGAAAGTGACACCAGGCACGGACGACACCGTCTCAAAGTTATCTCAGTAGCTGTCACTCCCTTTTATCACCAAGCACGGAAATAAATAAACAAACAAACAAACAACGAACGTATCCACCAAAGATACGTACGTCTCGCTTCTATGTTAAGAACAAATCATCGTCTCTATTGCTCTAGGTTTGCTGGAAGAGAACTCAAGCACTGAGTTAGGCTCGCCTTTTGTATACAATAGTATACAAAAGGCGAGCCTAACTCAGTGCTACTGTAATATGTCTATTTCTTAGTAATATTTTGTGTACAATAAAGTAGGTATTAAATATATAAATGAATAAATCTCACTCCGATAAGGCTTAAAAGCGACAAATGCGACTCTAAACAAACTCATCTGTTCCCATAGCAATGATCGCGAGCTATCGCGTGCAATGTATGGATCGCGACACTTTGATCGCTCACGTAGGACAACGGGTGGGCCGTTTCCACATACATTACGGACGGTAGAACTTTAACTAACAAAGCAAATGACTTTTACATTGTTAAGCATCACCTCATTGAGTCCATTTCGTCCAGTTTTGGCACAGGCAATACGATTGGGCGCCGCAGACCACCGCCAGTGCCACCGTGGTCGGCATAACAATATAATATATTCGAGCATCGTCTTATTGACCTCCTTTGATAGTGCGATTGCCGCAATAACGTTGTTGTGGACGGTATTTCAGTATACTGGGTAAGTAAAGAATACACAGTTTGAGGAGAGAAATTCCTAGAACGCATTAAAACATCACCGTTCGTTTGAGACAAGCTTCCGCCTGGGGTTCATCCTGTGTCGCTTATCGATGAAAAACTAGCCTTAGATTAACATAATGTACATCTAGATAGGCTAAATTCTTAAAAATATAGCCAGTAGTTTTCGTCTTCTTCGCAATTCTCTCCAAGATGTGTGCGGTTTTTAACATTCCGAGATGGGATACTATTATCAGTGCCGTGTTTGACGAATTAATTTATGAGTTAAGTAGGATAGGGGGTTATTGAAATAAATAATTATGTTTATTAAGCTATACCCCACAGACAAATACAAGACAAGATGCTTAACTAGTAATAAAAGAGTTGGCATGACACTTTACATACGTTCAATTAAATAAACATAATTATGTATTACTCTTAAACCTTGACTAAGAATTTTATCTTGTATTTTTTGCGAATAATACCTCTTTGCCTACTCGAATGAGTGCGAATATCGACCTCAATGTCATGCAATTCGATCGGCGTATTTTCCTCTCTTCTATCTTACGTATTATTTTATGAACATATTGTTCAGAATCAAATGCTAATCAAATAGAAGGCATATATGTTAGCAGATGAGTAGCCTACTTTAGCAGTGAACATTTTAATATTGAATCAGTAACATGTGTACGGCCCTAGAACATAAAATAAAATAATACGCTGCCGTTGGTAGTAGTGATACAGTAAATTGAACTACGTTTAATATTACGTAAACTTAATTTAATAAATGGCAGTAATTTTACTTGATTTCTGTTACGAAATTATTTATCAAAACGTGCCCTGTACTAAAGAATCAGGTGTATTATATTTCAATAATGGTTATTACTAATTACACTGTAATTACACCTGTAATTACAATGTAATTATTTTCAGTCGAACAATGTAATTGTTCTCTTTTCTGTGAAATTGTATTTATCGCGCTATAAGAGACGCGTAAAATAGATCAATAATGTAGCGCAGTGGCGTAGCGTGCCTAGCTGTACCTATTAAAAAATATTTCGGGGCCCATAAGAAAGGTAAAATAGTTTTCTAAAGTTTCTGCCTCTATAGACTTATACTGAGAGGACTCACTGACAGGCGTTGATGTCACATCGAAGTTCTTGGGTAATTTTGTAATTTCTTACTTACGGCACTTTGGGCCCCTCGTATGCCGGGGGCCTCGTATAATTGATACGGCAGAAACGGCAGTAGCTACGCCCTTGATGTAGAGTTATAAATACCTAGTCTAAAGTAGTAAGGGGTTAATTTTACAGAGCAAAAAAAAAATCATTATTAATTTTAGTGACTAATTTATTTGTTTGACCAGATGCCAAATACCCATAAAACAGTTTCAATAAGATACAATTAAATTACTCAAACAAAAGCATCTGACTCATACCTTCTGAAGATATTTTGATTTGCCGTTAGCTACCTTCGCCAGAATTTAATCGAAATGTTGAAGATCAATGTTCTAGATTTGAAATCTCTGAAACGATTCGTGAGACATCCGGTCGTTGACAGCTGGCTTTTGCCAAAACAGACAAAACTACAATCTTTTGTCTGGCTTTAAAAATATTGTAGGTAAACGTAATGAACCTTTTTGTCCCAATCAAAGAGAGCCTTCCACCTGGCTACGAATTGCCAAGATCGATTTGGAAGTCACTCAATAGGCTCCAAACTTAAGTCGTTCAAAGCAAGCAGAACCTTGTAAGGTGGATTTTGTTGACGAATCGGACCTACACTGCGAATGTGGTGCTGTACAGACTATGGCCCATCTCATGACCTGTCCCACTTGCTCCAACACCTACAAGGCAGCGCTATCCGCGTGGCCACGCACTGGACTCCTAGAATATGACTGCAGCCATCAACGCGAAAGAAGATGAATTGCAGTCATAATTTATTCTTAAATATTCAGGACCATTCGCCCAGATAGACTAGAATATAGTCTGATAAGTTATACACATCGATCAATCCAGTCATTAGATTGATCGATGTGTTTTTTAGTGTTTTATTTAACGCAAATTGCTCCTCTACTATATTACACAGTTATATACACTGACGGTGCGGTCTAGAGACAATATTACATTTTTGACACTTTTTGTAATGAAATTATAAAAATATTTCAATTAAAATATTAAACCTACTTCAAAAAACCATAAAATTACAATTACATTAAAGTCGAACTTTGTCAAATATGGAAACTCAAGCTTTTTGGCAGTCGGTTAAAATACCCGCTACTAAACCCTCGAATGTAAAACTTCGCATAAATACATACATACCAGCAAATTTTAGATAAGCACGGATAGCAACTAAAACATAAAAAGTGTAAAATGTAAAAAAAAATGTTCAAGATAATAATCACGAAACCAATTTTCAGCAATAAATACAATTGATTTACCACGTCAAATCTTTACGGATTGGAGGCCAGTTGATCTTGTCGTAAATAGATCATCGACAAGTCTTTAGATGTATCAGGTTTTAGTCTATTAGGTAACATTAAAATCTGTATTTATTCACAAAAATAAAAATGAAAACAAAATTCCTACAGATTGAAAGAAAAAAAAAAAAAAAAAAAAATTAATCATTATGACCTCACTCGACACGGCTACGTTAGCAGTCCGAAGCTCTCAAACTCTCTATATCATCGCTCCTTGAAATAAAATAACATCACCCCTATATTACACAGAATAGTTACAGAGGTGTATATCACACTTCAACTATTATAATATAGGTCCCATGTGTTAGGGGAGGCGCTATTTTACCTCCGTGCTGTTTCTGAGAAATACCCGTACCTAAAAAAAAAGTTATAAATAAATAAATAAATATTTCACAAATCACACACAACGCCATCTAGTCCCAAACTAAGCAGAGCTTGTACTATGGGTACTAGAATAACTGTTTCTAATACATATATACTTTTCTTTTGTAAATACATACTTAATTTACATAGAAACACCCAGACTAAGACAAACCCCCATGTTCATGCACACAAAGATTTGTCTTTAGTGGGAATCGAACCCACGACCTCGGCGTCGCAGGCAGGTACATACTATGGTTATAATCCAGAATAACGCATTTGCCCGTCCCAGGGAATCCAAGTCCCCACGATGACCCGTCGCAAACTATACCGCCAAATTACAAGGCAGCTTCATTTTAATTAAAATTCCATATGACAACAGTAATTAAACTGAACATGGTTACAATCTCCAAATTAGTTTCTAACAGGAGCCGACCTATTTCTTGTCTGATAATTTAGGGTCACTGATAACATTACATTATAATGTAACATAGTCATGCGTGATAGTTTATCAACTATTAAATAACTTTGAACTTTTATATAAACTCAGATAAAAAATTGTGAGGATATGTAATTATTTATTAAATTAGAAATACCATCGCCACATGTATTTAAAAAAAAAACATTAAAAAGCTTTTAATTAATAAGGCGTATTATAGCGTGTCAGAATACCTAGCAGATAAGCACCTGTCAAATTGTTAGATTATAGTTATATTAATTTTAATTGGAATTTATTTTATTTATTGATCAAATTGTTTCTTTTTATAATATTATTATTTGACTTGACATTTTTATAATTGACAAACTTAAATGATTATAATAGAAAATTTGGATTAGGATAATACTTAATGATGTCTATTTTTATATTCTTTACAAACACAAATACTATGTTTTTTGTACCTACTGAGTTGCATGCCTTATGGTGAAATGTGGTGATACTATCTATGTATTGTGAACATCTTGTAATCTACCCATATTTGCAAATAAATGAATTATTATTATTATTCCTCTTTATTTATTTTTAAACTTATCTTATATATTTTTAAATATGATTTATAAAAAATACAAAAAAAACATTTAAAAATATAAAAAACAGTGTCCCATCTCAGGGTCAGGGACAGGGATCAAGCTGCCGATGGTTAGGGCTCCAGAGAGAGGAACCTCCTCACGATGCGTGCCGTATTATTATTATTATTATTAATTCAGAGAGCTCTATGTTAAAACTTAAACATTGAAGTAAGACATAAAAGGGTGTAAAACACACACATTTTTCACCTGTAATGTTTAGGTCTTATGAAATGACGGCATCATGTCTAGTGGTTCAACGAGGCAGTAAACATTGAAGTATATTTCTGAGAATCTGTTTTATAACGATGATCCGAAAAGTCGAGTCGAGTGACTCTCGACCGAGATACTCGTCTTGTTGGGGACTCATTCAGCCAAAGTAATATTATCATGAATGTCATTGAACACCGAGTTGACTTATACCTGCATCTCGGCAAGATCCTTATTACGGTACACTTTAAATGACCCTTGAAAAACCCGGCATATTTTTTATTTTAAAGACAAGCTGTATATTTGCAGGCAAAGCAAAATTGTATGTAAATGCTATGCGAATTGGCTCTGCCCAAATTGATTGTCAAATTAATAATTTAAGCGTGAACGGTGATGTCCTTCAAGACAGATGTTGCAAATAAGTCATTGCTTAGCATATGAATACACGTGAAACATAAATGGAGAAACATAAAATCTAATAACATAATTGAAGTATGATAATTCACTTCTGTTTTAAGTTTATTTTCGTAACAATCGCAAACCCAATTAATCACACAGCAATACTTTTGCAAGGACTATAAATATAATATGAGAGACAATACAACGAGTACATGTAACAAAACATACTTTATTTTACATCTTTATGATGACCATCTTTATCCTATGACCAGTAGACTTTTAGGTCTAAGCTAAGATGACGTAAATGGCCGCTGACTTAAGAATTAACTCATTGTTTTTCGACCTCATGGTGACAATATTGAATGAGCAGCAGGATTGAATTCCCTATTCTATTAGCCATAGCGATGCTTCGGAAGCCGGTTTGGTGGAGGGGCGAGTAGTGAGCGAACTCGGCCGGTTTGCACCGGTATATCGCTTGTGGGTCATGAGTAGTCATGACAGACCGCTGACTAGGATCCTTGACTGAAGCAAGAATCTGAAGAATAAGAATATCTAGAGTTGCTAGACTTTCTTGACTCTAAAAATTAGACCTGCTACTTAGATTAAATTTAAACCTCTTAGATGTATTGAAGTCAATCTAAGGACCGATAATTCAAATCATTTAATGCAATTAGTATTATAATTTAATTAGTTAAGTTTATATAATTATGTTGTACTTTTATGTTTGTTTTTACGTGTTCAAGCGCCCTCTGGTGCCCATGGTAATAAATGATTTGTATTTGTATTTGAGAACAGCTTTTGCCCGCGACTTCATCCGCGTGGTATTCGTTGTTGACCGTTAAAAACCGACAAATAAAGAGTACAATTCCTCCAAGAGACGACTGGGTATAACTTGAATACGTGATTTGCATGTTTGTTAAACCTTACGTGACGCGAAGACTATTATTATCTATTGTTAATACTGGTATAACTACCTCATAACAAACTACTAGATAAATTAAATGTGTTGGTTTCGCATAATACCAATGAATAGTATAACAAACAGTATAAATATAATTCTTTTGATAACCATACACGGCTATAGAAATATTAGATGTAGAAAATAACCTACTTTATGCAAGAACTACTGAGCAGATTTTGATCAAATTTAATACACAGAAAGTTTATAGTCTAGATTAGACTCTAGGCTTTTTATCGACGTACACGCAAGCGCCGCCACGGGCGGAAGCTAAATAAGAAATGTTTCAAACAAATCTAGTAATGTAATGCGATTTCTCCATCGATTGATGTATCGATAGTCTCAACACAACTTCACTTAACAGTAGCAATAAAGATGTCACCTCATCACCTGTCAATCAGCTAGAGAGTCGATTTCACATCATAAGATCATAAACAGCTAGACTAGCCACTTTCACACTGGACTCGAAGCTGTACAGAGTGCACTAATTAGCCGCTTCCCGTCGACCTGCTTGAGGTAATTAAATCGCTGGTTTTTTTGTCGAAATACCTAACTAAATGACTGACTCGTTGAGTCAATGTATGCGACTGATCATCGAGTTTGATCTCTGGTTCGGGCCAAAGTGGCTCAATTTGGGATTTTCTTTTCTTGTCAAACCACTATCAAACTAGATTACTCAGTGTACAGTCTGCATGTGTGGTATAGTGGTTTAAGCAGTAGCACAGAATAAGAATACAAGCAGTAGTTCGTTTACCACGTGGAAGATATTATAATTGTGTGATTTGCAAGTGTAATTACCAAATTTATTAATTTTAAAGCTTGTTTTCTATTTCTTGTGAATTTGGATGGCACCGACTGAGCACGAGAAGAAAATGTACATAAAATTGTTTAAAAAAAGCAATTAAAAAAAGATTATGTATGAAATAATCGCTACTTTTCTGATTTAGACTGCTTTCCTTTTTGCGTCAGTAGCCACACTGAAACATCTTTGACCAAAGAAGAGGATGGTTTGTAAACCTGACTCTGTTACTATCTTTAAATGTAGCAAATGCTTATCATCCATTCCCACATCGCCGATATACGTCAGATCTAGATTCAATATAAAGGTGATCCCGATTGTCTGCCTCGAATGTCTAGTGGTTAGCGTATGCGCCTTTCACCGCAAGGTCGCGGGTTCAATTTTCGGGTCGGGCAAAATGTTATTTGTTAACTTTTCGTCAGGAGATTCACAATTGCAGCACGGAGTTGGAAATGTACCCGGTAATGACGATAGGCTCACCCCCATGGAACCTAAACATAACAGGTGAAATGTGGGTGTTGTACACCTCTGCCACATACTTCATGTTAATATATACATGATGTTATGTTGTGTGATCCCGATATATTTACAAGTTTCACGTAATAACATCTAAAGAATATCATTTGTTTATAGCACTTCAATAATAATGCGTGGGTTTGAGTTTATTTATATAAAGAGTTAAACTAATGTACACGAATCCATTTATTCCTAAAATACCCACCAGATCTTTTTCTATTTTCTTGATTATGCCCAATCATAATAAATGGTTTGTTTGACATTTATGGGTGATTTAGACTTTTAAAAATATGTTTTTCATTACAGGAAAGATAAAACAACACACTCTACATCTATAGTAATAAAAAGAGGAACCATTTGTTTATTTGTTTGTAGCCAATAAGCTTATCTACTGAAAATATCTTGATGAAAATTGGTGTGGAGATAGTACAAGACCTCTAGAAAAACAAACGCTTAGTTTTTATCAACATACTACGCGAGTGGAACCGTGTACGTAAGCTGGAAGAAGATAAAGAAAGGGTTCACTAAACTACACTTACGTATGTACAAACTGTTTGTAAAACTATGAAATGTCTTCAAACGTCTGAAGAGGTCCAAAGAGGGTTATACCCGTAGGGCTACCACTACGCTTGATTGTTATCTGAACTCGTAGTAACTAGCTACATCTTTGATGAATAAGTAATTGTTCTCAAACTTAGAAGGCCACAATGTTACATACGATATTAACATAACACCAGACTGTATTACACAAAAGGGTATGTATTATTGTAGGGACTCATTTCAACGACTAATGCTATAAACCTACCTAACTTAATCTACCCGAGTCGGTTTTCGATTCGTAACTGTAGGCGGGATCAACACTGCATCTTTTACCATAATGAAGAAAACGATCTGCCTAAACGTGGCCAGCCAAATCGTCAAATGATAAATTTTGAATATGCCTGGTTAATACCGACATTGAGACGATTAAGCCGGGACGATCGGCCTACGACATATACAACGCAATATTTGAACGTAACTGCGCATTTTATAAACTACACGATAATTTATTGTTAAACAAATAATTCTTATCTTGGCGCCTATATTTTCTTTCTATTCGTACAATTTTGTCTTCAGTTTATCAAATCTTAAACATTTGCGCGACCGTTACAATGTTGATTCAGACTGGCATTGAAGCGAGGTCATACGACAATTTCACATTTAATTCCGGTTTCCTCGGCAATAAATACTCTGAGAGTTATTTAATTAGAAACCTGCCGAATTGAGGAAAAGGTCACTAAATATGCCTAACTATAGGTTTCTTTATCATCTGTGAACGAAAATGCGGTAAGATACTACCTATAAGGTCCCGTGTTACCACCTGAGCTACAGAATCCTTACTTCAATAAAATATAAAAGCGGATGACATTGCTTTTTATGCAAAAACTCTTGGCACAGACATCGAAATTATCATCCAAGCAATTAATAAAGACAAAAATAAAAATAGGACGTGTACTTTTTGGATTCATTCGCAAATCACTAACAACTGCTAATTTTGAATTTATAATTATTTTCTGATATGAAACTTGTTTAAACTTTTGGTGCCGACAAACTTGATGCAATCCCAAAAAGATATAATTCAATGTTAATTAGACTGTTGACTTGCCGAACGGTTCATAAAAGGATCAGTGAATGATGAGGACATCATCAACATCTTTTGCTGAGCCTTATTTAAAAAACCGGCCAAGTGCGTGTCGGGCCACGCGCAGTAGGCTTCCGTAGCTAGTCGTAACAACATATTTCGACTTAAAAGGGATTTACTATCTGTATTAAACAAGTAACATCTTCATACAAGTCATTACTTTCAAAGGTTTTTGTAATTTGCACGAATTATTCTAAGTAACTGCATTTTACACTTTGGACCCCAATTACTCTAGAACTAATTAAGTTAAAGTAACCAGATAAATAGCGTCCTTCAGATAGGAAATGTTTGTAGTACACGAAACCAGCTAGCACGTATGACGAGATGTATGAATGTTAAGGAAGCGAAAGAAGTATGAAAGGAGCGAAGCACATGGCGTTCCATCGTCTCTGCCTACCCCCGTGGGATAAAGGCGTGATTTTATATATGTATTATGTATGTTTATTTATGTTTCAAGAATTTTGAACGAAATATTCTGAGTAACTGCATCTGACATTTCGGACCCCTATTCCTCTTGAACTAATGAAGTGAACTTATCCGCTATAGTTTTCCTTTAAAGTTCATTACATGAACTACCGACACAATTTTTTTCAGATTTTAGGATCCAGTAGTTTAGCTTTTAGAGGGGGGGGGGACGCCCTACTCGAACAAAAATTTGCTCTTTAAATTTAATTATCTCGCAAACGGATCCCTAAATCAAAAAACTGTCTTAGCAACCCCTAAACGTTTTTAAAAGGCCTATCTAACAATACCCCACACTATGGGGTAGGCGACAAAAAAAAAAAAACATCCCTACTTTACATGTAGGGGAGCTACCTGAAAAAGAAATATTTTTCCAAATTTTACTCTACGACTTTCTTTGTTTAGTTAACATACATGTTTATGCAAAATTTCAGTTTTCTAGCACCAACGGTTTCGTCGCTATGCCGTGGACAGACAGACGGACATGGCGAAACTATAAGGGTTCCTTGTAGGTACTACGGAACCCTAAAAAAGAGTCGGCTTCTAGTTTACCAGATTCAGCTAAATCAGATTTTTGCGTAGAGTGATTGCCATCAGACCTGCACACACAAACCTACGGGGACACTATACTCTTTGACACTATACTAGTCTAGTCATACTTTCTGGACTTCATACCCTTAACCACTGTCAAAGATCTTCAAATGACACCCGGAGACAATATAACGATTCAAAACCGAAAAAAAAAATCGGAGTACCTTTCATGTATCAAAATAAATATACATATTGAATGACACACGTGTCTTAATGTAATGTTTACAAACATGTCACGTGCCGGCCGATATTCGCGATTGATAAGGCAAATATTGATGTAATTATGTTCACAAATCACTAATCAATTTATAGAGCTACTGTTCAAGCGAGGTAGACTAACAAGTTTACTAATTAACAGCAAACAAATTACACATGTGATGAACAAACAAATCACTTGTGATGTTTTCTGACATGTTGTGTTGATGTTTGCGGCATGGCATGGTCAACGGTACAAATGTGATGTACCTACTCTAAAAATGTTAATCTTCTGAGGTCTGAAGTTTAGTTGTGGTGGGTTGTATTTTATGTGACACAAATACATACATTACTTGCAATTTAAAGTCGATGTCCTCATTAAAAATAAATATTTGTAAGAGATATAAAATTGTTCAAACCTAAGTGAGATCCTAGAAACCAGTACATATTGCGAAAAGCATTGCAACGTTGCAGCTAACATACCATGCGCATGCGCAAGACAGATGCTCTTACTCGATATACTTTAACAAAATGCTCTCGGATTTTTTAATTATTTAGAATTATTTAGAGAGTAAGATTGGACAAGACTTAAATTATGTCTGTGAGCTCTTGATGGTACGAAATTCATAAATCATTTACTTTGTTTCTAAAATTCTATACGAAACGTAAAAACGAGAATTGGTGAACATTATATGACAATCGTTTTTCTTCACCACAATTCTTATTTATTTATCCTTTAAAAGAACAATACAATGAATTAATAAAAAAAACAGACAGTTTCCGCAATAACAAATTAATGATTAACGTTATTTCTTTATATTAAAAACTCGCCGGATGTTTGCCATTTGGCATTTTATCACTAACACATATCCCCTTTTCGCCACAGTCTGTGCATACGAATAACTCATTATCTACATCCCGACAAATCCCTACCCACATTTAACCCTGCTTTATCACAAGTAGGGTTTTTGCCCTACGACATTAAAGGAGTATGTTGCTTGGAATTATTACCCCTATGTCGATTACGTCGACTCTTTTGCACCATTGAGAGTATATCTTTTGTATGTTTTTAAGACAAAAGAAAGAAAAACGTAAAGAAGCAGAACTAAGGCTGAGTTGATTAAGAGTTAGCTTGGACCCTACATTTGTAACAATCATTTAAATAAAAACGACTTCATTTACAATAATTTTAGACTTATATGGTTTTCTCATGGGTGCCATTGTCAGAACTAGACCAAATTGAAATGGGACACGGGAAGCACCATTTTCAAATAAAAAGAATCTTTAAAATCGCTCGAAAGATTATGAGGAAATTGGTGTAGTCAGACTTAACTATGATGTTAAAGGTTTGCCCTGCATACCTAATTGCTTTGCCCTCTGTACACGGAAATTGCGTGATAAATTCCTAATATATTCCTATTTTTTATTGAACGATAACATAGTAATATAGGACAATAACATTACATTGTAGGTTCCGATAACATAAAGGAGATACGTCGCTATTTGCGATTCCCTAGTGAGCTATTTAATTTAACTAAAGTGCTCCACTTTCTTCCGATATCGTTCATATACTCATTTATTCATGTAATAATACTAAAACTGTTAAAATAACTGCAGTACATATAAATATCGACTAAAAATAAGTATTTGAGTGTATTTACGTATCCTAAATACTGGTCAATGACATTGTCGAGTTGTAAAATGTTTGTGAAACAGAAATTAAGTATTTCAACTGGTCATAATGAGCAACAATTTTAAGGCTTAAATCGAGCGTACTTAGATTTAGCACCTTTGCCTTAGTGACAAAAAGAGCAGTGTTTTGTACATGGTTAATCTGAGCACTGAGTACCTACGCTCTATAGATCTCAGTCTAAGTTATGTTCCTACATCCTATCTTGAACCTAAATTTGTTCGAGCACTTACACCAAAATGGCGTCAATTTCTTTTTTATTCTAGTACCTTCTAGCTAATACTCTAATTTCAATTTAAAATTCTTCATTAGCAGTGTTTAAAATTTATTCATGGTGAATTCAGCGTGAGATTTTCTACCCACTGCTACTGTGGAAAAATAATGTCTATCTTCGAGCCACTTCGAGCCTTTTCTGTTAAAATAACAATGGCTGACGATGACAGGACAATCTTGACTGATGTCTAAAATAATCTTAGACGCGTTTGCCATCCCATCGCGTCGTCATCTCTCTAATCTCCGTAATGAATGCGGTCCTGCGCCTAGCTCGTTACAGCGATGTGCCACGAAGCTTGGGAACAATTACAGATTTAATGCCGGCTGTTAGACCAACGGCTGGCGTAATGGTTTAGACATCCCGTTTGGAGTATTAGGTGTACTTAGAGGTATTGTGATGGCAAGTTCCTCGTAATTTGGCGAGATTTTAAGCCAGCATAGGTCTCTTTTCCTAAGATGACTCTTGCGTTGCCGTGGCGGACTAATGTCCAAGATTTCCCAAAAGGGTTTCCCAAAACACGAAAATACTTACTTAACTATAAGAAGGCGAGTTCTGATGCGTAGTTTCAAAACAAATGGCTCACCCAGGATTGCAATCAAGGCCGCGAGGTTAGGTAAACATTTTGTCCGAATTCGACTTGGTAACTTCTTAATACAGAAATAATCTTGCAGTAAGCGTGTGTTAATTGTAATTTAATCTAGAATGAACCAACACTCAAATTTAGCTGATTTTAACGCGATTAATTACTTTCTTTTTGACTTCCCAACGATTCAAATGCTTTGCAGCATTCGTGTCGCGGGTAGACTGTCTACTGTCTAAAATGTTAGTGTTTGATAAAGTTATGTGTATAACATTAAACATAAGATATTATATAATCAAGAGTTTATTTATTTAATTAACGCGATGACGATCAAATCATCTCCTTAACATGAATACGAATGGTTCAAGATAATTTACTTTCACGTATTCACGTGGTGCATATTCAAACAATCTGGTTTTCGATCAATGCACGCCCGAGCGCACGTGTCTGCGGCCTGCGGTCATACATTACTCATACATTCATATTATACGTGTTTTTCAGCATAACAGCCGAGTCAGTAATACGATGTTTTTGCTACTTATTTGCTACGTGTAACATTTGCGGAATGTACTCAAAACATGTTGTTAAGATGTGGTTTATTTACACTAACAATAAGATGATATTATTATATATTAAATATAGTCCTTACAGACTAAAGATCGTGTCGGCATTGTGCATTATTTGTCACAAATATTATTGTAGAAAGCTGTACAAGAAGATAAAATTGTAAGCTTATGGTCTAAATATTATTCATTTATTTCCGTGTCCGCCTCGGCACATTTGTTAACAAATAAACTTTTTATTATTGTGAGTCTATAGTGTACTACTGCAGGGCTAATTACTATTAACTCAGCATTGGTGGAAGCTAACTAGTATATCACTCACTGTATACACGCTTCACGCTGTCTGTCTGTCTATATATGTTGAGATCTTCAATACTACGCAATTGATTTTGATGCGTTTATTTTTAATAGATATAATGATTTATATTATAGGTTTATGTATAAAACTTGCATATGCGTAACGTAACATAAACGTGCAACATGGTACCCAGAGCGAAGCCTGTACTCTGTGGCAAACGCTCAGATTAATGAAATAACTACAATGTTCTGTAGACATGTTATTAGAAACTACTTCGTAGAAACGGGTTGGGACGAGGCTATCCATGTTGCTTCGGAGTAGTTAAGATCATGTATACATAACATGGAGTTAATACATCACTGGCGGTAGGTACCATTTTTGGGCAAAACACGAAGTATTATTGCCAATTTCCTTTGTCCCTTGAAGTTCACGTTAAGCCCACGACTAGTTTCTGTTAGGACTTAGGCTTAGGCTGAATCTTCATTCTATTTCTCACTGATTTCTTTGTAGGACGTGTGCGTTAGTGGAAACAATATTCCGAACGTTAAATTTTTCTCCTACATGAAATCGGTCACCGATTTTATCGGATGTGGGCGGTGCCCTAAGCCGTCGGTCCCGAGTTATCATTTGAACATCTATGATCGCCCTCACATCGCCCTTCACCGAATCCATCAGACTAGAATCCCAATGTAGGTAATTGGATAAAAATGAAGCTCTGATAACTAAATGAACAATAAATAAAAATACAATAACTAATATTACATTTTACGTATAGATGTGTACACGCTTCGCTAGAGTCGTAATAACTACTTACTTTAGATAATAAGTAGGTACCTACTTAAACAAATAATAGTTACTTAGTTAATTGCCTACAACAGAAGTACAGATAACGAGAACAAATACGAGTATCTTGGGAGTATTCTAAATACCACAAGAAAATAGCTATCTTATCAGAAGTAATAAAAAAAAAGTTTGAGAGTACAAAACAATAAATAAATGTAGTTTTTACTCTTTTGTCTACCTTTTATTATGTGCCGAGCTAATAAGGTAAAAAGAAGAAGATAAGTTTTAGTCGGAGGATACTCTCACTTTTCTTATTTAAACTCCTCAGAAAACCTGTAGGTCAAAGTAAGCGAATGTAATTCTTATGATTCTACGCTTCTTACATGATAGCTAATTTAAAATCGCGGCTTCACGGTCAATTGTAGACTACAAAAAAATATCTTACATTGCTGCAAGAGTTTTGGTTTTCGGAAACCGTTATGAGTGACGATATTATAGTTGTTGCAAATGGTCATATTTTGTAGATTCCTAATTTGTTTAATTACTTGAAAAGATAAAAAAATATATTGAAACCCTGTCGAATATTGTTGACAATACTAACAGTACTTAAATACTGTCGACAATTGATAGGTACATCATATGCCGGCTCCGCACGCTTGCAGTTTGTCGCAACAACCAAACAGCGTGTGAAGACATTGCAAACTGTTTGCCGAAAATCCTTTTATTTGTGAAGAAAAACCGACTTAAGGGAAAACAATCAAAAGCAGGCAAACAACAACAAACACCAGTCCACATGTTGGCGTATGTTATTTAGTTAACGCTGTTTGCTATTGTATGCCAAGCGACAGGAGCTGACAATACAATACAGGATAAGAGATGTCACGTAAGTAAATAATAATATATGGGCAATCAAAGACTCACCTTGAAACACCTAACGCTCTTGGAATAACATTGATGTAGCCATAGCCGAGGTCAAGGGTTCGATGCCTGGACGAAACACGTTTTTGATAGCATTAGTTTTTACGAGATATAATGTGAAGCACTAATAAAAACTTCAGAACAAAACCATAAATAGTAAAAATAAGCAGGAATATAAATATCTAAATGGCGGGTGGTAAAGTAGGACACTTTGAATAGTCAAATTAAACTTTCTTTGTAAAATTGTATAAACATATTTTTCTTTTTTTATTAAGTTTAGTTAGTACTTAAAACTGATTTCTGTTTTACAATATATATGGCCGGAGGAAAGATAGAATTTTACCAATATTCTGATGGTAGTCGCTATAAGTCCTCATGGTCTTGTACATACATATACAAAATTGCAGAGAAATAGCTTCATCGAAAACCTGTCTTTCTAAGCTTACTTCCTTGGAATTTGACGTTTAAAGCGCCAATAAGAGCGAAGCGCGTTGTTTTGCGTTGATCAATAGAAATGTAATAACCTTTAGTTTCAGTATTTCTTCGCCAACAAAAGCGAATGACTTTGACTCTTCTCCATTGGTCATCGATCGATCGATTAGTGTAATAACCCGTAAAAATAACGATTTGGCCAAAGAGGTTTGCGACGAGATACCTTAACGATTAAATGTAAGACATAAACAATATATACTTATAGCTGACTAGTATATAATACACCGATACCTATCTATTATCATTCCAGCACTTCAATAATAGTTTATAGTAGGACACTAATTGGCACTTACGATACCATCACGTTGGGCGAGGCGCAGGAACACGCGACTCGTTTAGCAGTAGCACGTTTGTTCGTGTGCGGCGTACAGCCTGGGAGAAAACGTTTAACACCTATTGTTTGTTAATTAAATAATTGAAAGTCATGTTTGTGGCGATTGATGTTTTGTAGATCGGTTGATAACAGAGTTTATGAGTGGGTATCAAATAAATGCCGAGTGGTTAATGAATGTGTCGGTAAAGATCTTTGAATTGTTTTCGTATTAACTATTAACGACTTTTATTCTCATCAATTTATATGGTATTATATCCATAAGTGCCTCTTCAATAATTGACGACCGGATGGCGGAGTGGGTAGAGAACCTGCCTGCGACGCTGAGGTCGCGGGTTCGATTCCCGCTCAAGACAAATTTAATCTTTGTGTGCATATGGAGGTTTGTCTTGGTATGGGTGTTTTTATGTATAATCTATAAAAGAAAAGTATATGTATTAGTATTAGTTATCCTAGTACCCAAAGTACAAGCTCTGCTTAGTTTGGGACTAGATGGCGTTGTGTGTATGTTGTGTTCCTTGTTTTGTGCCCTGCGTAAGGACTTCACAGGTGCAAGACGGCGATGGGCACTTTGTTTTCAAATATAGCACGAAATTTATAAAGCAAAGAGAACAATATTGTCCCAAAAGTCTTAAGATTCTGAGTACAAAGTAATAATAAAAACTATGAAAACGGTTTATGAAATAATTTAATAACAAATTCTTTTCAACAGTAGCTTCGAAAAGTAATTCTTTGTCGTATGAAAATAGTGAGCAAAACTCTATTTTCAATGTCACTGAACTTTCACACCACGTTATCTAGTCCCAAGCTAAGCAGAAGTTGTACTATGGGTACTATTTCGAGATGCTGAGGTGAAAAGTAGTATGTGCGACACGCGATCAAAGTTATTTTCATCTCGTGCTTTTAAGTCCCCCACTACGCTCAAGATTCTAAAGTAGAATCTTTCGCTTATTCGGGACTTAAAATTAGCACTCGAAGAAAAACGAACTTTGCTCTCTTGTTGCACAAATAACTAATTCTTGTGCCACTTTTCTTTATTTGCATGCCAGAACGCTCTATAGTTCCAATAAATAGCAGTAAATTTGTTCATTCATGTAACTAAAGTCCGCCATTGTCGAACATGTCCATTACACGGCGGTTGCAGTAATGGACAGACAATGTGGCGGGTTATAGGTCACAATATCAATCAGACCAAATGATTTGCGACACGTGCAGCTAGCATTACTGACCTCAATGGAATTTCTCCACAGTTTAGAATTGTACACGTCAAGCGATAGGCTGAAATCCTATAGTCGCAGGTTCAAATCCCACTTCAAGACCAAACATTTTTTCGACTGTTCTTAGTATTAGATTTCTAAGCATGGCTAAATGCTATATATAAATCAATGAGAAATTTTACACATATGTAAAGAGAAGGGAAGAAAAGTAAATTACCAAAAAATCTATCACATTGTTAATTTATGTCGTGTACGGAACCTCTGTGCAGAATTTCGTGCAATTCCTTCAAAATTTACTCACTTCACATATAAACTTACAATCACAAAACCCCATGGGAATTATAATTTAAAAAAAATATATATTTGTTAATTTACGTCATGTAAGAAACCGCTATGTGCAGAGCATTATTTATTTTTCTTTAAAATTTACAAAACTCCCATACAAAGTTACACCCCTAATTTAGGGAAAAATTTCCAAGATAAATCATATACCAATTAAAGTTAGACTCCCATATGGAGTAGATTTTGCATCATGCGCGTACGAACGTACAGGCAGCCAGACGGACAAAAATTCTAAAAAATACGTTTTGGCTTCTACTGCTGTTATAAAGACCCCTCAAATTATTTTTATTCTAAATATTTTCAATTTACAGACATGGCAAATTTTCAAATGTATATATACATATGTATCGATGAAAATGTAACTGTTACTGTCTGAAAATGTAAAATGTAAAACTACTAAATCAATCTTGATGTAAAATGACGTGGCTACTTTATATGGACATACCACGCGCGGGAGCTTGTAGGATCTATTTTTTTTATTTTTTTTATGGTGGATATGCACGAGTTTGACACGTTTATTTCATCGAGGTAAAATACGAGCGCGTCCATTGTATTCGTTACATCTCATTTGACCACCGAATCACCGACTAAGTACTCCAATTTAGTTGCAATAGGGAAAAAAGGTAAATAAAATAATAATAAAGGTTGCGTAGGCAACCTTAAATGACGAAATCAAAGATAATGTATGCATTGATCAAACAATGCAGATCATTTATTATCATTATCATCATTATTTATCATTACAAAACTATCCGGCAATAGTTACCCTTACCCATGCCACTACAAAACACGGCATGCTCATCTCGCGTTTACGGCACAACGCCTACGTTTCACACAAAGGATTCTTGAAGAATACACTAACGTAGTGCCGTAAGAGCATGCCAGGTTTTGTTCTGCCATTCAGGGTAAGAACCCTACGTGGCCTTTGCAACCACACGAAAACATGCGGTTTTCCTCCAGTCAAGTAAATCTTTTGTTACTACGTTACGTTTCGAACGTGTCTAGAATATGTTTGACAATGTTTAAAGAACTAGAATACAATGTTAGGGTTGCTACTAGACACATAGGCGGGCCGGTAAATTTTATGTTCTATTGCAGTGTCTACCTCAGTCGACTGTCACTTGAATGAGATGGACGCTGCAATGGAACATAAAATGTGCCGACGCGACCCGAGCGCGAACCCTTATGTTCAGAAGTACAGATTTTTTAAAAGTGATAGAGCTCTTGTGAACGAAATCGTGGGCGGATAAAACATCTCGAATTTTATGGCGCCAAATTAGAGTTAGAACTACCGTGCTCTGGTTTGGTGATGAAAGAAATTAAACCTTGAAATTACTGGCAGTGTGCATAATGGCTAAGGCCCTCCGTCCACCAGAGTACGCAAATCGCCGAGTCGCGATCATGTACGCAATGGAGATTTTGGTAGAGAAATGAACGAAGGAGCTTAGTCGTCCGACATAGCGGTGCATCTGCATGTTCATGAAATGTAGATATCAAGATATAACAGTAGTTACTATTTAGTCTATTTACCATGAAGAAGCTAGTTTTCTAAATACGTCGACAAACAGCAAAATAGTGTTCAGATTAGATTGCTCAGAAACATGATGGAAGAAACGTCAAGTTATTGCTAGACACGAGTGAACCCCAAAGATAGAGAGGAATGTACCCAATAAAGATAAGCAATAAAACAACACATAAACATTCTTAACTCTGCACATTTCGCGCATATATTCACGGCCGCATAAAATCTGTGGACTATTACTTTTGACGTCACAAGTCACGAGTTGACGACATAGAACGTGATATACCTAAATTATCTACTATTTGGATTGTATATTATTCTTTGAACAATCTTGAGAAGAATGTAGCACCTATAATTAAATAAAAATAATGATAAAATAAATAACTAGAAAAAACAATGATATAATGAAATTAGTAGATTGTAGTTATGTAATACACATTCCATACTAATAGTGACTTGTGTTTTTGTTAAAAATAGATATTTTATGTTAATAACAAATACTAGTTGTGTTTACTATCACTCTAAAGATAACATTCACTGAATGAGTACCAATGGATGCCGGCAAGAGAGGAAGTGGGTGTCCCCTTAAGAGATGACATCAGTAAGCTGGCAGGACCACTGTGGACTAGGTTGTGCAGAGAGCAGGATGCTTGGAGCAGGTTGGAGGAGGCCTTTGTCTCAGGACAGACAGACAAAGAAAAACAAAATGTATCTCATATGTAAATATTGTTTATAATTGTAAAGTTTCTAAGTACATTTAGATAAATTTGTTAAAAGTAATAAAACAAGTTCTAAAGAAATGCTGATGAGTCTGATGACAAACAATGGCAAGCAAAATAATTCTGCATAGTGACCATCAAGTGTAATCCACAAATATATTATTATGTTAAAACCTATGTGAATTTAAGCCTGAATCACATGCATGACTAACAAAACAATGAACAATTTAATTTATTTCTAACAGAATTAAGGAAAAATCAAGCAATGTGATTTGTAGTCAAATGTTTTTGTCAGATGTTAGTTGTTTACTTTGTTATTTAGAGTAACTTCTTAACTGATTATCCACAGCTGATAAAACAACAACATTTTAGATAGCAACAAAAACAAAAGGAAGTAGCATCCATCAGATAATAGTTAACAATATTTATGTTACCAACATTATACAGTTACTTACAAATTGCAATTGTTCAAGAATACTGAAAATTATTTCGCCCATTATCTTAACCATTAGTATTCTTTGCATTGCACCTTTTTAGTATCAATGGAACTTACAAATAGTTTTGTATTAGGTACTTCATGGAAATATTGACCCTGACATAACAGAGCTATAGTTCAAAACACCTTATAAATTGTTGTGATAAACTGAAGAGAAGATCAATATACTTCTAGCTGCATCTGTGGGTTAGTTGGTTCACAGAATCATACAGTTAGCAAATTGCTCTTGATAAATATAAAATAAGTAGTATAATTTAATTAAATACATAATGAGTACAGAGACCAGTGTGTACAGGTTTATTGTGAAAGTAAACATTTAAAGTAGTGTTCTTGACATGCTACTGAAAAGTACTGTACCATTACCATGGACATTTTTACCCTTTGTTATTGAGTACTGTTTTCCTTATACAGCATTGATTGAGCATTGTTATTATAATCAAATAATTAATTGTTATGTACTGATTTGACATAAGGCATGGTAATTAATAATGTGGGACAATCCAGGGTTTAAGGTCAAGTATGAACTTTCTTGTTTTGCTAGGAGAGTAGATGTCAAGGTTTTGCCTTAAGGCATCAATAGAGTATGAACACACACAAGAGCTTGTTTATAGTAAATCAAGAGTTTTGTTTTGTTAATATTGTTAGCATAAAGTTTACTCTGATATTATCCAATAAGAATCTCATCATAAAATTATACTAAGTAATCGTATTTTACGCCAGAGTTATGAATTAAAACGTACAAAATAACATCAGTCATGCTAAGCAAACATTTCGGTGGTCAACGTTGCAAAACACTGCATCACTCTGTTGAGAAATCGTGTTGATTGTTGACCAAACACTAGACTAGTCCTTAGGAATCTAGCAAGTTTATCATTCAATAACTTCTGACCTTGCAACTACATCATGTGTAAATATACACAATTATCACAAATAACAAGTGCTAAATACTTACAGCCATCACCATCTCGAAGGGGTACTTGTGTACCCTCACAGGAGACACGTAATCCTGAACCATTTTTGCACCACAAGTTAACAAAATAAAATAATACAAGGACTTCAGAATATTTCAATATTAATAGTTTCACACTATAGTCATGCTGCTCGAACTCCTTTCACTCGCGATCAGTACGACAACAATATATTCGCTCGTGCGACGAGTCGATTACCGTGTCGTGAACTTGAAATTGAATCCGCGGATTGAAATGAAACAAAATGGATTGTTTGCTTTGAAGTCAGCTGCGAACAAATTTGATCAAAATGACGTTTGACTGACAGATTGGCTAACATGTTGGCAGCATGAAAAATATGTGTCAAAATCGTTCAGAAATGAAAACTTGTATTTTATGTTGTCCAACATGTTGGCTGACCATTCAATAAATAATGCTGAATATTAAAATTATTTTACTTGCAACACTGCTACTTATAAAGTATATTATTAATTATCTGCAGCCACAGCCACAGTGATATCGGCAAGGCATCGACAACGGACAATAAAATTATACGATATTCTTGTCTGGATGGTTTAGTGAACGCCAACGAATCTTTAAATTTGAAGCTACCGCTTCGCTTCGGATCATCGCCGAGCGCTAACTAACGATTGTTGGCGTTCGTTAACTAGCACAGACAAACGCCTTCGATGTCACGGTGCGGTAGCGTGAAAAGAAATACTCATTTAGAACCTCTGAACTGGCGGTACTTCAAGGCAATACACTAGTGCCGTAAATCGGGTTTTATGCGCTCCGTGTGAATTCCCTCGATAAATTATTAGTCCCCAGGTTCTATTCAATCTATTGGATATTCTTTTATTCTTCGCCCACCACTACACTACTAAACTAGTTTTGATCAAAACTTTAAGACACTGTAATTACACGATGATAAGTATTGTTAGATAATTCTCTTAGTATTTAATCTTTTCAATCGAGATAAATAAATCAAGCAATAGAATTGCCGCAATTCAAAGCAAGCATTCAAATTTCGGCAATTCTATCGCTTGCTTTGTTTATTGCGTTTAAAAAGATAGAGGTGGCAAGAGGATTGCATTGCACAAATAACACTATGTAGCTGAGCCCTTGACGTTTGCCTGCATTATATTGATTGACGCACCATGAAGATGGAAGATTAATAGATTTTAAAGCATTATACTTATCAATAATTAAATGTTATGTATGTTAGTCTAACTAAGGTATTTATGTATATGGGCCTTTGAAGCCTGCAATAAAAATGATTTGATTTGATTATTATTTTAAAAACACTAAAGAAATATAAAGTTACATTAAATAAATTGAAAATATATACATAGGTAAAAATAAAAAGGCAAATATTTACATTAAGTTAGGCGTCATAGAATTCCTCCGCATCGATCCCGGTTGTGGGGACCGTGTTCAGAAGGCTGACAGCATTGCCACGTTGTATGGCAATGCTAATTCTTTGTGCTAAGTAAAAGCCAGCCTTCTGGTCTCGGGAAGCGTCGATTAAGCGTTTGGAAAGATCTTTATATAATAAGCGCGCACTCGGACCCCAAACGATTTGATTATCTTGATTATGCTGTGTTAGGTAGTTACGATTTTATAAGTTTTAAGACTAAACGTGGTTATGTTCTTACTTAATATAACGGTATATTTAGGCATATCGAAATTCAGCCACTCGTAGTCCATTGCTGGACATAAGCCTCTCCCAATTTGCGCCACAACACCCGGTCCTGCGCCTTCCGCTTCCAGTCCCCTACAGCGACCTTATTCAGGTCGTCAGTCCACCTGGCAGGGGAGCGTCCTACCTTACGGTTGCCGAGTCGCGGTCTTTATTCCAGGACTCGTTTGCTCCAACAACAAATACTATATATAAATATCTCACTTTTTGACATAGTCAATGTCATTCGTCATTTATCTTGTGCGGATACCGCCACACTTTGGTACGAATTATACTTAAGTGGTCCCCGATACGATTAATAACATTACACTTTATTACGAAGTGTGCAATATTATTGACGAGTATGTATCGTTAATATTGACGATTGAACGAAGATTTAGGTTCTTCTCCCAGGGGGTCTCGGGCTGACCAATCCAGAACTTGGCCTGTCTAGGTGCTGCTAATACAGCCGGGTCGCTGGGTGGAATCCGGGTTGATCCATTATTCAAACAAAGAATTTGAGTGAGTTGAATTAAAAAAAAAATGTTTTTCGTTTAGATTAGTCTGTACACATGCGCAATGGTGCGTGGGTGTGCTCCAGACCTATTACTTATTGCACCATGTAATTAACATTGTGCAAATATATTGTACAATGTTATTAAAGGTTTAGGGGTCGCCTAAATATGCAAGCAGGATTATGAATAGCTACTCTCGACCGTATGTTTTGGAAAATGCAATAAATGTTGCCACTTATAAAAAACTTGAAAATATTAAATAATAAAAAAAACAAAAGCCATTTTTCTCTTGGGTCTTTTTCGCCGATCGTTGATAGTCTAGTCAAGTCCCAAATTATTTTAATTTCAAATTGAAATCATTAGTGACGGACATCGATTTGCCGTATTGAATTAATTATAGAATAGCTAGAAAAATAACCATACAAGATATCATTTCCGCAGGTCATTTTCCACGTATTTCGCAACTAACTTCAAGACAGTGAGTAAGCGGGCCTTGACGAAGCGCGAATGTCGCTTTCTATTATTTGAAGATTATTTCTTCTAAAGCAAACCAAAATTCTGGCAAAATTGTGCGCGTTCGTGCCCGATGTCTAGTGCTGAAGTCGCCGATAATTCCGTTGACCCCCCGGCGAAAAAGCGGAAACTAAATACAGGAGAATCACGTTCCAACAAATCGGCAATGGCGAACAATGGGACGCGCGTGGAAGACGAGATCGACGAGAGTCTGTACTCGCGTCAGCTCTACGTGCTGGGTCACGATGCCATGCGGCGGATGGCTAGCTCCGACGTCCTTATTTCTGGACTCGGAGGTCTCGGAGTGGAGGTGGCGAAAAACGTGATCCTCGGCGGAGTGAAGTCTGTGACTCTTCACGATGATCGGAACTGCACTATTACCGATCTGTCGTCACAGTTCTACCTGTCGGAGAGTTCCATCGGTCAGAACAGGGCTTTAGCGTCGTGCGAGCAGCTGTCTGAGTTGAACCACTATGTGCCTACTACTGCATACACGGGTCCATTGACGGAGGAGTTTTTAAGCAAGTTTAAAGTCGTCGTTCTTACTGGTGCTTCATGGGCTGAGCAGCAGCGCGTGGCTGCCATCACCCATGCTAATAACATCGCTCTAGTTATAGCAGATACTCGGGGCCTGTTCTCTCAGGTGTTCTGTGACTTTGGGCCTGAGTTCACAGTTGTGGATGTGACTGGGGAGAATCCAGTGTCAGCTATGGTTGCTGACATCTCTCATGAGTATGAGGCAGTTGTTACTTGTCTAGACGATACCCGTCATGGTTTGGAAGACGGAGACCATGTTACATTCAGTGAGGTTTGTATATTTTAAGGTCAATAACCTATAGCAGCATGTTTACTGTTTTATTCCTTTGTAAATATTGAGTGACCTTATATGGGAGATGTGATACATGATCCATCTTGTGTGCGACAGCAGGGTAAATGTTATAGTGTTATATATCATTGGAATAACCTTGACCAAGTATTTTGATTATCTGCCAGGAGCAATAAATGCTATCATCTTTTTATTTGGAAAACTGAATCTGCTGTTCACAAAACAATATGGAATATAACATGTCCAACTAATTGTTATAAAAAGAATTTGTTGAATATGATGCAATCTTGACTACAGATTTTGGATTATCTAGCTAAAAGTAAATAATTATGTTTATTTGTGGTGCAATACATAAAATTAAACAAATTGCATACAGGTCACACTTCAAATTAATCACAATGAGCTTTTTTTCTGACTCATGGCTTAGCTAATCTTACCTTCATGACTCAATTACTTTATTTCTTAATTTGTTTCATTGTATTTTTTTTATCACCACTGGTTTCTTATGTGTCCAATAAGGTTTAAAGTAAGTAATTTTTCTTTCAGGTCCAAGGAATGATTGAATTGAATGGCTGTGAGCCCCGTAAAATCAAAGTCCTAGGCCCTTACACCTTTAGCATTGGAGACACAACAACCTTCTCCAAGTATATTCGTGGAGGCATCGTCACCCAAGTCAAGATGCCCAAGAAACAGGAATTCAAACCATTAGTAGATTCTTTTGCTAATCCGGAGTTTGTGATCACAGACTTTGGCAAGTTTGACTACCCGCAGCAGCTCCATGTGGCTTTTGCCGCTCTCCATAAGTTTGAGAGTGGTGAGGGACGTCTTCCAAAGCCATGGTGTGATGCTGATGTGGCCAAGTTCATGGATTACGTGAAGAATATTGATATCTTCAAGAGTGGTGATATGGAATTGAATTCGGAACTTTTGGAGACTTTCTGCAAGGTTTGTTTTAATTAATAGCATTATTTAAGGTTAATTATTATAAAAGGTAAGCCTTAATAATACACATACACTTTGGTATGTGTGTAAACAACAGACTGTTTTATCAGATTGAAAACTACTACTGCTTCCTTGATTAACTCTGCACATGTTAGTACATTTTGTTTTCTTCCTGTTTACCAGTTTCATTTTTATATTAATGAGCAACAGTATACTATAATAAACTTTAGAACAATTCTCCCAAAGTTGTAATAGGTCCCAAACTTATACATATACTCATTGTCATTATGTGAACAGTCACACACCTCTTTAAATGTCAGGGGTCAATGACTCCTGAATTACTAATGAGATGACTCAGTTGTTGTGCAATAACAACATTAGTTATCATGTACAGGGTCCCCAAATAATCTTTCAGATAAAGTATAGGGATTATAGGAGATGTTATGAATTTTCTTATTGATTTCAATATTTTACGACACTGCAGAATCTGGCTGAAATGCTAGCTGGATCAGGCTGAGCTAATTCATATAAATAAAAATAACAAAATTAATCATTTCTTCATGTTATTTATTTCTTTCATAACAAAACATCTCATTAAAATTGCTCATAGAGGCAGGGGTGTTAAACACATCCCATGTGATAGGCAAGGCATAGTTATTTGTGGCACATATGCATGTAAACATAGAAACATTTATTAAAAAGAAGTTATTCATATTATATAATCAAGAACAGCTATAATTCATACAATATTTGTTAGTTTTTTGACAATAATTGTTTGTGTAAGAGACCCCCCACACTAGCGTCTTTCGAGCGTCGTAGTTGTGCCAGCGTCCGCGCAACGTCCACCCGGCGTCAACGTCGCGGCGACGCGACGCCAGCGCTATACGGCTGCCGAACGCCGATCGTGCGCGCCGCTGGCGTCGCGTAGCCGCAGCTCCTGTCGCGTACAAGCAGTGTGAAAATGGATTCCGACGAAGAAGCACTGCTGCTGATATTACTGATCCAAAAATTACGTAAACAAAAAAGGAAACGTCGTCGTCAACATTGGGAACATCCTTTGTGTAGTGTTAGATATCAGGAAAGCGATTATTTCGTATTGTATAGTCAACATATAAAAAACACTTCTACGATTATTTATAAAATTATTTATTTAAAAAACGTTGAACTGGCGTCGCGGTTACGCGACGCCAGCGCCGCGCACGCTCGGCGTCTGGCAGCCGGCCAGCGCTGGCGTTGCGTCGTCGCGGCGTCGACGTCAGGTGGACGTTGCACGGACGCTGGCACGACGACGACGCTCGAAAGACGCTAGTGTGGGGGGTCTCTAAGTTATTACAACTAAAACTCAATGGCTAAAGATGGTTTGTAAATAAAAATAAACTAAACTTAAATATTAAAAATAAACTTAAATATTGCTTTGGAATTAAATTAATTGAGTTTAACATTTAATATTTTTTTTAAATCATTAGGTGTCTTCTGGAGACCTGAACCCAATGAACGCAGCCATTGGAGGTGTTGTAGCCCAGGAGGTCATGAAGGCTTGCTCTGGCAAGTTCCACCCCATTGTGCAGTGGTTGTACCTGGATGCCATTGAGTGCCTGCCCAAGGACCGATCAGCCATGTCTGAGGAGACCTGCAAGCCGACTGGCTCGAGGTATGATGGACAAGTGGCTGTATTCGGCAAGGCGTTCCAGAAGAGGCTGGGAGAGTTGAAGTACTTTATTGTTGGTGAGTTCTTTTAATGTTTCAACTTCTATATTGATGAACTCAAGGCTAGGTTATTGCAACACAAGTAAATAAATATAATGTATTATCTTTATTGAAGTCCTTCCTGAGTTAAACAATTGTAGAAAATGATAATTAGACCATCAGTCCATGAAAACACCATAATACAGTAATTTCTTTAATTGTGCTATGAAGCACACAGTACAAAAGTCAACCCAAAGAAAACACACCTACTACTTGGTCAATCTTATTGTGTCAAGAAGATTTGACAAGTACCCACATAATACATAACAAGACACTTATGGTCTTGCACATAATACATTTTTTTAAGTTAAAGTACACAACCACTAGATTACCGTTGTTATGGCATTTGACGTTGTACCCATAAAATGTTCTATTTCAATAATCATTGAGAAAAAACTTACAGCTCAAACAGTATAATGCATAATAAAATTGTTTACAGTAGATTTCTATAAATTTCGAGACTGAAGTCGATATCGGCATCCTGGCATGTCACATTGTTAGTTGCCAAAAAAGTTATTAAATCTGTGGGTTATTTTATTAGTAAGGTCTAGTTGCCTTTTATTCTACAAACTATTTTTAACCGACTTCAAAAAAAGGAGTAGGTTCTCAATTCGGTTGTATGTTTTTTTTTTTTTTTTGTTTGCTGACAACACCATCTAAGTAACAATGTTTCAACTGAATAACTCCTTGATTGGTTCAGGATTTAGATTTTTTTTATGGGTGGATTGGTTGTTTTATAATTTTGTTGCCATAATAATGAAGCACAGTGCCGCCTCCATTATTTTATACTCTCTTTGCCAAGTTATATAAACAAACTGGCTTAAAAGATTGACACTGATTTGTAAATATTATTTAAAAAATTGCCAACTGGTCTAAACCGCGTTATTATTATAAAGGAAAATATATACCTATTGTGGGGGTCTCTTAGTTATTGTTGTTAGGTTTCATTTGTTGATTGATTGTATTGATTGAAACGATAGGTCACTATACTATTTGTTTATATTTACTGGTACCAGGGACATATTATATAATAAACTTATTGACTACATTATTCTATCTTAACTACGACCTATCTCTAGCGATACGGGAAGGCGACTGGCGAACCGGGCGACTAAACTTAAGTATCCACTTAAATACATATGCGCCGGTTGCACTGTGTCCCTACACCTATGCTCGACATATTGGTGAAGCTTAGCGTCGTCTCCGTGAAGCATGGATATTGTCATTTTATTTACCATAATAATTACGCGATTTAGACCCAAAGTCTAATTTTTAAAACTGTTCTCAAATCGCAAAAGTTTAAAAAGATCTGTAAGTATTCGTAAACAGCGGACATTTGTTAAATTGCTACAGTCATTAGATATGAGGTCATTCCACTCTAACTCAAATTGTTTTTACCAAACCTTTGTTTATGTTTGTTATCTTTATAAGTGAAGCGCTTCCACAATAAATACAGATTAGATTACTAAGCTACCATTGTACAGATTTGTTAAAAATCATCACCAAACAACAAAGGAACCTATTGGTGATGGTGGTGGTTTTATGGTGGATAGGCCTGCGTTTGATCACGACTACACCTGATGGTAATTGATAATGTGGTCTATGGTAAAGCATACTAACTATGTGAATCAAATAAGATTTTTTTAGGCCATATTGAATGTGTTCCATTCGCCCTAATTAAATAATAAATAAATATCACACAATGCCCTCTAGTCCCAAACTAAGCAGAGCTTAATTCATTATGCTTTTCTTTTATTTACTGCAACATTTCACTCAGAACTCTGAAGGTAAGCCCTGAAATTGCTGGCATAAGTGCATAAGACAAAAATGTTGCAGGTTAGTATAAATATATTTTATAAGGTTCATGTACTGCAGCTAACATTTACAGTCAAATTAACTATGATACCTGCTCGAGTCTGTGTTAACGCATATTTGGATCTCTTTAAATCAGTTGTCAATAGGTATCTCATAAGAACTATGTGAATCAAATAAGAACAGATTTTTAGGCCATATTGAATGTGTTCCATTCGCCCTAATTAAATAATAAATAAATATCACACAATGCCCTCTAGTCCCAAACTAAGCAGAGCTTAATTCATTATGCTTTTCTTTTGTAAATATATATTTATTATTCATAGAAACACCCAGACCAAGACAAACCCCCATGTTCATGCCCACTAATATTTGTCTGGAGCGGAATTGAACCTGCGACAGCGCACGCAGGTACACTACCCACCCCGCCGTTGATGTGAACGAAATTTTTCAAATAAGAACTGCCATGTCATTGTGTTCGAAAATCTCGTTTATATTCAGGTGAATGGAACATATTCAATATGGCCGAAAAATCTGTTCTTATTTGATTCACATAGTTCTTATGAGATACCTATTGACAAGTGATTTAAAGAGATCCAAATATGCGTTAACACAGACTCGAGCAGGTATCATAGTTCATTTGACTGTAAATGTTAGCTGCAGTTCATGAACCTTATAAAATATATTTATACTAACCTGCAACATTTTTGTCTTATGCACTTATGCCAGCAATTTCAGGGCTTACCTTCAGAGTTCTGAGTGAAATGTTGCAGTAAATATTACTATGTGCATTATAAAAATAGCAGTCCTTGACGTCGCAATGTCATGCACTGCTTGCCTAATTGGATTTATATGGAAACTTGAATAACTTCTCTGTTATTGTTTCTATAAAACATTATTTTATTTAGTTTTGTTATGTATGTCTTTTTACTATTTGCAACTGAATATGTTGAACTCGTATACGTACTCATGATAAGTGACAACTAGAACCGCCACAATATACAAAATACAGCAGATTAGTTTCTACATCTGAGGACTACTGATTTTGACTCGTTGTCCTAGGTGAGCGACGAACGCGACGTGATTCATACAAAACATTCAAAGAACGCCGTCAAAACGATGGTATTTGGATGAGTCGTGTAGCGTTCGGTGCTCATATAATACGTATTTATTCTAACAATGCAGGCTAACAAAACAAAAAGAAATAGTTATTTAACAGAGAAGGCTAACACAAACTTCAATAACCTCGTTAGAAGTCGTAATCCAATACGGCCCAGACCTAAATATAACCTATGAATGGTTTATCTACTAGCCTTTGCGGTCGATATTCAGTAGCGCCCAATGCGGTTTTTACACCCCGTTGTACTCCTGCATGGTTACACTGCCACGACCATGAAAAAAATATTATATACTTCGACTCCACCTATGTTATATCTACTTTAATAAAAAGTTTAGTCAAGAGCCTTTTAAACTTTTTGGAGGCGGAATTCTTCAGAAGATTGAAAATATTTGACGTAGTCTTAAAATAATGTATGTGTTGAGGGCATTAGTATTTTTTTCTCTATTTCATACTTCTATGCTTGACTGTTCTTCTTCTTCTTCTTTTCGTTTCAATGGTCAAAGTTTTATATAACCCCCGCCTAGTACGAAGCCACGGTTATATCGTTCTCTGTAGCCTTGTTTAGGTCATCCAACGAACAGTTATCAGGGCATTTGGGGCACTAAATTAAGTGAGTCATTCTTTGCTGAGGTGCACCGCAATCGCTCTGTGTCTGTTCTGGTCCAATAATAAATACCCCATTTTTTCAGATTTTGTCTGCAGCGGCCTGCGGCATGCTTGTCTGTACTGCTCGTAGACCACACTTTACGAATGACTGATTTAAGCAATTAAATAAAAATGGAATTTTCTTTTGAGACTTGATAATTATTGCGTTGTCGTGATGTATAAGAATTAAATGACTCGCCGCGTTATCGCGAAGTATACTAGCCACAGCAGAAATGCGGTTTTATACCACAATATCCTCGTACTGCAATTATGTACTGCGCTTGGTTACACGGTCACTTGCAAGGAAACTGTTATTGATTAAACTGCTCTTCATTCTGTAGGTATGTCTGGCGACTCATTGTCTGATCTCTGTAATCAACGTTAGATTGCGATTGAGTTTTTATAACATAATGCTTTTGTCTCGGAGAGGACATCGTATCATTTTATTATAATTTATTTTTAACGCTCTAATATATAGGATTCTAATATATAGGCTCTAAATATAGGTTTGATAAATCCGAAATAATAATATTCCCCAAAATTAATAGTCATTTATGGTGCTAGTGAGGAAAGTTCGATATTTCGTTTGAATTTAGTTTTTAATCATGAATTTAAATTCACTAAAAATTTTAGGCTTTGAATTATGAGCGATTTCCTATGAGCTTCGCCGCCATCTTGAAAAAAGTAGTTAGAATTGTGATTTTTTAGATTTATCTCGGCTTTTGGTCATTTTACAAAAAAAATATGTGTAAATATTGACGTTTTATGACGTTTTTAGTGTTCTATAATTGAATACCAAAAAAATCATCTACCGTCATTTGTGGTGGTGATATCAAATGGTGGTGATAAAAAAATTATATAAATGTTTACGTTTTTTTTTTTGTTCTTCTCGTTTCTAGTGATTCGTATTAACACATTGTTATGGTATAAATCTTGCAGAGCATAGAAATATAACGATTAAATTTTCTTTAAAATTGCGTTATAAGTGAAGTTTAAAATTTACAAGGATATTGATATGTTGCTTCTCATTTATTGGTTTTAATGGCATTTTATTAAACTTTTGAACCAAGGTACGAGGACAAATGAAGAATGTTCGCAAAAGCTAATTGCTTTGATATCTACAGCCATTAGTGTATGAAGCATACAGTGAAATGCAACGAATATGCATAACATCATAATATGCACCATAGAAATGTAATCCTAGGCTAAGTAAAGTACTTCGCGCACGTGCTGATAACGAGACCGTTTTAATAAATATTGACCAGAGATAATTTCTGTCGTGCATCTTTGTATTTAAATGTATTATATAAAGATTAAATCTATACCTACTTATAATAAGATTGTTAAGGGTCCATTCTGTAAATAGAAGATATTTAGTTTTTTTCATCTTGAACACGTGTACCGCCGAAAGTACTCAAGTTATCCAAATCCCGAAATTATGCATGCAGGCGGAATTACGTATAAAATAGAAAACAATAAAAAAAATTGCAATCCATTTTTATAAAATACAAAAACAACACAATAAAGATTTACACACACAACAACAATATGCAAAGGGCGGCCAAATCGCTAAAAGTGATCTCTTCCAGGCATAAATATGTTGGGACATTAACTATTACAGAATTTTTCTGTAATTCTGTTAGTTTTTAAGATTTGACAATCCAATTGGTATACTGCCCCATTAGACATAGACTATAAAACTTAATTTGTGTACTATAATTTACTTGAATATCACACACACGTCGAACGCTAGTTAAAATTAGATAGCTTTATAGACAATTCATTACTGCTAAGTTTTCTATAAGAATTCGTATTCAATCTCCAGGTGCTGGGGCAATCGGCTGCGAGCTGCTGAAGAACTTCGCCATGATCGGCGTGGGCGCTGGTGGCGGGCAGATCACCGTCACCGACATGGATTTCATTGAAAAGTCCAACCTGAACCGACAGTTCCTCTTCAGGCCTTATGATGTGCAGAAACCCAAGTCTAGTACTGCTGCTAAGGTGAGAATGATTAGCGTGAAACATGTTGATTATAAAATGATTTCTTTTTCATTGTAATAAAGTACTGATGACTGCCTCGATGGTCTAGTGGTAAGCGTATGCGCCTCTCATCGCGAGGTCTCTGGCTCAATTCCTGGGTCGAACAAAGTGTTATTTGTGAACTTTCCGTCAGGAAATTCTCAATAGCAGTACGATGTTTGAATTGTGCCCGGTGGATGGTGGTACCATCTCCTATGGGACCTGACCATAACAGGTGAAGTGTCCTCTGCCTCACCCTTCTGAGTAATATAGGCGTGATATTATGTTTTATGTTTATCTATTATAATATAAAGTATGTAAATATAGTAATACTTGCATATCGTAAATGATCAGATTACAGCACATGAACAACAACAATAAAATTTTAGGATGTAATTTACGTTTAAACTGAATCATATGGTTTTTAATAATATGATTTTCTATTTCTTGAGTTGGTTTATTTTTTTTTTTACTAGGACAAAAAATATTAATACATATAATAATATACCTGAACCAAATAATGAATTATTTGAATACTTGTAGTGTTTTAAAAATGTTTTGGTACTGTATGTATTAATGACGTTTACCTAATAAAAAAAACAAAAGGAAGCCTCTCGTCATGATATGAAATTCTATCAAAAACAATTTTATTATGTACAGTCATTTTATATGCAATCAAAATCTTTACTCATAATTTGTAAAAAATTTCAGGTGATTAAGCGCATGAACCCGGACGTGAACGTGCTCGCTCAGGAGAACCGCGTGTGCCCCGAGACAGAGGCCGTCTACGACGACGCTTTCTTCGAGGCCCTGGACGGTGTGGCCAACGCCCTGGACAATGTGGATGCTCGCATCTACATGGACAGACGTTGCGTGTACTACAGGAAGCCGTTGTTGGAGAGTGGTACTCTTGGCACTAAGGGAAATACGCAGGTAAAATGGCATATTCATGACATATGATCTTAATATGAAGTATAAAAATATAGCCTCTTGTCATTAAACCATTTAGTATCTCGAACTTTCTGTTCGGCTTTTTATTTGAGTGGCAGTTACATACAATAATATAAGTGTAACTTCTGCTACAAATATTCTGTCCATACCTATTATATCTCTAACGTAGTAGAATGCAGAGGCGCATTTAAACTTAAATGGAAAACGTACAACGCTATAAACAAAAAACTTTCAATGTACGTAAAAAGAACTTATTAATGAATCTAAGCATCACAAATTTTTGTTTAGATTAAAAAAAAAATTGTACATTTTGTTGCAGTTTACAAGCACTCATAGCTGATGAAATAAAAATTGCTATCACTATTAAAAATAATGCTTTCCTAATTTTCCAGGTGGTAGTCCCGTTTCTGACCGAATCATACAGCTCATCGCAGGACCCCCCGGAGAAGAGCATCCCGATCTGCACATTGAAGAACTTCCCCAACGCCATCGAGCACACGCTGCAGTGGGCACGCGATGAGTTCGAGGGTTTGTTCCGTCAGGCCGCCGAGCACGCGGCACAGTATCTCAGAGATCCTCACTTCTTGGACAGGACCTTGAAACTGCCTGGCAGCCAGCCACTTGATGCCATCGAGAGTGTTAGGGTAAGCTACTCTATATAATACTACTTTTGGCCTACAGGCGCTCAAAATAAATATGACTTGTGTGAAAGAAATTGCAATATCCTAAATAATATTGCACTTAGTATTTTTTCTTCCTATCATTGACTAATGCTAAATGTGTTGTTCTAGATTGCAATTTTGGTGATTTCGATCAACACAATGAGTAACATATTGTTCTTACAGTTACATAATTTACCAAGTCTAATATACACATACATACTTTCAGAACGCAATCAACGAGCGGCCTCTCAGCATCGATGACTGTGTGACGTGGGCACGTCTCCACTGGGAGGCGCAGTACTCTAACCAAATCAAACAGCTCCTCTACAACTTCCCCCCGGACCAGCAGACCACCAGCGGCGCCCCCTTCTGGTCAGGCCCCAAGCGATGCCCCAATGCCTTAGAATTCGACCCCACGGATGACTTACACCTGGACTATGTGGTAGCTGCTGCTAATTTAAGAGCGTCTGTGTATGGGCTGCCACACTGTGTGGATAGAGAAAGGATTGCGCGGGTCGCTGGAAGTATATCGGTAAGTGGCAGTTGATTTTTATCATAATGGCGCGTTTACGTTTACTGTACACACTGTACACTTAGGTTTGACCTATGAGATTTATTAAGCTCCACGGACTGTTGCCGTGTTTTAACGATATTATTATATTGTAGGCACTTTTATTTCAATACGAAATCGTGATGTATATTTTTTTTCCTTTTGACTTAACAAAACATATTACAATTCCAGGTGCCAGAATTCAGCCCCAAATCCGGAGTAAAGATCGCAGTAACAGACGCTCAGCTACAACAGAACAGCGATGACATGGATCACGACAAAGTCAAGAACATGATCTCGGACATGCCGTCCCCCGCCAAACTCGGCAACCTCAAGATTACGCCTCTGGACTTCGAGAAGGACGACGACGCCAACTTCCACATGGACTTCATCGTAGCTGCCTCCAACCTCAGAGCTGCCAACTACAAAATCCCCCCCGCGGACAGACATCGCTCCAAGCTCATCGCAGGAAAGATCATCCCCGCCATCGCCACCACCACTTCCGTAGTGGCCGGCCTCGTGAGCCTTGAACTCTACAAGCTAGCCCAGGGCTTCAACACACTCGACGTGTTCAAGAATGGCTTCGTGAACCTTGCCTTACCCTTCTTCGGCTTCTCCGAGCCGATCTCGGCGCCCACCAACACGTACTACGATAAGAAATGGACTCTCTGGGACCGCTTCGAGGTCAAGGGCGAGGTCACGCTCCAACAGTTCCTAGACTACTTCAAGAACGAGCACAAGCTTGAAATCACGATGCTGTCTCAGGGGGTGTGCATGTTGTACTCGTTCTTCATGCCGAAGGCGAAGTGCCAGGAGCGGCTGGGGCTGCCGATGTCGGAGGTGGTGATGAAGGTGTCGAAGAAGAAGCTGGAGCCGCACGTGAAGGCGCTGGTGTTCGAGCTGTGCTGCAACGACGAGGACGGCAACGACGTGGAGGTGCCGTACGTCAAGTACTCGCTGCCCTAGGGGCGCCGGCGCCGTGACGCGCGTGACGTGACGTGACGCGTCGTGACGTGACGCGACGGACGCGCCGTGACGTGACGCGGCGCGTCGAGCGGAGTGCGACACTGTACAGACACTCGTGTGTGACGTATTATTTTGTGCTTCGGAACACGCTTTCGTCTATTGATTCATATATTTATAGTAGTATATATTAATTGTTTGCTCACGTCTCATCAACCGCGCTAGCATTTATTGTTTTTTCTTCGTCTCGTGATTCCACAATAGTTTTTACACAAAATTTATTGGATATTTTTAACATTGAAATCAGATGGGTCTGTATATGAATATGAAAAGAAAATAAAATTAAAAATTGAGCATACTATTGTTTTAATTCCCAATAAAGTACGACTTGTAAATGCTTGAGCAATAAACACGACACGCAAGCTTCCACCGCCCGCGGTAGCAAGAACCGAATGGGCGTGCGATAAATACTGCTTAACGAGCTTGTATTGCCAAACGAGACTATTTCGGGTGAGTTTCGCCAAGTCTCTAGCCGCTTAACTTAAAACTTAACTAAATACTAGAGCGAATCTGATGATATTTAGATAATATTCATAGTTAATTTAAATGAAAATTCTTCAAATCCTTTATAACTGTGGACCCACCATAGACGACACGCCCAGTTTGGTCAGGCCTTATTTTGCGGCAAATAAAACAACGATTCATAATCAAATAGTATTGTATTGTAAAGAATGCACAAAAATACAGTATAGGGATATCACGGGTTCAATGGAAATCTTTGATAATTAATACAAATTAATGAAGAGTAACATATTCATAATAACAGATTATTTGGTAATATACCTAGACGTTGAGAAATATTATCGACGGGCAAAATCAAATAATTATATTGTTAGAAGTGACTAGAAGACATATACAATTATCAACAACTGACAACAAGAAAAGTTTTGTTCTAACAGAGAGCAGGGTTATAAAAAAAGTATCAATCGTATATGGATAGATCTATATTGTATCGGTTTAGTACTACTCTAAAATTATTGGAATGGGTTAGGAAACCCATATCATATATTTCGAAAAATACATTAGTTTTTAAATACCATAAATGCACGTTACATTTTAGAGGAGTAAATTATAATGATGATTTATCACCATGTATACGAGAGGCTTTAGTGAAAAATATTTAAATTACAAAATGCTTATTAAAATATGTATGTTATTGGGAAGGGTAACAGTTATTCAGTTTCATATGAATCTTATTCTATTATTCTTGCTTTTTTTTATTAAATATACAGAAGTTTTCACTCAACTGGTCTAAATATTTTTTAGGCCAAGCCAAGCTCCTTTAGTTGCAAAAGTGCACAATTAGCGATCCTACAATGTTTGGAAAATATCAAAAATAGCATTTTATAAATCCGTTGTCGAAACAACCACCCTGACACGTACTTTTATTAACAGAATTCAAAAAAAGGAGGAGGTTCTCAAATCGGTTGTATTTTATAGGTTAAAATTTGTGAGTACTCGAAGAATAAATATTCGTAAATTATGCGTTTTGGCAACAAAAGTTCAAAGCGGCTTACAATGACTAATTAGATTTTTACAAATCATTAACTGTAGTTTCTTACAATTTTTTTAACAAAGCAACTTTAAATCTGTAAGTTTAAATCGCAAATCTAAAGTATCGTGTAATCTTATATCTAAAGGTGCATGCACACTAGGCACTTTGGAAGCATCGCATGGAATAACGACATTACAACCATAATTTATCACTTAAATGCTATCAAATAAATAATTTTGTTGCGATTATAAATTATATTTGAACTTTGTTCGGCGCAAAGCCCTCGATATTTGAATATAATCGTACGCATACACTATATTTGCTTCATTAAAACTTATTCTTTTTTAACTTTAAACATCACAAATACACAAGCATAAACAAACATTACATTATTATATTTAGAATTTTATTAAATGCTGTTTTTATTCAGTGCTCTTACTTACTTTCTTAGTGTTGCACAATCGCTTCTTTAAAGTTAATTATAAAAGAGAATACTTGTTCAATCAATTTAAAATTCAATAAACTTTAAAAGGCGGTATCGTATAATAATTTCGAGCATACGAGTAAAATGCATTAATTGTATTCGAGTAAATATTACACGCCACATTGCCCAGCAAAGCAACCAGCGAACAAAACAATTTACAAAAACCCGACGCAAAATAATTTTTAAACGAATTTTACAAGCATCTTTTATCTCCAAATATCGATAATTTCACTTCGATATTGTGCTATTATCGCTGATATTGTAATTCAATATCGACTCGACAAAATTTACATTTTATTGACTTGATGATTAGAATAGAAGTGAGCTACTTTGCTTTTTTTTATTTCACTTGAAAACCTGACCAAATAAACCATTATGGGATATTTTGACTCAGAAATACTATGTCATGCTTAAAAATATCATCAGTAAAGCTTCAGTTTCCTAGGAAAGCGGTGTGGAATAATGCGGCCGTAATATTATTACCGTGACACGATTAATATGTAATACGTTAGGCCGATCACCGCTCTTTAGGAAACCACTACATTTGTTTTACATAGGCAACGTTCTAGTGACGTCATTGTACCGTTATCTTTACGACCGCATTATTCCACACCGCTATGCTAGGAAACCGAAGCTTTAGCAACACTGCCACAAAATTTATTCGCAAAGAGATCAGAGGTTTAATTTGGGGTTTATATCCCGATGTGTTGTCTCGTCGCCCAGCAGTGGGCAAGGAAGCGTGGGAAGCAGGCGGGCGGCGGAGGCGAGGGTCAGCGCCACGGGCGGCGCCGCGGCGACGACATGTAGCGGCGACTCACCGGAGAGCTCTTGTCTCCGCTAAACGTCTCTGTTGGTGGTATAACACAACAAGATATTTTATCAGAAAAATAAATGATTAGTAACACTTCGATTTCTCATTTATGTCCTAAGCCTAAGCATACTAAAATTAACGCATGCGGTAGCGACTATTTTAATATTGTGTTACGGTCAATTTGGGTAACAGAATGTTTTTTGTTTTTATACATTATAATGTTATTTTAGTAACTACACCTTTATTTTATTGCATAAATAGTGTTCTTTTAAATTGATTTATTTTTCTAACACAATATTTTTTACAGAAAAAACAACACAAGTACCCGAAATTTGCCCAAACACTCGTGTTCAAACTAATAATTAGTATTAGTACTCAAATAATAATATTTTTTGTAGGATTTAACAACCTATAATAGCAGAGTATTTAAAAAATAGAAGTATTCGATATTCATTTTGTTATTTATATTCGTCCAAGTGGTTATTTATCTATTACTTAACGATTTTGTAACAGGTCTTTGATAAACACTATTTTTTTTTACTTTTCGTTTGCTACACAAATTATTACCAATTCATTTCACACAGTTACTATGATGACATACGAGTATTAATAAGTTTTGTCTTAATAAATCAAGAAATATAACTGCGTTGAAAGTTAGACGGCAATTCAACGTTACCCAAATTGACCGTACAGTAATAGACTGACCTTCTTTTGCCATCCATAAAAATGAGAAATTGAAGATAACGTTTGTTTATTTTGTAAAACAACTGCATAATACCAAACATCTTTAATTTAGTTACTAGTATAATTAAAGATAGATTATAATAAGCATCCAAAATATTATTGTTTGAAGATATTTGGCTTTTCAGAACAGTTTTAAGTACTACCGAAATAATAAATAATGAAACAAAATATAACATACGCCAACATGGTTGTGTTAAAATGAAAAAACAAGGTTGAAATCATGGTACAATCACAAAAACACTAAATAAATATAAAAAAACTAGTAGGAAACAATTATAGAAAATTACTGAGTATTTTCTTAAATGATCAGGCACATGACATAGGCATAATCAGCTCATGCTTTCGGCAACTCAATACAGTAAGCTGGCAACATTGGATGCAGTGTTACCATAGTTGGATTGCGTCATCAGCGAAGATGGCGGCTGTCGCTTGGCGCGCGCGGGAAACACGCCGCTGTGACTTTGTGACATTATGTCCCTGTTTCACAGGCCATTATGTAGAAAACAGATTTATTATGGTAATGAATATTTCTAGTAGAGAATAGGATATAGGGTAAGCTCGGTACATAATATAAATGTTGCATTGCATGTTATACCGTATCTACATATTATTGTGTCGCTAATATAATCTTTACCTGGCTAATTCTATCTATAATGTGGAAGGTTACAAGTATTATGAAGTCGAAGAGCCGACTGCTAAAAGTTACTTGCTATATTTCTACTATAATAATATTTTTACTATCACACAATAATTACTTGCACCTCTGAAATTTGAAAATCTACAGCTTGAAAATCGAAAAGTGATTTTTTTCGTACCAAATGTTTATATTTATTTGAGTTTAAAGTCTTGGTGTTCGTGTTGGGTGCCAGGGTTTTATATTTTGCCTGTGGTCTCCCGTTTTCACTGCAGCTGATATCCTGATGCACATGATTTGATATGAATTATTGGGGTGGTGAAGATCAGAATAAATTATCAATATCTATATCTTTCTCTCAGTCTCTACTACCTAAACGTTGAATAGCTTTTATGCAGGGGCATCCGGTGAGACTTAGGGTTGCAACACAAATTTTCAGGTTGGTGCTTTCGATTCAAAACTTTCGTATTCTACTTCTTTATCTGTTTGCACTAACTGTCACTAGACTCTTAAGGACGCTTCAATTGAATATAAAATCGGCCGAAGCATTGAACTGTGTAGCACCCTGGCGCTCTTTAGAAGGAAGACAAAATAAATTAAAATATTTTTTTAGGTGTATAACCAGAAAAAAATTATTTTGGCATTTTCAGACCATTTTCCTAAAAAATACGCGTGGTCTGATTTATAATTAGAAAATATTTTGGAAACAATGGTATAACCAATTTAAAAAAAAAACATGACATAGAAACTTATACATTTCTGACAGAGTGCCTGTTAAAAAAATCGCCCTTGAAATAATACGTCTTAATAAAAGTAATAGTATGAATTATCAATTTTAGATAAACTTGATGATTACATAGTAATTTGTATTTTACGAAGCTTACCACACTGCCATTGTTGAAAGCGGCAGAGGCACTGTCAATGAAAGTAACTCTATCTTTATTCATATCCATACGCAATTAATATTTTTATTAACAAAATAGTTTATATATGGTAAATACGCTTCATTCAATTCACTACACATAGGAGTTCTATTATATTCGAGCACTCATTCATTATTATTATAAATCTTTATAAGTACACGCAACTGCCGTCTAAAGGCACTGACTGCTTGTCAAATCAGTGTTGCAAAATGCTGCAAGTAGGCGTCGTTCTTTTCTGCTTTACACTTCTTTGACTGAAATGTTATTATAAATTGACAATAAATAGCAGTACTTTGTTTACAAAAATATTTTCTAATTAATAACCAGACAATAGATATTTTTTCTACTAAAATGATTTTAACACTTACGTCTGCCTGAAAGAGTTATTAGGTTGTTTGGCAGCGAGGGACCTTCGCCGGCCCCTGTCAGCCGCGATCATGGCGCAGCGCTCCGCCGGCGTGCTCGCTATGAACGTGTCGTGCAGCGTGTAGCATGCTGCTGTGATCTGTAATGTAGCATTTAAGATAGTCTTTGTATTAGATATATTTTTAACACAGGCCTGTCATAATAAACATTATTTAGAGACAGTAAACGAATACGTTTCAGAATAACATGAAGAAAATTGTAATATCTAAAATTTAAGCAAAACAAAATTAGTAATAAGTATTTTATTAATAGTGATTTTTTTATTTTGCAACTCACCTTTTTTACACTTTTAGTACATTTTACAGTATTAATCACATTTTTAGGTGAGCCTAACTCCAACACCAGTGCACCCACACAAACAAAAGCGTACCTGTTGTATCAACCGTCGATGCAGATCAACGTCTGCCCCCCGGATGCCCTCGCGGTCCTGATGCAGCTGCAAGGCGCACAGCAGCGCGTCCTTGATGGTCTGCACCGTACCCTGGACCCGTTCCGTGACCATCAGGCGACGGACTAGGTACCCCTTCACATGGGCCACTATCTTTGTGGCTGCCGCGCGCTAGTGACAGTACATAAAAATGTTTTTGGGACTGTGCGAACTTCGAAAGTCGGGCGAAAGTGTTTCGAGATGAATAAAGGAATGAAAAGGAACTAGAAATAGTGGTTGAGCGGTGATCGAGTAGGGAGAATACACAAAAATATGTTGACCAATATGGATCTTATGGGATGTGAAAGAAAATTAATAAGACTTTTTTGTAACTACGCAAGTAGTATTCGCATTTGTGGCATGTATACGTACGTATACATTTATATGTTCGGTTGGCTAACGAAGTCAAATGACTTTAGAATAGTTTAGAGTACACACCATGACATCACCCATGTAAAAATGTAGACCAACAAACATACGGCGTAATACAAATAGAACCTATGTTGTTTGCCAAAAGGCATTCATACAGGGGGTCATAATAAACGACAAATATAACGCAGAAACAAGAGATATAACTAACGCGTTTTCAGAAAAGATAATTATTCAATCAGACTCCTGTGATTACCTACTAGCCAGTTAAAAGAATTTCCTGAAGTAGTCATCCTAAATATGAAACTAAACAAAAATATTTGGCAAATTTCCGATTTCTAATAACTTCGTAATTACTTATTGCGGTTAGAAGATGATTGACATCAATAACTGGGCATTAGAATGATCCTATAATCCTCGGCAGCTTCATTATTGAGTTAAAACTAGGTTAACTAGGTACTTTGAATATTCTACTCATCTACTGTAACAATTTTATTTGTATGGTTCTATAAAAGGAGATACTTAAATATGTCTATTTCCATGTAACAATTATATGGTGTGAATTAACATTTATAGCAAACACACACACAAGTGCTCAAGATGTTTACGACGATATTTAATCTATTTTATTAAAACAAAATAAAACTATTTTGGTCAGAACAAAAACTAGTGCCTACTTTCAAAAGAGAAGAAATAATATAACTTACCTCTTCTGCTGTTGGTTGCTTTTTTTGCAGAGAATTTTGTTTATAAACTCTTGGAGGAGAATTGATGGAATGGCGAATATTCCGCTCCAGGCTCTTGATGGCATTCTCCGTGGAGTTTAGACTAGAAGCAGCTTGCGCACGGCCGGGGATCGCCCTCCTCTCCTTCCCAACACCGTGACTAACCACACTCACGATGGAGGAGCCATCATCACTTTTGTCTGTAGGGAAAGTCACGTTCAAATCGGCGAGCGTGTCGTTCGTTCGGTCGGTTAGCATCGGGTCGTAATCTCGATCGGAGGATATAGAAGTGTCGTAATTCAATCGCCTCATGACAGGCGAGTGAGTTCGAGTCCTGCTGCTTTCTGGCTGAGTCCTAGGAGACTGGATCTTAGTCCCGTTCTGGCTACGAGATTTATTTTGACTTTTAAAACTCCCAGTTATATTTCTACTTTGCCTCAATACGTCATCACAGTGGTTGAGATGATTATTTGTATCAGTCAAAGTGGAAGAAGCCGGGCTGGCTAAAGTACTTGAATCTGGTGACTTGTAGTTAATAAGCTGGCTTAAGCTAACCGGGCCTCTGTCAACCTCATACTCTTTGTCACCCCAAGCCTCCTTAACTTCAATGGGAGACTTGGGGCAGATGGTCTTTAACTGCTTGAAAAGTAAACCATTCTGCTCCTCAAACACTTGCTGGAGAAGCATTTGCTCTTTCTTCTGTTTCTCTACCAGGCTTGCCATTTGTGCCAGTTGCTGTTTCTGAATTTTCTCGTAAAGCTCTCGTACGCGCAACGCTGGGTCTTCCGATTTCGATATGGGAGTTGCTTGTTTCGGAGACACTGCACTTTTCTCATTTACCTTAGGGGTTTGATGCTTAGTATCTCCCGCCCTGCTGCTTATATTATTCCTGACAGGACTATGCATCCTTTTTGGAATTGGTTCAGAATTGGGCATTTGTTTTGGAGTTCCATTGTTCCGCCTGGTTGGAGTTGGAGCAACAGATTTTGCTGTTCTCATGGTAACAGTGTTTTTAGAAGAAGATTTTGCAATGTTTTTGTTTTGACCAGGTTTACTCATGATGTTGATAACATTTTTCTGTTTTAATTCTAAAGCCATTGTTGACCATTTTGCTTTTGCAGTTTCTAGGTCCCAACTTCGGCGTTTCTTATTTATTTTACTGACATTTGAGAGGGATTCACTCATAGAAATATGGTTCATCTCAACTCCAGTATTTTGTGACTGTACCTTAAGATGGGCAAGGAGTAGAGGGCTAGGACTCAGTAGGGTATAGGAATGTTGCCTTATCAATGAACCAGTGGAGATATGGGCATCTTTAATGCTTTCACTATGTAAATTGTTCAGAGATCCTGTGAAGCTTTTGGAACTAAGAGATGAAGGTCCATCCTGGGACAACGGTATTCCTACAAGTGAATCTCGAGAGCTGCCCTTCTTCATGGATTGTATTTTCTTATGTTCATTGTTTGATTTATAGCCTACAACTTCTACTTCTGTAATTAGTTCAATGTCTTTTTTTATTGGCATATTCTTTTTGCAGTCAGTATCCCTTTCAGGAATTTCTCTGGCTGGAGGAGTATAAGGTTTTGGACTTTGTGTTTGTGGTGAGAAGTTTTCTCTAGCAGACAAATCATTGTTTTTATAACAGGCTGGAGTGTCGGCCACATCTATAAGTAACTTTTCTACTAAATTGGATGTTATACTTTGTGGGTTTTCTTCTGCAAGTTCAAAACTCTGTTCATGTTCTGGCAGTTCAGGAGCATCATTTGTAGCTTCTGAGTCTGTGTCAGAGACCAGTGGCTGAAGCAGTGAAATGCGATATTCAACCTCTTTGGCCAGTAGTTTGTAATATTGCATTTCTTTTCGGCATTCTCTTGATAACTGTAAAACGATACATTAAATAAAAGAAATACACAGCTTTACTTCACAAGCAATCTTATCACTTCTATTAATACCTTGAATAAAAGGTTTCCTATTTTAAATAACATAATTTGAATAAATTCTTCAATTGAGATTATCAACCAGCATGCACAATTTTTTATTGCTTGTAAATTTGTCTGTAAATAAAATTAATGAATAGAAGACGAGTACTTTTAATATACTAACTCTAAATCTTCAAGAAAATGGCTAGATTCTAAATAAAAATCAATCAAATTATCAAAAAATAATTTATTCTGTAAGTTATTTTTTAAACACTAAAATAAACAGACACAGATAGAACTTAAATTAAATGACGACCGGATGGCGGAGTGGGTGGTGTACCTGCCTGCGACGCCGAGGTCGTGGGTTCGATTCCCACTTAAGACAAATCTTTGTGTGCATGAACATGGGGGTTTGTCTTAGTCTGGGTGTTTCTATGTATAATATGTATGTATTTACAAAAGAAAAGTATATATGTATTAATATCAGTTATTCCAGTACCCATAGTACAAGCTCTGCTTAGTTTGGGACTAGATGGCGTTGTGTGTGAGTTGTGAAATATTTATTATTTATTTATATTTATTTATTTATTAAATTGTGGAAGGAAAAGACTTAGTGAATGGTCCCTCTGCTAGAACATAGAACCCCTTTAATTAGACGCTTCAGGCACATGGGAGTGCAAATAGAACAAAGAAAATAATACAAAGAAACTAATTGAATTTCAAATAGGTTTAATCTATACTTACAACTGGGGGCAGGAGCGGTGCACCACTAAGTTTCATGCAGGATATATACTGTCCTGACTGTCGAATGGACTTCACGTCCCACGGGTCGTCCATCGCTGGAGCTGCACCCAAAACCACCGACAGTCCGCTCGCCGACTACTCAATATCCGATAGCATCGTTCAGGATGTTACACAGCACTTTTTAGTCCATCTAAACTATTAAATCACAGAATATGAACCATAAGCCGGGGGAAATTTAATTTCATTAGATGCCGACGCATCGTAATTTAACAGATGTTGTCATGCACGATTACGTCAGTTAATAGGTATTTAATTTAACCCAGTCTAGTAACGATCGTTTACTAAAATTTACGCTTTCCAGTTCCGCTCAAGCAGAAAATGAAATCTATCTAATAGAATTTTTTTAACAAAGTTTTAGTCACGAAAATGGATAGAATTTCCAGTACAGCACTTGACACATTTGTTTGAAGCAATTGAAAATAGCAATTAGACTGTTCTCCTTTACATTTTTCTAACTCAGTTTAATTAAATTTTTATCCACCAATAACGACCTGTGTATACAATTTTTTGTGTGACTTCACAACCAATGACAGAGTTATTTCTGTTTAAATAGATTATACCGGCCACAGAGAATCGGCCAAGTTAGGCAAGGCAAGTTGTCAAACAAGCTTCGTGTTGCCGTGGTAACACTATGAACTTACGAATTCATCGTATTATTTTGTACAATAAAGTTTTCTCAAATTAAGGCATTCAATAAAAGAATAATCTTACCTGCGACGAATTTGGACTTTGTGGTCAACTTACGCATGCAACAAAACGTAATTGAAAAGCAGAAACCATAGAAACCATACGCATCAGCAAATGTCAATTGATTGACTTGATTGTCCTGTCACTTCTGTCAATTCCGTCAATGGAAAGGAAAGTGAAGGAAAAGGAGTTGATAAATTCATTCCATGTAAATTTCGAGTTAAATTTGTAATTCTTCAATGATTGTTTACAAATTTTAAAAGAATATGTTTTAAAAAAAGTAGTATTTACTATCTAATAATTGTTTGAATTCGATTTATGGTCGGCAAAATGGATCTACTCAGGTGGAAAAATATCTGTCCCGCCGGGAAACAAGCATTGATATGTTTTTCTATAACGGCGCTGTTATTTACAGTTTCGTTTTTCTCTGGATGCATACTAGGGTTCTCATCGGAGCTGATAGCGCTTACTTACTGGGGTCCGGCGCTGTACTTCTGCTTATTTAACTTCATATTAAGATACTGCTACAAAGGTTACACATATGCGGTGAGATTTATTATTAGATTAACTAAATTAATTGTAGCACAAGGATAATCATTATTCTGCCGGTGCTGGATTACATTCTAACTGTACAATGTATTATTGAAGTAAATATGCGAGTAATTTCACTGCTACAAAAACATCTGGGTCCTGATGAGTCTTGATGTTTTATTAGATTTGAAGAAATTGACAAAATTTAATTTTTACTATTTTATTATTTCGTACAGGCAAATTGAATGAAAATAACATTTTAAACCTATGGTATATGTTATTATTTTCTTGGTTCAAAATTGTTAAGATAATATCAAATCTGATAACTATCAAAGAAATTAATTTAACTATTTAATGACTTGTTGTTGTGTTTCTAAATATTCCAGGTGTCCGTCAGATCAGGGTTCCTTGGCTCAGCTTTCTCTACGGGCCTGTTTCTCTCTACCTTTGACAATGGTTGGAAAGTCTTTGGCTTGTACACAATGATCCTTTCAGCCTTCCACTTCTCTGAGTTCATGACTGTTGCCTTGACAAACCCCAGGACTTTGAGTATAGACTCTTTTATACTGAACCATAGTGCTCAGTATGGGGTTGCCGCAGTAGCCAGCTGGGTAGAGTGGGGAGTAGAGTGTTATTTCTTCCCTGGTGAGTATGACATTTTGTTAAAGTAAAATATAGTAAAAGTACAATATGCATATAATAAGATTATCTTCTAATTTAAGTTATCTGTTCAAGGGGCTTGCAAGTACTGTGCACACATGCAAGTGTGTTTCCAACTCCAATATTTATAATTTTAAGTACCTCACATTGTTCTTTATTTACTGTATGATTTGTCATTTGCCCAATACTGCCATTTCCATAAAAACTAGAAAGTTTAAAAAAATGTTTGAAATGTTACATTTATGTATAGTAAAATTTACAGTGTAGAATGTAGATTAACAGTATTGCCTACATTTTATCGATATACCACGGATACATATTTTAATATACATATTTTTTTACATAGACATGTATGTTAGTTTTATAAACAAACAAAATTGTTAATATTGATTTTAGGTATGAAGACATATTACTGGCTATCGGCTGTGGGAGTTGTGACGTGCATCGCTGGAGAAGTCCTGCGGAAGTCTGCGATGTTCACAGCTAGGACTAACTTTAATCATACTGTGAGTATAATGTTTCTGGCTGATGACTGCTTTGGTTTCATTTAGCTATCTCAATAAATAGAGAAAATTCAATTGAGTTTCTTCTAGAAAAATTAAAAATTAAATAATAAACAAATGATAATAATGTTGCTGCCTTAAATTTCAATAGCAAATTTCTGGTGATTTGAAATAATAATTTAAACAAGGTCTAAAGAATTTTAACAAATATTTAATGTACAATTTTTTTAAATTACTTTGTAAGTCATCAAGTAAGAGTTACTCACCAGATAAATTATAACTTGAATGATTATAAAAGACCAAAAAAAACAGACCACGAACATAGCTGCCAGTTCAATTATTTGTTTTATATTTTATCCTTTGAGTAATGTTTACTTGAAGATTGTGAAACAGGCCCTAAACAAAAGAACACATTGTAATCCAGGTGCAGTTTGTAAAGCAACCAGACCACAGACTGGTGACGCACGGAGTTTACTCCCTGTGTCGACATCCTAGCTACGTGGGCTGGTTCTACTGGTCTATTGGCACACAGGTGAGAATGACACACATTTCTTATGTGGTGGTGCAACAAACAAACAAAATATAATGGTTTTAAATGCATTTAACCGAATCTAAAGATTGGAGTCCCCGATTACTCGCTAACGCTGACTAGGTGGCCATATTTGCTGTTGCCGATTAGTCGGCCAAACCCATTGTTGGCTCGGCTATTGCATATATAATTGAACCTGGAAATGAATTGAATAGAGTTTGTGTAACCTGTTAGGTTACACAAGTTACTTAAGTACAACTTCTTATTGATTATTTTTATAACATTTAGCTATGCTTAGCAACTTATACCAAGAAACAATTAAAAAAATTATGAGGCTGGCACCATCCAGGATGAGGAGGGTCCTGGCAAGAGGCGACGGTAGCTGGTTAGTTGCGGTTGCCCGGTGTGCAGAAGGTCACAGATTCAAATCCTGCCGGTCCCATATTTTTTTCAACTGTTTCTTTGTTTAAAATACAAGTTACTTAATAGACTTATAAATGACACAATGCTAGTTTTGCAAATGCTTGCTTTTTTATTGCAGTTAAAAAGCGAGAGATGCCAAGAGAATTGCCTTGTAAAACTTGCATCATGTAAATGGGAATTTAAAGATTACTCAATAACCTTACAAGTTTTTCAAAAGTTAGACAACGGGTCTGAATCGCGTAATTATTATAAAGGTAAATAAATACCTTCGGCTCGTGACCAAGAATGATGCAAGTCATTCGAAACGTCGAGCATAGGTATTTATTTACCTTTATAATAATTACGCGATTCAGACCCGTTGTCTAACTTTTGAAAAATGTTCTCAAATCGCGAAAGTTTAAAAACCTTACAAGTTACTAAATTTTTGTGTAATAACAACAAACACGTGTTCATCATCTATATTTCAGATTACTCTCCTGAACCCGCTTTGCTTAATAATCTACACGTTAGCATCGTGGACGTTCTTCCGAGAGCGTGTATATGCTGAGGAACTAACACTATTGACATTCTTCGGACCTCAGTACGTGACGTACCAGAAAAAAGTCAGCACGGGACTGCCGTTCATCCTCGGGTACACCGCCCAGAACACCGCCCAGGGATTGAAGGAGGATCATTGGAGTTATTGAAAACCAGGTAAACGTCGGACTTCTTGAAACCCTTAATATCTTTCTGGATTCGCACACTTAAGCAGATGTTTATAATTTGATAGGGCAAGGACATGTCTCGGATTTGGTGCAGACGTTAAAGACTGTTAAAGTATATGAAAAAGATAAGACTAGGACGAGACACGAATATCTGAACAGACGTGCACGTGTTCTCGTTTGCAGTGTTTTTTCTGTGCCTTGTCTCTTCTGATTGTTCGAATAGCGCAGTTTTCAAAGCGTCGTCCTTGCGTCTTATCCGCGCCCTGTCGTGTTTGATATGTATCGCGACGCTTCTATACATTTTGTATGAAAATTTAATGTTGTCGCGCCGCGTTTCCGAGGCGTCCACGCCCTACTTCTTCTGTATGACCTCCTCCATAGCCTCTCTGAATCCACTGGTCACTTATAAAGACATTGTTCCCGTAGGTGCGGCTATTCGCGTGAAACATTTTTGACGTAACTGCCGCCGATTTGGAGCGAAGATGAAGCAATACAGATGAAGCGCAATTAAATGACGCAAATAAACATGGAACTAAACTACTAACTAAAGGAATATGATGTTGTGTTACTGTCAGTTGATAATGATATACCTACCTATGGTTTCCCCATAGAGCTTGCATTTAGCTAGAGACAACTATAATTTTTAAATGACATTATACGCACTGCGCAAGCAGAGCTGCGCGTTGCAGATAAAATTCACGTCTAAGTTTAGAAGTGTATGGGATTTGACAGCTTTTACCCGGCCCGGGGAATACTATCTATGAAATTTGACAGACCAATTGTTGCAAAACCGTCAACTTTTTAATATTTTTTCAATTAATTTCAATTTTACATTTGACATCTTTTATGTCTGTTCTCCCCTAATGAGGGTTTTCACAATAATTTCTACCACTAGTTGGCTAAGTTTGCTATTTGCGAAGTAGACCCCTGGCGCCTGATCGGCACCATTTTGTCAATTGTATAATAATACGCGACGAAAGACGCGCTGCATGTATATTATATATAATATATAGTTCTACTATATTAGTATTACATTATCTTTGTACTATATCAGCTATGGTATGAAAATATAAGGGATCTGTCACTTTTGACAGGTTTCTCCTTCCTGGTGCAGCCGCCTAGTGGGCGTCGTTTCAGAAAACCCTTATTTAAGTTTTGTTATTCCTAAGTATATTATGACATAATATGTATAAATTAACAAATAACCAACATACAATTAATATTAAAGAATCCAGGTGAAAAAGCTATAAAAGAAAAAGCTTGAGTGTTGAAACATGACACAAAATTCCATTGTCGTGGGCAGACATAGGCTAGATCCTTGGTTAGTTAGGCTCAAGTCTAAGAACTCTAGTCTATACTATATTTTTACATTATAGCATTTATTTGTCATAATATTATGTGGCGGATAATGATTAGATCTAGTTTGACTGCCTTGCAAAGAATAAATAAATTGCAATCTAACACAGAAACGTCAATAGACAAAAGAAATTGACGTTTCTATGTTGATATCTACGTCATAGTCGAATCGAAATGTCAAGCGTGGCACGCCGTGCTAGAAGGCCAATCAAGCATTAATGATGTGGGTAAAATTTACCGTGTTGCGTCGGTCCCAGTACTTACATAATAATTTTAGTGATCAATGTGGCCAACATTTAAAGCGTTTTTGCATTAGGATTTTAAAAACTTAATGAACATTATCAAAATGTAATTAATTTAAGGATAATTATATTGCTATAAAAAAAATTGCTTTTGTAAATATCATTACAACAAAAATGCATTTAAAACATATTAGAGTATTTATTAATTTTTACTATAGCTTGCAATACTAATTTTATCCAAGTTTCTCAGAATTTCTGTGGTACTGTTTAATAGAGAAACAGCAATAATATAAGTAGGAAATTATCATGGCTTTGTTATTATTAGTCATCAAGGGCCAATTTCACCAAACATACTGAACCGAGTTAAACATTGAATTGCGTAAAAGGAATCAAATTAAATTAAATTGTCGACAATCAATTATCCACCGTACTTATATGGCGGAAAGAATGCACTAAAATTTTGAAGTCGACCTTTTTATTTACAGAAACTCTCAACCTCTTTTAGGTTAAATGTTTGATCGTGACAAAGGAATCAAGAACCAGGTTCAGCGTTGAACATAATTGAATACATTCTGTGAAATCTGCTTTAGATTACTAATTTAAAACTAACAATATATTGTAAGTAACCGTATTTTTTTGGTAAATTACCAATAATTTTAAAACAACTGCAAGTTAAAATTAGCAATATTTGAGATAAACGCTTGTGTGTAAAGGTTGTGAATGAACTGAACAAATGAACCAAATAAATATTTTCAATTATTGTAATATGTATTCGTTTTTTTTATGTAAAGCCCAGACTTTTTGTTCCGTCACCATTTATTTTATATGATTTTTGAACGACTTTTTGACACAGGACAGCACTTAGTCCAGCCAAATTACGAAATAAATAAACATGAGCGAACACAGTTTGGGGATTTTGAGGATCGATAGGGGGGTGTATTCTGAGCATAAATTCCAATTTAAGGGGCTGTACTGAGGTCAGCTCAAGGTCATTTCGATGGAAACGCGTTTAATTCGATATCTCGAGAATGGTTAGTGTTAGGCGAAAAATTGAAGAGACCTTTTCTGTTCCAAACAAAATTTCCTAACTTTTTTACCTGAAACTTTTTTTATAACATTAATATTTTTCAACTTATTAAGGCAAAAATTTTACTTTTTCTTCTATTTTTCGTCGTTTTCTCCCCAACCATTCAATTTTATTAAATTTTACCGATCATCGAAGTGTAGATCTTTTAATTATGAACAATTTTGTTCTTAAACTTTTTTCCGTAATGCCAATACCTTCGGAGTTATAGATTACTTTACCGAGCGGAATCCGCGCCACTGTCGCAATATAAAAAGGTCAATCGATTAAACTATTTAAAAATTAGGTATTTAATTAAGGTAAATTTTTGGGTTAATTTTGGTAAGAAGTATAAATAAAAATAAAGAAAAAAAAAAGTAAAAAAAAAAAAAATTAAAAAAAAAGTATGAAAGTCGAGGACAGATGTTCCTTACTCGCACTAATACACGCAACAGTGTGTCTGTGGATACTCGTTGCGACGATGGCGCGGATTTCGCTCGGTAAAGTAATATATAACTACGAAGGTATTGGCATTACAGAAAAAAGTTTGAGAACAAAGTTGTTCATAATTAAAAGATCTACACTTCGATGATCGGTAAAATTTAATAAAATTGAATGGTTGGGGAGAAAACGACGAAAAATAGAAGAAAAAGTAAAATTTTTGCCTTGCGGGAGTAATAAGTTGAAAATATTAATGTTATAAAAAAAAGTTTCAGGTAAAAAAGTTAGGAAATTTTGTTTGGAAAAGAAAAGGTCTCCTCAATTTTTCGCCTAACACTAACCATTCCCGAGATATCGAATTAAACGCGTTTCCATCGAAATGACCTTGAGCTGACCTCAGTACAGTACAGCCCCTTAAATTGGAATTTATGCTCAGAATACACCCCCCTATCGATCCTCAAAATCCCCAAACTGTGTTCGCTCATGTTTATTTAACCCGTTTTTAGCCATAATTTGACTGCATTAGGGTCGACACACACCAAAAGAGCGGCGAAGGGCAGCGAAGCGCAGCGACCCGCTCGGTAGAGAAGGCGCGCGGATTCCCGCGACTGCTCGAGAAGTCGCTGGAATGCTCGAGAAGTCGCGGGACTCCGCGCGCCTTCTTGGGCCTGCCCGCGATGAATTCACGGGTCGCTCTCCTATGCGCAGTTCACTTTCAACAAAACTCGAGTAAACTTGGGTTTAAGCAGTGAAAATGGGTATTTTGGATTGAATTATTATTGCACATATAATTGAAGAAGAAGAGGAAGCGGCCGAAGAGATAAAGAGGAAAAGAGTTATTTTTTTTTCATCCATTTCCATCACTTCTGTATTCGTTGCACTGCAAAGAGTGAATACGAATGAAGTTAAAATTCATATGACACTGAAACTGCGCTTCGATTCGCTGCGCTTCGACGCGCTTTTGGTGTGTGTCGACCCTTACAGTGTGCGTATTGCGAGCGAGCATAATGTTTGCCTATTTTGGTAGGGTTGGCATTGATAATAGGCTCTTTGACAGTTTTTTAAAATATATTTTATATTATTTAGTAGCGGTTAAGGAACCCAGTAAAAGTTGTATTTTTTAATTCTGGTACATATTTGCTGCGGTGCTTGCAAGCGGTGTGGAATAATACAACCGTAAAGATAACGGTAGAATTACGTCACTAGAACGTTGCCTAAGTAAAGTAAATGTAGTGGTTTCCTAGAGAGCGGTGATCGACATAACGTAACACGCACTAATCGTGTTACGGCCATAATATTACGGCCGCATTATTTCACACCGCTTTCCTAGGAAACTGAAGCTTTAAGCTTCGGTTTCCTTGGAAAGCTGTGTGGAATAATGAGAACGTTGCCTATGTAAAGTAAATGTAGCGGTTTCCAAGAGAGCGGTGATCGACAAAACGTATTACGTACATATCATGTCACGGCCATAATATTTTGGCCGCATTATACCACACCGTTTTCCTAGGAGACCCAAGCTTTACCTCGATAGCGTTCATAAAAGCTCTCCTACCTTCGATTGGATTGAATTTCAGCGGCTATTGTGAATGCATATTTAGTGTTGGGGCAATGATAACATTGTGTAACACAAAACATTGGCCGGCCATGGCGAACGTTGTGCTTTACGTGTTTCTGTTCGATAATTTAACTGGTGAGTTACGATTTTATGTCCCTAATGTTATAAAGAGGAAAGATTTTGTTTATTTGTTTGTTTTTACCCTGTACATCTTCAAATCTATGTGGAGAAAGTTCATCCCTTTTATCGACGTACCACGCGGGTGGAGACGCGCACGGGAGCTAGTATTGATTTTAGATGTTTAACATTGTTGGAAAACTCAGTGGCAAATTATAATTTTCATGGTGCCTAGAATAGATCAGTTTCCATGTTTATTTGCACATTCGTGTAACTGATGTTACAAAATATAGCTTTTAGAGATACAGCTGTAAAATACGTTTAAATCTAAATATACTTCCAACTGCCTCGATGGTTTAGTGGTTAGCGTATGCGCCTCTCACCGCGAGGTCTCGGGTTTGATTCCCGAGTCAGGCAAAGTGTTATTAGTGAATTTTCCGTCAGGTCACGTTTTACTGGTGGTAGAGCTCTTGTGAATGAGCTCGAGGGCGGCAGCAACACCGTCTGACCTTTAACCTGCCGCCAAATAGTAGTGCTTCCATTACTGTGTTGCGGTTTGGTGGTGAGATCAGGCCCTGAAATTACTGGCACATGAGGCATAACACCGTAGTCCTCAGCTGCAGCGACGCATCTATAATCTGCTTTTGTGTATTGTTGATGTCCATGGGCTGTACTCCACTTACCAACAGGTGGACTACACGTTCGTTCGCTGTGGGCGTAGGATAAAAAAAAAACAAATACAATAAAATTGCGCCCGGTGGATGGCGATAGGCCCATCCTGTATCCAATGGCAGCTAAACATAACAGTTGAAATGTGAGTGTTGTACATCTCTGCCACACCGTTCTGGGAAATATAGGCGTGATGTTATGTTATGATATATTGCCCAAAACAATGATTCACTTTTTATATATTAACTTTTTCTAGGTTTTAACGACGCTCTTTCTGAAAGTTTAGTAAAGAACCTGCCTAGCAACAATGCACCGGTCTTACAAAAATGTGATACAGATACCACGAACCAAATTCTAAATACTGTCAGCAAAGAACTGGCTGAAGAGCTCGTGCCTACGTTTTATAATAACGAAAAAAATGTTATTTCTAATGCTAATAACAGACAAGATGATTCTCAAGAAACATTCTATAACATGCTGTTACAACCGGACAATAACGATTATTTAGAATCATCAGTTGATTTATTGGAGAACAATATTCTTCCTTCTCACGAATTACAACAAAATTATGACAAAGATATTGACGCTAACATAATTTTGACAAAAGAAGAAATACAGAATGAGATAAATATAAAACAAAATTATAACAACGAAACCTACATTAAAGAAAACTCAATAAATGACGCTCAAGAATTTCAGAACGTAACAAAGATGGCGGCGTTCCCGGAAAGCGCGCCATTTTTGGTTGCCATATTTGAATCTCTGTCAAACGTGACCGCTCAGACTTGTGCGGGTACTTTGATATCCCCGCGGTGGGTGATCACAGCGGCTAACTGCGTGAATCTATTAAAAGGCTTGTATGCTAATGAGTAAGTAAATCCAATTTCATCTTTATGTTACCTGATTTTGCAATGTAGCCATTCAGGTGAGAGGAGGGTTCAAGCGGTGGAGGGGGGTGGGGTATCACCAGCCTTTAGATTGTCATTAAGAATAGTAAGATTGATTACAAATAACTAGAATTTTAATATTGAGATAGAGCCCAGCTAGAGTACTATCACATAATACCTATTATACTCTAGCCACTTAATCAACGCAGAACATAACGTGGTTGCAATCTATCTGATGGTATGTGGACTATGTGGTGACTGCAGTTCAAGCACCTATGTCTATGGACCATGTATTTTTGATATAGGACCTATACGTACGTCTTGCACCGGGCTGATAATAAAACTATTTTTAGCATAAACCTGGTGGACTTGGAGCCATCTTACACCGTAGTATCCGGCGCCACCGACCCTCTTACCGACGGGTCCACGCACAACGTCTCCACCGTGATACAGTACCAGAGAAACTCCAGTTGTACCAAAGACCGCAAGTCTATGGCAGACATCAGTCCTTACGTCGCTCTGATGAGGATTGACCCTGAGTTTGAGGGAGATGTGCTACCGTTGGCGGAGGACAAAGTGAAGAATGGGAGTGTTATGATATATGGATGGGCTATGTCTAAGGTAATTACGAAGTGTTGAAGATTTGTTGCTATCTGGGTTCAAATCCTGGCACGTTGGAATATCGCTGTGAAACTTCAAGCAACTTAAGGTAAAAGAAACGCTAAAAAAAAACTACTGAGGTGTCAAGGGACACCCGGATGGAACGAAGTTCCTTTCTATTAATTAGTTAAGAAATTTATTTTTTTTTAAGTTATAAAAAAATCTTTTTTAAGTTATAATAATATTTTTTTTATTATTAACAATTATAATGTAATATGGCGTGCGTATTTTTGTCTGTGTGTCTGATGATGTAGCACCGTAGCTGTAACGTAGCATGTAATTACTACGCCGCTACGAGAATTGCTACGAAATGTGTCGTTACAACTTTTCGTCCCAATTTTTTCCGTCTAGCCCCCTTTCGCAACGCGCGATAAGGAACTTCGTTCCAAAAAGAAAAAAATTGGAAACCGCGCTGAACTTTTACCGAGACTAAATTATCCTAGAAGCAGCACTGTGTTTGGTATTACTCCGGGTAGATGACAATAGTCTATCCCCCTGCCCCCTATCATATGGAACTCCATGGGAGTGTGGTAAAGTGTGGACGTTACTTCTACTATATACCTTCTAGCTGATATACCTAGGGGTGATAAAAATGTTATCAAGAATATAAGTGTCATAAGTTCTTGCCTTACGTCGACAGGATGAAGCAGGACAGGATGGGCTGAGCGTGACCACGATTCCAGCGCTGGTCCTTAGTTCAGCCGAGTGTCAGGCAATGTACAGCTACAACAACAGCGACGTTATCTGTTTGTATAATAATGAGAATAAAGACAAGAATATTACGATGGTAAGATTCATGTAATATAGGTAATTAATCCTTAGAATACTAAGTATATTTTAATATTATAAATGCAAAAGTAACGATGTCTCTCTGTCGGTGTATCTGTCTATATCGCCTTCACGGCTTGACCACTGAAATGATCTTAATGAAAATTACTTTTGAAATAGTTAAAGACCCCGTAAGATCATTCTACCACGCGAAGCTAGCCATTTATAACGTAACATAAGATCACGCCTGTATTACCCAGAAGTGTGTCGCAGAGCTTTACGACATCCACACTTCACCTGTTATGTTTAGGTCCCATGGGATAGGATAGAACCTATCGCCATCCACCGAGCAGAATTCCAACTTTGTACTGCTATTCTGAATTTCCTGACGGCAAGTTCACAAATAACACTTTGTCTGACTCGAGAATCGAACCCGAGACCGCGCGGTGAGACCACACACGCTTACCATGGGACCATCGAGGCAGTTTATAATATATTCCTTATACAATGGTGTGGCGGTGCTACCTGTTTCGAACTCATTCACAAACGCTAATCAGCTTTCAACATCATTTACGACGTTATTAAAACACGTATCTATTTGTCTCTCTCTCTTTCTCATTCAATGTTTGTACGGGACAGAGACATCGGAAGCTTTAGCTTGAGATTAATACGTTGATGAAATTGGCACTTAAGAGATATAGCTGATAAGTAGTATCTAATGATGAAATCTGTCTCCAGCTAAGCTCCGGCGGTCCAGTCCTCGTGGTCCAAGGCGGCGAGGTGAAGGTGTTAGCAGTGATGCAGACAGACGAACAAGTGGTCATCGCCTATCCGCTATACTCGTACTCCCAATGGATCAGGAATGTACTCAATACATGAACTGATTTAAGATTAATTATAATTAAACTATTATTTAATTAAGTATTATTATTTTTTTTATATCACAGCATGACACTAATTACAGGTTTTTCTTACTGATGTCCGTATAAGTAATGTACTTTGTGCTTGCAGTCAGTCATATTATGCTGTCGCTAGCCTTGGCTGTCAGATTAAATATAACAAACTTACCTAACGGAATAAAGCACCCAGCAGAGTAAACTCTAACTCTGCATATATAGCGACATCTAGCGTTAAATGACATTACTATCAGATTTGACTATTCGGCACTAGATGGCGTAAACTTGCTGGCAACGTTTGAAATTTAGATGTTGTAACCCGTTCAAAAAGAACCCGTATTTCTGGGTACTAGAGTTTTTCCGATTATAATTAAAATTTATAATTTTATGTATTTATGTAATCGATAAAAAAACTATTGAACAGTATCATGCTAACGATACGCTCACCGCTCGTGCACCTAACTTCTCTTTCATGTAGCCATATCTTTTTATAACTATAATTTTCTTTGAATAAATAAATAAACCGACTTTAAAATACCTTGAAAAAGCATTAAATAACGCAAAGAGCGGTTACATAAGTTCTTGAAGTCTGTGCTAATCATCATTTTCTGCCAATAACACTTAAATAACTATTAAACAGACTTTTCGAGTTATTTAATGCTTTTTCAAGGTAGTTTCAAAATAAGAAGTCGGTTTTTTACAAAATAATTTAATTTACCTATTTTTAGTACTTTATCTTTACCACGAATCGTGTTTATTTAATCCTGCTTGTCAAGCAGTAAGAACGACAGATACGAAGAACGAATTAACATATTGTGTAGATTTTTTTGTTACTCTTAACTACTTAATTTAATGAATAATTAGTAATATGTATTATATTATCTGTGGTAGTACCTACAAGGAACTCTTATAGTTTCGCGATATCCCCATTTGTCCGTCTGTCTAAGGCATAGCGTCGAAACTGTTACTGTTAGGAAGCTGAAAATTTGCTTGGCCATTTATGTTAACAATATCAAAAAAGCGCTAGAGTAAAATCTTGATATCTTTTTTTTCTGGTACTTTCGCTACATGTTAGGTGTGGATGTTTTTTTTTAACCGCGTATTCCATAGATCTTTAAAAATTGAGGGGTTGCAAAGACTTTTTTTTTATATAGAGACCCGTTGGTGAGAAGCTTGAAGCTCATACCCTTGAAGAGCATTTTTTCTCGAGTAGGGCGTCCCTCCCCTCTCTTAAAGCTAAAATGTTTGCTCGAAAAACTTTATTAATTCAAGAGTATAAGGGCCCAAATTGGGAAATGTAGTTACTTGGAATAGTTTGTACATAATACAAAAACCTTTGAAAGTAATGATAATGATAATGTTGTTACTTGTTTCATACTATCTACGGAACCTTTTTTTGGAAGTCGGTTAATAACATATAATGATGTCATTATTTTAAAAGGTGCACATCACCACCGTGTTATTATATTAGATAAGAAAGAGATATTGTTCATTGTCTACCAAACAATACTGTTATGATGATTGTAAGGTACCATAATAATATCAATAAATGAAGGAACTAAACTATCGAATCGTGAAAATTCCCGAGATTAAAGTACTGATCTGTTGCCAGAATTTGTTACAGGAAAGGTCGTAATAATTTTGGGATGGAATGAGGGAGGCTAAATACGAAGGCACGTAAAATAAGTTTTTTTTTGGTAGAACTGCCAATGCTCGCCTCTAGCTACGGCCATGGTATAAAATGACTTCTTAAAATGAGTTCGTTATAAGCTATGAATGTAATGCAAGGAGTACGAAGTCTTCAAATATTTATTGGCTAGGGCTAGATAGAGGACGAAACTTATCTATATCGTGCGTAATTTTTGCTTTTTGACTACACTCCTAAGATCATTGACCCTAGATATGATGTACTAGCTTAGATAGTATTTGGACAACTGCCAGTAACTTTGAAGGACAAAATATCTTATTCACGTGCAAGTCGCACGTTTTCTGTACCTGTCGTTAAAAATACGTGCCTTAAAGGTTTAAGTCGTAAGGTTTCTTGTTTATTATGTAACTGCATGCGTTAGGCTTCTAAATGGTACGTTGTCAAAAGTAAAAAACACATATACACGAAAATAGTAAAAATTAGTAAAATAAAATAAGTACAATCTTTAATATATAGAAAAGCAAAAATTAGCAATATAAAAAAGTACAAATTTTCCAAATTTAACAAAAAAGGTAAAAAATAAAATTAATAGAAAATAACAATAGATAAAACAAATAGTAAAATAAAATAAGTACAATTTCTTCCAAATTTAATAAAAATGTAATAAACAAAAACTAGCAAAAAATACAATAATAAATAAAACAACTAAATTAGTCTCCCATTTTATAAACTCATTAAAATACACACAAGCAATAAAATAAATTAAGCAAAAATATAATAAAAAATCTAACAACTCAAATGGCTCTTCTTATATATTCAATTATTAAATATATTAACACATACACACAATACAATAAATAGCAACAAAACACGATGGCACAATAAAGACTCTTTTTATATTAAGGGGAACATCAGCAAATTAAAAACCCTAAGAAAAAAAAAAAAAAAAAAAAAAAAAAAATGGTACGTTGTACTATTTTATTAAACACGGCCTTGACCCGTTGGTCTTGTGCCAAGGGCTCAAGGAGAAAGGTCAACTGGACCAAGCTCTGGGTTATACATAACTTAGTGACGCGACAAACGTTGCTCTGTTTAACTTTTGGGCATTCGGAGAAATAATCCAAGTAATGAACTCTTAGAGCTTGCCTTTTACATACAATCTTTAAATTTGAATTGTTAGCTCAATAAGTCCCGTTTACAGTGATCTCAAAGAAGTTTTCGAAGTAGAAAACTCTATTTAAGCAGGTGCTCTAGGTACCTTTATTTATTTAATTATTTATTAAGGAAACTCAAATTTATTACAAGTTACATGCTTTGTTTATACCATGCAATGCAGTCTTGCTCCTTAATGTGTCCCGTCAAATGCACTTCTGTACTGATTTGTAGCCAATACCCATATGAAATTTTGAGGCACAACAAATACGCATTTACCAAATTTCTTCCAGGAAAAGTAAAGAATAACAGCGGAATATTATGACAAAACAGTTTATGTTTCTTTCTTTTCTTACGTAATAACAGAGAGAGGATTATAAACATTGATTCAAAGCGCAATGATTACGGAACGTTATGCAAATATGTGTGAAATACCAGTTTATGAGATGTGATGATGTTAAAAGTTTCCTAAAATATTCGTGTTTGGCAATACCATCAAGAGTATTTAAGAGTAGGGTGAATAGTGGTAGAACCCACGTCCAACTTACGTTCATATGTGGTTCTGGGACACGTAAAGTATGCTGGCACATTTTTGTAGATTGAAGATATGGGAGATTGATGACATGGCCATTTGAGGTCTACATTATAACCGCGGGTACTGAAAACTGTTTGCTGATTTACTCTTACTGTATCCTACTTCTCTAGAGAAAGTTCATGAATTTTCCGGTGAAAAGTCTCAGAACCATGTAGGTACTGTACCTCTGGTCAAAGGTAAAAGTCCCTCACTGGTAAAAATCACGATAATTTACAGCCCGTTTGTTAGCTAGTTTCAGATGAGGCTTTGTGTTGTTTCTTTCTTCAAATTAGTTTTTAAAATTTTTTGCAGCAATAGATTCTCAATAGAATTTAACGTTAGCCATGAATTATGACAGATCTTGTCACAAAAGTCAGTAAAATTTCTACTTTAGTTACATTTCTGTAATTTGTAGAAAATATGCAAAAAACAGCAATTTGTCGAGTTGTGTGTGTGTCTTTGTGCTGTTAATTATGAATAGCCGATGGTCGAGTCATCGATGGAGATAGGATACTGAACGATAAGGTAACTTTTGATCTGTATCTGTTAAGGGCAGGCAGGGCACAGACTTACTTTTTTGGGTTTCTATTAGGTAGACAGAGAGGTAGATTTTCAATGATAGCTCATTCATATCTGCTTTTATGAATATGAATTAGCTACATAGCTAGGTTAGGTATACGGTACTACTTATATACCCTTCCCTACTCCTCACCAATGTTATCTCATCTCTGGGTGCTCTTTACCCAGGTGAAAAATAAATAACATGGATGAGAGGTACTCTACATTTAATATCACACAGTTTCAGATAAAAACACAATAGAAGCATTTTCTGGCTAATTAATAAAGTATAATCCAAGTTGAATTCATTACAATCCCACGCTTTTTTGCGCAAATTGTTATCTGTAACACCTTGTATTGTATACGATATCTTGTATGTAGAGCTAAGTGTAGAGCATTACTTCCGGTATTCACTTGTGAGAAATCGTGTCAAGTGTAATGAGTCGTTGCCAGGCACCTTGTGAAATGAGGGTAGGAAAAAAAGAGCAAACATTTCGAGTTCTCCTTTAGTATTTTTTTTTAATCCATTGTAAGTTATAATCACTCTGCGACGGTTTTTAATTCAACCCTTTTGTATACAAGACCTATATACCTATAGATATAAAAGGGGAATAGAATCAGCTCCGGTGCACAAAGCGTGAATATCATCAAAGTCATTTATCATGGAGCGTTTCCCGAAGCGCGTTAACAAGCACTTCCAGAGCGATGCGGCTGTGAGCCATTACGTTGTCTATCATTGTAGGTCAGCCGCCGGCCGCGGAGCCCTAGACCTATATCACATCGCGGAAGTTGAAACAACGCAAGTGAAACTCCTGCAGACAGTGACCGCCGACCGCCGAGCTGACGTCAGCGAAGAAAGTGGTGGAGTGCGGGCCGCGGCGCCGCGCCGTGCTGCCAGTGCGAGAGCGAGGCGCGCGCCGGCGGACGCGACATGGACGAACGCGCCGAGACGCGAGCCTAAACACAACAAAATTAAAAAAGTTCAATTAAAAAATCGAAATGTCATTCCGGAGGTTACTGAGCGCGGTGCGGTCGGCGCGGGAAGCCCTAACCCGCGGCGCGCCCATGGCGGATGGACTCCTTAAGTCGTTGCTGTCGTTGGTGGTGATATTCTGCATCGCGGTGTCTTCGCCGCCGTCGGCTTCGGCCAAACCGTTCGCATTGAGCTTTCCAGCGGGCTGGTCACTGGCTGGCCTGGTGGGTAGTGTTGGAGCTCGGTCTGAAGACGCGGAGCGCCGGGAGCCGGCGGCGGGGGCAAAGCCCTACACGGGACGGCGCATCGCCAACGACTCGCTGCGGATGGTGTACTACCACGATCTTACCGTGGCCGTCGTGGAGCTGGGGCCCAACAAGCTGCTTCTCAACTGCGAACTCATTGAAACACAGTGAGTACCCGCCACTAGCACTCTGTTTCACACTCACATATTATATCACAAATTAACATAAGGTCTAGGCAACGTACTGAAATGCAAAATATTCAAACACCTTTTTTTTAAACTTTTTAGCATATTTGTCTAAAGTCCAAAGTTAAGGCTCTACATAGAAAAGAGAAAAAAATCTTATCTTCATTCCATTAAATAACCATATTTATATACCTCATTTATATATAATAATAATAATAATAATTCTTTATTTCAGATTTACATCCATATTTTGTTAGTAACACTTTATCTTAAAAACTATGTTAGTAGGATATTAAAGCTAAGTAGTTACTTAAATCTAGTGTGAAGGCGCAACCAATGCCGTATCAATGGCGATTCCCACCGATCTATAAATACACATGTATTTACTTAGTAACTTTTTGGACATAAAAACATATCTTAAATTAAAATCTAAGACATTTATTAATGTACAGATTATTTAAATTAAAGTAATTTTATATAAATTTTTCCTCCATCTAAATCTTATACTCGTAGCTCTTGATTATTCAACAAAAACATCGCCTAAGTACCTACGATATCATTCAATGAGTGAGTCGGCGATGGCCAATGAACACTTCATTGAACTATTGGGCGAAAGGTTATATCATCTATTGCAATTTATTCAACTTTAATAATGGCAATTTTAGAAGGCGCTCCATTATGAAGGCGTAACAAGAATTTGAGGACACTTTTTATATTTTGATTTGGTGGGTAGCGATATCCTAACGAGCACCCCGAAGTCAGCATCACTGTCAAATTTACTCTGCCACTGTCACCTCACACAATCAATCTGACTCTGACCGTTGGATATACAGAGTTACTGCCAGATTTATAATATGTATAATTTATAGGTTTAGTATCGACAGTATAGTTTTTACCTGAGAATTGTGTGCACTTTAGTATCGTCTTTTAAAAATGTTTATTTGCCAGAAGCATGTTCTCATACACAGCCTTCACTGTATTGAATAGCTGTCGTAAAGATTAAGGCACTAAAACTAGTGTTATTTCGTGTTCAATACATGTTCGATCAATTGGACAATTATCTCCCGAACAAACATTTAACGTGGTACTGTAAACCACCACGATCACCACATGCCGGCTTGTCTTGGTCTATGGCATTTGTTTCTATGGAGATGCGTGGCTAATAGGAATACTATACCAAGTCTCCTTGATTATATTAGCTAGTCCACTTTACAAACATGGAGATTTAGTACCATCTTTCCTTAATAACGGGTTAAGTGGGAGTTGGACTCGCGCACGAACACACAAACACTAAACACACTTTCAGTTTCGAATTCCTAATTTCAGTATCTATTCTATTCACTTGAGAGTTCAACAACATTCTCCTTCTTAATATATTAGGCTGGTAAAATGCCCAGGATACCAGAGAAGAGTGTATCATCTCACAAAGGCATTTCTAGCACAATGCGTACATTGACCGGTCGAGCCAAAAATTGCTCAGCCTTCAAGAACGGTTTGTCAATGAATGTTTAATATAGTAGCATGAAATATTTTATTATATTGCTTGACTAGCTGCTAACCGTGGCTCCGCCGGCGTGGTATTCCGGTGCAATATAGCTAAACTTGTAGTTTATTATTAGTTAAAGAATATTTTAAGTCGGTTTATTAGTTTTTGAGTTAAAACGTAATAAAATAAAAAAACTAAAAAACACGCTTTTAAAGTATTCTAACTAAAAAGTGAAAAATAATTCCTAATATAAGCTGAAAATGGTAATGAACAAAAAATACTAGTATTATTGTGAAAAAGCGTGGGGCGCTCTGTGCCATATTTTTCGTCTATCGAGCAATCCAAGCTTTTTCACAATAATACTAGTATTTTTTGTTCATTACCATTTTCAGCTTATATTAGGAATTATATTTCACTTTTTAGTTAGAAGTACTTTAAAAGCGTGTTTTTTAGTTTTTTTAAACTATTATTTATTTTCTACTGTTTAGTTTGGTTTATTTATAAGAGCGTTTTTTTTATTTATTTTTTTATTTAATTTAATTTTTTAATTTTTTTAATCGAATTATTGCGTTGTCATCGATCTTTGATAGGTGTGCAAAATTTTAATGAAATCTGTCCGTTTAAAGTGGGTCAAAATCGAGTCCAAAGGAGTCGGTTACATACATACATACAAACAGGTGAAGCTAATATAAGCGTGTTAAAAAGTAGCCTATGTCCTTCTTCAGGCCGTTAATTTTCGCCATACCAAATTTCATCCAAATCGGTCCAGTTGTTTAGGAAGTTTGGATTTAAAACCTATCGATATTCCCGTCTTTAAGTGAGACTCTAAAGAAAGTGAACAACTCCAAAAGTCGAGCAATCTGACACGAGACAAGTCCTAACGTTTGTGATATAAATAACCGGCAATTGGCATGGTGTACGATGCACGATACACGGTGAAGCACCACACAAGGACTATGGAGCACTTGGCACTTAGGTGACTAATCGTACAATGAGACCTTACTTCCTGCACCGCTCCATAAATCTACTGCGAACATGTCTTAACTCAGTAACTCAGTCTAAACAATTTCGTAATCACATTTAAAAATATTTATCATTTGATTAGTGCTTCCCGCAGTTTTAATCGTTACTGAAATGCCTGCGAGTCCTGTGAGCCTGAAGTAAAATAACCTGTTTTCTCAAGAATTACGAATATATAGTTGTACTAAACACCATAGAGTACATAAAAAAAGCAGGAGAGAATGTCACTTATAAAATGATGGAAGCACCAAAATGGCGGTGGTCTGTTTATGTGTGCGTGTGTTAGGGGTTACCAGCCATGAGAAATATTACCGACATTTTTACAATAATTTAAATAAATATTTTAGAGATTTAGTTCTTTTATTTTTTTATTTGCTGCTTTTTACCATCAAACATGATATAGGTAGTTTTATACTACCGTGGCCAAAAACCAAACAATATAAAACAACTTTATGTTTGAATTTCGAAACAAAGTTGATTTTATATTTCTAGCAGTCGATGCGGGCCTGTTGCTGGCAGTTGTTTGTTTTTATTAAGGGAATATGTACAAAATTCGTTGCTCTGGGCACTCCTGACGCAAGGCAGTGAAGATGCTTTAGTGCAGCTACCCAGTTTTTGGAAAATATTTTAAAATTACGACTCCTACGGCGCTTCCTTATTCTTAGATGGTGAAGATGCTTTAGTGATATACAGGGTGTCTCAGTTTAGGACCTGGAGGCGAAATCGGTTAGAAGGATAAGTTATGGCAGTAAGCAAAAAAATAAAAAACAATTCAAAATCAAAAATTCTTTATTACATAAACTATCAGAAAGTGCTAGAAAACGTCAACAAAATGTACAAACCAAATAAAATATCTAAGTTAAAATAAACAAAAAATTGCGGAGCTTATATTCACTTACATGTGATTTTTCAATATTTAAAGAAATATAGGCAATGAAAATAATCGAGAAAATTTACACCCTGTGACGGACTTCCCGCTTCATTTCACCTAAATTCTTTTATCGTTTCGTTATAACATGGCTGCCACGAAATCTCAAACTCGTATGACATTCTGCGGGCCCCTAGATTTGAAGGTCAACATTCGTATTCGCGAATCAACGAAATATTCATTATTATTAACACTTTTTTTGACTATTTCAAAAATAAAATCTTTATTGACATAAACTAGCATCCTTAACTTGTGAATCCCCTAACGCCTGCACAAGTAATAACTGGGTTGCAGGAGATAGCGTCTTCCCCGTACAGCAGACACTATTACATTTAATCTTATGAATAGGACAATTTAAATCAAATTTGACAAAAAAAATCTTCGTAAAATTGTTTTTCTATTAATTAACTTCTTTTGTAATTATTACTAACATTTATTTTTAATTATATTGTGCAAATGTTCACGCAATAATTGCTTTAACATTAGCACAGTAAAATTAATTGTGTCGTTCCATTTTTTTTACAGTAAATAATAATGTTCAGTGGTGTGCTTTTCAATTACTTACAATCCCTTATGCTGATTTAATTTTACCAACTGTTATAATTTTTGCAGTTTCTTATTATTTCTACCCAATTTTTTTTCCATGCGTCGTTTGCAGCAGGAAATCTATAAAACAGAATAATAATTTATACTATATGTATTATACTACTAAAAAATATTTACCCAAATTCAGGGTAAATGAAAATATTTATTGACTGTCAACACTGATAGTTTTGGTATAATTTTTTACGAAAACAATATAATTTCGGCAATAAGCTGAATATATTACTTGCTTACCTATGAAAAGTGATGCCCTGGTTTTTTTTTGTCGAGGCGCTATGGTTTCGGCAGCTTTACACAACACAAGACGGCATTTTTAATTATTTTTCTTGAAGATCCGAGCATCAGCACAGTCCAAAGCGTAATGGCGGGCGATTGACTTACTATTGTGTCAATGTGTGTGTTCTGTGTGTACGTGTGACTTACTATGGGTGCTTCAGTAAGTGTTTCAAGAGACTATGTCCTGCTTTTTTTTATGTAGTCTATGCTAAACACAAATAAATATATACAAATTACAATCCCGAGATTTGGCCGTACAAACAAACAACCAGTCAAACAAACTCTTCCGCTTTGTAATACTAGTAAAGATGGTTGAAAACTTCACATAGTTTTTCCATTTCTGTGAATAGCACAACGGATTGCACTTTCACCTGAAGCAAAATAATAGACGGAAGTAAATATGTACTGTAAATAGCAACACACCCACATTACGCTTCACTCATTTACACAAAACTTCCTCAGTCGTTGCTACGAACGCCTACGAGCGTAGCAAGCAGCGCACGCGCATGTGAATTTAGTGATGCAACTCATAGAAATTTAACGAAAATTAAATCGATTAGTGGATTATTTTAAATAATACTATCAAGATTAGTAGATTTATTAATTTTAACTGGTGCTACTAGCATTTTTCTTAGAAATTGACAAACCTGCCATATAAACCTACACCCTTAGTGATAAAATACAAATATTAAACATATATCAGTTCTTAAGTTAGACCTTCAGCTACACAATGTGAAAACTGCACCCACTTTCATGCAGTAGTCTTTGCGTGATGCACGTACGAATATCAAGACAGACAGAAAAATATCTATAATAAATAATTTGGTCTCTACTATGTTATAAAGACGCCTTGTATATATTTTTCTTAAATATCTTGAATGTACAGACTTTTCAAATTTACAATTTTATTGTATGTATAGATTAACTAAACGTAAGCTAGACAATGAAAGTAAAATATTTCATATTTTTGAAAATATACATTCCAAAATATTTTACCTTGGTACTCTAAAGTCAGTTGACAACATTGTTACGAGGAAAAATGCAATGCGAAATTATTAAGAAAGTACTAAAAACAGTTTTATTAGTGAAACCTACAAACTACCATTACGTACAGATTATATTTTAACCAAATATCATTTTATTATTCGTGGAATACGAACCATCAATGCATCACCCCCACTAGTGCATTAAGTGCATATCTTCAATCTGTCCATCTACACGAGGTAAGCAGACCAGGAGGTGTGGTTAAACGCTTCCTCAACTAATCTATGTTCATTTATACGTCGATAAAACGTCCTTGTGTGACGAGTGCACTTGTGGGAAGCGATTCTGATTATAACAGATTAACTAGGATAGTCTTTAGTTACGATTACTAGGGAGGGTTAGACTGACGATGATTAATGACGGCAAATTTATTGATTGTTAGATTGACATTATCAGATTTTTCACTATCACCTCTTTTCATTGAAATTCACCTGATTGCGTGGTATTCGTCAAAAGACTTACTACAACGGCATGTTAAAGGTCTGCCATTTTATTTCAAAGTTGGAAATATAATAAGGTTGTAGGTTCTAGGTTAAATTAATAAATGCACCCTGCTTATCAATCGATTAAGTTACAGTATGCCACTGTTAACTACCTCTTACGTACTGGAAGATAGCTGTCGCCGTATAAAATATATAAAATATATAAAATGGTAGAAGTCTAGTCTAAAGTTGGTACAGATACACCCTGTAGGTGCATGGGATGTCAGATGACAGAATATTTTCGCCAACTCTGCAACCATACATAGTAAATCGATCCTTTTGCTTAGACTTCAGTCTTTCTAGCTTCTGACTGACCATAACTGCATTCATTGATCTTCAAATCACAACCGGGGCAATTAACAAGAGACAGAGAAAAATATTATGCCTGTAGGTATATTATAATTGTCACCCATCTGAAGATCGACTGCGATAAGCGTTGCTAAACCCGATGCGATTGAGCCACCAGTCCGAGGCACAAATTACGATATAATCAGCTAACGTATTCAAACCTCGGGTTCAATAGCACTCAACAACTCCTTGAACTATTTCTGACAGGATCTATTATGTGATTGTTTAAAATGATTATTATAATGACACTGCGAAATTTAATGGCTATAGAACTATCATTTATTTCGTAAACTAGATCAAGGCGAAATTGAGAGCATATTGGAGCGATCAAGGACTAAAGTCATTAGCTGTAATTCACGTTTTTTATGTGACCTGGATAGTGATGGATAATAAAATAGCAGCGATGTGTAGACCACAGAGTAACGAACAGAGGCTAACCTTTTAAAGAACGTCTAAGATATTTACCTATTTTGCTAGGGTTGGCACTTGGCAGTGTTGGCACAACAGGACAAACCATGTGACTAGTACAATTACTACACTGGCGGCATAGTGGTGTTTTAACGACGCGGCGGTTTTTTTTATTGTATTACCTGTACCTAATCATAATAAATCAATCGCTAATAATAAGGGTAGATAGGTATTTTTTACATATTTCAACAAGTCAAAAAAGTAATAAAAGTCTTTAAGTATAATCCTCTCAAATTGGTACCTAATGTGATAAGTAGAACCTTTTACAATTTAATTTTAACGTACCTACCTACCTATTAACGTATTAGGTAGAAGAGCGCATGACATTAGAATTGTCATTCTCATACATCTATACAATTATAGGTATAAAAAGATAAGACCCCAGAAATAATATAGGCTACATCGACGTACCACGCGGTTGGAGCCACGCGTAGAAGCAAGTGACTCATACATAAGTAGGAATATATTATTAGCTGTGAATTGTGTCAAGGTTCCATCGCATTACAAACACGGCACAGATTTAAATTTGCTTTGATATTAATGTAGGTGCACTAGGTACCTACCTATGTAATTATGTATGAAGTATCTATCTACCCCACTAATATAAATTGAATAGGTACCTATATAATAAAAATAGCTACTCTTTTACTATCAATTTACTACTCACCTAGTAGATTCCTTGGGATAGAAAAAAAAAGATATGTTCTTATTTCGACGATTATTGTTCTTACAAACAGTACCTACAGTACATTTTGTATTAATAAATTATAACGCGCGTCGTGCCCTTTAGGACGAGACTTGCGAGTGAGCATACGGGCGTGCGCGCACCGCGGCTGCGCTGGACTACTGTAGACTGCACACTGCACACTCACAGGGTACATTTATGTGAGCTGCGGTAGTGTCCGCGAGCCGCGCCGAGAGCGCGCGAGAGCCCTTCGCTAAGGCACTTACGAGCCGGTAGAAACCGGTTTCGCCTCGTACGTGATAGGGCCGCAAGTGGACACGCACACAGACGTCTTATGCTTGTGTGAGTGGACGTGTGTGAGTGGACGTATCTGAGCGCGGTTGTATGAAGCTTAGTCTCTGTTTACTCTGTGGTGTAGACAGCCTCGATAGCATACCAATAGTGTATGTAGGGTAGGCAATCGGGAGGTCTTACAGTCTTTTTGTTAGGAAAATTTCAGTAGCAGCATGGAGTCTGGGATTATGCCCGATAGATGGCGTAAGCTGATAAACCTCTGCCTCACCAGTAAGTAGCCGTTGTCCGTTGCAGTAGCCAGTAGTATACATACATAGGATATAATGATTATTAGCTAGACGAGTGGACAACAATAAGTAAATTAATAGAAACAAACTAGGTAGATTTATGTAAGGCGCAAAAAAGGGTGTTATGTTAACTTCTTTTACTTTATTCGTTATAAAGGAAGTCCGCTTATTATAGCTAATGAAAAAAGATGTTTAATAGTATAATCGTGGTGTTTATATAATATGTATATATAACCGTGTGTGTAGTTTTATATAGGCATAACTCATCGCCATCACCTAAACATTTAACGATTTTATCGCAAACATTCAAAGTTCGCTTAATCGTAAAATAATCATAAATAATTTCATTGTGGTACATATGTGGTAGTACCTAAGCTATACCTACTTAATTCTCATTTTATGATCAGTTTAAAATAAGTTTTTAATTGGATTTGACACACGTTCACAAAAATATTCTGTTAAACTTTTATGTAGAAAGAAGAAATATTAAATTTTAAATAATCACCAATTTAAATAATGTTCAAATCTTCTCGTTCTCTCCTTTTTATTGACGATTATAATTAATGCAATATAAATTATCTACTTGAATTTCGGTTATAAATAGGCATAGAGATGACGATGATGAAATTATTCGTCAAGGCTTTCTCACTAATGACGTTTATCGTTACGTGTTGATGAAATATTTTGTTATTATTAGATAATTATTGTATAGGATGATTTAATCAATAATCAAATATTGGGCAACTTATCGAGGATAGGCTCGACGCAGTCAAAGTAGGCCCGAGCTATTTACAAAGTCCGCCTTCTAATAAACATCTAATCATTTATTCTATTGCTATTCATTAAATTACTAGAAAATAAAAATAAGTTTAGAGACTAAAAATGGTTATTTTCTTACTAAATATTAGATATTACGGGATATCTGCCATGAATATTTGTTTTAGCGAGATATTCCGATATTTCAGAGATGTTTTTACACTTTCAACCTATTTAATGTTGTATTTCATGTAAAGGAATTTTTATTGATGCTTCACCTACGTAGAAAGTACCTCATTGCAATATCTCATACGGTAAATATCTATCAAAGGAAGTGAGTGTTTTTGGGCGAGTTCTGAACAGCGGGACTTTTTCTACTTTTACGCCCGCTGCGCTCTGTAGTGGGATGAAAAGTAGAAAAAAATGTCCTCTGCTATGAAGGCGAATTCTTTTTTTCTCATTTTATGATTTATTTTTTTTACTTGTTGTATTTGGTAAATTATAGTTGTTCTGTGATTTTTGTTAGCTTTCATCTTTGTTTTATTTTACTATTTTTTTAAACTGCAACCTCAATAAATTGTCTTCTTTCATCTTTTAGTGTACAATGTACTATTTCGTTTAGCGCTATTAAAACGTAAACCTTATCTTAACAAAATTAACAGGTACAGTTACCACATTCAGAGCCTTGAACATTTTCTTTACATTTATAATGTTGATTTCTCATTTAACTTGTAACTAAATCCATAATAATGAGCGAGCTCTAGGAACTCATTGAGAATTGAGATATGAAGTAACTGTTTGTTAATTTGTAGTTAAGAGTAATCTTTCAATTGCATCTTGTGCCTTTTGTGTAATGACCTTCATTACCTTGATTAACTCATAACTATCAAGGTTATTATTATCTATTATTATTCTATATATCTATAGAATGACCTGTAAGTCACCATTCATTTTCAACAATTTACAAATATTTTTATATTTAAATAATAAATAAAGTAATATCTCACAACATTTACATAACGTTACGTAGTCCCAAACTAAACAAAGCTTGTACAATGGGTACTAAAATATCTGATATTAATACATAATATACTTTTTTAAATACAAACATATTATACTTATTATTTTACTTCAACATAACGAGGAAAATAAACGATTTTAGTAAAATGTTATTATTTGTAGTACATGACTTAATTTAACTGATTAGTCTACAATTCTTTATTATATTAAAAATATGTTTTCGTGAAAATATTGCTAAGTCTTTATTGCTAAGTTTTGACGAACATTCCGTTTCGGTTTACTTATTAAGCTAATGACTGATGTCTATCCTATTCTTAATTCTTAATTCTTTATTGTACACAATAAAATTACAGTAGAACTTATAATATAATAATAAATCATGTACAAAGGCGAGCTTAATTCAAAATGAATTTTCTCCTATCTATCTATCTAACACGAGAGAAAGAGTAATGTGATATTTATGCACATACCTACCTACATAATGTATTATATACCTACATTATGCAAATCAGTGCAGATACTGCACACTATAGAAAAAGTTAAACTTGTCAGGGCAATAACCATTATAACCCATGGACAGCAATTAACTGGCAAACCATTTCTATCAACACATTTGAGAAATTAGCTGTAGCGATATTGGAGAGCAATTTGTATTACAAAGGGGATACGAAAAATATTAAATTTATTTTGTAACTATTTTAATTTACATTTATTATAATTAATTAGTAAGGGGATACCGAGTTCAATCATGTAAAAAAAATTTATGCGACTATATTTAGTTTATTTGTGTCATATTTTGCAAATACTTACATTTTCCTAGGGCGCACCTAATGCCAAGGGCGTTTATAAAACCTATTTTTCACTAAATACGTGGTCACACTTCGCCTGGTTGACATAATTTTTGTTAGACAGAATATAAAATAGGAGTCTGAGTTGTATCTGTGTTGTGTATGTTGTGTATAAAATAAGATTAGCCTTAGATAATAAAACTAAATTGAAAAGAGAAATAGAGTGTTACAAATAAAGCTGAGGCGATGCCTTCTTTTAAGTAAATTGTGTACAACGACATAAGATCCTCCAAATTGATTTAAATTCTTATTAAAATTAGACTTCAAATTATTTTCCTAGTAGGCCATGATCAAATGATAAGAATGAGATAAACGCAATATCTTGCTAGTTCATAGGTCACACATCATTCGTAAGTTATTGGCAATATATCAAATGCTGACGTGGCATAAAATGGCAATAATGTTCTTTGGATCTCAGAAAAAAGAAAAGAAATCTGTTTGCTAAAAAAAACTTTCTTTTAATAAAGGAAAGTAAATACTTCTAAGATTAAAAATTGCTATAATACATTAATATATCTTAGTCATAAAGTAAGCTTGTGATTTAATAGGATTACGATATTTAAGTAGTTATTTGTGCAACAAGAAAGCAAATATAAAATAGTTGATGACCGAACTGATTTAATAGAAAAAGTAAGGCGGGCTGTTGGATATTTGAAAAGTTATTTGTATTAAGATTTTAAAATTAAAATATTTTAGTACCAAAGTTAGGCTTTTTTTTCTTTTTTAAACAGATTTAAGAGGGAGAAAACCTCCTCAACGCGTTATCTTTAATTTAGCTTCATTGAACTGTCATTCCCCTAATACTTACTCTGAGGTCATTCCATATTCAAATTTGGTTTGTCATTATCCTCGAGCTATATCTAGTGGCCAGTTCTAAACTTTAAATTCTCTTTGGTCAGTACTTAGCAGTCAGTGCGCATGCGTCTTCGGCCTTTCAATAGATACACACAAGGACAAGTGAATTATTTAGTAGTACTAGCCGCGGCCCTATTATAGTACTCCACGTACTTTCTAACACATACTGACAAGGCTTAATGAGCTACGTAATAAGTCGCAATACACATACATAGGCAACTAATAAAATAAATTTGTCGGACTTTCAAAGTGTATAAAAAGCTTATCATGGAACTTTATTACGTTAGTCCTGGCATTTCAAAATGTTGTGTGTAGTATTAACATTGGGATCGGCTTCTAGTCCAAAGATTTAGCTGTATATCAGTATTTTACGTGGAGCGACAGCCATCAGACCTCCACAACCCAGTACGAGATAATACGATACTCTTTGTTAGACTAGTGGTCAGACTTTGCTGGCCTCTGACTAACGACTGCCATAGATATTCAAACGGTAACTGGGACCGGCTGCTTAACGTACTCTCCGAGGCACGGAGGAGAACTCGTTATGTTTAAGATGGTCAACCCATTCACAGCTGACGGCGGGCGGTTACTATTGCTTAACTTGCAAGATCAACCTGCTTGGATCTATTTATTAATTTCACATTCAGACTTATTATTCCTCGAAAAATAAAATCATTTAATAAGCAAAATATGTTAAAACCTTTTTCTATTAATTTCAAACAGTAAAAACTGTATTTGATTAGCTGATTAACTATTATTTACTTACTCCTGCTTTATGACTCGCTGTGCAACGACTTTCACGCCTAAATAATGTTTCTTAAGTGTCACTTCCTGCGACTGAACACTGTCAGCTAAAATACAGGCTTCTGCCTAGTTTAGTAAACAGTGCCAGTACCCTCATTTTGTACATAATTATGTAAAAGAATAGTGGCAAACAACTAGATAAGTAAATATGTATATTAAGGCTGTCTTTCAATCGATAAGTATCGAAGGCCAAAAAAGTATAGGTACGTACGACTAAAGAACATACCAACCAGGCTTAGTCCAAATTTCACTTCAATCTGTCTCTCTCTCATTCAATATTTGTACGGGACAGAGTGATCGATACGTTCATCGTCATCATCAGGCCGTTGCAGTCCATGGCTGGACATAGGCCTCTCTCAAAGTTATGTGATGACCATTGCACGCGGTCCTCGCGATGGTCACGGCTCACTGTATGTCTCAGTGAGCCGTAAACTGGGAGGAGTCAACAATGATCCTCCGCGGCGGGTTCGTGTGTGTGTGCGCAAGCGTTCCCACGTTCCTGCCAATATGCGGGAAAAGGACATCGTAGTGGATGAGAAATGGAGAGTCTGACGTAAACTCTTCAGTGCCTCTACACTGAGAGGTATGCATAAAGCATTTCCACACGAAAATAAAAGACTTCTCCCAGAGCGCGCCACACGATGTGCCTTACGCATCCAACGTTCGTTCGGTGTTCAACATCGCTATATGTTGGTGAAATGGGGTCTAAGACGTTATTAGAGAGTATACTATAAATGATTCACACTGAATATACCAACGTTTTGCAAGCCTCGGTCAGCAGTTTGCAAGAACATTACAACATTTATGTCTGACATCACCGATGTGTTGCCAAGTTACTGTTAAAAGGAGTATTTTCTATACTCAGATAGATAATAAATTAACTATTCAATCCTAATTATTGTGATGATCCATTTCACAATCATAACATAACATCACACCTATATTACCTAAAGGGGTGAGGCAGAGGTGTATGACACCCACACTTCACCTGTTATGTTTAGGTCCCATCTGATTGGGGGTAAGCTTATCGCCATCCACCGAGGACAAATCCAAAAAATGTTGAGGATTTCCTGATGGAAAAATCCCAAATAACCCTTTTGCCCGGCCCGATAAACGAACCTCTCTGTGTGAGGCCGCATACGCTAACCACTAGACCAACAGGGCAGTTATTTAAAAGTTACCATAATAAATCCTTTAAGAAGAACATCTATTCATTTACTACGGGTTAATCGTGTAAATTATGATTATTTGTTTCCATATTATGTATTCAAAATGATGAAACTAACTCGTCAAACAAGTTACGCTCACCAAACAAATCTCATACAATACCTACTGGTCCACTTTACATTACCACTTAGTCCTTGGATTATAAGTAGGTAAGCTAGAAATGTAAGAAGCCGGTGGAACTTGAATTGGTTAAGGTTGGTCATCGAACGACATAACTCTAATCTCACAATTATACTATTTCACATAATGTATTTTAAACATCTTGATACTCGTAGCAGAGCTGTCCTAGGGTATGTATACTAAAGCTAGGGGTTTCGGTGGTATTGCCAATAGGAGGAAAATATCTAGGCAAATAATTTGGGCTGCTCTACTAATAAATTTTTAAACTCCGTACTAGGGATTCTTAAAAAATATGTAAATTTAAGTTTTTTTAATCTCGATAGGTAAATTTAAGAAATATGCGTATTAAAATTAGATTACATAATATCAAAAAGCTTACTAAAGTATTTTAGACAAATAATTATAGTATTTGAAAATGAATTACTCTTCTTATTTGACTTAATATCGAAATAATTGTTATATTTTTTCATTTGAGAGAAGATGGTGCACATAGGTTTCTCACCAGCTCTTGTCATAATGCAATACCCAGCTGGTATTTGATTGATTTTAATCTGACTAAACAGTTGGATTAAAATTGCTTAGATTAATTTATTCAAATTATTGTAATGAGTATAATTTAGTTTTACTTATAATTAATTTTTATATTATTGTTTGTAATGTTTTGACGTGTTCAAGCGCTCCCTAACGCCTATGAAAATAAATAATTTGAATTTTGAATTTTGAATACCCAAGAGAAAATCGACACGATTGTTCAAGATACACCATGCAACTAGCTAAACCTGCGATATATTCTGGTAGCTACTTGTAACATAAGTTTTATATTCTAGTCACACTGATTGCACACAACTACTCGTTTACTTTTAATGTGTGGTACACAACTGACATACAAACACTTTAGACCTACGACAATGGTACCTTATTTACATATCAAAGCTGTATATCAACAAAGGCATTTCGTTCTCATGCATGTCGTCAACAATCTGCTTTGTAGGATTGACCAAAATACGGTCAATTACGTTTGAGTTGAGACACCTACTTAATTAACTACTAACTAAATAGGCTTATCAAAGTTAAGCACTTAAACACATCCAATGCTTACTTTTTTGAAGTTTCGCTTGTAATTTGTGCTATTATTTTATGGTGGTAGAGCTCTTTTGAACGAGCTCGAGGGTAAAAGTACCACCGTCTCACGTTTAACCAACCGCTAAATAGTAGTGCTCGCATTACTGTGTTCTGGTTTGTTGGTGAAATTCCTGACACATGACATGAGGCATATATTTCTATAGTTCTCAGATGAAGCGGCGCATCTACAATTGGATTAAGTGGATTTTTGATTTCCATGGCTGTAGTAAAAAAAAATATGAAACAGTTCATTACCATAGCAAAGAAATACCATAATACATCACCGTAGTATGTAGCTAGCTAGCATAGCAATGCTGGCGTGTAATGTAAGAATATGCATAAAAGAATGAACTGAAAAGGCTATCTTGACAAAGGGTTTCCTGAAAATGATTTTTAATACTTCTCCGCGGAAACATATTGAACGGTTACGCTACACTTTTTATTAAATTTTATTTACTTTAAATTATCAAATGAAATAATTATTTAACAATACTAATTTGAAGAACAACAAGCGTTTCACGTCCATGAAGGTTTTTATTAAACTTTAAAAGAAAACACGTCACCTTCAATATCGATACTATATAAATTATTCAATAGTTACCGATTACCTGACATTGGTACAGTTTTCAAGGGTATATACCTATTATATATCATGGTGAGAACTGATGGGAAATCAATTTTGAACTCATTTGTCAGGGTATTGTGGTCTACGCTCACATGAGTATGGAGTTTTATTTTATTGGAAATTGCTTTATTTACAATTAATACATGCACATTTTATGTTATTCTATAATCCAATTCTTGGGAATGTGCCAGAATTTGATCTTGGACTCTACAAAATGTTCCAAGATTTTTTATAGTTTGACGGATTTTCTTCCAGTCCACTCCAGCATCTTAACAATGAGTGCAAACAAATAAAAAAAATATAGTGTATATATCACTAGCTGACCCGACAGACGCTGTCCTGTCAAACTATGAATACTTCCTATTTGACGATATTTTGCAACATGCATTCTGTTATTGTTATGTCAAAACCCATAAGGTTATATTAAAAAAGTTCAGAGAGGCAAATCATCAGAAAAATATAAGGTGGTTATGTATTTTTTAATTTTCTAATTTTCCGCAAATTCTTTTATAAGTACCATCTCCTGACATAACAAACACAACAAAAAAGAATTAACAATATCAGTCCAGCTGCTCTGTCACGCGTGATGCCGGGACCAGGCGAAATAATGATTTTTTTAAATATATATAATAAAAATATATAGATGAGTAAAAAAGGTTGATATTACACTGAAATCGATCGTAGCTGATCAATGCACCGATCGAGTAATGTAAGGTGGGTAAGGTAATGTTGTCTAAAACAACGTCTACTAATCTATTACACCAATCAATCGATAAGTCGAACGATGACGTCGATCGATTTCGTTGTAATAACACCCTAATAGATTAGCCAAAAGTTTTCTTCACAAAACAACCGGATGACGACGACTCTTCTGCCATTCGGTCGGTCGATTAGTGTTATAGCACCCTTATAAAGATCATATATATAATAACATACACTTAACAATAAACAATGAAAAGTAATGTCAAGATTAAGTTCAGGATCATCGTAATTCGATAATATCAATGCCGCAATGTTTGCGTGCGATCCGCCATTACTGTGACGTCACTACGGCAGTTATCGTTATTATATTGTTTCAAAACAATTGCTCTAATGAAAGTATTTTATTAAAATGGTCATTCAAATTTGTAGTAAATCGTACCATTTTATTAATAATTTGAAATGATTTGAACATAATTTGCTTTCAAAACACGCTTGTTTTGTGTTGCTATTCGGTGGCCTGCTAACGGAAATTCAACTTGGTTTAGTTTCAGTTTAAAACTGAAACACATGTCAATTTCACACATTAAAAATGTCATTTTATAAACTATCGTCTTATTTATTTATACGGGGTGGATGCGACATAGCGACATTTATTGAAACCACAGCTTCTAAACATGGTAAGTATCAATTTCCACCGGATAAAAATTCTCTGGCGAAAAAAAAAAAATCACGTTCTCCGAACAATTTGAACATTGCGATCGTGCAATTTGTTCGGAAGACGTGGATTTTTTTTTCGCCAGAGAATTTTTTATCCGGTGGAAATGCATACTGGCCATGTATAGAAGCTGTGGTTTCAATAAATGTCGCTATGTCGCATCCACCCTGTATATATACTAGCGACCCGCCCCGGCTTCGCACGGGTACAATGCTGATACTAAATACACTACAGAAAAAACTGTGAACGTTGTATATTAAACACAGCGGCCCGCTCCGGATTCGCACGGGTATATAATAATAATATATTATAGCCTATGTCACTCACTGAAACAATGATTAAAATCGATCCAGTAGTTTTGATTTATTCATTACTACCCGTGGCCCGCACGCGTTAAATTAGGAGTAAAACAATTCCCCTTTCCCTATACCATGAAGATTTCCTGCTATCTTTGGAATATTCATACACAACATTTTTACTTATTTACTTTTTACATTTCTCAGCTCTATTTTTATCCCGAAGCTGACTGAGTCGAGCCTCACGCTCTATTGACGATTCTCTGTCCCTCTGAACAGGCTCGCTCCCGCGCCGCCCCGAACGGCCGATACCGCCGCAAACTCTACGTCCCGCAATTTTTAAATCTGTAATATCTTCGAAAATATTTAGGGCAATTTTGATCTACATGAAATGCACAACGTATCTAATGTATTTAATTGGATAAGTAATTATATTGTATCGTTTAAAATAGCTTGGTAAATAACCCATATTTTTTTTGTAATATGTAAAAGATAAAAATGGTTACTGTGGGTTATCTTTAGGAGATAAACATATGCTGTCGCGGACTTTTTTATTCATCTTTTCAAGATATACAATTACATAGTACATATATTTGATCTATCTCGTAAGGTTTAGCCAGCGTTTGCAATGTAAGCGCAGAAAAATATGTTTGTTACGACATCACATTACAAATCTTTAAATTTCTCGGCTTTTCTCTACTATAATATGCATGTATTATACATAAAAACCTTCCTCTTGAATCACTCTATTCATTAAAAAAAACCGCATCAAAATCCGTTGCGTAGTTTTAAAGATTTAAGCGCACATAGGGATATAGGGACAGAAAAGGCGACTTTGTTTTATACTATGTAGTGATACATAAAAACCTTCCTCTTGAATCACTCTATTCATTAAAAAAAACCGCATCAAAATCCGTTGCGTAGTTTTAAAGATTTAAGCGCACATAGGGACAGAAAAGGCGACTTTGTTTTATACTATGTAGTGAGTAGTGATTATCTTTTATTTACTTTTCATTTAAAGGCATACATTTTACACAGTCAAATATTGTGTTATTGACTATTGTGTTAAATAAAGTAATACATCAGTTATTGTGCTCTCTTCAAGTGACAAATCATTGAGGTTATGTGACAGTCAGTCTTTGTGAAGAAACACTTTCCATTCCGAGCACTTTCGCAGGTATGACGTCATGCGGACGAAAAAACCCTGACGATTGCTACTGGTGTCCTAACGATTTAGTTTATGAGATGTTCTATTGAGCGCGCGCCATACAAACGGCGTTTAATCAGAATGTAAAGAAAATCTGACTCAGGCCAAAAATTCAGCCCGAAAAGTCATATCTTAAGAGTAGTTCTTCGTATTAGCGGCATAGAGCCTCTTCTTTTTTTTAAATTAAAAGCCATTAATACAGTATTTAATCTGCGAACTTCTTAATTCTAATTAAGTAAAATAAACCTTTTAGCAAGAAATATACTAACTATAGGCACAACATAATTGACAATATGACATAAGCCGCATACGTTTCTTATCTGTTGAAGAAGATGTTCGATGTTTTGTGATCGAGATCACTTAATATTGCTCTCACTTTCTCTGTTACGTCATTCATTTACATAACACTAACCATTCCATACGGACCAGTTATTAATTTTATTGCTCTCTACATTGATGGTAGTATAGGCTACTCAAGATCATTGTTTTAGTTTTGGACCTATTTACTAACCTGGGCTCTAAATATCACAGGTCTTAATGTAACTGCTGAAGTGTGGGTGTAATACCACCAGAACGCGTTGAAGTTTTTGACACTAAATTCTACTCTTTCTCCAGTGTCCGTAGTAACCGCAGTATAAGTTAATATGCTTGCATATTAACTTATGTAAAAAAATAATGGTAACAATAAATGCTTCTGTTGATAATAAATTATGCATAGTGTCTTTGTTGTCATTATCATTATCCGTTATCCTGAAGGTGATAAACGATGAGTCAAGTAAAAGTTAGATTCTTATGTGATGATCTATGCAAAAATCAGTAAAGTTTGTAACATTCACGATATGTCTACCTGTGGCGTGGCGTGACAGCAATTGGCTGGTAACTGGCTCGTTTGTCCATTGTGGCGAGCCATTGTGTGCCACGTCACTACCGATGGCCACCGGCACCCGGCACCTCTACAATGTAACGTGATACATTCTAACACGAGACCCGACAAGTTAATGTATCGAACTCGATGCAAAACAGACATGTAAAAACTATTTAATACCTTTGGCGATTTTACTACTTGTGCCATTTTTTTAGGAGACCAATTTGTATCTGATTGTATAAAACACCATTCGAGGAGACAGGATCGGTCTAGCCATACATTTAGGGTGCCGATCGTCAGACGGGACTCTCCTGCGGGAGCTTTGCGGCCTACTTCGTGTCTGGCTTGCGGGATTTGTCGATGAGAAAAAAAAATGGTGTTTTCGCTTCCGCTAGCATAAAATCCTGGGCTCTTTTAGAATGACATCTGGGCCTTTCAACCTTAGTCCGTTCCTTAAGAGTAAGGTGTGGTTATGTGGAGTTCACCCACTTAAACACCACCGTGCACACAACCCGGGGCAGGCGGTTGTTTGGACGGGCCACTGGAACTTTATACTACTTACTTACTTCTCTATTACCATTGTTGCACATGATAAATATTTGACACAGATTCCAATAGGCATGCTATGGTTCAATATTCACCTAAGTGTAAACCAGGCATCTAAATACTGCATGCACCGTCCTATTACCGAAGTGATAATAGAAGCTTTCTCTGTACGTCTGTGTACTTTTAAGTCTCTGTTCCCTAAGGGAACACGGTTACAGGGATAACCTAATTTTAGTTACATTACCATTACTTTTCACCTTTTTACTATGTGGTAGGTAAACATCCCTCCCATCTTCCCTGAAAACTCCAAGTATCAAGGTTGTACCAAAACACTTGTTGCTTATGAGTAGCCATGGCAATCGAGATCGTTATACTCTTATGGATCATAAAATAGGAACTAGGTCAATATCTGCAGGTAAATACGACATCCCCAGAGTAACTAATTAATATGGGGACAGAACACTAGAAAAACTATTACCTTATTTACTGAACAGTTTGCCTGCAAACATTAGACATGAACCTAATAGAAATAAATACTCAAGATTGCTCAAGATATTTTTGTTAGACAACATTTGAAATATATAGTTCAAAAAAGGAATAAATTAAATTTATAAATATATAAACAAAGATTAAACAAATAAAAGAAAATAATACAGAGAACATTTATAAAATATTAATTATAAGTAAAAGATTAATATTATGATACTGTATGACTATAGTACATATTATTATAGTCTATATGACTATAGTTATATGTACCTACTTCTTTTATATTTAAAATTGTAATACACTTTCCCACAGACAAACAACGAAAGTTGTTTTGTGGAACTCTGTTTAGTATAAGTTATACTGTATTTGTTAATAATAAATAATAAATAAAATGTGATCGTTTCTTGGTAGTCTTTTAGTAAGTCCTAAATTGATATTTAAGCATTATTTCATGTCTTAAAAATATCGAATCTAAAACCATGAATTGGCTGTTATTATTATTAACTAGTTGACCCGGCAGACTTCATAATGCTTAAGTTAATAAGTAAAAGACCTGAACTTTTGTATAAAATAAATTTAAAGCAAACAAAAGAAATCCGTAATTAATAAAAAAAATGCTCGGTATGTTTTCAATCCACATAAAAATAATCTGATAGATAGTTAACAACTTTCATATTAATTCACCTTTTAAACCTTCTCTGGACTTCCACAAATAATTCAAGACCAAAATTAGCCAAAATTGGTCCAGCTGTTCTCGAGTTTTAGCGAGACTAACGAACAGCAATTTATTTTTATATATATATAAGGCTGCGATAGCTGACTGGGAGACCATAGGACTGCGAAGTCAAGGGGTCTCGGGTTTGAACCCACGGCACACACCTCTATCAATATACCGTTAAATTTCGTCTTTTCGACGATATGTGTGTATTTATCATATAAATTATCGCTCGCTAACGGTGAAGGAAAACATAGTGAGGAAACCTGCATGCCTGAGAGTGCTCAAAAAGTACTCGAGGGTGTGTGAAGTCTACCCATCCGCACTTGGCCAGCGTGGTGGACTAGGGCCTAACTCATCGTGAGATGAGGCCCGAGCCCAGCAGTGGGACATGTATTAGATACAGGGTTGCTATTATTATGGTTAATATTGCATTGCTTCTCCCAAGCTGGTTTGAAGGTACAACGCCAAAGTTTAAGAATCTCCAACTGACGCGAAGTATTTTCAACCACACTAATGGTGATTTATTGGCTAGCACCAGCTCGTTGATATATATTTATGTCTGTGATATGCCGATGACGCGTGACTGACATTTGAAAGTAAATCAGTGTACTCTGCTGTATTTTATGAGTGAAAGTGAAGTGATACTCCTTGGAGTGTTTAGTCATCACATACTTTTCATTTAGGAAGTCTAATTAATACAGATGTATATTACTTTGCTGTGTGTTAGTGGTTTTTAAGCACTTATACTTCGGTTCATCTCATTCAGTGCTTTGCTTTAGGAAAGATATCAAGAATATTCTTTTCCCACCGTGCTGGATATAAATTTACATAATGAAATGGATCACTTGAAAACATCATTCAATTGTTCTTCATGAAGCTTGCTTTATACTTTATTTAAACTGCGAGTAAAGTCGAGAGATCAAATATAAAACTGTTGATACAAAAATAATTTAATTATAGCTTAAATTTCATTATATTGTTCAAATTAAGATTAACTAGTATCAATCAGCAGCTGTGCCCCACAGGTCGTGTCGCTAAAAAGTGGTCCATGTCACTCGGATAGGGTCTAGCATCCTATCAAAGAAGGTATATATATAAAGATACCTTCTTTGATAGGATGCTAGACTCTTTAAGAGGTCCCATTTTTTTAACCGTTTCTTAGTATAAACTAAGAAACGGTTAAAAAAATAGGAGCGCCAGGACTTAAATCTGTGACCTCCGGATACCTTCTAGCCGCTTTACCAGCTAAGCTACGGTTTCACCTGGCCAGGGCCTGAAATTTCTCATCTGTATGTAACGTCATTATGTGACGTAAGGTATCTTAGGAATTGGATATTATCCTTACAAACAAATTATATACCTATTGTACTGCTATAGTTACATCGTAATACAGTTCGTCTCTGCTGTAATGTCGCACACGCAACTCATGCCCTTGACTCCTGGCTCCTGCACCAATAATTGCATTGTATAACAACTACGAGGATATGTGGTCTACGGCTCTACGCTATTAGGGCACCCGCAGAGCACAGACTTTTGATCGCATGATAGTTGACGGACGCGGCGACGACGGACTGTAAAGCGCGCATTGACAACTAAATTATAGTTTGAAGAAAAGAAAAGTTAGGATCACTTGAAAATTTAAACTTCTGTCAATCAATTATTTATCGACCGTATTTATATTTCCAGGTGGTTCTAAAAAAAGCTGCTTGTTAATTACCCGTTAACGATTCGCTCTTACGTACGTCTCACCCTCCCTTTTTGATTTTGTTGAAACTCACGGATCAACGTCGGGTTCGGCAAAAAATTTTGGTGACAACTTATAGTCTATCAAACGCTTTTAATAAGCCGACACAAATCGGTATAATATGTGCGCTTTCATGCATTTTTACACGTATTAAGAGCCAGACAAAACCTTTGGGCGATCGAAAGTCTTTGGTCCGCGTGTGCCCTAATTGTTGTTGCACTAAAGTGACACACATGATTTATAGGGCTAACTGCATGTTACTGTACGCAAGGTTTATTGTTTGCTATTCTTCCTTCTTAGACCAGGGTCGATAATTTTAAAACAAAAAATAATAATAGTAGGATGAAACCCATTAGAAAAGGAGGAGAATATTATAAAAATTAAAGGAAAAATAATTTACGGGCGATCTGAGGTCGGGAAGGGGAAGGGGAGGGGGTTAAGGGTAACAAACGGTTTTTCTCGATTTCCGGCAAAACTAAAAGTCCTATGGAAAAAGTCGAATGGCAAAGTTGTTGGTAATAAAAAGATCTAAAACTTTTGTTTTTACACTTTTTTTCATATAACCTCAAAATGTATGTGAAAAATTCAAAAAACCAAGCTTTTGGTTTTTTATTTTTATCTTTTACAAACAATTTTTTTTTCACGAAATTACGCTTTAATTTATTTGATTAGAAATATATTTTTTTTTTCACCTTATTTTGAATGAATATCAAAAAAGCACCCTAATTTTCGATCGAAAATTCACCCGTCAAAATATCAGCTTTTTCAAAAAGTTGGTATGTTTTCTGTTCGCAGAAATCTTTACTTTCCGGTGGTGAAAAAAAAAAAATGTTACTATAGTATTTTCACAGAAAATGCAAAACCAAAATCGAAAAAAACTATTAATATATAATTAATTTAACAATTTTGAGCTATTAACAAACAAATAAGTTAATTAAAATTATATTTTATCAATGTAACATGTAATCTTACGTTTTTTGAGTAATTAAAGTGGATGGAGGATGCCTATACTCTACAAAATATTACATCGTTTGTTGACTGGTCGTCAATCTGAACTGACCTAGGATCAACCTATGACCTCGTACGGTGCAATCTTTTTAGAATGTTACTCTTCATTGAACCAATCTCTGATGATTTGGCCTCTCCTCTCTACTAACCTTCCCCATTTATTATGTCATGCACAAGAGCATTTTCAAATGCACGAAAAATGCCCGGAATAATGTGTATATAAGTAGGTCTTTCCCGTGAGGTTGACAGCAGACATTAGATTTTTTATTGTATAAGTAAGTAAGTCCATAACTGAGAAAGATGTATGAATCATACGTGTCCTTGTTTTTACAACTGTCCTAGATGTGGGTACCCCAGCCTAGTTATGTCATGTTACGCTTAAATCTCAGTCTGCTCGATTCCTATTCTAGAAGAGTCGAGTGCTGAGCTGGTACAGGCGCCGAGGGGGGCATGAGGGGGGAATGGTCTGATTGGATCATTGAGCAATTGCCGCGTCGCGATTGGATTGCGGCATGCTAGAGTGACACATGCTCTGAATTCTTCTTTTCTCTTTTTTTTCCCATTAAAAAAATCCTACTTTGATATTTTTTTATTGTATTGTTTCGTATATCCAGTATCTAATAATTGGCTAGGTTTTATTGCTGTATAGTTTTGATTACTATGTTATAACATGACATGTCTTCTATTCAACACTTGAAAGAAGTTAAAGTTCGCATCGGAAAGTTCATAAACCCACTTTTTTCATAACGTTTTTTTATCAGTATCACTTAAATTAATTGCATTCCATACTGTCTACAGACAACAGAACGCAGTTTGCTAAATATTTATAACCACAACAAACAAGGAAGCTAAACAGAGGGTAGTTAAAATTAATCTATGGAATTATCCATACATCATCCGTTGACGAGACAGCTAAAAGAAGAACTATTTTTGCCGAACGAAGTCTAGCAAACACGCAAGCACATGCCTTTATAATAACGAAAAGTGTTGATACTAAGGTAGCATTTTTAATGGCCAAATTTCTTTGGTTCGAAATACAAACTATTTTTCATAATGTAAATGTAAATTACTTTATTTTCTGGCATTGAGCTGTCTACGGGTAAACTGTTTACCTACTGAAATTTTAGACTTCCGTGACATGAAAGTTTTATAACTTGAGGCAAATTATTGTTCCTTAAACTTAGATAATTACTATTATAAGAAAGCGTATTTTAGCAACCTTAAACTTGACATAGGTGTGCTTAATAAGTGTAATATAATTACATTAATTACACTGTGTGGGTTGATTTAACACGAGTAGTCCGACTGTACCTTCCTAAAATGGGCATACACAGAGTTGATATTAGTGATAGAGCTTTTACAAATGGAACATAGCATCACGAGGTTCAGCACCCACGCTTCACCTATCATATTTAGGTCCCATGTCAGTAATTCCTATAGGAAAAAGCCCATCTCGCACTTCTGCCCATTCCATGGATCGAACCAGAGTCCTTAGGTGAGAATCTATACTTCAGCCAACGAAACGAGATAATTTTCATGATTTACAATTATAAACCCAATTTGCAGGTCATAAAGTTTCATTCCTATTGCAATTGACAGTGTTTAGGACATTTTTGACAGTTTTTATTATACGAAAATCAACTAAATTTAAAAAGCAATAGAATTTATAATCGTGTGATTTGTAATAACATAAATTTATCTTGTTTCGTAGGCTTTGTTATAGTCATTGAATTTACCAATTTGTATTATAACATCCTATTACTCATAGCCGGAAGTTTTGTAATTGTGTGTATTAGAGAAGGGACCACAACCTTACCAGTGAGTGGTCTAACTATGGCCGAGGTCGAACAGCCACAAAGATCTAATACCATTCAAATGATTCATATTATTACCGGTATAATTATAATTCGAACTGCATAGACTTCATTATAAGAATTACTACAAGTTTCTCGCAATTAATGCGTGGAAAAATTTTAGATGATGTCTACGTCGTTAATGTAAAAAAGCTACGATATACGTATTGCTATATTATTATCGAGCATTTGAAATCACATTACCTACAGTTTTATTAAAGCGATTATTACGTTTTATTAAATTTTAATTAGGATTGTTGTAAAAAATAGTAATAACGATGAAATTAATTAACAGTCTTAGTAACAACCAAAGAGATAATCCGAACAGAAATAACAAAATTACAGCCAACTATTTTACGTATCACTTTTGTCCAATTGCATTTTATGGGCCATTTATAGAGCCGAATATCTGAGAATTCTAGATCTCAATGTATCATAGTCATTGAATTAACTTTCTAGGTGACTAAAGTTAAATTATATAACAGTTTTAATAGTAGTGTTAGTTCGGTCAACAACTATTTGGTTCAAGTAAATGACCACGGATGCCCTGGTCAGGTCCAGTATTTACCTAACCAGGGCATCAATACAACGATATCATTACTTTAAAAATGTTCCACAATATCATCACGTGTGTTACCCAGTTAGGAAGCTGGCTGGTTCCTTACAGCATGGCGCTGACAAATTGTTCATTCGCAAAAGTCAGCATAACGATTGGACGCACGTGAAGACCCACGTATTGTTATTATTTATTCAGTAAGGAAAGTTTTGTTATTATCAATGGACAGGATGGTTGGTTTAAGAACTGGTGGTCACGATGTGCCAGAAATAGCCTAGGACTGTATGTACATAATAATATTGAGACATCCGTTACGGGGCAACAAAATATGTTGTCATTTCGTTGCGAATTTAAATGCTGTGAATCTCACATTCAATGTGTGTGTTTGATAGTGATACACAATTTTTCACGTTATAGTTGCCATTTATGTTTTTCCTTTACGTGGTCCTTGACTGGGACAATCCATTTAAAGTATCATATGAAACAGAACACCTATTCATCATCGAATTAAAATGATTCCTAAAGTAATATCTGTCTTCCATTCTTGCATATTGGCTTATTAAGGAGCCACCCACCCAGGCATTGGTTGTAATAAGTTCACGTCAACATTGGGATTCCCCGACTGCCCCAGAGAAGTAGTTACCTAATGGGTAGTGAAAGTTCACTTTAATATCTAAATTTATCATCTGCCGCAATTGGAGATCGTCGATGCATCAAACCATGTTATAAATGTCTTGAGACGTAGTAGGTCACTAATCAAAAAGATCCGGTAGTTAATTAATTTCATTACAGATTTGGTCTGACTGTATCATTGTTTTGAATAATTATGTCTCTTCTACGGGATCTACACTTGGCTGTAACTTGTTTATTTATATGTTTTATAGAAGTCAAAATTCAATACCTCACTCAATAATCTATGGATGATCTTTGTATAAATTCGAGCTGTATGATTTAATTCGAGGACGTACAAAATGTACTTAGTAATGTAATAAAATAGTATTCAACAGTAGTAATTTCTTCTAACAGCATCTTAGTCAGTACCGTAGTTAGTTAGAACAATCTCATCTAACTATGATGTTGTGAAACGATTGTCAAATGTGGCTCAAGGATGCCTGCGCCGGCGCAGAGCCTGCTCACGATTGCAACCAATGCAGCCAGGTCAACCAAACTAAACGCTTAAAAATTACTTATATAATTGACATGCATACGTACATGTATATTATATTACATACAGGACTTTGTATAAGGGGTGGGAGGTCTACCTACTGCTGAAACCAGTCTCTCACAAAAAAGTTTTGGATCTATATAACCTGTATTTTTTAATTATTTTGTTATTGTACTACCCTGAACACCTTTGTGAAAGAGAAATAAACGAATTTTTATCTTATCTTTATATCAAAATATGGTTTAGGTAAGGCGGTAATATATACTTACATGCATACTTAAAATCACGTCTTTATCTCATAGGGCTGGCAGAAACGATGAAATGCCAACAGAGGAGGATGGAATCGGGTTGTTAAACGGAACCAAAATTTCAATTTAACGTTTTGTTCCGCCCAGCAGCAGCAGATGATTCACATTGAATGCAGAATTATTCTTAATTTAACAATTAAATAACGTGAAATTAATGATTTAACGAGGTAATGGCAATCTGGACCGTTAATTGTGGTGAACGATTACGAGACTCAACTGACAACTCAATCTAATGAGGCCTATTAGATGAAGATTAAATTTTGGATGTGATACACCACAGATACCACCACCACCCTTCTGGGTAATATAGGCGTGATGTTGTTATACGCGACTAACCCTCGATTCATTACAAACCTGTCTATACTACCTAATATTTTATAGTGACACGGTTACTCTTCGTCAAATCTTATGAGGATACACTGTTACTTCCATTCCTGCCACTGCTACTTCCCAAGGTCATTACCTGGTTGCACCGCTTGCATTGTGAAACACGTAATCAACGTATATACCCATCATGTTGAAACACAACATCCTCGCGAAGCAGGTGTTCCGGCGACACAACCGTTCATAATTACCTTAATGATGACATTGTCAAACTATTAGTCGAAATAATTGGAAGCACAGATGTGTATTATTATAGAGTAGTATGTTCTCATCAATTTTAACATTATGATGGGGTTCCGATGTCGCCGTTCCTTTTTACCATGACTTTATTAACGTTAACGTGAACGGTGTGAACTGTGAACTCCACATATTATTACAGACGTCTACATAAATATATAGGTTACTGGGTAGCTTCATTTCCTTGAGATATCTTAAGCTTAAGCTCCCCAGCTTTTTTCCCAATTACAATGGGGTCGGCTTTAAGATTAAGATTAAAATTAATCTAAGCCCCGGTTATTCAAATCATTGTAATTAGTATAATTTAGTTTACTTATAATTTATTTTTATATCATTTGTTTGTAATATTTTTTATTTTGTAGTCGGCCTATGAAAATAAATGATTAGAATTTGAATTTTAATGGATTTATCCGAATAACATTGTTTTCAAGATACCTTCAGGACCGTTACCACAGAACATTTACTATTGTGTATTTGTAAAAGTATTAGTTTGTGTCATGTTCGATCATCATCGCTCGAGTCTTTACCCTATTACATTTGGGTCGGGTTCGAGTCTACCGGATTTAGCTGAATATCTATGTACCTCCTAGTTAAGACTAGTTGTCAGACTTTCAGTCTAGTCTCTGACTACCCTTAACGACTGCCATAGATGTTAAAATGACAACCGGGACCGACGGCTTAACGTGCTTCGAGGCACGGAGAAAACTCGTTATGTTAAAGATGGTCACCCATCCACGGCCGGCCGCGGTTAGCATTGCTTAATCTGCAAGATCGATCGGTCCGATATATACATTGAAAAATTTCCAAAGTGCCAAGGCCAATTTCACGGCAAGCGACTCTACAACTTACTTAGATACACTAGATCATTAAGTGAGTCAGTAATTTAGCACAACTAACCATAGTGTTTACTCGCTAGTTAGTATAGTTAGTTAGTTTCCAAGTGTGGCATCAATGCAGTGCGATGGCGGTGGAACTAACAAGCGTAGAAAGCGGGGAGCGCGCATTTTCCACAGCGCGTCGTGAGACGACTCTGTTACTTTAAAGGGCTTTGACATCTAGATTTATTGTACGGCATTTTAATTACATCAACCTATTTCTTGTTGGTGGAAGTATGGGTGATATACGGATAGTGATCCGCTCTGCCATTCTCTCTTGGGTGATATCTGGTTATGTTAAATTTATATTTCTTTTTATTATTCTACATTCGCAATACTGAACATTCTAGATATCTTCGGATCCTGGTCTTGAATTCTTGTTTGATTTGAATCGATTATAGAAAAATCTTGTGTAATTATTTAGTTTTTAATCATCTCGTGGCTTGTAAGTATTGCAATAAGTGGCCTGAATCATTTAGATCAGCAATTAAGTTAATCCGCTTTTTGTTAACACTAAGCTTACGAAGTCACATACTTACCCTAGTTTTATGTAACTATCATATAATTAACTTCAACCATGCATATCAAAAGTGTAGCAAAGAAGTAATTAACATTTCCTGAAATCTGTATCGGTAGGAAGTAAACTGCAGTGGCGGAAACAGGTGCAGAGGTGCATGAATCACGAATGCAAAGTCAAGGCCACAGAACAATAGAACAAAGATAGAATAGACAAATATTCATGCAGTAGACACCTCTACCTCGAAAACAGACAATAATAAGTGGCTTAGAACTGCTTGTGGGATACTTTAAATATTTTCCGATCGGAGTAGCTGCATTACAGTTTTTGTATGCGTATTTGCCATAGCTATCTCCTGTCATGTCAATGTCAAGTTTTGTCAACCTTGGAAATATCAATCGAAAATATTCTTTGTTAATTTAGTTGCTGTTTGAATATGAGCAAATAAATTAACTAATGGTCTGTTTTTTGCGCCGACTTTTGATGAAGTAGAAGTAAGGATAAAAGTACGTAAGAGCATCTTTAGGCTTATACAAACATTGCATTAAGCTACTATAATTTGTTTTCTTTGATGTGCGCATACGCATCGATTACCACCGCATCGATCGATAATGTTTGATGATCGCTTACTTATCTAGAGCTAACCATTCTTCTCGTGTTTGATGATCGCTCACTTAGAGATATTTTATTCTATGTTCATTCGTGTTGTGGTTGGTCATCTCTATCAACTTAAATAGCTCTGATTGCCGGCTCAATAGTGGTTTGAACGGTCGTGCTGCTTTACTTACTGAACAATTTAAATAAGATATTCTATTAACCTCCTATGCAACAACAGCCATTATCTTTACCATCAAACTGCAACACAATAGCAGCAATTCTCACCCTATTTAGCAACTGGTGAATCTTCAAAGTACTCTGATCGATAGAAAGAAAGGTATTTGCCACTAGGACCTTCACTCGTTTTTTTATAGCTGGAATAAAAACCGGAATGGGATTGGTGTCGCCATTCATATTCTCCGTGACTACAACTCAGCTGACAATAGACTAACGCATGCTGGGTTAGTTAAGACCTACTCCTCATAACACAAACGCTGTCATGCACAGGCTGTACTGTCACTAGACTAGTGACATTGTGTCTCACTCGTAAGCCAGGAGTCAGAGCTCTGAGTGTGTCTGATGATGTGTCAAACTTGACTTATTCATAATGGCATGAATTACTCCAATTTACAACGCTATCTTCGTCTTGGTTTTTCACCTTATTAGAAGCAAACATACATACATACATACAAACATATACACACAAAATCACGTCTTTATCCCTTGGGGGTGGGCAGAGACAATGGAACGCCATGTGGAAGCATTTCCTTGTAATTCTAGGAGCTTCTTACCTCAATAAATCTGTCATATTCAATGTCCAAGGGCCTACGTCAATGCGTTACACAACATGCCAATGGAGGCTAGGATTATGTTAATGCAATAAACCGGCCGCGAGCGAGTTCTTGGTTACCCATATTACGTCTACGTCTCACTGCCGCCGAAGCCGTCCAATGTTACTAGGTCTGTGGCTTGTTTTATCACTCTTGCTAAACTAGGCTGGAAGGTCCCGTTTTTTAGGGTTCCGTAGTACCTACAAGGAACCCTTATAGTTTCGCCATGTCCGTCTGTCCGTCCGTCTATCCGAGGCATAGCGACGAAACCGTTGGTGCTAGAAAACTGAAATTTTGCATAAACATGTATGTTAACTATACAAAGAAAGTCGTAGAATAAAATTTGGAAAAATATTTTTTTTTTCGGGGAGCTCCCCTACATGTAAAGTAGGGATGTTTTTTTTTTGTCACCTACCCCATAGTGTGGGGTATTGTTAGATAGGACTTTTAAAAACGTTTAGGGGTTGCTAAGACAGTTTTTTGATTTAGAGATCCGTTTGCGAGATAATTAACTTTAAAGAGCAAATTTTTGTTCGAGTAGAGCGTCCCCCCCCCCCTCTAAAAGCTAAACTACTGGATCCCAAAATCTGAAAAAAATTGTGTCGGTAGTACATGTAATGAACTTTAAAGGAAAACTATAGCGGATAAGTTCACTTCATTAGTTCAAGAGTAATTGGGGTCCAAAGTGTAAAATGCAGTTACTTAGAATAATTCGTGCAAATTACAAAAACCTTTGAAAGTAATGACTTGTATGAAGATGTTACTTGTTTAATACAGATAGTAAATCCCTTTTAAGTCGAAATATGTTGTTACGACTAGCTACGGAACCCTACCGCGCGTGGCCCGACACGCACTTGACCGGTTTTATATTACTTCGCGTATGTAGCGATCGGCCGTGTAATCCACTTGACAGTGACTATGTCAAAGATTGCAGATGCGTCGCTCCAACTAAAAGCTACAATATTATACCCACATTATACCTTATGTAACCACCTGATTGAACCACAAAACCGCAACACAGAAGTGAAAGCACTACTGTTTTGTGGCAGGTTAAAGGTGAGTCAAGGGTGCTTCCTCCCTAGGGTTAGTCCACAAGAGCCCTTAATCTTCAGCCCATATAAGAATCTTCCATTCTTGCAACTAAATAGGAAACTAAATGCAGTTGCATATTTGTTAGTAAAGATATTCTGTTTGGTAAATGTTTGCTGTTTGACTAGCAAATAAGTGAAACTCACCAAGCGGTGGAGGTGCAAACTAAACATCCTCTGCAACTATTCCTGTGTAAACAAACGTATTGTCGGATGGTTAGTTCTTGATTACGAACTAAGTGTCAGGTGGAGTATGATTTTCCCATACAAACGTAATGCCGCAATCATTTGTGATTCAAGCGTATTTACTAATTATTATTACGTTATTTCCATGACAGTATTAATCTTGGTACTAATTTGTTGATAAGAACATTATAATCTACATGAATTAATGTTTAAGAGAATTGAATTTCATGTTTTTTACAGCGTCATATTTTTATCATATTTATTCTGTATTGTAAAATTTTACATCTGTAATGTTTTTTGAAGAAAAACATAGTTTGGCATTTACATAATAAAAATGCAAAAATTATTAAGTTTTCATTCATATGTTCTGGAATTAGGACAAATTTTATTTGCGTTTACAGTTTGAACGACCAGTAGTGCTGTCTCGCGAGATATAGCACTAATTCGTCTGCCGCACTCTTATAAGGGTCGATCGCGGCGTCGCTCGCTTAATCGATTGAATGACTTAAACTCTTCTGCCAATCGGTCGTCGATGGACGTTCGAACGACTGGGGTAATAACACCCGAAGAATGGTTTTTTTCTGCGTGTTGCCAGCATTTACCTAACTTTTAATCCGTCGACTTATAACAAGTCTAAAGACTTACTAAAATTTAATTTAGCTATAGATATAGCAGTGGCAGCCTGGCACGAAATGATCGTGCGAGTGGATAGGCCGCTGCCGCTGGCGATCGCAGGACATAGCAGTTAGCGCCTTTGTCGTCCACTCAGCGCCCATTGTGTTGCCTGGATGCCTAGCCCAGTCTGCTGTCCCACTGTAGGTAGACTGAGTGAATGATCTAACCCTTAGAATATTCTAGATGCCCAAATACTTTGTTATAAAGTCGGAGACGAATTATTTTCGGATGCTTCTGAATGATTATTGACAGAACAAATTTAACGTCTCTAGGTTTATGAATAGAGAAAAAGAAATGCATATTATCATAATTCGTAAACAAACGCGTTATAGTTGAAATTCTGCAAATTAAAAATTATAATATAACTATAGTTATGTGTTGTTATATACGTATAGATAAAATAACCCAGAATGGTGTGGCAAAGGTATACAACACTCACACATCGCCTGTTATGTGTAGGTCCCATAGGATAGAGGGTGAGCCTGCTATCCAACGGGCACAATTTCAATTTGCTATTGTAAATTGCTTGACGAAAACACACGAAAGTTCTCAAATAACAGTTTGCCCGAGCCGGGAATCGAACACGAGACCAAGGGTGAGAGGCGCATACGCTAACCAGCAGACCATCAAGGCAGTAATAGAAACAAATAAACATAATTTTACAAAAAAACAAAACCGACTTCAATTACAAAAATTGCACTTTAAAAGTAAGACTAAATACTTAAATAATATTTAAAGTCTCGCCTCATCTGTGTATAACTTGAAAGGATACGGTAAACGGCCTTAAGTTGTCAATATTCAAAGAAAATCCCCGTACTCCTAAACGTTAAGGAGTTGCACCTTCCAGCATTAACTCAGCAACATGAAATTACTGCTAGATGAAAATATTCGAGTAGCTTTAGGTAATATGGGTACGAAAACCTCCTTTTCTTAATCGATAAAAAAGCAAATATTTACTTGTTTATAATATTAATAGGTATATAAAATATTACATTCAATATATTATATCCGAGTGCAGAAATAAATCATCAGGGCAAAACCCTCAGTACTCGCTCTGCCTTGACTTTGACGTTGAGCCACATTCAGGTTGAGTCGGTTAATGGCATTACGCAACGAGGTCGATGACCGCTGATACCACTTTCACCAGCTTTACTGCTGTAGGAACCTGCTCAGATTCCAGATGTAGGTATATAACTTAATAGGAGCGGACATCCTCGTGTTTATTACGGAAGTTTAATAATTCATTAAATATAAATTTTTGAGTCGTACGAAGAAAAAACATACAACAACTTAAAGCTGGACTTCAATAAAGAAAGTATTGTTTAAGAAAGTGTTGTTGTTGTACCTACTGCATTGGCCGATCTGAAAGTCCCTTAACATACATAGTTTTAAGTACCTATTTCTTTGTATGTTTTTTACAAATTTGATGTGCAAATAAAGTTTTCTCTATCTATCTATCATACTTCGAACTCAGGAGCCATTGACACGATAAGAAGAAGAAGTAAAAGTATTGTGCCCACTTTTTTTACTCAAAAACACGCGTTTTGTGCTATCTAGTTAGTTAATCTACAGATCTTTAAAAGTGAATTGTAGATTTCTTATCTTCAATGCGTATGGTCAGGGTTTTATTTGGTTAAACAGAGCTTGATTTCGCAAATAGATCCTCTTTATTCTAAGTATACTAATAGGCAATTTAGACGGTTGCTCATAAAAACTAATTGCTCGCAAAATGTGGAGCCGCTTTCATGTTTCGTAATATATTGTTTTTTTGGCATGTTGTTATTAAAAAAAGAAAGCTCAATCACAAACCGATGATTTAGATCTTGAGTAAAAACTGGTTGCCAGAACTTGATCATGTTACTACTTTTGTACTAAAACATTTACCATTATATCAGTGCGTGAAGTGCGTCCAATTGATAGAAGATGGTGAACTATAGGCCATAGAAATTCTAGATAAGCTGCTACGTCAAAGAACTATGCTATAATGCGTCCGGTAACATTCACACCCACCACCTTTTTGAAAGATCCCATGTGATAAGGGGTGTTGCCATCTACCGTTCACAATTCTAGACTCCATGCTTGACAGAAAAAGCCCAAATAATACTTTTGCCGATCCGGGCTCCTAACCCGACAACTCACGATGAGCGACTTGCAAATAATACCTACCGCTTGACCACGAGGCGGTATTAATATATACTTACGTGTAAAATTGCAAGCGTTATTTTGTATTTGCAGTGACGAGAACGACACGGAACGTCTCTTACGGCAGCTGAGCAGGATCAACCGGCCGCTGGGTGTCACCTTCCCTCAGATGGTCAAGCTCATGAGCCAGTGCCAGCAGGTAATGTATTCACTGCTACTACAGATCAATTATGGAATGCATTGTGAATTAGTTTTAGACCTATAAAGTTAAGAACAGGCCTAACGCCTTACCACGCGATAAATGTGATGATACTTTCTGGTGGCACATTGGTGCCACACCAAGCGCGTAGAGATTTTGTCCGTTATTCGTTGTCCCGTGAACATCAAAATGCCTCATTGTGTGATGAAATATTGCACAAACTACCAAAAGAGACGCAACAAATAACACTTTCGTATTTAATATCACTGCCAAGTTACAATTCCGCGATCCTTTTTAATTTGAAAAATTCGTTAGTACTCTCTTAGCTCCTTACCTAGTTCTCTAGATGAAGCATCTCAGAGTTCAAATTCAAACACATGCCGCTTTCGTGTGTTTGAACAATTACTTGCAGAAACTGTTATGTTCAGGCTAAAAAAAATCGCACAACGATGAACAACTGTCTGTATCTGTAATATTGGTATTCCAATAACATAACATAACATCACGTCTATATTACCCAGAAGGGTGTTGCAGAGGTGTACAACACGCTTCACCGGTTATGTTTAGGTCCCATGGGATAGGGGGTGAAATTGCTGACAGAACGTTCACAAATTAACACTGCCCGATCCGGTAGTCGAACCTGAGACTTCGGGGTGAGAGGCGCATACGCTAACCACTAAACCATCGAGGCAGATTCCAATAAGTGCACTCAATATTCTCAACAATGGCAAATTAGGTATTTCTCTTACTCGCATGCACTCAACGACGCGGTGACGGTAATGAGGCATTTCTGAACAATACACAATTTGCGAACAATCTGTACACACGTGCTTCTCCGAAACGAGACTAACTGCCAGCCGCGATTTTACCTGACCTCGTGTGTTTGTAACAAAGTCGCAAGGGTAATCTTAGGCTCTTGGATTTATGATGAAAGGATTTGATTACTAGTCGGATAATAGTGCCGCAGACGCCGCAGTTTCACTATCTCTACAATTTGTAGAGAGAGAGTACAGGAAACAATAAGTCTGCTAATAATCTTACTCATTCTAATATTGAGATATATTAGCGGATGAATGGAAGGAAATTATGCGGATATAGACATAGACTAGACTTCACACACCCTCGAGCACTTTTTTTAGGCATGCAGGATCCCTCACGATCTTTTTCTTCACCGTTAGCAAGCGATAATTTATTATGATAAATACACTTATATCTTCGAAAAAACGAATCATAACGGGGTTCGAACGCCAGATCTTTGACTTCACAGTCCTACAGTGTCCTACTCTGCTATCGCTGCTTACGAGTATTACGTATAAAGTAAATTACAAAAATGTAGATAAATTCGTACTTATTTATTAATAAATTATATAATATTATTTATTCCTGGCATTCTGGTATGAATCGCGAAAGTAAACTGATGATCTTAATCGTGAAAATGATCTCGTTTCGCGCTTTTCCAGAGCTAATTAGTTACAGGCAACATCACGTTAATTGCATGAGAAAATATTACAATAGAAAGGTGTCACGTTTCCTACCACCAATATGCTTATTTAGAACCGATCAAAAGCAAGCAGTGTATTAGTGTACTGTCTTATTTTCGTTCTTTCTTTAAAAATCCAATACCTGTTTTATCTTTTTACAAATGACTTATCTCAGGACCTCTGTGCGTGGTTCGGTCCTTATTAGCTAAATACCTTGTTAAAAAAATAATTTATTCGCTCACCACAGTATTGGGTTGCACTTGCAACAATATAATATATATCATCTATCTATGATATTAATTAGATTATAGGTGCATGTGTATTAAGTGTTCAACCTGTATTTTAACCACCATTTTTTTTTTTTTTTTTTTTTTTTTTTCGCGGGGAAATGCATTTACGCATACCAACCCCACCCGTGGGGGGGACGGGCAGAGTGGCATGTGGGACTCCCGTGCCTACGATGTTAAACGGCACAGAATACCCACTAAAACCCCGCGGTGTGCCCTCGTCGCCGAAAGATGGTGGGTCGGCGAGCCCCGGATCGATATTATATCCACAGGGCTCGCCGCGGCGACCGTGCCCAGTCCGACCTCTGACCGGGCACCCGACTCTAAGTCCTCCTACTCCCGTAGCGACGCCCCGGGCACACCCAGGGCGTCACTCCGTCGCGGAAGGCATCAGCGGGCGGCGGAAAACCCCCTCCACCGCCCGCGGCCTCGCTTAGGGCGGCATTAGGCTCGCGGCGTACGCGCGCCTTCGCCGCCCAGCTCGCCGGCGGCGGAGCGGATCAGCCAGGAGTGAGTCCTCCCTGATCCGCTCCGCCGCCTCCTTCTGCGAGATGACGTCCTCACAGAAGGATGCGACCGCATCCCACGACCTCGCGCTGCTCATTGCCGCGACCACAGCCGGCAGCGAGAGGTCGTTCCCAATGACCGCGGTGAGATCCCGGCGCTGCACCTCCCAAGCAGGACACTGCTCGAGAGTGTGCTGCGCCGAGTCCTCACCGCAGTCGCAGTGGTGGCACATGGGGCTCGCCTCCCTCTTCAGCCTGTGCAGGTACTTCCCGAAGCAACCATGCCCGGTCAGCACCTGCACCAGCCTGAAGGAGAGAGTCCCATGCTGCCGCCCTGCCCACTCCTCGAGAATCGGCCGGAGCGCCTCCACGGTGCGAAAACCAGCACGTGGAGCCCCCAGCCGATTCCCCCACCGGACCATCAGCGTCCGGTGGGCCTCCTCCCGCCACGCACGCAGCTGCTCGGGCATGGGGACAGAACCCTCAGCCCGAGCAGCCGCCCTGCGCCTGTACACTTCGGCGAGCACTTCCGCATCCAAATCCCACGGGGGTGTTCCGGCCAACGCACACGCTGCGTCGGTCGACACCGTGCGGTATCCACGAATGGCCTTGACCGCCAGGACGCGCTGCGGTCTCCACAACCGCGCCCTGTTCCCGGCGGACAAGGCCTCCGCCCACACGGGTGCGCCGTACAGTGCCATTGACCGTACCACCCCCGCGTAAAGCCGTCGACTGGCGACGCTGGCGCCACCCACGTTCGGCAAAAGCCGACCGAGAGCGGCAGCCACGCCTTCCAGCTTGGGCACCAAAATGCGGAAGTGCTCGTCGAAGCTCCACCGCCTGTCTATCACTAGGCCCAGATATTTAAACTGGGCCTCGATCCGTACGAGGACCGAGCCGACGGTAATCGAGGCGCCAGCAGGTGGCCCGCGACGAGGCCCGTGAAACATCACGGCCTCAGTCTTGGCAGGGGCCACCCTAAGTCCCAGCGCCTCGATGCGCCCGACCACTTGGGACACACCCACTGTGGCCAGGCGTGCCGCCTCCTCGGAGTTCCGACCCCGGGCCGTGACGAGCGTGTCATCCGCATAGCAGATGACGTCTAGGCCCGGGGGGAAAGCCCCACGCAGCACCCAGTCGTAACCGATGTTCCACAGGAGCGGCCCTAGGACCGATCCCTGTGGGACACCGCACGACATGGGCCTGCGGAGCATTGCTCCGTCTCGGTCCTCGTACAGAACCCCCCTGCCTTCGAGATAGTCGGCCACCAGCCGCATCAGGTAAACCGGCACTCCATGGTACCGGAGTGCCTCGCTGACGCAGCTGAATGGCAGAGTCCCGAAGGCGTTGGCGATATCTAATGATACCGCCAACAACACCCCTCCGCCGGCGACGGCCGCCTCCGTAGCAGCCCTCAGGCGCAGGATGGCCCCGATCGTCGAACGTCCAGCACGGAAACCGTACTGGGCATCCGACAGACCCGGACCAACCTCATCAAGATGCCGGACGATACGGGTAGCAATGACTCTTTCGAGCAGCTTTCCCGCCTCGTCCAGCAACACGATAGGCCTGTAGGCCGCCACGGTGTCGGGCGGCCGTCCCGGCTTCGGGAGGAGAACCAGCTTCCCCGCCTTCCAGCAGTCAGGGAACCGTCCGGACGCCAGGCACACGTCGAACAGTTCCCTGAGGCGATCCCCCATGTGGTTGAGGACCAGGGCCAACACCCGTCCGGGTACCCCGTCGGGCCCGGGGGCGGTGTTCTTGGAACGCATCCGAAGAACAGCCGCCCCTACCTCCGCATCCGTGACGGGCGGTGCACTGAGGTCGGCCTCCCGGTCGTCGGTCTCTGCGACCATTGCCGGGGGCGTGTGCTCCGCCCGTTGCGGGAATAGGCCCTCAACCACCTCTGCGAGGAAGCTGGGTTGGAGAGTCTCCGTAAGGGGGGCGGCCCGCGAGCGTAGCTTGTTCAGCGCAGCTCGGTAGGGGCGGCCCCAGGGGTCACGATCGAGACCCTCCAACATCTCCTGCCGCGCCTCCTCCTTGGCGCGGCAAATGGCCAGCTTTAGGGCGCACACCTGGTCGATGTACGCCGCGTAAAGCCGGTCCTCCATCTCGACGTCGCGAGGGCGACGTCGCCGGCTGCGGCCGTAGGACCTCCGCGCCGCAAAGCACGCAGCGCGAAGGGAGGCTAGCTCCGGGGACCACCAGTAGACCTCCGTCTTCGGGGACCAACGCTTGGCACGGGGCATGGCCGCATCGCAAATCTGCGTAATCGCATCGCGAATGCGGCCAGCCGCAGCGTTGGCTCCTTCAGACGAAGGCGGGGAGACGAACCAATTGGCAATAATGGCCGCCTCCTCCAGCAGATCCCCGTCCATTCGCCCCACAGCCCACCGCGGAAACGCGCTGCGACGTCGAGAGGGAACGTGACCCCTACTGGGGTCCTGGGACCGGGAGAGCTCGAATCGGATATATCTATGATCCGAGAGCGTCTCAACCTCATCCAGGACACGCCAGTTCCTTACTTGCGCTTCGACGGCAGGGGTAGCGAACGAAAGGTCCACTATCGACCCCCCCTGCCGCCGAACGCACGTGTCGGTGGTGCCTCTGTTTAGGAGACAGAGGCCCACCGACGCTGCCCACTCTTCCACCGCCTGACCGCGGGCGTCCGTCCTAGGGGACCCCCACGCCAAGGATTTGGCATTGAAGTCCCCCAGAACGAGCACCTGACGAGGTGCTATTCGCCGTATCGAGGCCTCCACTCTATTGAGGAAGACCTCGAATTCCGCCAGACTCCGGTTCGGGGAGAAGTACACGCCGACCAGCGTTACCTCCCCCCAGTCAGCAGCAACGAATCCGGAGCCCTTGTCCCTGAGAGACAAGGGCGGGGACCGAAGCGCACCGGAGCTGACGATGGCCACGGAGTCGTCCCAGTCACCCACCCAATTCGGGCGGGGAGGAACGAAGTAGGGCTCCGCGGCCACGGCCACACCTATTGACCACTCCGCCATCGCCTGCAGGAGGAGGTCCTGGGCACGGGCGGCGTGGTTCAAATTCGTCTGGAGGAGATTGGAGGGTTCGTAGTCCATTACTGGATTTCCGAAACCTCCATATCTCCTCCCGCGGTCAGCGGCCGAGCACCGGTAGCTGCCGTGGTCGATCGGCTAGCCCCCGGGCGCTTCGGCGCGTTGGGGATCGTGCACCCCTCCCGCCCCATCAGGTGGTTGGCGGGTCGACTGCCCGCCGCACACGGGGGGCAGTGAGGGGCGGCGGAGCACTCCGCGGCCCTGTGCCCCGGTTGACCGCAGCGGAAACATAGTCCGCTGCAGTCCACATCGCTGGTGCAGTTGGGGCGCAAGTGGCCCCTGGCCATGCACCCATAGCACCTCGCAGGCCTCGCCTCCAGGACCGTGATCCGGGCCGAGGAGAAGCCCACGAGTAGCCTCCCAGCTTTGGCCAGGAGCTTGGCCGCGGCAATGGGGCACCGGGCCCACACCGCGCCCACACCTCCGGGGCCAGGGCGGACGGCACCGACCCTGACGGAATCGGGAGCGCACTCAGCAACCGCTATGATGCGCTCCCGGACCTCCTCCGCCGTGATGGAGTCGTCCAGGCCCGACACGCGCAGTTCGGCGCACTTCGTCGGCCTGGCGACTGTGACGTCGTTCCGCCCCGCCACGATCCCCCGCAGCGCTGCGGCAACGAGGTCGGCCTGCTTGTCCCCTTCCTTTCCGGGGAACTCCAGGACGCGGGCCCCCGTCCGCGCCTGCCGCAACTTGCAGCCGACGCCAGGGAGGGCCCCGTCGAGGGCCGACCTCGCCTCCCGGAGGATGCCCGCGTACGTGACTCCCTCCGCCCCGGGCGCCACCGTGATGACCACGGCAGCACTCTTTGGCGGAGAGAGCCTGGGCTTCTTCTTACCCGCCGTCTGGGTCGGCGCCCCCTGAGGGGAAGATTTCTTCCTCCTCTTGGAGCGCCGCCCCGAACGGACTGTCTGCCACCCCTCTCCTGCCGCGGTCACTTCGGCCGCAGCAGGGGGCGCGGGCACCGGAGCCGGAGCACCCGGAGCGGCGGCCGTTTGCGTCCTCCGCTTCCGCTTCTTCTTGCCGGCAGGTGCTTGGGCAGCACCGACCGCGGCCGTCACAGGTGGCCCAGGTGCGGCGGGCCCGCCGGCGTATTTTAACCACCATATCTCAACTTAAATAAACAATCATTGTCTAATATAATACCTACAATGATAGATTGAAGTGATACTCAGATATGTGGTCAATGATCAATTTTATTTGGGAAATTCGATTTTATCGAGTTGCTAATGATAATAATGGTGATGAAAATATAACTAATGATACCCGAAGTGCTATACATTTTCAAATTAATCTATTCTGAATTATTTGTAAACATGAAACTCTACCACTCGTATAGAGCCACAAGAAGCCAATCGATAGATAATGAGCCACAGATATCGATAGACATTATTACAAATGCCACAACGGCCTCATATTCGTCCTTAATCTGTGACCAAATTACTCGTTTTTATACAATCGATAATAATAAATTGTTATGTCTATCCGGCCATTACAGTGAGCAAAGCATGTCGTGTTGAAATACGATATTATTATAATAACGCAGTGTTTAATCGATTAGATTGTTCGGATTGTTCCTGTGGTCAATATTATCATGTATCACGAGCGAACGACACGCTATGTTATCTAAACTTATGATTTAATTATAAAAATATTTAATTGATCAACTTTCACTCGGTATTGAATTTGGTACAGAATAGATAGATTTTATGTAACTAACATTCCCCATAAAGATTGTTGTATTGTTTATTTGTTTTCTAATACTTTTTACTTTTCACACGCTTCCATTCAGATGATTTTAATGGTAAGACGATCTATATAAAACTAGTTACGCCATCTATTGCCGAGTAGTAAAACCAAATAAGGCGACCACGGATTCCTGCGAATATTGTAAATATGCGAAAGTTTGTGAAGATAGGTCTATGGACTTTTACTACTCTACTACAAAAAACTGCTTGATGATTCTTATGAAAATTGGACGCACACGTAGCTTATAACCCAAATTAAAAATGTGCTTTTATCAACGTGCCACGTGGGCAGTACAGGGGACACAAGCTATTCTTCTTACCATTTTTTTGTCAATCTGTAGGTGGAAGGAGTCGAAGTATTCGACGAGGGCGGTCCGGAGCCGTCGAGTCCTGGCCCGGGCTGGCGGGACTCGGGCGGAGAGGCGCGCGCCAGGCTCGACGCGGGCGGCGCGCACGCAGGCCTGCTCGGAGGCAGCCCGCTTACGCTGCTGCAGGGAATTATTCCAGGTAAGCATGTCATATGTCTAGATATAAATAACTTGGTGTACGCAAAATTCAGCGCTGAGGGCGCCACTAGTACTAGCACCAGGGATATTACCAGAATTATGTTTCAGGGAGGGTTACTTGGCAGCAAAGACAATACAATACTTTTTATTATAAATCACATTTAGGGCTAGTGATGCACTATGACGTAAAACATTGCAGTATTATCCGCTGCTGTAAAACAGCTGTAAAAATGATAATATTTTTTGCAATAGTCGACATTGTGTTGAACTGTACCATCGTTACTAAAATTACTTTTTTGTTTTTTTCAGGCACAAAATGGTGTGGCACAGGTGACATAGCGGCAGACTACCACGACCTGGGGCTGGACCGACGCCTCGACCGCTGCTGCCGCTCGCACGACCTGTGCCCCTCCAAGGTGCGCGCCTTCTCGCGCCGCTATAACCTCACCAACACCTCGCTCTACAGCAAATCCCACTGCACTTGCGACGACATGCTCTTCGACTGCCTCAAGCACACCAACACCTCCGCCTCGCACCTCATGGGCCACATCTACTTCAACCTCGTCCAGGTCCCGTGCCTCGAGGACAACCCCACCGGCAGACGGTTCCGCGAGGCCCGCCTCGGATTCTAACGACATCTAGCGGCCGGTACTAGAGTTAAATCCACAGCGCCATCTAGTAGTCAGTGTGTGATGCACAGATTTTTTGATGCTGTAAATTTTTGCGTCTTCGTGTATTTTTCCTGGGACGATTGTAAATAATGTTTAAATTTTAATAATGTTCTTATATTAACATTAGACATCAAGCTGTGATACGTCTGTGCCTTTAATGTACTAGAGAGTATTTTGTTGAACGATGGCGCTATAGAAATGATGAAAACAAACATTGTTTTTACATAGGTATAAGATATTTATTTAGGTATTTGTTACAACCTTCATGACAAACGGGCAGAAAAGCTATATTGTTTAAATGTGACAATAGTCTAATTTTTGTTTATAGTAAACGAGATAAGTATTTTCTATTATGTAGCAAAGTGAATGTGAATTAGTTCATACCAAATAAAATTATTTATTTTAACTCCTTATGATGTTTTTTTTTGTCCTGTGTTTCATGATAAATTATCCCAAAATTCCTAACGAAGCTTAACATGCTACGATAAATATGTTGCCGGGAAGATTTTTCTGGAAACTGTTATTAAGTAGAAGATAGGTAGTTATTGCTGCTGCAGTCAGTGACGTAAGTATATCACCTGGGACCCGTACCAAAAACATTAAATCGTCACGTTGAAGCTGCTTACAAGTGACATCAGTCAGTACATTATTCCAAAACCCTGAGTGCAAAAATGTTCATCGGTAAATTCATGATTTTTGCGAGGAAATACTTAGTTCTTCGCAATTTGCTACCAGGGCCAAGCCCTGGTTAGGCTATCCTAAAGATAGGCGTAACGGTGTAAATTTTATTTTTGTAAATTGTCCGTTCAAAAATGTTTACTGCGTCTAGAGCTAAGCATTTAATCACTGAACAATGTTTTTGTAAACTTATTTTGATACATTTGACATTTTCTTATGAAGTGGAAAAAACAATTTTCGTAAGTTTTTTTTTTGTTTTTTTTTAAAGGATGTTTCTAACAATTAGATACGTCATAAAGATTACAATCTAGTCTAGATAAAACATTAGAGACTAATTAGTAATTTAATTTTGACCTAAGCTACTAAATTAATTTATGCTAAGAATATGTCCATTAACACCTATCTTATTGTCTCTATTATCGAAAATGACACCTTGTTCTTGTTTCGTCCTTTTAAGTCTTCTAACTATGTCTGTGGTGTCAAGGAGCTGGGTGGCCTCGACATTCACGTGTTGAAGAAGACGTCGTTAATGAGCTTCAGCATACTGTTGTATTACACTGGCGACAAGGTTCACCTTCAGGTCACGATGGAGATCCTCATTTCTGATGTACCAGGGTGCATTCACGATTCCCCTTAATACTTCATTCTGCAATTCTGATAAATGGAAACGCTGAAAATATACTGTGTAAAGTTATGTTTTCAGCACTTCAGATAGTGGAAAACTGGTGTGATGAACAACACCTATCAGCAAATCCAAATAAAACAGAACTTATTCTTTTTACTAACAAAAGGAAGTTACCTGAATTAAACCTACCAAAATTTTTCAAAACAAAACTCTCCCTATCAACACAAGTGAAATATCTGGGCGTACTTCTAGATAGTAAATTGAACTGGGCGAGTCACATCGAAGCAAAAACAAAGAAGGCCTGCATTGCCTTCAATCAGTGCAGAAGAATGGTTGGAAAGAGATGGGGTCTCAGTCCAAAGATCACCCTCTGGTTATACACAGCAGTGATCAGGCCCTCGATCACCTACGGGGCAGTTGTGTGGTGGCCCAGAACCCAGCTGATCACAGTGAAATCCAAGCTTCAAAGCCTACAACGCTTAGCGAGTGTGGCAACAACTGGCTGTATGAAAACAACTCCATCTGCCGCTCTAGAATATCTCTTGAATCTAAGACCAATAGATCTGGTTATTCAGGAGGAGGCAAAGGCGGCAGCCATAAGATTAAAATCCCTAGGTGTATGGAGATCAAACTTGGTAACAACACACTCCAAGATTCTTCATAAGTGCATCAAGGAGAATCCGCTCCTGGAGGCGCCCATGGATAGGATATTGAGGAAACATGTCTTTGATCGAAGATACGACATCCAACTTGTAGCGGAAGAGAAGGATTACTCTGGCACCGAGGAAGTTAGGATCTACACAGATGGCTCCAAAACCAACACTGGTACCGGAGCCGGTGTCTTCTCAAATGACCTGAACATTAAAATATCAACAACACTAGACAAGCTGAATACAATCTTCCAAGCAGAATGTATTGGCATCACCAAAGCGGCACAGGCGGTTGTAGCCAGAGACATCAGGGACCTTAACATTAAGATCATCTCAGATAGTGCATCCGTGCTTCAAGCCCTCCGAAACAACACAATAAACTCAGTCCTTATAATGGAATGCCATAGCGCACTTCAGTCCATTGCAACAACCAACAAGGTAACTCTACAATGGATAAAAGGACACAGTAACTCATTGGGAAACGATGCCGCGGACGAGCTAGCCAGGAGGGGAGCAGACACAAAAGTGTACGGTCCGGAACCTCTGCTGCCCATCCCTCAGGCCCAAATTAAAGCATGGCTGCGCGAAGAAACCCAGAAAACACACCTGAAAGTGTGGACAACAAGTGAAGGATGTCGGCAAACTAAGACTGCTGTTCCAGCTCTTAATAAAAAACTTGCCCGCGACCTCACTAAACTAAATAGAGACAAGCTCCGCAAGGTCATTGGAATCTTGACTGGTCATTGTCGACTTAACAAACACCTACACACGATAGGAATAACAGACAGCCCTCTATGCAGAGGATGCATGAAGGCAGAAGAAACGCCACAGCATGTCATCATGGAATGCAGCAGCGTGGCCGAACAACGGGCACAAATTCTACAGTCCCCAACATCGCTCCCAGAAGCCTGCAGCAGCCCTCGGAGGCTGCTTTCCTTCTGGACCGATATAGGCTGGCTGGAGTAAGCGGGAAACCACTCACGTACAACGGTCCCATAGGAGGACTAAGTGCGGACACCGCCCAGGAAAACTAAACTAAACTAATACTTCATTCTGGAACCTTTAGATTATTTGGATGTTACATGGTTTTTGGTACAGCCCCAGAGCTGTGTACCATAAGTCCACAATGGCACGAGGACTTGTTTATAAATAAGTATTTTGTTATCTATGCACTGACAACGTGGAATATTTACCCAGCAACCAGTACATTTTTTTATAGTGAAGTTCCAACTCACTGCGTTTTTTTTTTTGACATGCGCCTTCCAGCGAAGTTTTGCGTCTAGTGTCATGCCAAGGTACTTGGCTGAGTTCGCATACGGTATTATAAGATGATTCAGATATACCGGTTGATAGTCGGCCTTTTTGTTGGTGAAGTCTATATGTATCGATTTGGATTCATTTAGCTTTATACACCACTTCTTTGTCCAATGTACAATGGTATTGACGGCAGGTCGGCAGCTTGTACCTTTTCCACAGCTTCTGCATGAGTGACTCCTGTAGCCATGATAGCTGTGTCATCCGCAAATGTGGCAATTGTATTGTTTTCTAGCTCTGGAATATCACAGGTGTACCTACAGTAGGTACAGTACAGCACGGGACCAAGAACACTTCCCTGTGGTACTCCAGCTTTTATTGGCGTCAGTTGCGAATACGCATCTTCTTGTCTTACTCTAAACGGTATGATGCCAGTAAATCAACAAACCGTCTTGGAAGCATGTTTCTTAACTTAAAAGTTAAACCTACATGCCACACTTTATCAAACGCTTGTGCTACGTCCAGGAAAACTGTTGACTTTCTTTTCTTCTAGAGCCTTTTTATAGTATTGGTGATATGATGAATTTGATCAATGTAGAGTGTTTAGCTCTGAATCCCAATTGGTAGTCAGGAATCAGTTTTCGTTCTTCTATAAGGGGCTTCAATCGTCTCAATATAAGCTTTTCTAGTAGTTTTGAAGTGATTGGTACAAGCGATATAGGTCTGTATGACGCAGCCTCATGTGGTGGTTTGGGTATCATTATCACTTCAGCGACTTTCCAGATTGTTGATACATGTTTCAATCTAAGTTTTATTTTCGTAAGTGTGGAAATTTCCTTAATGTTTAAATTTTTTCTTTAATAAAGTTATCGTTTTTAAATACTGAGTAGTTTTAGGTATTTATTATTATTATTTCTTTATACTCCTTCTTTTCTCTTTTTTATATTCGCTGCTACTGAGATATTTTCTATGTGATGTGACGAACTTTATTTTGCCTTTATTTTAAAACTCAATATAACAAAAAACTACATCAAAACAAAGACACAAATTGTATTAAACACACAGGAAGAGAGCATAGAACAAAGTTCTGCATTTAAAAAAATGTGGCGTCTTGGGACCGGAGGCCCTTCAGGCTGGGGGCCCGTGGCATTTTGATACCTTGCCAACCAGTAGTTACGCCACTGGGTGCAGTCATTGAAGATAATAGACATATTATACATAATTAGATAATAAATAACAGAACAAACTACGTTCATCAAATGGTTAAAATAAATTGATAAATTAAGATAAATGCAAAAAGGTTGCCGACCACTGTTCTAGATAAACGAAATCATACTTTCCCCATAAGTAAAATATGATTTCGTTCGAATTTAATTATTTTTTTAATTTTATTTTTATTTATATTTTAATTTCATTGTTAATATCTTTTAATTATGTAATGTTTTCAACACAATTTATATTGTTTATCAATGATATTATAGAACTACTACTACTACTTTTGTTTTTATATAATATCATTGATTGTTTATGAATGACTATGAATGAAAATTAAATCTCCTCCCTGTCTAATGTTTTGGTATTGTCACATTTGAAAAACCCCATGAACAGTTTTGTTAGCATTTAAATTTTTTTTTGCCAGAGTCACAACGCAATGGTCATATTATTTTTGAAATCTGCCAACACTTTCTTACGTCAAAACGTCAATAGAGAAATGTCAAATTGTTTTTGTGATTTCATCTTTTCTCTATTTTTTCATAAATTTTCGGGTTTTGACGGAGAAAATCTTTTTGATAATGCGAACAAATGCAATATTAATATTGTGTTAGTATAAATAATGCCCTTCGATTGCCCATCCAGCATGGCGAGTGAGGCAACGGAGAGCGTTAAAGGTGTGTTATTTTGTTAATTTGTTTGTTAATTCCGGCCTTAATCCTTCCGTGGAGGAGCTGAAAGGTGTTTCTGTTTCAAGTGGAAGCCGTGGGGGAAAGCAATGGCCCGGCGCCGGAGCAAAGCAGACAATCGCTCGAGGAGGAGTTTAATGTACAGCGAGCAAAAATGAAAGAGTTGTTTTTGCAAAAAGAAGGTTCGTTGGTTGTTATCAGAGGTGTAGGTCGTGTGGGTGATGTTTAAACTTGGGCCTGGTTGATTTGAGCGCATGCTACTTATATCATTGTCATGGAATTACTGCTTTTGTTGAGTGCACAGTCCGAAATGTTATGTTGTTTTGTTTGTAGTGCGATTAGTTTCTGATTTGTAAGTTGGAGTCACTCAGTGGTAACCTTGTGCAGTTTTTGTCCATTGTTGTTAGTTCCATCTGGTAGTGGTCTCGTTATGTTTTGTTCCATGCATCATTGTCACTGTCTTGTATTTGATTCCAGACTTTGTTCTGCATGTAATGAACACAGGCTGTTGTTATTCTTACATTACACTGCTATGAAAGTGATATTGTAACACATTATTCTTGTTTCTCACTTCTCCTTAGATACTATGAGCCTTTGTTTGTGTCTTTGTCTAAAATGAATACTCACTATGCACCATGATTGAATAATTCATGTATATAACCCAACATCTGGTTCAAATGAATGTTTTTTGTGTGTTTATAATCCTTTTCACACTGCTGTCTGTTTACATGCAATATTTTAGACAGCATGCTACTCTACTTGCTCTATGAGTACTTCAAGAGTGCCATGGTTAATGCCTCACACACTGTAACTGATCTCAAGTTCTTTAAAATAAACAGTGCAACTTATAATTTGTTAGTGGGTGGCAGCTAGTTTATATAACTATTTTGAAATAGTCCCCTTCACATTAGACCTCTATTGGAATGTGCCATAGATTTAGTAAAAAACATAACATAAGATCACACCTATTAAAAGGTGAAAGGTGAAAATAAAAGGAAAGGTGTGGCAGAAGGTGTTGTACACAACACCCCCACTCCTGATAGGGGCGAGCCTCCACTGGCCACAATTCCAACTCTGTGCTGCTATTGTGAATTTTCTGATGGAAAGTTCAGAAAACAATCTGGGAATTGGACCCGAGAATAGACTAGACTATAACATCAAGGCAGTTAGTACAAAAATGTTGGTACAATAGTATTTAATGTAGAATAATGTTGTATGATTTAATGATAGATTTAATTAGATTGTTAATAAGTATGCGAGTTGTAAATAGAAATTGAAATAATACAAGGTAAGATTAAAATCTAAAAACATTTACAGCATCATGGTGATGGAAATTGTTTGGTGGATTGTATTTAGTGCATGAAGATAAAGTTACTTACCACAGGTTCTGGTGTACTGTATACTGTAAAATAAAATTTTATTCTGAATAGTATCACTATTAAATATGTCACTATAACCAATAATAAAGGCTCATACATTACTTACATCACCTATATTAGGAGGGGTGAGTGGTAACTACCCATCAACTGGAAAATGAGGAAGAGAAATCATATGTAATTTTGGGAAAGTAAAAATTTGGGGTTGGTAACAAAATCCTGACATAATTTATGCCACTGAGAAGTAATGTTACTCTTTGCAGAAGACATCCGCAAGATGCAGCAAGACAAGGAGCAGATGGAGTCAGAGAATATGGGGCTGCGGGCAGAGCTGCAGCAGCTGCAGACCCTCAGTGAGAACCAAAAGTCAGAAATACAGAGCTTGCAGATGCTTGTTAGTGGTATGTATAGTAGATGCTATTTTAATAATACTTACTTGCCTCAAATCTACATGGGTTAGTAGAGCCTTTGTGAACCAGCTTATTGGAAAATACATTTCAGTTTATTAATGTAATGTGGATTGACCCAAATTTACTGGATATTAATATAGTTTGTTAGATAATCAATATTTTGTAGTTATCAAATTACAATCATATGAACCTTAAGCCTGTTTTTTTGTCCAAAATGCACCACAATAGTCAAGACTAGCTTCACCCTTGAAATTGCAGAAGAATCTTCAATAATCTATACTCATATTAAAGAGAAAAGATTAGATATTTGTTTGTTTGTTACAATTTTACTCTAAAACTACTTCATCTATTTATAAATCCCATCATCATTACTGCACTGCCTCGATGGTGTTGTGGTTAGCGTATGCGTCTTTCACAACGAGGTCTCGGGTATGATTCCTGGGTCGGGCAAAGTGTTATTTGTGAAATTTCTGTCAGGAAACTCACAATAACAGCACGGAGTTGGAATTGAGCCCGGTGGATGGCGATAGGCTCACCCCTTATCCCAAGGGACCTAAACCATAACAGGTGAACTGTGGGTGTTGTACACCTCTGCCACATGTTATGTGGGTGTAGCTGCGCGAGAAACCTAGTTTGTATATATTACAAATTCTCACTATTGCTGTTACATTTATAAAACACGCCATACCAGTTAACTATGAGTATTCATATTATAATTTTCCAAGGCCATTTAATACTGCTTTGTTATATTTATCTGTTACTTCAAACAAGTAATGAAATATTAAACAGTCCATGATTTATACAACAGGAAAAAAGGATATTTAGAGAAATTAATGTTATATTTTTAATTAATTAGAGAGAAAAATGGCTGCTGCAGTTATCACATAATTTGTTGATAATAACTGATCTTATCATAAATTGATTTTAAATAACAATGTATTTGATTCATTATCCTGTGAGTGAGAGTGAGTGGATGATGTTGCCGGCGTTCTGTTTAGGATGGGGTACTGGAGGTAATATAAATTCTTCAAATGAACCATCAACATAATAATACTCAGTGTAAATGACATCTTGACGTAGCCGCTTACCAGTGATATATATTACATGATTCTGAGACTCAGAAAACGTAAAAACTATTTTTTTTTTCGAGGAAAAATTATAGTTTTGTGAGTGAGGTTGAGTGGATGATGTTCGCGGCATTCTGTTAAACATAGGGTACTGGAGACTGGAGGTAATATAAATTCTACAAATGATTCTGAGATTCATAAAACGCAAAAAACTAAACATTCTGCGCCTAGTGCCCAGAATCATGTACTATATCACTGGTAAGCCACTTCATCTTGATTATAATTATACCCTGTATAGTGATGACTTGGTTTTAGGCGCAGATAGGATGGGACAAGTTAAAAAAGGGTATCTTAATTTGTGGTGACGAGTAAAAATAAGCGCTACCGGCGTGCCCAAGTGGTGTTGGTAGTGTTTGCTACGGTAACGACTAACGACACTATTTAACTCTCAAGAATATCGAAACGGATAGCGCATGCTGCATTTGTGGTTTTTTGTCGTAGCTGCTAATAGACTAATTTTGTTTTAGAAACGGTAGAGGCGTCGTCCTCGGGAACGGAGGAGGTTAGAAGGCTACGGACCAGGAATCTAGAGCTAGAACAGCATATCAATCAGATGCGACAGCAACAGCAGGTAAAATATTTAATTTGCTTGGATTTGGACTTCATACTCGGAAATGAAATGGCTAAAGAGAATTAGAGCTAGGGGTCGCCGCTAGGAGTGTACCGTAAGGTCTCCAAAATGGCAACTGCCAATATTTGCGGGTTGGATATGTCGTAATTGAGTTTATAATATAGTTTGTCTATAGAGGCCAGTTCTTCAGGGTGTTCTAAAGACAAACATTTTGCGATCGACAGAGAACGCAATTGTACATAAGTTGCGTATGAGAGCAAGAAAGATGGATGTTTTAATGTCCTCACTTGAAATTGGAACAAAATGTCCGTTCTTCTTGATAATTTTGTTCCGAAAACGTTTGACTTCAAGATGTCTTTAAGTATTGTGCCTCTATAATAATGTGTAAACTCAATGGTTGGGATAAATTAATGTTTATCAGTAGCGCCACCTGGTGAGACAGTAAACGATAGCCCTCATTGAATAAGCGGCAGGAAAGATGTTAAACGATGGACAGTTGAAAAACTTGTATTATTTCTTATTTTTTTACCAATGAATCATACAATTATATATTATGTATTAGTATCAGTTATTCTATTACCCATATTACAATCTCTGCTTATTTTGGGACTAGATGACGTTGTGTGTGAGTTGTGAAATATATAAAATATAATATTATATAAATATATAAATATAATATATAATTATCTTTTCATATAATTAATTGTATTGCTGTAGAAATCATTATTTTATATGTACATTATATTATATATATTTCATAATAATTAATGTAGGCTTATTATAGGCACACCAAGAAGAAAAAACACCTGACAGAGAAGCTCAAATATAATTATGTCAGGTATTATAGTGCCTGGTTTGAGTATATACCTATTACCACTTTAATTTTAAGCCACAAAAATATTGTTTAGTTGATTACCAAGAGTCTTATTAGAGTTGGAATACCACGAAATTAAGTCTATAAAATCATGAAAATGACTATGACAACATTATTTACTTACCTCTCTGCCATCTGTTTATACCTTGCATAACTTTACATGAGTAATTGAAGTAAACACCTAACCAGCTGCCGGCACAGTACACAGTACACAGTGTCACTTAGTGTATCTGTTAAGTTGTTATCTTACAATGCTAATAAGATACCGTAGTCGTAACTTGACTTATTATGGAAAAAGCATGCGGTTATAGTGGCGAATAATAGAAAGGAAATGTTTTTTTATCCTTGTGAGAGTTAAAGTTAGATTCTTGTAATAATACTTTTAACTCAGCCACTAATAGCAGCATTTCAAGTCATAAAAATCTGTTATAACACTATAACAGATTTTTATGACTTATCAAATGAACGGAAGGAAATAATAACTCTGTGTAAGCCTTTTTCAACGTTTAACCACATAATGCTGTTATGGTTAGGTTTCATTGCCATTGTAAATGCCAAATGCCATAAAAAGGAGTGGACGCTGCTGCTTTTAGGGCGAAAACTGAATAACATAAAAAGCCATTAGCACGAAAGATGAAGAAGGTTAAGCCCCGTCTGATAGGAAGCGAGCCTATCGCCATCCGCCGCATCCGTGCTGATATTTAGAATTTCCTAACGGCAAAATCCCAAATAACACTTTTGTCCGAACCGGGAATCGAACCCGAGACCTATACGCTACCCACTTAACCGTCGAGGCAGCTCTGCTATTATTTTTCATATTTATAAATCTATCCAATCCATTGCCGCTCCGTCAGAACTTATTAGTATCGCTTACTCCTGTAAATAGAGTTCCTAAAACTGAGTGCTTCCCACTATCTTATCTCAAAATTAACATAACACGGTGTGTTTACTAGACGAACTCAATGTAAAAATTCTCAGTACTTATTTGACATGTTCTATGTTCACGAACTCTCAGTGAAGTAAATGCGAAGACAACTTGAAAAAAGCTGCAACGTAAAAACTGTGGAATAAAACTTGAATTAGCTACTGCTAGTCATTATCTAGGCACAGATAAAGTCACAGTTTAAAGTCGTAAAAATTCGGCTTTCCCCGAGTACTAAAACCTTTAAAACCTCGGAAAATTTTATATACTTACACAGATCGAGACAGTCAGTATAATATGTTGACTGGTGGTGTAGTGGTTAGCGTTTACGTCTTTCGTCGCAAGGTCTCGGGTTCGATTCCCGGGTTGGGCAAAGTGTTTTTTGTGAAGTTCCGTCAGAAAATTCACAATAGCAGCACGGAGTTGGAATGGTGCCCGGTGGATAACGATAGGCTCACCCCCTATCCCACGAGACCTAAACATAACAGGTGAAATGTGGACGTTGTACACCTCTGCCACACCCTACTGGGTAATATAGGCGTGATGTTAAATCACGTGGAAGTGTGTTGCAGATCCGTAACACCCACTTCACCCGTTATGTAAGACATCGATATAAATATATTGACGTAATAACACATCATAGCCGTAGTGTTTTTTATCCTTGTTAACACATTAATATTACTAAAGTGAATGGCACACACGAGTTTATCCGCATATAGGTAACACATTCGTAAACATTTTCCTTTTCAAACCTGATTGAGGAATATCCACTGCGCATCGAGTTTGTGTTTGTATTGCTAGGCTATGTTATTTTATTTATGTTAGAGTCGGTCGTGTTTTGTTGGATCCAGCTGTTATGTAGCATATAATTATATATTAAAATATCATGTGTTCTGTGTAGTGTTTGCCTAATGCATTAGTGATTTTTCTATCTTAATCGTGTTATGAGCGTTTATTGCGGGGGCCCGAAACTTTTATGTCTAAATAAACAGTTTAATAAAACAACAGTGTTATTTATGTGAAAAGTTTGTAGTTTGAATCATGTTTGATGATTTTGATAGTGTACAATTTGTTTATAAAGTTTTTTTGTACCTAATAATATTGTTAATACGTCAATAAAATAGCTTTAACTTAAATGCATAAATATATGTTACGGTATATGAAAGTATCCTGATAAAACAACACTACGAAATAATTCATAAACTTGAAACAACACATCTGGATTTCAAAATACGTCCTTAACATTACACTTTTCTCGTCCGTAACAAAATACTTCATTCAAAAACCTAACAACTTTATTGGACCGTAGCATTCTCCAACTTTTGTCAGACTAGTTTCAAAAAGGGACTTTTTAATAAGATATACTAATAAATACGATGGGTTTGAACCCGCTACTGAACGCTCGCGCTGTGTGGCAGGAGGTGTCGCTGGCGCCGGCCACGTTCGTGAGGTCCCTCGCCAGGAAACTCGGCGCTGATGCTGAGGAGCAACCGCCGCCGAGGAAGGTATGATCTTATACTTCATGTTTATTGTGAGCGCGTTACAAACGTGCGAAATGAAAGGGGATGTCAAATGCAGCACTTGTTAGTGTGAGCGAGAGGTCCGATAAAAGCGTTACACATTTAATTTTGTAATGCGCGAAGTGTAATTAAGTAATTTGATTTTAACACTTGTCGATTTAATTCTGTTGTTAAGAGATAACAGAGAGAAGTCGAAGCCGCGCGGACTGAGCGATCTTGCAGGTTAAGCAATGTTAACCGTGGTGGATGGGTGACCAATAGTGACCATCATTAACATAACGTCCTGGTTGCCATTTGAACATCTTTGGCAGTCGTTAAGGGTAATCAGAGGACAGGAAGCCTGACAACTAGTCTAACAGAGAGTATCGTATTATCTCGTACTGGGTTGTGGAGGGCCTGATGGTAGTCGCTTCACGTAAAATACTGATGTTCAGCTAAATTCGTTTGGGCAAAGGCTCCGGAGATGAAGATGATGATTCTTTTGTGAAGAGGTAATGATTTCAGCACTTTGCTGTGTTATCTTAAAATGATTGGACAAAAAGGAATCAATAAATAAATATACTTAGTCAGTTACTATAAGTTTTATTACATTTTTGCTGTGTTTTAAAATATTTTGCATATATTTTTTGCCTCAGTAACTTGCGCATTGTATATTCAGGTTCATTATATACTTTCCTTTATTTTCTAGAATGTGGAGGACAGTGAACTACTGCGATCCATCATTGAACCGCTGGAGATGGAGATAACAGCATTAAAGAACAAATTAAGAGACACAGACACGCAGCTACAAGATACACTAGCGGTGAGCATACAATTATACGTATCTATTTACCGTAGCTAAGTGTGGGTTTCGACGTATGAAACCCTGTGAAATTTTAATAGTGAATTATAATAATATATTTTCTTAACCATTTTCTTTGTTTCAAAGTTTGAATAAATAATTGGTTACACACGGCACTTTATAATACGTCTATTTTCAATGACTTACTTGTCTTCGCTTTCCCTTACAAGTGATAAAAATATTACTACTACTAGCAACTACTACTATTTAATTAATCAATGAATCACAGAACATAATAATATGTTTGTCGATTATAGAAAGCGAAGGCGTCCCCCTCGGCCCCCGGCGACAGTCGGCAGGACGACGACGCGTCCCGCCGCTGCGACATGTGCGACAACTACGAGCAACAGCTGGTGCTGGAGCAAGCCAAGGCCGATGGCGCTAGGGATAAAGCTTCTACCTTAGAACTTGCACTCAAACAGGTAAGTTTTTTTAATATGATGAATTTGTGATAAAAGGGCCTGTAGTTTAACCTCATGTTAAGAGGTTGGTAACTCAAATAAATATTCTTATCTATCAAACAATAGCAGGCAGATTCTTTGCTGGAAGAATGAACCTCATCAGCCAATAACTACCTACAACTAATCTGCTAATGGTTTAAAAAACCGATTCCAAGATGAAGCTAAGGAAAAAAATTGAAATGATGATGAAATCATAAGATTGAATGATAGCATTATATCACACCTATACTTAATTATCAAGGAGGGTATGACGGAGATGAATTAAACACTCTCATGTCTGTAGATGTGTTCAGGTGCCATGTGATAAGGCTCCCTAATTGTGGCTTTTTAGAATTTGGGGACTGTATATTCATATATAACACTTTAAACACTAGACAAGACGTAGATCGTATACACGGATCATTAGCAGAACCGGATTTAAAGGCGTGGAGGCAAGGAAGGTGTAGGGGCTCCTTTTTAGGACCATAGCTATATGAGCTGAACTAAGAGGACCCACAGCTGCCCCGTTTGCCTGCCCCCTAAATCCGGCCCTGACTGGACTGACGAGGCAGTCAACGCCATATCACGATCACGATTTGTCCCCAGGCCACAGAAGAGCTGGAAGGCGTCCGTTCCGTCCACGAAGAGACAGTGCGCTCGTGGCACGTCTCGCGCAGCGCCAGCACGCAGCAGATGCAGGAGCTGCAGGCCTCCGTGGCGGAGCTGCGGCGGACGCTGGAAGACAACGTGAGAGACGCCGAGGCTGCGTCGCAGAGGGCGCTGCTCAGCGTCACTGAACTGACTGTGGATAGGGAGACGTTATACAAGAAACTGGAAAGGTAAATATAAATTATCTTACCTAGTTCCACTATAATAAACTACCAAAATAACATAACATAACATCACGCCAACATTACCCAGAAGGGTGTGGCAGAGGTGTACAATACGCACACTTCACCTGTTATGTTTTAGGTCTCATGGAATAGGGGGTGAGCCTATCGCCATCCACCGGTCACAATGCCAACCCCGTGCTGTTATTGTGAATTTCCTGACGGAAAGTTCACAAATAACATTTTGCCTGACCAGGGAATCGAACTCGAGACCTCGCGGTGAGAGGCGCATACGCTAACCACAAGACTATCGAGGCAAGCAAAATAACGTGGACTATAAATTTATATGTTATTGTTTCAGTTTAGAACGTGACAACGCGATGTTGATCGGACAGTACACGAAAAAAGCAGCTGACATGCAAAACGAAATTATTGACATACCTGACAACGTGCAGGTGAACTTATTGATTTATTACTTTCAGTTACTTTTGTTTTATGGGATTACTAAAAATAGCAACGTAAAATACATTTTCAGAAATTAACATTTTCAGAAAGAAATCTTATAAAAATAATCTTGTGTCACAGTGTTAGTTATCGAACTAACAAACAACCGAACTGAACTTGACTGATTCGTATGTTTTTTTCGTGATATTTGATAGGTCCAGAAATGGGATGTAAGCTATTTTAATACTCCTAGGTAAAGTAAAGTAAAGTTAAAGTAGACATACATAACGGGCGGGGCCGAAGGTAACAGCTAGTAAAATTTTTACAAGAACCGACTTAGCTTCTAGCCTACTACGCTAATCAAAGAGCACTTAATCAATATGGAGAGGGGAAGGGAAAGGAGGAGCGTGGAAAACTTACAAACATCGTGACCTCAACAAATCCTCGCAATTCTCGCACTGTCACAAATATATATATATTTTTTTATTTATTTATTTATTTAATGGTAAGTTACATTACACAGTTTGATGGTTTTTCTCGCCAAACACAGTTGTTTATAGGCGAGATGCGCTCTTTAAGTATTAAAATAACCTACCTATATTTTTAAATTTAAACATTAACAATATTTTATATTTCACATAATATATAACTAATAAATAACAAACTAATAACTAACAAACTTATAACTAACAAACTAATAATTGATAGATAAACTAAATTAATGAAATCTGTAGTATTATGTATGTTTCCACAGGGCATGGCAGGGCCTTATGAGATATGTATTATGTTACCACTCTATTCATTTTAATTTCCAGGATCTCCAAGAGCACACTCTCCGTCTCCGAGAACAGCTGATCTTCTGTCAGATCGGACGCGAGGAGGCCGTGGAGGCAGAGCGGGAGCTTCGGAACCAGCTGCTGGAGCAAGGCACGCTGTTCCATCGCCAGGAGAGCGAGCTGGCCGCACTCAAGCAAAAACTAAACGAGGCTGGGTTTGTACCACTTCTAGTATGAATTTATAGCGAGGATAGGCTTGAAAAAAATTAATAATTCAAAAAAATCTATTGGTTTTTTTACAAATGCATCTATAGCAATTGTATTGTAGTGTATTTATTGGTATATAGAAAATTGATTTGATACAGTACAGTATAATATAATAACTCGGTTAGTTCGTCAGAACTAAAGGGTCTTTCAACAAGGACGGGTTGATGTTAAAATTGAATAAAACAAGATGTGTGTGAGATATTAACGAAATTTATTTTTTATTTGAAAAGCCCATTTATGCCATTATGGATGGAATATGACATCGTTCAAATGTCCGCCGCGGCTTCGTATGGTTGCACGAATCCGAGAGGTCCAATTCTTAATGACTCTGCTGCATATATCCGGCTGAATCTGAGCGATAGCCTGCGTTATGTTGACTTTCAGAGCAACGGTCGATTGTGGCTTATTGGAATAGACCTGCGAATTCATTCACCACAAGAAAAAGTCTAGCGAAGTCAAATCACACGATCTTGGTTGACAATTCACTTCACCTCTGCGAGAGATAACCCCACCCTCAAACCGTTAATGCAGAATGTCCATTGTGTCGTTCGCTGTGTGGCAAGTAGTGCCATATTGCTGGAACCACATGTCGTTCACGTTCATATTGTTCAATACAAGCCAAAAGAAATTGTTTATCATTGATCTATAGCGCTCGCTGTTGACGGTGATGGCCTGGCCAAGGTCGTTTTCGAAGAAGTACGGACCAATGACGCTGCCAGATCAAAATCCGCACAAAACAGTAACTTTTTGTGGATGCATTGCCACCTAGTGAACCTCATGTGGTTGTGGTCATCCCATATACGGCAATTTTGCTTATTAACAAAACCATTCATCCAATAATGTGCCTAGTCGCTTAAGATTATTTTTCGGTCAAAATCGGGATCCTCTTCCAAGCGTTTCGAAGCCCATTCAGCGAACACACGGCGTTATCTATGGTCATTAACAGTTTCTTACAGCTGACGGCATCTTTAGCGGCATCAGTGACTGAATAAGAAAAACAAATTTGACAGATGCCGCAAAAATAAAATGGCCGCCACAGATTATTAACATCGACCCGCTCTATTTGAAAGACCTGTCTTAATTATTTGTATAAGAAGAAAAGAAATTCAATCTGGCCATTAGTTAGTACAGTAGTATTAGTAATAGTTAGTTTCAGTGTTTATTTGTGGTAAAGTGGTAAAGGAAGTTTCTAAAAATTATACTTTGCCTTCGATAAAGGCGTCGTTTTATGTATTTAATTTTATATTGTATATTTTATAAGATTTAAGCTAGATTAAGCTTTGTGATTTTAAAAAACAAACATTTAACATTATTCAAAGTTATAATTTCTGGTATACTTCAGTCAACAGCTCGACATGTTCGCAACAGAGCGCTCCCAGATGCAAGAGCTAGGCGACAAGCTCCGTAACTCCAACGACATGATAGAGAAGCTGCTGGACGACAAGAAACGTTTCCAGGGCGAAGTCTCCGAGCTCCGGAACAGAGTGTCCGTGCTGCAGCAGGAGTTGGACAACAGTGAGAAGGTGCAGCAGGACTTCGTAAGGCTGTCGCAGTCGTTACAGGTTACTTGTTAAATTTATTCAAATTTGATTTGATTCTCTGGTGTAGCAAACATATTTTCCAGCAATCTAATTGTGCAATTTAAAAAAAAATGTTTATACAAATAAAATCAATCATCTAAAGCCCGGTATACACTTTGATTAGTGCGAGTGCAGGTGTGTAGTGCGAGTAGTGTCCAATTCATTGCGAGTGCAAGTGATTAGTGCGAGTGCAGGTGTGTAGTGCGAGTAGTGTGTAGTGCGAGTAGTGTCCAATTTTGATTAGTGCGAGTGCAGGTGTGGAGTGCGAGTAGTATCCAAGTGGCTCTGTTTCCGAGGTCGTGGGTTCGATTCCCACTTAAGACAAATCTTTGTGTGCATGAACATGGGGGTTTGTCTTAGTCTGGGTGTTTCTATGTATAATATGTATGTATTTACAAAAGATTTTTTTTTTTTTATATTATTATTATTTTTTATTTACCTTTTTTTAAATTTTTTTTTTCTATATATGTATTAGTATCAGTTATTTTAGTACCCATAGTACAAGCTCTGCTTAGTTTGGGACTAGATGGCGTTGTGTGTGAGTTGTGAAATATTTATTTTATTTATTTATTCATGTTTGAGATACTCCTGCACAAAAGTTACGTCTTCGGTCCACTTTGCCATTTTGTACAACAAGCGCCCGACGCTACGCACTAAACGCTAAACACTAAACACTAAACACTCCTGTCCAAACGTGCTTAGTGCAGGCACGCTGCGAGTGAGGGGGAAGGGAGGGCGCGCGGGACGTGGCTACTACGCAGTCCACTCGCAAAAAAATAGAACACGCTTCTATTCACTTTACTACACAGCCAACTAAGCACTCGCACTAATCAGTCGCTGTCCACACCTTGTCACTAAACACCTGCACTAATCACTCGCACTCGCACTAAACAAAGTCTATACCGGGCTTTAGGCTTAGATGATTGATTTTATTTGTATAAACATTTTTTGGTGTATAAATCAGGGAGAAGCTGATTTTCTCCTTGCAATCTCAAATTCAGTTCGTTTATATGATTTGTCAAATCGACATAGAATGCTAACTTCCACATCCATTCACTATTCTCTAAATCGACAAAAGGGCGCTGCTTTTCATTTAAAAAAAATCGATCACTGCTCGAAGTTCAAAAAAGCGCATAGGGACTTTTCCGCAACTAAGCCAGCGTACGACAGTATTATATGGTAAGTCATTTTCTCCAATCTCTTGAATGGGTCCATATTGGCTCACCTAAAGTTCTTTTCCCGAAATTGTTCTTCCTAACGATTTGTAATCCGAATGATCACTCTCCCTAAAATTTTTCATCCTAATGTTTTCATTCATACTATTTGTAGTGCTACCGGCGATGTTTATAACACTGATGTTTCCGAAAATTGTTATTACTAATATCATTAATGTAAATATATTTTAACTTCTACTTTTTTTTTATCATAACGCTTTTATCCCTAAACATAAATTACCATAATATTTTTACTCATACTCAGAAAGAAACATTTACCAAGTGTAATAAAAAATATATGTGGGAAGAAGATGATATTTATAGTTTTAATTTGAGGGTATGATTATTATTTAGGGGGTATGCTTTACATAGTACTGTTGGTCATTACTTTTGTTTTTAACCTATTCATCGTCAGTCCAACCTCAAGGCTTGCAGTGCTCAGGTCTTGGAGCATCTCTTGTAGTTCAGTAGCGGAATGAGCGAACAGAACTATGTGATCCGCGAATCGCAGGTTGGTGATTTTCTTTGTGCCAATATCAACTCCTTTTGACACCCACAAGTCCGTCAAATTTTTAAACACCTCCTCCAAAATGCTTGTAAAAAGCTTTGGAGAGAGCGGGTCACCTTGCTTAACTCCTTTCTCGATCTTGAAAGTTGGTCCTGTCCGGTCAAGCTTGATATTAGCTGTGCTATTGTTGTAAATGTTTTTTAGAACTGTTATGTATTGTTGATTTATGTTTTGATTTGACAGGGCGTTAAATATTGCGTTGTGTGTTACGTTGTCAAATGCTTTGGCATAATCTATGAATGCTAGGTACAAAGGCATGTTAAATTCGTTATGTCTTTCAATAAGTTGGTTAACGGCTTGTAGGTGGTCAACCGTGGAAAAAAAAAAAAAAACCCGGGCGAAAGCCAGCTTGTTCAGGCGGTTGGTGTGAGTCTAGTTGCCCATCGATTCGGTTATAGATGATAGAAATATGACAAGAAATACACCATGTCGTATATCGTATATGTCGTATATCTACCTGGGCCAGCTAGTTTCTTTCAAAAACAGGCAGGATAAAGAAATTGATCGCCGCATCGATAAAGCCTGGAGGAGCTACTGGTCCCTAAAAGAGTTATTTGACTTGCCATAACAGTGGCTACTTATTGGATCAATATAATTTGACTCAGCCATCGACACGACGAAGAAGAAAAGAGTTATTGAAGAGCAACCTTCCTATGACACATAAACGCAGACTCATTGACATGTGCATATTGCCCGTCTTGACTTACGGTGCCCAAACCTAGTCGCTGACCGAATCGCAAAAGTCCAAACTCAAGGTTTGCCAACGAGCTATAGAAAGGAGTGTGTTGGGCATAAAGCTCAAAGACCGAGTCCGAAACACCGAAATCCGCTCCAAAACCGGAATCGCAGACGCAGGCAACAAAGCCGCAAAGCTAAAGTGGGATTGGGCGGGGCACGTTTGCAGGATGCATCCAGAAAGGTGGTCAAGAATCGCGACACAATGGATGCCGGAGAACCGGTGTCGTCGCCGAGGCCGACCGAGAAAACGCTGGCGCGATGACTTGGACACCTTTCTGGAAGATTGGCAGGATAAAGCTGAAGAGAGGGAAGAATGGAAGTCTTTGGGGGAGACCTTTGCCCAACAATGGGACAATATAGGTTAAAAAAAAAAAAAAAAAAATAAAAAAATGCTTTACATAACGTACTAAGTTGTGTCTATTGCTAAGTTGAAGAAAGATAATTATGTCTAAATGTCTAAACATGTTATGTGAAAATAACTAAATAATTAAAAAACTAAAACTGTTGTGTGGTAAAAGTTACGTAAAATTAATGTATATAATACTGATTATTATGAATAAAAAAAAAACCTAAACAAAAAAGATATGACTTTGAATAATAGTGTAAAAGATGGTTATGTTGAAAAAATTTAGGAAAACTAATAAAAGTACAATAGATGTTTATTGCTACCGAGATTAGGAAGATGAATGCTTCGAATTATGAACATTAGTGACAGAGTGGTTAGGAATTGTAATTGTTAGGATGAAAAAAGTTAGGAAGAACATTTTCGGATCTCTAATTATCGGAATTGAAACTTTAAGTGAACTTTGGCGCACTCCTCTTGAATAAACTCGCGGAATTGTCGGTGGTTCAGCTCAGTGGATCTGCTGAAGTTAACAACTGATATGACTGGTTTTAGAGCTTCAGACATATCCAAACATTTTCCGCACAAGGACTGTTGATGAATGATACAATGTAAGACTAATGGTTTTGAACCACCATCATTTTCTACAGCCTTTGACACAAGTGCAACCACTCCTTTATTTTTATCACACAATTTTGCCTTCATCAGTTGTAATAGATTTCAAATTTCTCCATCAAAGGTTCTTTTTATTAATGACATTTTCAACTCCCTTAAAAATATGTGACCCAGTTGTCGTGCCGTGAATACTATCAATATCAAGAAGTTCTTCATACACTTCGTAGTTTTTATCTACTCACTTCGTAACTTGGGTACAAACACATGAACAAACAAAAATCCTTCTTTTAATATTGATCATAAAAAGTTTAATTTGCTATCTCTTCTATTTATTGAATGAATTAGTATTTAGTTACTTTCTGCTATAGGTGCAGTTACAACGCATCCGAGAGGCAGACACGGAGGTGCGATGGCAGCATGAGGATGACGTGCACGAATGCCCCTCCTGCCACACGCATCTGCCACATGCCAAGAAAAAGGTACTGATATCCACTACACAGTATGGGGTGATACGAAATTTTCTGATGGTTTACTGCCAAAATGGGATCCTTAATGGGAAATGCGTACTCAGTGACGTCAGCAGCAGTGCTATTATTGCTGCTTAGAGTGGGCGATGTAGCCTCTCTACGAGGCCATTAGCGGCGGGATGGTATGACTGTAGTAAAGCCGGACCCACTTAACGAACACATACAAGTTCAGTTAAATCAGTCCTGCCGTTTTGGATGACTTGGAGAACTTACACTGTAAAGACTTTTATATTGAGGTTTTATTTTTATGGCTAAACATACAATGATTGTCATAGAATTGACAGTTGATGTCAAATGTGTCGCAGTCCTGTTGAATAGTTCTCTTGTCGAATTGTTTGTAATCAAAAGAACAATTTATTTTATAGGGAAATCAGTAATTCAGTGAAACGAGGGCAAAACTAGTGAATGAATACGAATTAGTATGGTATCATGTAACTGTGTTACCATTCAATGTAAGTAAACATAATACCTAAACGAGGAAAACGCCAAAGCCACATTTTGACATGGTTGTGATATATAATTGCAATAATATTAATAGAGTAAGATCCCAGAGCAGACAGACATAACTTATTTTCATACGGATGAAACCTGAAGTTTTCAGTAGCGTCTCGTGTATATTGCGTATGCGCATAGTGCTCTCGCCCTCATACTTCTGGCTGAATAATTTTTGTCTTAGGGGATATTTGGTCACTCTGATTTGTCTGACTGATTGAATATAACTTTTAAATAAATACTTCAATAACATATTAAAAAATCATACATGTAAAAATAAGTAAAGTTCATTTATTTTTTGGGTAGCTTAAAAGCGTTTGACAAAAGCTCTGGTCCATCAAAAGTGTCTGACACTTATGATATTACTTTAAAATAATATTCTACATGACATAATTATATAAAAATCAGCCATGTGAATTTAAGTTAAATATTTCTTATTTTTAGTTACCTTTCTCACCTGGTATCTGCCCAGGTGTCACTCGGCAAGTTCCACAAAGCGCGTAGGTATTCAAGGCACACGAGACGCTACTGAAAACTTCAGGTTTTATCCGTGTGAAAATAAGTTATGTCTGTCTGCACTGGGATCTTGGACTATAAAATCGACTCACCAATGAAAAGAAACTCTTTCGTTATTTGGCGTCAAATTCCCTTTTCTGCTTTGGTATCTCGGTAACATGCACTAAATTGTGTAATAAAACTAAAGATATCTTCTATCTATGCAATACTCATCTGAGCTGGTGTTTAGATTGATTTTAATCTGATTCTAAACAGTTGGCTTAAAATCTTAGCCCGGGTCACTGAATTCATTGTGACGAGTTGTGTATATGTACTAATGCGTTGTGTATGCTGAGTACCGTGGTTGGCGGCAGGTGCACTGCCGGCACTGCGGGCGCATCTTCTGCGGGTCGTGCGTGGCGCACGCCGTGGCGGCGGGCCCGCGGCGCTCGCCCGCGCGCGTGTGCGCCGTGTGCCGCACGCTGCTGCAGCCGCACGCCGCGCCCTACTTCAGCACCGAGCCGCCGCGCTCGCCGGACTAGATACTAATCTACTCTACTCCACGTCTAACCGCGTTCAAAATATCAATGAAATCCGCCACTCGTTATACTATGATTTCTAATTGTATTACACTATTAGAAAAATGGTAATATACACAGGAAAAGAAATATCACCGACATCGTGTTGAGAAATTATGTTTTTTATAAGAAATATAAGTAAAACGATCCAAATCAATGCCTTCAAAGAAAAATATAATTATAATACTATTATTTTATCAAAAGACAGGCCAACGAACTTTAGTCAATGTTATAAACTAGTATGGAATTACATATTTACTTACAGTACACAATGCTATTTCTCGTCATTATCATAATTTCTCAAACAAGATAGTCCTGATGACGCGAAACCTTACTGAATTCTAGTATAAGTCAGACATAAGTAATTGCTATCCGTTAATTCTTGGAATAGTCAATAGAACGAGAGTAGCTAAACAATAGATAGAGACACTTTCTTGAATCAAATTAGTTCCAGTTGGTGATAGCTCGATGAGAAACTTAACTCTACCCTGGTCGGACTAGCCATACGTTGAGGGTCCTGCTCTCATTGTATACGAATTCTTTTCGTGCGAAAACGTCTATGTTCGTGTTCGCACGAATAGTACTCACTCTGGATCCGTCCGCGTCCGCCATAAAGTATTCCGGTGACATAGCTTCCGTAAAGTTATTTTTGATTGTAGCGCAATGAATAATTTTAATATTTCCAAGACTGCGACGGTCCTGAGGGTGGCGATCGTCAGGCCTCTCCCTTTCCCCTGATATAAACAAAATAGCTTGTTGCTCTTTATCTGTTATAATTATTAGTTATTCATTCGAAATTCTTTTATGACACTAGTCTAGCAGGATTTAGTGTGTGATCCAAATCAATAATTTAAAAAAGTCGTCTGCTAACCCTTATTTTGAGAATATGTTTTAGTATGTTCAAAAAATATTTAGTCTTTAATTTGAGTTTGAGTAGTATAATACTTCCTAATCTCACACGTATTTAATTTACATGACTATAAAAACGAAAACATCTTATGTTGTTAAAATTAAATTGATTGTTATTTGCAAGCATTAATCATTATTAATGCATGCAAATAACAATCAATTTAATTTTTTAGTTATTTCGAAAAGTTGTTGTCTCGGCTCATCAACTTTTATAATTTTCCTCGTATTCATAAGAATCATAGATAAAATAAAGGGTCAGAGAGAAAAAAGGTTTTGAAGATAGGCCGCAAAGAAACTGTCACGGATGAATGAGTGAAAGATTGATCACTCTCTGCATCCAACTTCACGAGCGCGAAGATCTTTGATTGTATCAAAATATTTAGAGCCGCAGTAAGTTTACTCTTGCTATTTTATAGCTAACATTACATTTGCAAATTAGTTATTTGCGGTAGGTACAAAATAGACAATTCGCAATAGTACTGGATCACATTATGTTCTGGATTGTTATTGTGACTAAAATGTTATTTCCTTTGAGGACCCATTTTTCAATCGTAAGATAAAATAGTCAATAGATACAATACCACACAAACAAATTAAAATGACGTTTTCATTTCTGAATTGTGTATTTTTTTTATATTTGGCCGGTTACCATTTATAACTTGGTTAACTTGGTCTTTATTGAACAGTGACCTTATAAATAACATTTTAGATGCGCAAGTACTCTTTAACTATAAGACAAATAATCTCACATCCTGCCGTCCCTTTTTTTTGGCGTTAAGAATATCTGACCTTATCCTAGCAAGCCTCGGGGCAAGGCACAACCGATGCCACCTTGTATTCATGGCACCGATCAGGGAAGGCAACTCCTTGCAGACGAAAAAGTCGCCCTGTCTGTGGTCATGCGGGTTAAGGACTAAAACCCTATCAGTCTACCCGTGACCTCATTCGGTGGTGTGGGGAACTCCAGTCACCCCGGTAAGACTGCAGGCGCCCATAGCCCACGGTTCCACCAAGCCCACCCTTGCCCCACCACTGTGCCCTCTGATCAGAGGGACACGCGGTGGGCCGCCATGCCAGTATTCGCCACGGTACATGGGTTTCCGCCGGGACCACCGCAGCACTGCCCTAGGCATTTACCCCGGGAGAACACCATCCCCCGACTCAGGGTGCAACGTCCCTTCAACTGCCGTTATCCACCAGCAGTCAAAGAGCACGCGGGAAGGTTTCTGGCACGCACTCCCTCACATCCTGCCCTAGAAAATTGCAATCCCTGTGTTATTTATCATGAATTTACAGGTAGTGTTAAAAATACTAGGTTCTTCCAAATATTGTGTTACCCTTAGACTATTATAAATGAACTATCTTGAAAAATATATATACCCAACATTGATTACAAATTTCATACATATATTTTGGAAGGGCTATAGAAGTAAACGGTTACATAATTATATTATATGTAAATATGACATATAGTGTATTAAAGACGGAGGCAGCGACCGGCGATGGTCGAGTGATACGCGTGCTGATAGCACATATAAATTGACTTAGCATAGATTAGCGTAAGAGTTGTAAAATAAACATATTTTATTGTAAATAAAAGAGCTATTGAACTTGTTGTCTTTTTATTTGTCATGGAGATCGATTATGTAAATGTACACAACACATCCTAGTCTTATTTCGCCAAGTACCTCATTTTATTTGAAGTCGGTTCGGGTTTTTGCCCTGAAAAAAATATTCAGAAGAAAAATAAAGATTTTACCTTAAATTCTTCAGGAGAATAAATCGTCGTCCGTTTGTTGTCGCTTCTTAGTTTTTCAGTTAATACAGGGTGACCCATTTACAGTAGTCCAAATTATCTTCTTAAGCGCAATACACACTGAGCCCGCCGGGCCGCCGACAAAGCCCGGCGACGCAACCCGGCGGCCTGTATGAAAAGAATCATGTCGGCAACATGCGCCTGCGCGTGTTACCCGTGTACGTTACGCCAGCAAGAAAGTGTCACCTAGAGTGATATGAGTAGAACGTATAATTAGTGCGCAATCTGCTGTAAATGTGCGCCGCATAAAAAATTTGTGCGTATTGTAGTTTTGAAAAAAAAAACGTAAAAACGATTCCTGCTGGAGTAACGTTGTTCTAGCAAGAAAATTCTAGACGAATTATCGGAGAGATAAAATACATACATGGGCAGAGAGCTTATATTTGTGCAAATATGTGCGCCAAAAATATAATTTGTGCGTCTTCAGGTTTTCGAGATATTGCGTTTCCCGCTGGAGTAACGTTTTGCGAATTCGTGTATCTCTAAGACCATTTTATGTGCGCCTGTAGAATGAACATACACGAATAGCTCTTAATTTTTGCATATTTGTGACATAATTAGATGCCAGATAATATTTATAATTTTCAAGTAATTGCGCTTTATTGAAAAATTTAAAAAATATTGTAGCGCCTAAATGAGAAGACGTATAAGCTCGCTAAAAACTGTATTCGTTCCATCTTGACGTTTATAATTACCATAAAAAGTTTCAAAACAGAACCTACAAGCGCTAATAAATAATATTACTAAAAGTCAAAACAACGGCATCATAACTTTGACGCCATCAAACAAGAAACTGGCTCAACCTAAGATGTGTAGATGTAAACCAAAAATTAGTGCATTTATCAAATAATATATAGTAAATATATCCAGCTTCAACTGTTTCGTATTAAGTAAATATTAATACTAAACCAAAACAGTTATTCGGCGCAGGTTATCCGACCACATTCGAATGACTACAAAAAAGCGACGGATTCATACGTATCGATGACCTTCTTAACTTTACTCGCTAACTGGTTGAAACGTATTGTGCCCGAGTACAGTGCAGTAGAAAATAGTCATTGAAATAAATTTAGATTTTTTTTTATTAGACATAAATAAATTTAGCCATTTGCATTTATTATATCAGTAGAAAAACGTATTATAAAAAACATGAATTTTATTGGTTCTTGTTTTTAAGTTCAAGAAATGTGTGATGAATACTACAAAAACCCCACAACAGTAAAAAAATACACAGCATGTATACATTTTAATTATAATATTATGCTACATATAGGTCTACTTGTTAGAATAACATGGTTTATCTCAATTTAGCATTTGATTACCCTTAAGAAAATTATTTATCTATGATTTAAAATTTGTTCAATATTTACATAGTTAATATAGCTTTAATTAGCAATATTATACTTAAAACTGTGATTTTATGTGATTAAGGTTCAGTACCATCATAATGGGAAATTCAAGTATAAAGTAGTTACCTATTTGTTGGCCGAGATATAATTTAGTTTTGGATATGATAGTATGATACGCGAACGTAGGCCAAAACAACAACTACTTAATATTTAAATTTCACGCCATGATGGTACTGAGCCACTTTAAGTGATTTTATTGTTTGTGTACTTAAGTAAATGAAAAACTGATCTGTGATTTTAAATAATACCAAATGACTATACAAGGTACAAATAGTTTAATTATACAATGTTTGTTCTAATATTTACAGGTAGGCAATTTTATCTGTGATTTGATGCCATAATTACTTTAAGAATCATGATTATGATAATAAAAATAATATTTTTTTAAACCAACAAGCTCTTTGATTTCATATGATCAGAAAGTACATTTAATATATATTATATTTTTATAAGTTCATTGTAATAATAATTCCCAACGAATATTTGAGCGTGACTGTACGGACACAGTTTAGGTGTAATACGTTTAATAAAGGTGGTCATCGATACGTATGAATCCGTCGCTTTTTTGTAGTCATTCGAATTTGGTCGGATAACCTGCGCCGAATAACTGTTTTGGTTTAGTATTAATATTTACTTAATACGAAACAGTTGAAGCTGGATATTTTTACTATATATTATTTGATAAATGCACTAATTTTTGGTTTACATCTACACATCTTAGGTTGAGCCAGTTTCTTGTTTGATGGCGTCAAAGTTATGATGCCGTTGTTTTGACTTTTAGTAATATTATTCATTAGCGCTTGTAGGTTCTGTTTTGAAACTTTTTATGGTAATTATAAACGTCAAGATGGAACGAATACAGTTTTTAGCGAGCTTATACGTCTTCTCATTTAGGCGCTACAATATTTTTTAAATTTTTCAATAAAGCGCAATTACTTGAAAATTATAAATATTATTATCTGGCATCTAATTATGTCACAAATATGCAAAAATTAAGAGCTATTCGTGTATGTTCATTATACAGGCGCACATAAAATGGTCTTAGAGATACACGAATTCGCAAAACGTTACTCCAGCGGGAAACGCAATATCTCGAAAACCTGAAGACGCACAAATTATATTTTTGGCGCACATATTTGCACAAATATAAGCTCTCTGCCCATGTATGTATTTTATCTCTCCGATAATTCGTCTAGAATTTTCTTGCTAGAACAACGTTACTCCAGCAGGAATCGTTTTTACGTTTTTTTTTCAAAACTACAAGACGCACAATTTTTTTATGCGGCGCACATTTACAGCAGATTGCGCACTAATTATACGTTCTACTCATATCACTCTAGGTGACACTTTCTTGCTGGCGTAACGTACACGTGTTACCCGCCGACATGTTGATGGCTTGAGTACGCCTGCGCTCAGTTGCCCGGCGACGCTCGACCTGTAGTGGGACGACGAAAAATTCTTAATTCTTTATTGTACAAATGAAAAAAACAATACAATAATATTAGGTACAATTTTAAATTTTATGTACAAAGGCGAGCTTAACCACTAAAATGGGTTACGTTAATTAATCTTTATCATGAAAAGGAGGTATTGTGGAATCCAAAACACCCAGATCATAAAAGTCGACCAAAGCGTTTCGACTCATTTAATGAAATAGCAATTTGTCTTGTGGCGAAATTGCAATTCTGCAATTTGTATCTTTTTTAACTATTCTCGGCCCAACAATATTCAGTAAATATTCAAAGTCGGTATTGTTTAATTTCATGAATGTTTTAAAATGTATGGGATTTTGTACAATCAAGTCATCTGCTTTCAAATCTCTTAATCTGTCACGATTGCTATAGCAATTGCGACTCAGTAAACTAGGTCTAACCCAACAGCTTCGTTCTCTTTGGAGCGATCCAGCAATAAACATTCCACAAGCTGCTATCAACAGATTACTGTCATCGTCCATTTTTAAGATTATTTCTATTTACTGAATTATCGAAGATACACTGCCAAAATTATATGACACAACCACACAATCTTTATCGACATGCGGCAATCACTGACTGCCAAATAAATTTCTCATCTCAAGCCACCGACCAAATTTTCCGACTTGTAATAAGTGAAGCCGCCAACTAGACCGCCGACATATATGTCGGCGGCACGGCGGGCTCAATGTGTATTGCGCTTTAGATGTAGGAAATAACCCATGATTAAATTGAACCCAACACAATTATTAAAGAGAAGTTTAAAATGTGACGTATGGTTTTTGTCAGCAAAACAATAGATTTGTAAGCAAAATACTAACTTGGGATACCACAATACATTCACGCACGAGGTCGAAGTTCACGCGGGTAATGCCGGGGATTGGTAGCATAGTAAATAAAACACCTAAATACTATGTCAACTTAACACTTATTTTAATAATAATCGAAAATTTTAGAAGACACAATAAAATAAATCATATGAGGAATGAACTAAATTTAGTTTAGTATTAAAATATGTACTAACTATATAAGTTGGTGAAAATTTCTCTGAACCTTACTATATTAAACAAAATTATTATAATATATTCGCACTCGCAGATCACTTTTGTTGTTTAATTGTAATGTGCTTTAATTAGTCAGTTTCATAGAAATTTCCACCAAATGTACTTATGTTAAGTTTTAAAATTAGTCAGGATACTGCTCCAGGCTGAGAGTCATCACGTCGCTCACCAAACAATCCGCGGGCTGCCAACAAAAACATTAATAAGTAAATACTCCACATGCCATATATTATTATATCATTCGGACCAATATATAATGCAGGATTACAGTAGAAGATAAACTGAATACATTATCCTATTTTATCTTCAGCTTTAAATTAACAAAATTAATTAATTTCCGAAATTTAACAACTGCTTCTCACACTGTTCTTCGTAAACTAGTTAACAAGCAACTGCTTTAAATATTATCAAATCTAGAAAAGACCTTAACATAACATCACACCTATTCCCAGAAGAGAGTGGCAGAGGTATACAACACCCATTTTTCACCAGAAATGTTTAGGTTCAATCGCAATACACCGGGCACAATACCAACTCCGTGCTGCTTTTGTGAATTTCCTCACGGAAAGTTCACAAATTGCATTTTGCTCGACCCGGTAATCGAACCCGAGACCTCGCAGTGAGAGGCGCATACGCTAACCACTAGACCATCAAGACAGTCCTTATGATGGATAATAAGCATATAACAGTTTTGCTTGACCTTGGGATCGGACACAAGGTTACAAGATGACCAGTTGATTATTGATTTTATCTTTAGTAGATATTACCTCGGAGCAGATGCCGACGAGTGCGTCTGAGCATCCGTAGAACTCTTCCTTCAAGGAGATGACGATGGTTTGCAGACATCCTTTCTTAGAGCGGATGTACGACGCCACCTTGCCGATGTTCGTGTTGTCCAGGGCCGCGTCGATCTCGTCCAGCAGGAAGAATGGAGCTGGCTGGTAACTGGGGCAGAAAAGGATAAACGAATAACGTGTAATCTAGTACGCACACAAATATGTAAAAAAGACGGATAGTAACAGCAGACTCAGGCGCTTTCTCAGCCGAGCGACGCGTGCGATGAGTGTGCATACAAACGCTTCTGTTCCCATACCAAATAGCAATCATGCCATCGCGAGCATGTCTGTGTGGATACGTCGTGGCGTAAGTCTTGTTTCGTAGATGCGCGAGGACGCTAAACGGGATGTGCGCTTCATAACACCTATTCTGAAGACCTCTATAGTTCATAGCTAAAGGACCGAGCTGGGCAAATCCACGAGATAAAGTTCGTGTACACTTCTAAGTTTTATTCTAATATTTGTATGTTAATATAATAAATAATATAATTAATTAGCATTAATCCTATGAAATATTATGTACCCGCAATGCTGCCACCGGCTTATGTTTAAAAAAAATTCAAATGAAACAGAATCCTTTAAAAATATCCGCTAGAGGCAGCACCAGTACAAATGTTTTGCATATTAGAGGCTAATTTCGTTGATAACTGTTTCCAAAGTCAGGATTTATGAAGTGACTGTATATAGCTTCTGCCAAATAGAGTTGCCATAAAATGGCACAGACCACCAGAAAACGTTGTTATGGCACCCACAGTGAATACATTCAAAAATAGACTGGACAAATTCTCCAAATCACAAGACACACGCATCAGCTTAATAGCTGCTCGTGTGCTTCATATATAATAATAATAGCTTTTATATCTCACCTGTGTATAGCGAAGAGCAGGGCCAGCGCGGCCACAGTTTTCTCTCCTCCCGACAGGTTGGACATCGGCTGGAACCGCTTGCCCGGAGCCACGCAGTTGTAGTTGATGCCGTCGAGGTACGGCTCCTCGGGGTTCTCCGGACCCAGGAACGCTTGAGCAGACTGGTTCATTGCTAGGGCCTACAACAAAAACGCCGTACACATAATCATTGGTGCTTATTCGCTTCAAATAATGTTGCAACACATTATTTGATGCGAATAAGCACCAATATCCGTTAAGATAAGTTTTAACTTACACAAATAGAATAAATACATTTTAAGGACTTTTCAGTTATTTTTATAAGAATTTGTTAAAATCTAGTCAGTCTTTTTCTGTTTTTGATTTTTGTAAGTGTTCTGTTCTAATCCTTATTTTTTATATAATTCACTATATTCACTGCCTTGTTGGTCTAGCAGTATAATTAGTGCGTCGCTCACCGCGAGGTCTCTGGTTCAATTCCCGGAATTGAACCCGTCGTTATTTGGGAATTTTCCATCAAGAAATACTCAATAGCAGCACGAATTTGGAATCGTGCCCCATAGATGGCGATTGGCTGACCCCCTATCTAATGGGACCTACTTATAAAAGGTATGTGTGGGTTTAGCACATTTCTGCATCACTCTTCTGGGTAATAAATGATGTTATGCTATGTTCATGTTTTGATACTATATTCCCTATTTCCTGCGTTTTCTTCCCCGTCTCAACCTAATCCACCCCACCCATAGGCATTAAGACGTCGTCAGTTAAATTGAATAGAGCTTACCTTGTAAATAGCGTCAATTTCGTTAGCCACGTGTTCGAAACATTCGATGAATTTGTCATGACGCTCTTTCTTTACCTGAAATAAAAAATACTCAATTCAACATGCGTATGTGACAAGGTTTCGCTGTTTTTAGTTAATCAATATTAAAGATCATCAGTAATCTAATAGCTATAAAATATATGAATAAATATATTTTCATTTTATTGGACGTACCTTTTCAAAGGCTAGTTTAGCTTTGTGCGCACGTTTTCTCGCCACCACAAAAGCTTCATTCGTGGCGTTCACTTTCTCACGCACCTCATTTAGTTTCTCCATTGCCTAAAACACACAAATAAATAAGAATAAGTCATTTAGATAATATACGGTGTACGAACTCGCATTTACCGCATGTTTAAGTTTATGTTAATTAATATTAGTTGCAATCACTAGAATCGGCCTGGCAACACTGGCACAGAGTACTTCCCCGCGTATTTATAATTAATAATAAAAGTAATTAACAGTTAAATCGTGATCAATAGTTGTGGAATCTAATTACAGGCTGTTAATACACAAGTGACATTGTTAGTGACCGAAACCACTGGATATTAATGGACTAAATCTGTGAAATATGGGAAAGTGATTGAACCGCTTATATACAATAGATAAACAGTGAATGTGTTTAAAATTGCATTGAACTATCACGAAGTCAATGTTGTAGAACTGTTTTGCAATATACAACTGCGAAAGAACAATTTTAGTGAATTATGCGAAATTAACCATTTTAATATCCGTTTATATTTGTTATTGTTTTAAATAGTGGACTTTGAACAACACCTAGCGCCTCTAGTAGCGAATAGCAGAGTGATAAATGACAGCCGATATCGTCATTTATGACGTTTAATTACGGGTTGCAAGTGCTAAAAATATTAATAATTGATGAAAGCGCCATCAAGTAGTGAGCAGAAGAACTAAAATTGACACTTGACATTTTACTCGGTGTTGCGACTATAGAAAAATTATCGGTGATACCATACTCATAATTTAAAATTGGTCGGTGATAACATTTAAATAATTACAAATTGGTATAAACTAATACACAAGTACGAAAATGAATACCAGCGATATCGACAACGTAACCCAACGTAAATTACGGAGGGCTGATTCAGTTGATGATATACACAGATCTAACTCAGACTGTGATGAGTCTCGAAGTCTTTTAGATATCACCATGATGAGCGTACCTGATAGCCTACACAATACCAGTACAACTAGCAGTAATAGTGAAGCGATACGAACACTTACTGAACAACTAATGAGTGCCCATCACGAAATAGAGCAACTTAATATGGAAAACATGCGTCTAAAAATTGACTTGCAAAATGCACTAAAAAAAGCAGAGATGTTTAAACAAATCTGTGCGACTCCTGAAAGAAAGTGCTCTACAGCATCATCTGCCACCAAGAAAAGGTCTTCAACAAAGAAAATTACTTCAAATATTAGGGAAAATCAACATAATTCGGAAACACAGACCGACACCAATCAGACGTCCACTAGAGATAAAGAAACACAGACAGAGTGTAAAAGTAATACAAAACTAAAACAGCCAACACTGCCGCAGAGTGTGGTTAATTGCAATAAAACAAGTCAAATAAGTGATAATCATAACAAGAACTTCAGGACTTTGCAACTAGGGAAAATATGCATACTTAGCGAAAATAAGCATATTAACACGTTAAACATTGCAAGAAATAAATTGTATGGCTGTGCTGAGTTATGTCATTATATAACACCAAATAGTGGACTCAAAACTATGGTAAAGAATTTACAAACTAAACTGGAAAATTTTACAATGGAAGACTTCTGCATTGTATTGATTGGAGAAACGGATTTTAATACAACCAAAGATTACTTCAGGCTGATTATTGATATACGAGAGTTGCTACAAAACACTAAGCACACAAACGTTATACTTTGTACACCGACTTACAAGAACAACAATACTTCCAATATGTATAACTGGAGGGTGCAAAACTTTAACAATCTTCTCTACCTCGACATAATAACGCACGAACATGCATACTTTCTCGAGTCAAACAAAAATCTGACCTATGACTACAAAATGTTCGCATACAGCACAGGTAATATTAACAACCACGGCATGCAGACAGTATTTTAAGATATCCATGATCTGATTGGCTTTATAAAATCAGCGAATTCTATAAATGCAGGCAGCTCTAGGAATAATACGGCTCCATTCTTCAAAGACGGCGAGCAACTAGATAACAGCAACAATCAATCCGAAACACAGTTTTTTCTATCATAAATATCTATCTGTCCTTCATCAAAACTTGGCGGGCCTATTAAACAAAGCAGACGAACTTGCAGTATGCCTAGCTGAACTTAAAGCAGACAATAAGGACATCGACGTCGTGTGCATCTCAGAGCACTTTATGATGGAGGGAACGGAGCGGTCTCTTCTAGTCCCAAACTTTAATATTAAAGCTTCTTTTAGCAGAAAAGCGAGTAAGAGAGGAGGTACTTGTATATTGGTAAGAAAAGACTATAAATCTGTGGATATAACCGAGATTTCCAAATTTTCTATTGAAGGAATTTTTGAATGTTGTGCTGTAAAATTAGTAGACTTTAACACTATTATCTTATGTATCTACAGAGTACCAAAGTTGAGCAATTTAAGTATATTCTTTGAACGGTTTGATGTTGTATTAAAATCAATTTTCAGAAAAGATCATGGAGGTAATGTCATAATTGCAGGTGACTACAATATAGACACCTTAAAACAAAATAGTACTTTATTAGAGATGGAATGTTTACTGCTTCAATATAACCTAAAATTAGAATTGAAAAAACCAACTAGACTCGGCTCCGGTACATGTATAGACAATTTTGCGCACAATCTCGGCAGCAAAACAAGATCAGAAATAATAGAGTTTGGATTATCAGACCATACCTCTCAGATACTGAATTTTAGAGTATCCACTACATGTCTGATTAATTATTGGTATGTCAAACGACGAGAATATAGTAAAGAGAATATGCAAAAATTTAGAAATTATATCAGTAGTCTATCTTTTTCTGATATCTATAATACAGATGACCCAAACGTAGCCTATAACGCTTTCCATGAGATATTTAGTTTTCTTTATAATTCTTGCTTTCCTTATAAGGTAATAAAAATCAACGCACTCACAAAACCAAAATGGATCTCTCGTGGAATCAAAAAATGTAGCAAAAATAAGAGAATGCTGCTATGGAATTATCGGCATAATCGTCTTAATAATTCTACAAAAATTAAACTCAAAAACTACTGTAAAATTTACCGCAAGATAATAAGGTTAACACAGCGAGCACAAAACAACTACAAAATTGCTACCGCAAGTAATAAAACAAAGGCGACATGGGCTCTCATAAATGCAGCTAAATTTAATATACCAAAGAATGTTATTTCCTCTATTTCGTTTCAAAATAAAACTATCACTAATACAGCAATTATTGCGCAGCAGTTCAACAACTTCTTTATTGATAAAATCCAGCCTATTCACACTTCAAACCAACCTAGATCTTACAATTTCATCGACTCATATAAATCAATGTTCATGGCACCTAGTACGCCGAACGAAGTATTAAATATCATAAGGTCCCTGAAAAACTGTGATAGTGTTGGACACGACGGCTTCGCGACTAAAATTATCAAATTTGTGGCATTTCATATCTGTGACCACTTAAGTCATATCCTCAATATGTGCATAAACGTGGGCGTATATCCTGATACCTTAAAAATATCCATTATAAAGCCGATCTTTAAAAAAGGTAATAATCAGTTAATGGAGTGCTATAGACCTATCGCACTTGTATCAATAATATCGAAAATATTTGAAAAATACATCAATGCACAAATCTACACATATGCAGAGAACTCTAACATTCTCACTGTAGATCAAAAAGGTTTCCGCAAAAATAAATCAATAAATATGGCAATTTTTGATTTTCTACAGAACGCAGTAAATAATATGGATAAGAAAATACCTATTTGTGCCATCTACTACGATATGACACAAGCGTTTGACTACGTTCATCATGAAACGCTACTTAAAAAGATAGAGTCGTACGGTATCAGAGGAAATTTATTAAATCTCATAACTAGTTATTTAAAAGATCGTAAGCAATACACGGAGATTTCTGCTGTCAACTTTACCACGAAGCAAGAAGTAAAACATGCATTTAATTTGCGAACTGTCAAGTACGGTGTTCCTCAGGGGAGTGTCTTAGGACCTCTCCTATTTATTTTATACATTAACGATCTACCTCAAGTGACCAACTATCCTATGACACTCTTCGCAGACGACAGCACAGTTACCATACGTGCCACAACAAAAGACGAGACTTACGAAAATGAAATCAATAATACGATCAATTCTATAATTACCTGGATGTCTGACAATAACTTAAAAGTCAATCTAGATAAAACGAAAGCAATGTTTTTTACTCAGCGCTTAGCTGCACCAAATGTTAATCTCAATTTCCAAGGGACTGATATTGTACACGTAAACCATACTAAATTTCTTGGGATAACAGTCGACAGTAATTTAAACTGGAAGCAACATACTGAGCAATTGATTAAAAGAATTAACTCATCTGTCTATGCCCTATATCGACTAGCTAGTATTACCAATACTGATGCTCTTACAACGGCTTATCATGGTATAGTGGGTTCTATTTTGAGGTTCGGCATTATTTTTTGGGGTAATTCCACTAATAAGGAAATTATCCTTAAGTCCCAAAAAAGGTGCATAAGAGCAATGTTTGGACTAAACGCTACCGATAGCTGTAAACCATATTTTCGCAAACATAATATCCTAACTGTACCTTCATTATACATATTTGAGGTAGCAGTCTTTGTCAGATGCAATCCCCATTTATTTAAGAGAATGTCGGATGTCAATAGCCGCACTCGGCGAGATAACGACCGTCTGTGTTTAGTAAAATGTCATACTGCATTAATGCATAAAAGTATCTTCTGCATGGCACCGACCGTCTATAACAAAATTCCCAAATACATGAAGCAGCTAAGCATAACTCTCTTCAAGAGACATCTGAAAAAATACCTGATTGATAAGTGTTTCTACAGCATTACAGAGTTTTTAACGGATTCTTAAAAAAAGAGTTTCACTTTACTTGAAGCTATGTATGACATTGCTTTCATCACGTTTTGAAAGTAATTTAAGTTTTGAATTATGATTTTTAATTAATTAATTTGACTGTTAATTTATATTATTTATTTTTCTTTTGTTTCGTTACTTTTGCTTTTTTCCAATGACTTATAATGATGTATCATGATTATAACTTATTTTTCATCGATCTATAATCTATTTTTTTACAAATCACTATTGTTGTTATTAATGTAATTCAAATGTATTTAATTTACTATATCTTTGAAATTTTTGTACGCCTAAGTCGGCAAGACATGTAGAACAAAACTCTGTAACCTACCATCTTGCATGCAAGCTTATAACTTGTATTGTACACACATGTTTTCACAAAATAAATATCTTTTATCTTTTATCTTTTATCTTAATCATCATCGCGTTCGGCTCATATCAATCATTTAGTATTATTAGAATTCAGTCAAATAAATCAATGTATCATTATAAATCATATTTTCTTCTAAAGGTTACTAAACTGTACAGATAATAAGCTAAAATATTTTTGAAAACGCTTTTTTAATCTCTGTAGTTTGTAAAGTAATGTACAATCATGATACTTTCAATTATTTTAAGTGTGTCTAGTGTATGATTTTCCATACGTACTCTCATGTTAGGAGCCTGTATCTTATCCACAGTGTTCTGCAGAGAGTTGATAGCCTTCTGTAGTTTGTCAGCTTTGCGTTTGATTTCGTCGGACTCCTCCAGATCTTTCAGATTTTCGGGTAGAGAGCGGTAGTTTACTCGGATCCTGACAAAAACAGTTTAGATTGGTATAAACGTGTAAAATTTATGTAATACTAGCTTTGGGGGGCTAAAAAGTAATGTCTTTGCCCTGAGCAAAGACATTACTTTTGTTATTTTGAATTATTTTTATACAGATTTTTATGAAGATCGGTCAGTAGAAAGCGTAGAGCAAGCCAGGCAGGGGTTGTGCGTGGCCGCCAGCCGCGGCGCCCTGGCAGCCATCCCGCCTTGGCCACGGTGCATCTTGCTAGGAGTGCGGTACTTTGTTATCTATTAAACTGTATAGAAATAGTTGTTACGTGCTTACGTGTATGATTTTATTTTATTGAAGTTAGGATTGTATAGAACGTGTCGTTATTTATACCGACAGTCCCTACACGCATATATAATTATAGTAAGGATTAGGTATAATAAATGGACTAAAAGTATTAATTAGGAAGTATTGAAAATAGAAGAATGATATCAAAAAATCCAAACATAATGCAAATATTGAAAACGATTTATTAAGTATTAGATCTCTGAAACCTTTTCAATAATCATTTTAGTAATATACCTGGATTCCTTTCTATACTGTTGCGTGGTGCTGGGGTCCGATTCCGTGTCCGCCGTGTCGTCCAGGTTGCCTTCCAGCAATGGGATTACTATGTCGTCAATCTACAGAAAAACAAAAAGTGAAAGATAGCGGCATAGCATGACCGACTTCGCTATAATTTACTGACAAAGATTATACGATATTTTGACATACAAGCTCGCTATACAACATACAATCTCTTGAAGATGCCTAAAAGAATAGGCGAAACCGCGGTCGACTAAACAAACCAACATTACGTGGATAACACCCGTATTTCATAATTTGAATAACATTAATTTTACTTGACCAGAATCCTGAAAGTAGTCGGTTTTGATCAGTATAAGTAAGCAGAATCTAATAAATAAGAAATCAACTGAATAAACTCACTGCTTTTTAATGTTCAATTTTTTCAGCAAACATGATTTTCCGCAAAAGATTCCTTTTGTTACTTGGTTACTTGTTTTTCTAGTCAAGATATCTTTATTTGGATATCGTAATCAGTAGATAGAAGAAGTAGAAGCATTACCTTGCACTGCCGCAGTATGTTATGTCTGTCGGATCGTTTGCTCTCTATCTTTGCTTCGAAGCTGGACATCTGCTTTTGCACTGACTGGATGTCCTTCGTGATGCTCGTCAGGTCCTTGCGAGCCTGGAATCAAATCACTTGCCTAATTACTTACTTTAAAATATATGAAGATAGTTTCAAACTTCAATATTTATATTGAAAATATGGATAATACATTGTTGTTAAAAAATAGTAAAGTCCACCATATTTTACCCTTAGGCATGCAATACAGATTTTACTTAAATCTATAAGTAAAAGTAGTTTGTCCAACGGAAGGTTAACTGAAAGCTCCGCTACTGGATGTCACTCGGATGTAGTCAAAATGGATGGCTCTGATTAGTCGAGCAGACTACGTGCGCCAAACTCAGACACAAGAGGTAGTTATTTTCCTGTGCATATTGGATCATAACTATGTGGTATACGTATAGTCGAATCACTTTGGAAATGATGAGTTAGCGCTGAAATCGGCGTTCAGTAGGCTCAAAGATAAGCTTCAAACATATTTTTAACTAAACACTCCCATCGTGGATGCCACCCGTAGTCAAGTACTAAATTGTATTTGGAGCATTTCGCTTACAAGCGACACGTCGGGCGTACCTTAGTGACGTCATCATCGGCATGTTCCTGCTTAGCCCTGGAGGCAGTTCTCTCCGCTTTGAGAGCATCAGCCTTCCTGAGCTCTGCATCGATCTCCTGCCGTTGTTTGGCCTCTGCCTGTCTTCCCCCCTCTAGCTCATCCTCCGCGTCTTGTACCGCTCGCTCCCAGCGAGTTACGTTTTCTAGAAGAAAAAACCAAATTAGCTAATAATATATAGAAAATAGCTAGCATTATAAAAAGAGTTGAGGCCTTATAACCAAAATAAGATTGCAAACTCCACAACAATATTTTCGATTGACCAGTAAACGACAAGTGTATATTTCACCTTCATTTCATATACTCATACATAATAAAATGTTTGAGTCACATTTAGATTTACATAAGGCATTGTCCTAGCTGAGCGAAAAGTGTAACGCGACGCGATGCGACACCATTCGAACGCCTCTGTTGCCATGAACCACTTACCTCTCAGCTAGGACATCGGTTATCAGTAACTTAGTTAAAACAAACTGGCTGTGCCCACTACTAGGCTCCATAAAATCTCTAACTTGTTTCCAGGTCAATGTATACGCTTCTACAATAAACTTCCAATAAACGCAGTAGAATTATCGATAGGTAAATTTAAGAAATATATTAAAATCAGATTATCTCAAAAAGCTTATCACAGTATTTTAGACTACATAAATGATAATAGTATTTGGAAATGAACTGCTCTTTTTATGTGACTTTCAATATGAATGATAATTGCTATATTTTATTCATTTCATTTGAAAAGATGGTGCACATGAGTTTCTCACCAGCTCTTCTCATAATGCAATACCCATAGGAGCTGGTACTTAGTTTGATTTTAATCTGATTCTAAACAGTTGGATTAAAATTAATCTAAGCCCTAGTTATTCAAATCATTGTAATTAGTATAATTTAGTTTTACATATCATTTATTTTTATATCATTTGTTTGTAATATTTTGACGTGTTCAAGCGCCTATGAAAATAAAGGATTTGAATTTGAGAATTTGAAATTTGAAATGACGTTTTCAGTGCAGTAACCAGAAAGGCTTTAGTGGCGCATGGAGATAACAGTTGTATATAGTTGAGAGAGAGAAGCATAGGCCACGGTACATACTCTGCGTGTCGCGGGACCTCTCGAACTCCAGGTTGGAGGAGATGCGGTCGATGTGCGCATCGAACTCCATGCGGCGCTTGGCCCGCTCCTGCTGCGCGCGGAGCTCCCGCTCCTCGTACTGGCTGCAGGTACACGATTCATTATTATAATACATATTCTTTATTGTACACCATTCAGAAATTTACATAATAAATATTGCACAATAGTCTGTCTTATTGCTAACAGCAATTTCTTCGAGACAACCATTTAATATGCATACCCAACAGAGAAAAAACAATAATTAGTAACGACTGGCAGCAGTTGGAGCAAAGAGACCACGAATCGGTGACCGTAATGAAGGACGCCTGCATGGTTGACTGACGACCTGAAGAAGGTCGCTGAAAGAGTGTTGGAAGAGGTCTATTTTTTTTAATGTATATCCAGCAGTAAAATGCGAGCGGCTAAATGATGATAATGAATGGGTGGTGGATACAAACCATGAAAAGATAGTAAAGAATAGTGTAATAAAATGAAATTGAATTATATTATAATGTATGTTCAATCCAATTACCGTATGTTAGCGACTCCGATATCCCTGCAGAAAGCTCTGAACACCACATCCTCCACATTGTTCATGTTCTCCTTCACCTCTTGGATCTTCAAGTCACGCGCGTGAATTGTACGCTCAATATCTTCTACTTCAGGCTATAAAATACAAGGTGAGTATAAAATAACCCCTTCAATTTCTACTACTAGAAATTCAGACGATGGAACTGATTATAAAAAAACTGTGCTTTTTTGGAGTAAGATCTCTTCTTGATACAGAATTGGTACTTTTTTTTATCTTTTCAATAGACTTGAGTCGGTATTTAGAATCAATAACAGCTATCACAAAGGCAAAATAGTAATAATCTTAACTAAAGCCAGCCGTTATGTATTTTGCAGAATATATTTAATTTTAACCTATATTGTACCGTTGTTGGACAAAAGTTTCCTCCAAGGACTTCCACTGCTCCCTCTATACAGCCTGTGTCCTTCCATCCCTCCAGAAAGCGGTTCAAGTAGTCATGTAAAATAACTAAAATATATACTCACAACAAACAACTCCATCTTCCTCTCTAGTTCCGCCAACTCAGCGTCAAGAGCTTTGATTTGTTTTAGCTGAAAACAGTATCTCTGGTCAGTACCTCATTACTTAAGCCTTTAAATATATAATATATGTAGCTATATAAATGAGAACGGTGTGTCAATTACACAGTTCAATTATATCAAAAGAAAAAAAAACGCTAAAGATCGATTTAACCAGTTCAGGATAAATGTTATCCACCAAATGGCATGTTCCCTCCAATTGGTCGGTCGGTAATAAAGTTTCTTCTCCGCCATCAGTAATACAGCGACCCTTTTATGCATTTTCTTGAATAAAACAAAAGAAGCGGAACCAAGTATCTTTTCCTTTGAGGGACAACCTATTTTAAGTGTTTTCATTCAAATTTAATAAAATGGCATCGAAGTATCTTATCCGCCAAGGGAAATATAGTGCCGATTTCTTAACGCATTTGAAAACCAAAGTATGTGTATATCGATACTGTTCGCGATTTCTCAAAGCGGGACATTTTCTTCGCAGTTGCCCAAAACGGGACATTTTGGTGTCCCGAAGAAGAGTTTCGAGACATCGTGACATTAAGCGTAAAAATGTCTCACTCTCTCGTCACATTACCTATAGGTCAAATATTATTCGAATAAATATTCCAAATACTTCTTCTTCTTCAAATACTGAAAGATGTTAAGATTAGACTCACGGTGGTATCCCTGTCGGTGATGGCGTACTTGAGTCGAGACTCGAGTCCTCGAATCTGCGAGTCCACGGTGGTGAGCTCGGACTCTTTACGGGACTTTTTCATGGACTCACGAAGCTCTTCTGTTAGTTTTTCCTGCACACAAAAAATAAGAGTAACCATTAAAAAAAAAAACCAAGTATTACAACTATTAATTAAGAATTTTTGCTAATTGTAATAAGCAAGTTAAAGTGCCCTTATCACGGAGGAACTTGAAGATTTCAAAAGTGGAAATGATCTTTGTGAACATCAGTGTGCACTCGTTTAGCTGAATCCTTCCCGATTTGGAAATTATACGAGACATTATAACGATGCTGGCTAACGAGCCAGTCCAAGTTCAGTGCCAAAACTATGAAAAGAAAGATCTAAATTTAGAGTTTTTAAACATACCTTCTTAGCTTTGAGTTGCGAGAGATGTTTTTCGTCCCATCTCTTGGCTTTCCTCGCTAAATCCAGTGATCCACCGGAGATGATTCCTGACTTCTGGTAGAATGTACCGTCCAATGCCAGCGCCTATACACAATTTTCTAGGTAATAATATTGTGCTTAAAATTATTTCTTGAGGTGTTTTACAAATCTAACTGATTGAATTTATTTGAGAGACAGATTTAGAGGTAGTTTCTGAGGTGCCGGATAGATCTTATCCGACCCATAAAATATAACCTGACAGAATTTAAAAGACACAAGTAATACTTGAAAAAGAACACAGCTGCCACTTTCAAATATGTGCGTGATACGCTTATATTAAAAAATGACATAAATGTAGAGTAATCATAACTCTGTGTGCGCTTGTATAATGAAAAGCTTGTATAGTAGGAGTGAATGCAGACATCGTAGCGGCTGTTCTTGCTGCGGTCCAGGTCGTAGGCCACGCGGCTGGCGTCCTCGGGCGTCTCGCACACCAGCGCGTTGTTGCTGACGAACAGCACGGCGCGCGCGATGGCGGCCGGCTCGAAGCGCAGCACGTCGAACAGCAGCTTCACGTTCTTGGGCTCGCGGATGTCCCTGCCGCAGCACGGGTCAGATGTAGTAAGAGAAAACGCCAACTGATATGGAGGTTTACGGTTTACGGTACCCAATGAATACAACAAAAAGAAAGAGCCTCTCAAGACGACTGGAAAAAGTGGTACTACTTAGAAAAAATTTACATAACAACAACTTAATACAAACTTAAAAAAAAAATCCCGTAAACACACTTTTCCATAGAAAATGTTCAAAAAATGAAAATAAATCGTTAATTGTAGATAATTCAAAAGGATTTAGGAAAAATAAATTCATTGATATGGCAATATATGATTTCTTGAACTAGATTACATCGAGAAAAGATAAAAGATTACCTGTAGTTGGGACTTACATAGATATGTCAAAGGCTTTTGACAGTGTGGATCATAAACTGCTGATGTGTAAGCTTGAGTCATATGGCATCAAAGCTCAGAACAACGAATCATATGGAATTGCCGTAATTGCTCTATTTGACACAGCAATAATAATGTAATACCTATCTCTTTCTCACAACACCAGTTTTACGTTAGGAATAATGACTAACACTCTTTTTATCAGCACTCTCCTCATTGGCTAATGTACTTCTGCTGCCAAGGACGCCATTTTACTAAACGGTGTTTGACGGTTTTGTTGACAAGTGAGAAGATGTCATTGTGAGGTTTTTATATTTTTCTAGTGTTTTCGACTTAATTATTGTGCAAAACTGTGATATAACTTCGAATCATTCTTGTTGTGAGCTGCAGAAACCCGCAATATTCTTAATAATTCATTCATTTCAAAAACATTAACGGATGCTAGTGTTGTGCCATCATCGAACATAGAACCTTATCGATAAATTAAGTACTAAGTTATTCAAAGTATTATTTGTCGTTATAGTTTACCAAGAAACGAATCCCGGAAAAGGAAATGGTTAGAAAAGATTGGCTTAGAAAATATCCGGCCAGGAGTCTTTAATTCATGTGTGCTCATTGCACTTTGAAGAGAGTGCATTCAATAAAACTCTAAACATAGTTAGATCGAGAGATGATGCTATCCCAACAGTATTTACAAAGGCAAGCAATTTATCAAACTGTTGTTTTTGGGTCTAATGTAGTAGAGCAATAGAAAGTAGTAATAGTAGTAGTGGTAATGTTGTGTGTTGTTCCTGTTGATAGGTTGATCCGATTACCATACACTCTACGTTATTATTTTTGACGGATCAATGCCCCAGAGTGATAAGTGATGTGATAATTGGTCCCTAAACCTTAATCAATTTTTTTTTAGCTTTAAGAATAATATTTTATCTATGTAGGTAATTAAGATCTTTATCTATAATATCTTAAGAGAAAAATGTTATTGTTTGTTTGCACCAAATAAGCACCGAAACTACGGCATCAATTTAAAGATTTTTTTTTCTTTGGAAAGCTTCACTATCTTCGAGTGACATAGACTATGTTTGTGCCATGGAAGCCGGAGTGGACTGGTAGTTTTAATAAAACCATTTAACTCAAAATTTATTTTAATTATTTTTTACAATTTACCAAACAGAGTCTATGTTTCTGTAACTTCCTACTATTACTTGTGACCATATCCATATTATACTACTTATGCCCTTTCAGGTAAACCACCCATCCCAATTGGCATTTATTGACAGAGCAAACACTATTGACCAACCATCATGTTCGGGTTATTCACATCCACAAAATGCAAAAGATCTTGAATTGGTAAGGGCAGTTCTTGAATAAAGTACCTACATAAAATAATGTTGGTTTCTAATCTATACTATCTACATATACTAATACTTTTAAGCATAACATTTAACTTACACATAGAATTGTTTGTTTTTGTTGTTTTTTTTTGTAAGCGCCTGAACCGATTTTCATGAAACATATTTCTTTTTATTAGTTAGAGAGCTACGATGCCACAGACACCCACACAGACAGACATCGACGTCAAACTTATAACACCCCTCTTTTTGCGTCGCGGGTTAATTAAAAATGTCCTATAAATGATGTACAAATAAAGTTTTTATCTATCTATCTAGGTACAATAAAAGTAGATGGAAATCTTGAAATTATCCAGTTTCACCGACAGTAGTATAAAAATCAAAGTTCTTAAGGTTAGTTGAACAATCTTAACTCCAGGCATCCATCAATTTAATTTTATCGATTAGATAGACAAGCGAGTGAACATCCCTAATCCGCCATGTTTGTGAACGTAGGTATGGCAGGCAAAGTACATGCTTATGGCAGTTCCATATGATTCGTTCTTCTGAGCATCAAAGACAATGTGTCTAAATTAATTGAGTCATATCTCCACGATAGCTAACATCTAACGCAAATCAATAGGATAGTGAAGAGGATTCAAATATATACCTCAAGTCAAAAAACTGTCAAATATGGTGTGCCTAAAGACAGTGTTTTAGGGCCATTATTGTTTATAATATACATAAATGACTTTCCATGTGCTGCAAATTGGTTTTCGATAGCGATAATGTCAGTACACTAAAAAAAGATTTAAGCCAAAATATTGAAATTATATTAAATTTTGATAAATCTTTAAAGTTAATAATAAGTTTTGCTAAAATGTTAACAAAGACTTGGCATGTTCATTACAAGGACCAGCTGATCAAAAAAACTATCATCACAACATTCCTTGGACTGCACATAGAGAAGTCACTGAATTGTCATGAACAAATAAATATAGTTTGTAGCAAGCTCATCAACGCCCTGCACGTGTTAAGTAAATCGGTAAGTCAAAAATCGTTCTTACAACGTATCATAGTCTGGTTTCCTTGACACTAAGATATGGGTTAACATTTTGGGGAAACACTACTGGAAAGGAGAGGGTCTTAAAAGAACAAAAGCGTTGAATGAGGGCAATTGCAAATATACAAAGAACTGAGAGCTGCAAGTCTTACTTTAAGAACTTTGCATTGCACACACATTTTGGTGAAATGTGACGCGAACTGAATCTTATCTTGTAACATCTATATGTACCACATTTCTTGCGAATAAATAAATACTAATAGTATGCTAGGTAACAATTAACAATTTTGAAATAGATTAAGACATAGACAATCACAGTGAAAGTATAAATGATTTACCTCAGCCTTTCCCGAAGTGGTTTAGCTTGAATGTAATCCAGCGGCAAAAAGGTCTCAGGTTCTAACATCCTCTCTTTGAGCACCTGCAAAATATACAATCATTTTATGTAAAGTCCCAATCTAATACAGAATTATAGCTATCACACATTGTTTAAAAACGCATAATGTCACGAGTTACGAAGTAAGAAGTACTTTTAATGAACAGAGATCTACAGTGTTTTCTATGGACCGAGATATCTACGAACAATGTGTTCTATCAATAATGTTTTTGCGAAACATGCCGTCGAGGAATAGAGATTTCTATGAACGATGCATTCTATTAGCAGTAGAATCGGTAAATTGTATTTCTGTATGAGTTCTAAACTCAAGGGTTACAACTATATTAATTTGAACTTATCAGGTTAGTAAATTACCTGAATGCATTTCCGGGCAGTTTTCTCAGTGTCCACGACGATAGCCTCCATGTACTTGCCGAGCACTTTAGTGATAGCCACGTTGTATCGTTTGTGAGTCGGCTGACACATGTTGATCATGCGGTCGTACTGTGAATTAAAAACATTGGCTTTTATGTGTGAAGTATTTTATTAGATTGGAATGTTTTTTACTATCACAAGTCTTACACCGAGGTCATCCTCACACTTAGTTAGCAATATCTTTGCGAACTGTGCGGCTGCAGATTGATTACTCTTCGTACAAAATGCATAAATGTGTCGCAATACAAAACGAACGCTGCTACTTTTCCGCCCCATGCGGAAATAAACGGAATAGATAAGGAGCAGACAAAACGCGACAGACAGAGGTGCGCGGGGGGAAGGGTTACTTTGATCACGTGGCACCAGCGCAGTTGTTCATTGTCTCGTCCTTTTCATATACTTACCTGCGACGCGTCTTAGTCTCACGTTTTTTTTGCTTGTCCTACCCCCTCATATTGTTATGTCTTTAAATATAGAGAAAAGCACTGACCACTCCAGGAATGTCCCTCTTGAAGCTCTCGACGATCTCCTGCTTCTTCCTCCTCCTGGCCTCCTCGTGCTTGTCGACCCTTGCGTCGCCCAGCGCCGCCGCCACGTCCTCCAGCTGCGCCTGCAGCTCGGCCGCGCGGCCGCGGCACTCGCCCACGTCCGCCTACGGCATACAACACTAATACACTTACGAATTCATTTCGATGTTAAAGTAAAAGGAAACTTTATTATACACTACCGACGTGCTTATGATATCCGCACTAGGTCTAGCCCGTATCGCAGGCGATCGGTAATGTTGACCTAGAAACTTTTTTATAAAATTTGCAACCAGATTCAGAATCACCTGATAATTTCGCATGCGGAGAGAGAGAAGCGGTCGCGATCCGTGGCTCAATGGACAAGGCGCAGGCGTTGACTCGAGACCGAGAGGTAAAACTTTCTCCTGAGGTTACCAAGAATGCTAAACATTCTAAAAATAAGAATAAACCTGTAAACCAATAAATATATTTTTGCTTTTATTTTAACAGTTGGTTATGATCCCATACCTGTAGTTCAGCTCTCAATCGTCGCTGTTCTTCTAAAGCCTGTTCCGAGCTGCGAATGTGTTCATTGAGCTTGTCCACACGCTTCGTAGCTTCGGTTCTTTCGTGACCCTGGATAAAACAATGGACAACATTTCTGAAAACTCAGCCATCACATGTCACTTCTCTATTTCATTCGTATTTAAAAAAAAAAAACATTGAGTAAATTCTGAGAAAATAATACGAGCTTTAAATATAATTTCAATATTAGTACTAGCACTCTCAAAAACTGTTTTGAGAGTGCTAGTACTAATATTGAAATTCAAATTATTTCAAAAACATATTTTTGAAAGAACTAACAATTGGGACATCTCCACTGAGTTTCCTTTTACCAAGAAATATTCTGAGATAATGTAACTAACACTAGCATGTTAGCCTTATAAACTAACCCAATGATTTTTTCCTATCTGAAATAAAGATTTTATAAATGGTATGTTTCTCTTCTGAAATAGAATAATAGCATATTTCCTACCTTCTGTCTATGTTTATTCTCCAGCTCTCCCTTCTTCCTGAGCTCGTTGTCCAATCGATCCTGGTCAGACTTCTGCTCTCGATTTACGGAGTCCAGCTCCTGGAGGTACCGGGCAGCTTGGCGAGACGCTTCCATCTTCAACTCTTCGTATTCACGAATCTGTAGACAAAAAAGATACTCAATACTCAATATATTTTTTGCATTCCACAATGTTTTACAAGTCTTATAATATAATAAATACAAATCATCGTGGTCCCTGTCGGGCAAAGCAACTAAGGAGAGAGGATGGCAGTTTTATAAACACTATAATTGTAACTTATTATTATTATTAATGATAAAATATATATTTTGTATGAGTGTAATACTTTTATATGGGATATTTTATATTGCATATCAAATAAATAATCGCCTATCAATACATACTCATCATTTATATTATTTTTTACATCAAATAACTTACTTCACTACAGATAAACTAAATGTTTAACAAAACTCGAACTGCAGATAATTCGAAATTATACATCAATATGACATTCCTTTTTTCCTCATAATGCAATACAGTTAAATTTATTTTTGTACAAAAATACTACATGCATAGCATAAATACTGACTGCACATCAAATTTACCATATTTCATAGCAAAATAACTATCCCAGTCGCATATTAACCAGTAAGTACAACAAAATCTGTTCATCATATTTGTCTTAATTTTCAAGAAGCCATGCTCGGCAAATTTAATGATTATTATAACAAAAAAATCCTTTTACATTGCATTATTTCTAAAAGCAGAACAACTTAACTGAAAAACTTCGCGCGTTTTTTCGTCACTGGAGTAAATAATATAAAAATAAAAGCTATATTTATGGCATAGGTCAATTATGGGTAAAGTAGTAGGTTAGGTTAGGTTAGAACTGCGACCATAACATAGCGCGAGCCGAGCGAGCGAAGCGAGCGTGCCGCGGCATCGGTCGGCGAGTGCTAGAATCAATCTGTGTGATACTCCGACCCCTTTTTGAATCCACCCACTAAATAAAATAATATTATACTACCTACCAATTTCTTATTATCATAGATCGTAACAGACGACAGTACGTGGCGCCACCTGAAAAAGCTAAAAATGTGCCTATTGGGCAAAAAAAGAAGCGTGGACGCCCCGCGAAAGCAAGACCCGCTTTAATAATTCAATAAATTACAATTTTGTATCTAATTTTATATTTTTTTTGCTGATCTCATTATGTGATAATTAATAAATAAAAAGATGACTGTGCCTAATAAAATGTTGTTTGATTTAGAAAAACTGCTGTAAATATTATAAAAATAGAAGCTATATTAAAAGAAAAAGAGTTAACATGTATAATGTGCATTAAGATTATTAGCTGTGCATTGATAAAAAAGCTTTTGCTTTAGGAAAAATTGCTGTGCGCTGTGAAAATAAATTGTAGTGTGTTTAGTGATATTTTGAGTTGAATATTTTGTTGTGCAATCAGTAATTTTGATGGGAATTCGGTATTTAATTGCATAGAAAAAGGATATTTTATGATTTGCGTTTAAATACTACCCCTTTTATATTAGGGTCTTATCATTTAGGTATTCATCAATACTATAATAGCCTTTGTGCTTTACAGACACTTTTACATTGTCGCCTTAAAAACATACGATTCATGGTGATCTTGAAGATTCTTGATTAAGTAATCTTAATGATCGAAATCAACCGTTGTCGGTTCATCACGTGTCTACCTATTGGGAAATAAGGACATAGTTTCGACGTTATGGATGAACTAGTCTCTGCGCACGGGTTTGCCTAGATGATGCATAAAATAGACTGTGTTACTCAGAATTTTGAAATACTTTCAGTAGACATAAACAAACAAAATTCTTTCTTTTTCGTTTATTAGTTTGGAAAAATATTAAACATTTGGTCACCTGTGCTTCCTCCAAATGCACATCGGCCCGTCCAGTGTGCGTGGTGCCGAGCGTGGTGCTCTCCCACTGCGCCTTCTGCTCCTCCACCTCCTTCAGCTCGTCCTCCAGCTTCTTGATGTCCGCCTGGTGCGCCTCGTGCGCCTTCCGCGCCTGCTCCAGCGTCTTCAGCGCACTCTCCAGCTTCTTCTGCGTGTGCGTCACTCGCTCCTTCGCTTTTATAAACGTTGGACGCTTTTTGGAGACTTCTGCTTCCTAGGAAAAGTTAATATAAAACAAGTCAACTAATTTAATTTTTCTTGTTCTACTAACAAATATTTTCGAGACTTTGGTATGCGTTCAGCTATTTATATCGTATAATTACTCTGATGCAAAGTCACATGGACAACTAACATAGTATCCAGTTATGTACAACTTAATTATACTTCCACTGTATAGTTTTAACAATAAGACAGTTATTTTTTATAGAATGATCGAGAATGACTACATTATCAAGTCTTAAACCACATAAATCTACTCACCACTTCTCTAATCTCTTGTTCAATCTTGGCGAGTTCTCTTTGCACCAATCCAGCTTCTTTCTTCTTCTCTTTAAGAGCATCTTCTGCCTTCTGCCGCTTCTTCTCCACCTTGGTCAGCTCTGACTGCTTGTGTTGGAGATCTTCTTCCAAGGATTGGATCTCTTTCTCGTTGTGATATAAGTGGTATAGTTGGAGTTCTACTTTTTGTTCTTGCTATGAGACACACAGAAATTAAGTAATGAAAAAAAAGAAAATCTGATAGATTAACAATTTATTTAATAATTGGAAAATACACTTGCTTCAAACGGAAATTACACGGCCAACATGGCATTGTTAATATATCGTAATAAAAGGAACTTTCAGTAGCTACGGACTCTACAATACTGCTACTTAAAGAAAAGTAAACCTCTGTAATACTTTTTGTGGTCCATGAACAATGTAACGTTCATATATACCAAAACCAATCATTGTTTAGTTAGACTAACAACATCAGTGTACAAAAAAATCACATTACCAGTTCCTCCTTAAGCCTCGTATATTTCTCGGCCTCCTCCTTCTCGAACTTGGCCTCTTTCCTCTCGGCCGCCACTCCCTTTTTCTTTTGATATGAGAACTGAGCTTCTTCATCGGCGCGGTTCACTTCTCCGCGACACGCCTCGTACTGCTCTTTTAGTACTCCAGACCTGAGGCACGATAACAATGATGATGTAGTTCTTATTAAAACTACTTGTCAAATACTTACCAGATATTTTTATTAATTGCTGACAAATTGAAGTTAATGAAAATACGTATTTTTTATATTTTCTCGTATTATACCATGGATATTTATTTTTATACAAAATTACAGTGTAATAAAACCTCTTGAAACATAATTTTGCATTTTTGTGTGACATAGTTTTCCAGTTCAGTATCTTATTGGCAAAAGCTTACCTCCACTCTGGAGCCCTGTACTTTAACCTGTAGCTTGGTCCCTGCATCGGATGCCGGTTGGGTGCTATTTTTTATATTTTTTGTACTTTATATTTAAAAATGTAGAATATGATAGTTGTACATTTGGGGCCGTTCAAATATTACGTAAGCAGATTTATTACAATTATTTACCCCCCCATCCCCCTTGTAAGCAAAAGTAAGCAAAGCTTTTACCCCCTCCCCCCATGCTTACGTAAACATTTTTCGGATTTCGAATCAACGGTAACACAAATGTTAAGTTGCTTTGCTATGCTTACAACACGTACGTCTACTCGCGTATCCAAACAAAACAATACACTGACGAGAAGAAATTTAGACAAGTGAACAGCGCGCGGTAATTCCCCGAATCGGTTCTAAAGCGAGTGCCTAAACGTATGCGTGCGGGAATCCCCAAAAATGCGTTTCGTTTTCAAGCATAGACAATGTGAGGGTTGCCATTCGTGTAAAAAAGTAAATAACTACCGATGACGTAATCATCATCTAGACTCCCCTACCCCCCATGTCATCCAAAATAAGCAAAACAAAGACCCCCCAACCCCCCCATAGTGCTTACGTAATACTTGAACGGCCCCTTTTTAAATGTACTTTAATTTTATAATTTGTATTTAAACATATAAAAAATGAGTAAATAGTACAATAATTATAAATTCATAATTGTTAAGCCTTCAACGTAAAGTACTCACAATCTTAACACCATTTTATTTAAAGATACACTCACACTATAAAATACAAGTACAAAGTGCCTCCTTAAGTAGCACTTACCCACTGATCTCTTCAAAGAGAGCTGTCCTTTCTTTAGGATTCTTCATAGCGATGCTCTCGACGGCGCCCTGGAACACCAGGAAGTTCTTTGCCTTCACATTGATGCCCAGCTTCTCCAGCTCGCTCAGGTAGATGGACACAGATACTGACTGCAAGAAAAAGTTAAGTTAAGATAAACCGATACAACTAAAGTAGATGTTGATAGAACTTTTGTCAATGACCTTATGGAAATTAAATGGACCCTTTGGAATGAAAATTGAGGCACATGAGGCATATTGCTATCTTTCAATATTGTTATATATATCTGGAACTTTATAGATATTGTAAGGCTGTATATATTACCCTTTTCACCAAATAGTATAACATATTGTAGTTTGTTAGAAAACTATGTTGAATAAAAAAAACGATTCTTACAATCAAGGATAAATAAATTAAATACTAGCTACTATGCGCGGTTCGACTCTGCCGCCGGCGTGGTATGTTGATACATCTTGCCTATGTCCTTCACAGCTTTGTCAGGTTTTGCACTATCTCCATACCAGTTTTTATCAAGATTGATTAAGTGATTTAAGCCATTAAAGTGTAACAGACGGATAGACAGTAGTTACTTTTCATTTATAATTTTAGTAAGGATGTAAGGTTCGATTTTTGCAGGTTTACATTTAACTTAAGTAACATTTCGACTATAGCAATGAATAATGTGGGATCTTTAATATCCGCATTTTGTTAAAACCAATGTGAGGTGAAGGCATTATTATCGAGAATATGGGTTACTCACAATATTTTAGTAGGGATATGCCGAATAGTTTCAAATCAATAACGTATATTTATCAACTGGCAGATTAATCAACTGGCAGATTAATCCCGGCCATAATAACGTGAGTAATTCTCAATAATAATTCTTATTTTGCATTGAACTGAATCATGTTGGTTAAAAATTGGTTTAGTGATAAAATTTTTGTCCAATTTCTGTGGTTTATGTTAAAATGACAGTAAACATCAACATTCTATATTTTAGAAGAAATTCAAACATGAACGGATCTACTCTATAACTACTAATTTCAGATCCGACAATATTAATTGCTGCAGTTGAATACTAAATTCAGACCAAACTTACATGTCCATCTATCTTATGTTCAGAAGATTGTCCAATGACAGATCTTTGGAACTGCTTCTCTGTCATATCCTCAAGCAAGAATGTAGCTGTCACTGATGCACTGCAACAAATTAAATTATTTTAATTAAGATGATCACCAACATGTTAATACATTACATGGAATGTTAGACAACGATCACATGTTGCCTGAGGCGCTTATGTTTTGGCTACATGCTCCAGTTTATTAGTGCAAACAGGTTTGGGCAAACCATAGGTTCTGGTTACATGGTCCATCTTACTTACACAAACAGGTTGTTTTGCCAGGTACATGCTCAATCTGAGGCTAAGAACTCACAACGTGGTACATTCAGGTACAAGCATGTAGCCTCCATAAAATGCAGATATTAATGTAAAAACACAGTCTTTCATACTCATCTGCCTGTATAGTTAGGGGTGCAGGAGAAACCGCATTATGAGTTCTTATACTTACTGTGCAAATTGAAATTTTCACAAACCATTTTTACATACTGTCTGTGCAAGTAAGATAGAGCATGCAGCCAGACCTTGATGCCTAGATACTCATCAGTTTAAGTGATCATTTTTAACAAGGTGGTATAGATAACTGAACGAAAATCGATAACACCTTATAGCTCCTGTAATGCTGTATTTGGTCCATCAAGTAAAAACAGACGTAAGCTTTAGGTCCAATGAAAAGAAACAGTGTTCATAGGTGTTTTATAGATAAATATTGAAAGACAACTAGCTAATACAACTCTTACACTAGGTTGGCTAGTGAAATACCACTGCTTATTTCCATGAATCAAACATTCAAAACATTACCTTCTTGAAACAGGTTTGTTGATAGAAGCACCATGTATAAGATCACTTAGACGCTTCACACGCAGCAGAGATGTCTTCTCACCCATTACAAAACTGACAGCATCCATGAAGTTTGACTTGCCTACAAATAACAATTGTAAATTATGATTGTTGCACTAGATCTTTGTGAGCGCTTGCCTATCACATAGAACATGTTTATAAGCATTAAAATGTGTTTTTTATTAATTAATACTTCATACACTATTCATGCAGGGATAACAATAACGTAGTAGGACTATACAGAGTTAAAATTCACTTTCACACCAGAAACAAACTCAAAACACTTACACAAGAAACAATGTTTTCACAAAATAAATATCTTTTATCTTTTTTTATCTTTTAATGTAAACACACAACATTATATTAATTGCACATGGACAAAAACGTAAAGTAAAGTTTGAAACGCATTCTTAAGTTTTAATAGATTATTAGTTGCCTCATACCTGATCCATTTGGTCCAACAACCGCTGTAAACGATTTCAGAGGTCCTATGCGATGTCGCCCTCGATAGGACTTGAAGTTTTCCATGTCAATATATTTAAGAAACGCCGGCATTTTGGCTGTTTTTTATTATCTTATAAACACCATACGATATTACACGAGTAATTACAATTACATTAAACAATAAATAAAATAATAGCGCCAAACATCGTCACATCAACATTATAACTGTTAAATATTGTCAAATAGGTGTCAGCCATTTTGAGTGAGCCAGTGCAGTACGTACTGGTATTAGTGGTATTTGACCGCAATAATTAATTTACCGGATTTTCATTTGATCCCCGCACCCTGTTTAATCATTAGATTAGATGTCATTTTACAGCAATTAAACTGTCAAATCTTTTTCTTTTTCTTTTTTTGCCAGGCCGGATAAAATCTGTCGAAACCACTGACCTCTATTTATAGTCAAATAGTACGCAGGACTGTACGTGTATGTACTATAGTGTACTATAATAGAGTTCAGAGGTCGAAACCCATACTTTTCTAAACATTGACGTGAATTTTATCTGGAACGCGCAGGTCTGCTCGTGCAATGGGAACTTTTAGTTCTCTCTCTAGTGAAATCTCAGAACAACGAATCATAGTGAAATGCATGCTCTCGCAATGACATTTTTTAAGTGTTAATGCTTAATAAGTACATTTTACGACGGTTTCAGGCTGAGCGATGCGGCTCAGCCTGAAACCGTTTTACCCTGTTTTACCCGTCACTTGCTGTCAATAAAGAGAACGCTGTCAATTACTGTCAAAGCTGTCAGTAAAAAAAACATCAATATTTATTAACACTGATTGTAATTTTGAATACCGTGAAATAAACTAGATTATGGATATAATAACTGGCTAAATTTACATAATAGTGAAAATTATGACCAGCCCACAAAGTTCCGAAGATAGCATCACTATTAATAACATAAATAATACCATCGACTCTAAAGACACTGCACTAATGGATCCTATAGACCACGAACGCAGTCGTTACCCGTTTTGTATTGTGTGGACGCCGATTCCTGTTCTAACGTAAGTTCATAACTATGAGTTAAACATTTAACAACTTTATAGTTGTAAGCTTATCCTACTGCATAAAACATAAAATTGGCTATATTAGAAGCGATTGAGTTTGTTTACATTGGCAGCTAATCTTGTATGCTCTCCATAACACAAGTGGGTAGTTGATAAATAAATAATGCTTCTGAATACCATAGATTTGAGCTTACTTTTGCCAAAAACACTAGAATGTTTACTACATTTAGGATGACCTTAACTTAATTTCCTTACAAGGCTTTTTAAAATTATAAATATGAGTTGGACAAAGTAAATAATTGCAGCTTCATTTTTATTTTCATTTTTTGTTTTTTTATAATTTCTTTACCACATAATATAATATTATTATTCCTAATAATATCTTTTAATTAAAACAATACTAAATTACTATAACACTGACTTAAGGAAAATTGCTTATTTTCAGATGGATTTTCCCGTTCCTTGGACACATGGGTATTTGCATGTCATCAGGAGTGATCAGAGACTTTGCAGGGCCATATTTTGTGTCTGAAGATCTCATGGCATTTGGCAACCCCACAAAGTATTGGCAATTGTCTCCGTATAAAGCTAACAATGGACAAGCGGGGTGGGATGCTGCAGTTGCTGAAGCTTCTGAGATATACAAAAAGAGAATGGTAATTGTATAATTAATTAGAAAATATGAACCGTTTGTTGAACTTGTAGCTAGACTGATAAGTGAATACAAACATGTGATTTACATAATTGCATGTTTAGTTCAACTAAGTATATTTGTTCCTTTTTAGAACTTGAAATGCTACAGTAAAGTTTTGTCTGAAAATAATCTTTATTAAAAACAAGAGATATCATAATTTCTGACTATAACAAAACTAAAATTTTCAAAATCAATCTTAATTATTTTATAAAAAGCATTTAATTCATCAATAATAAAATCAATGTTATATCAAATCTAGTTTGTCTTTTGCATTCGTTTTACAGCACATAATATTCTATGACAACTGTCACTCGCACGTGGCCACGGCACTGAACATCATGAATTATGGCGGCTGCAAGAACTGGAACATGGTCAAACTTGCATTCTACATGATACCCTACTCCAAATATGTCAGGTAATTTCTAAATATAACCATTTTATTTAGAAAATATTTTCCTTTCATGAAATGAAGATAAATTTATAATAAATAATTCATTTGGATTTTACATTAGATGGAACACCAGAAGCAATTACACTACCAATACATTCAAGGGCAAATACAAGCACACCCAGCCAAAACAAATATTTGTGGATCACATAGTGATTTGTCCCATTTAGGAATCAAACCCACAACACCAGCGCAATAGCAAGCTAAAAAGATTAAATAAGTTTGCAATGAAAAGCATTCTGAAATGCTGATTAAAATCAAATTTGTACATTTTTTGCTTTTGTTACATTCAATATTTAGATTCAGGGTACCTATAATATGCTGCTAATTTACATTTCTTAAATTCATTTACCTAAATGTTTTTTTCAGTATTGGTGCATTCCTGAAAACTTGGGTCCCATTCATCCTGATCGTCTTATTTATTATTGGTGTAGCAGCCTGTTTATAAGTGATAAATAGTTTATTTTTTTACTATGAAGTCTAGATTGTTTCCAAATTAGATATTAAGGTTAAGAATACAGACTACTTAATTTTATTATAATCAAATGGTCATGGAAATGATTACAGAACATAATATGTTTATTGAGAGTTTTATTTATGTTAGTGCTTGCCCAAGACATGCTAAAAGTAAGAAAATTTCTTCAGTTGTCCTTCACAAAACTTTGTTTTTTTCAAAACTAAAAAGACTGCACCTTTTTTTGGAAACAGTTTATTCTGCAGCAAATGTATTTATAAATATAATGTTTTCTGATTCCGAGCAACAGAGACTTAAGTGATGGTTGGTGCTGGTAGAATGGTTGATGTTAATATTGGTGTTGTGTTGAATTTTATGAAAACTACTCTATGCCACACTTGTCACGTTAATCTGAAATATGCAGAATAAACAATAAAAGGCCTGTTTAAGTACTTTAGTTAACAATGTGCTGTCTTACAAATGTTAAAGTGAGATTGTTACTATATTGCTGACTCAGAGCAGTGGGTGGAAGATAGAGATCCAACTAGGACTGTATTTTGTATCATTCCTCTTTGTATCATGCTTGCTGTTTCACAGAAAAATATAAGTATCTTATTATAAGCGATTTACTATGAGAATGTCAATATCAGATGCTGTGCTTACAGTATCTGGATTTCATCAACTTTTCTTTGAAAACGAAGATTTTCACTAAGGCAGTATTGGCATTATCAAATGTAAAATGAATTTATCAGTAAGGCACCATGCATCCTAAAATCTTAGGGATATTAAGGATTAACAAGACACTTAAAATTAATGTGCACACGTAAATTAATAGAAAATTGGATACCAGTGAAATAAATCTTGTAATAATTTTATTGATCAATAGTCTAGTGTGTGATAGTTTTCTAATTATACAGACTTCTACACTTCAACATATATTATACATTTTCAATATAGGATGGTCTGTCCATGCAATGTGAGACCAGCTTATACTGGAAATGTACAGCTTGATTGGTAGCTGTGTGTACACTAGCTTTTCAAAAACTTTTGTTATCATATTTGTATAATGACTAGTGATATCAATTCAAGTCCTTAATTGAGTGTGGCAGATTTAGTTTAAAATAGTTAATCATGTAATTTGATTGAACCTACTATAATTATATCTTTAGATCTCTATTTAATATTATAATTATTTTCTGTTTTGTGGGATTGTAAAGAATAAAAAAAATAGTTTCACCAATGTTAAAGTTTTTGAAAGATACCCCCTGATGGATTACTCAGTAGATGTTTAATGAATAAAAGCATTGGTTTTGTTTAGCCTGAATTATTTTTATAGGACTTTCCTAAATGATAGGATTTCATACATTTATTAATTGAGAGTGGACTAAAATTAAATAAAACATATATTTAAGTTAACTTTTATTTTATTTACAACCTTACTTAAATAACATCATTGTTCATTTTTGTATAATATAAGAAAAATGCTTTAGGTAACCAAACAGGTGAGTTATAATTTTGTCAAAACTCTACATCATTTCAATTTTACACTACATATAATATATCACAAAGTTGTCACTAATAAAGCAAAATCATTATCAGGTAGACACTCACAATCAATATTTATTTATAGTTGTAATAAATATTTCCATATGTAAAAATATAAAACTTATAGACTATGCACATTTTAATTTGAATCAATTGTTATACTCTCTGATTTTGTATCACACGCATTAATATACTGCCAATCACAGGTTCTCTATTCGTGAACATACTTACACCATTTAAAAAAAAAAAGCCTGTAACAGGAATAGTAAACCGATATTGATGCTCATGCCATTATTTTATAAAAGAAAGAACAATGAGGCCACACCATAAACCAAATTCATTATCAGGACCAAATTTATTGGAGGATTTCAAGTTACTAGTTTTAGTTCCAACATTTTCATGCTGTGTGCCATCTGTGGCATGCCTGCCAAATGTTTGTAGTTTGCAAAAGTATGATGTCCTATTACCCAACAATAACATTAATCCCCTAGTAATGAGCAACATGCACATGAAAATAATTGATAACTTTTATTATGGATAGCATTTTATTGCTTTTAAGTTTACTTTGATTTCTCTTCAGCTGTCCTAGCATAATAAGATTATGTTTAAGTAAGCACCTTATATTTAAACTTTTGTAGTGCTCACAACAAAACGGAAAATAACAATAGTTTTAATTTCATAATACAATATGTTTAATACTAACACTCAGTCAAAACACTCTTTTCAACTGTAAAATTGTATTCATAGCTGCTAACATTCACTTTGTTCGTGAGGAAAGCAAGAAGATCAGCTATTTCGGTGGCGAAGGAGTCTTTTCCTGAAGCCATTTCTAGTGTGCGAGACATTTTAAACGGAACTCCTTGTAGGTAGTGAAACGTTGGGTCGAATAATGCTTTCCTGGGTGTTGGTGCGGGTGGCGCCGGCCTTTGCGGGTACGGAACAGGGGGACCACCTCCTCCTATGCTCGGATAGAGGCTATTCCTTGGAGAATTAGGATCAATCACCACAAAGCCATCGTCGGGTTTCGGTGCAGCGCCAGGAATAGGTGGTATTTCATCTTCCACTGGTGACGATCTTCGCTTGCCAAATATTGACGAGAACATTATTACAGCACTGTAAATTTAGTTATTTTGCTACAAAATAGCGTTTTGCGAGATAAATTGCGACTCGATAACAACATGAGTCAACTATTGCCCCAAAGAGAGTATGACGTATTTTTGACATTTTTGTATTAAGTGTATGACATTGACAGTCGCTTTTGTGTTGCTAGTTAGTTAAACACAAAACATATCAGTCCGGAGCATAGGTAAGTTTCAAAGAATATTAATATCAAAAACGGCGGTGGAAGAATATTCCTAATATTGTCAAATAGTTTATTTAAACTCAATGCAGACTATTGCACACTGTTTTGTAGTGGACAGTGGTGAGGTGAGACCAGTTTAGTTAAAATCGGTGTAAGTCATTTAAAATAATAATAATATGTACTATAATCAAAGATAAAGACTACAGTACCGTGTAACGGGGTGTGAGATAGCAATATTTTACTACAGTGTTGCCAGTTGCGGTAATCAGATTTCCCTAAAAAGTTGGCAAAAAGGCAGTGCATAATTGTGTCACTAGTTCCTCATAATATAAATATACAGGTTTTTTGGTACATTGTTTGCCAAATTGAATTGGCTTAAAAGTAGTATCCTATAGATAAATAAAAAGGCGAGTACGTATTATTTGAAAGTAATTCTCAATTTTATTGAAGTAAACTTTAAAACAAGTACAAAATTTTGAGCCAACGTAATTTTCCCTTTTCAAACAGGCCATTTGACGTAAATAGATTTGTTTTTTATTCATACCAGTAGAGTAGATTCTGGGATTTGTGCTTTTTGATGCATGTATTGACTTTGAACTACTACGGCGGCAAAAATGTCCGTAGCCTAAAATTGAATGCAGATTTAGAATTTTTTCCTACTCAATGAACTGGATATTTGACATCAAGATTCTTTTTTCATTTCATACAGGTCGGTCCCAATATAAGAGCTTTCTCGGCAGTAAACAGACTTGTAGGTAACAAACATTTCTTTTACACTTTATAATCTTTAGGTACCATTTCTAGTCGTTTCTGCAAAACTTAAACTTAAAAAGAACTGACTGGTACACATCTTATTTACGTATAATACTCCTATGGTAGGGAGAGAGTTTGGTTTCAGAAACTTTTTGGTGGCACGTATGTGGCAGTGAAACAACCTTCCTCAAAGTGTCTTGAACACATTCGTGTATTATTGGTTGGCGACCAATCATTCCTACCACTTGCTTGTACCCATAATTTTGAATACTCCTTATTAGACGGAAACCTGTAAATAATATTTATGTATAATATATTATAATACGAAGACGTGTAAAATTATTTAAGCCAGAATGTTTTAGTGTACAAGTAATAGTGAATATTGAAAATTGAATTTATTGGTATATTGGAAGATTTGCCTGATTATTATTTTTTACAAAAAAAAAACACAAATGCCATGGAATTCTTTGCATTAAAACTGCCATATTGTTAGATAGATTTGATCCCTATGATTGATGCCACAGATGAATGCCATAACCATACAGAATGTTATTAATTCGGAATAATAGCTGATGCCCAATTCAGTTTTCTGATCATAAATTAAGTTTCCATTAAATAAAATGTTCTTAGAACATTAAAAGTAGTACTGCATTAATCTATCAAAATTTTTTGTCCAATGTATGCTGTTCAAAGAAATGAGACGACTTTGTCAAATAATCACGAACAAAATCGTGATTTTTGCGTTCAATTACATAGAGTACATAAAAAAAGCAGGAGAGAATGTCACATAGTAAATGATGGAAGCACCAAAATGGCGGTGGTCTGTTTATGTGTGTGTGTGTTAGGGGTTACCAGACATGAGAAATATTACCCACATTTTCACAATAATTTAAATAAATATTTTAGGGTTTTATTCTTATATTTTTTTATTTGCTGCTTTTTACCATCAAACATGATATAGGTAGTTTTATACTTCCTTGGCCAAAAACTAAACAATACAAAACAACTTTGTTTGAATTTCGAAACAAAGTTGATTTTATATTTCTAGCAGTCGATGCGGGCCTGCAGGTGGAAGTTGTTTGTTTTTATTAAGGGAATATGTACAAAATTCGTTGCTCTGGGCACTCCTGACGCAAGGCAGTGAAGATGCTTTAGTGCAGCTACCCAGTTTTTGGAAAATAATTTAAAATTACGACTCCTACGGCGCTTCCTGACTCTTAGATGGTGAAGATGCTTTAGTGATATACAGGGTGTCCCAGTTTAGGACGTGAAGCCGAAATCAGATAGTAGGGTAAGTTATGGCAGTTATCAAAATAATAAAAAAACAATTCAAAATCAAAAATTCTTTATTACATAAACTATCAGAAAGTGCTTGAAAACGTAAACAAAATGTACAAACCAAATAAAATATCTAAGTTAAACTAAACCAACAATCACGAAGCTTAGATTCACTAACATGCGATTTTTCAATATTTCAAAAAAATATTGGCAAAAAAATAATAATAATAATAAACTAAACTAAGAAATAAAAAGTTTTAGATTTAAGTACTGTTATTTATTAATTTAATACTTTATTTAAAACAATATACTATTGTTTTACCTTTTTTTGGTACGGCAAAGCTGACAATGCGAATAAGTCCACCTTTTGTTTTATTTATATCAATTTCCTCGAAGTGTATACTGCAGACTACACTATATTTTGTTGGATACCAACTGTTATCATTTCTACAGTTTCTAATTATTTTTATCCAATAATTTTTCCATGCGTCGTTTGCAGCAGGAAATCTATAAAACATAGAATAATAATTTATACTAAATGTATTATACTACTAAAAAATATTTACCCAAATTCAGGGTAAATGAAAATATTTATTGACTGTCAACACTGATAGTTTTGGTATAATTTTTTACGAAAACAATATAATTTCGGCAATAAACTGAATATATTACTTGCTTACCTATGAAAAGTGATCCCCTGGTTTTTTTTTGTCGAGGCGCTATGGTTTCGGCAGCTTTTCACAACACAAGACGGCATTTTTAATTATTTTACTTGAACATCCGAGCAGCAGCACAGTACAAAGCGTAATGGCGGGCGATTGACTTACTATTGTGTCAATGTGTGTATTCTGTGTGTGTACGTGTGACTTACTATGGGTGCTTCAGTAAGTGTTTCAAGACACTCAGTCCTGCCTTTTTTTATTTAGTCAATGTTCAATTATATAAATTCGACAAGAATATTAGATAAATTAAATTTATAACACCCTGAGGTAATTTATCTTCTGTTGATGTCGTCCTTTTTTTCTGAATAAATTTTAGAACTACTTAATTTTTGCTCCCAGTGATCATATTCAATGTTATCTTTAACTAGTTGTCTTTAACTAAGGTTTAAAGCATATATGCTCTAAACCTTAGTTAAAGACAACTTTATTTACATTTGGAACACAATACATCACCACTTGACTTAAGTTTCTAAAACACAATTAATGGAATTATTTTACCTGTGAAATGTAATACCACTTTGTCCTTGCTCGGGTCAGTTTTAACACGTTATAATGTTGTGATTGATGATTTGAATTGATGTGAGGTTAAAACATTTTTATCAAAAAACATGTTTTTCAATATGTTTTTTGATAAAAATGCCAAAATACTTTAATGTTTAGCTCCAAGCTGTCAAATTTGCTTGGAGCCAACCCGTTACAGCGATAGGGACAGAAAATATCATCGTATTTCTCTTTCTATCTTGAAAGATTTTCATAGCGCCTTTTCAAGTATGAGGGAAAGAGACGGTATGTGTGCTTTGGTCTATTGGTTTCTCTGTCTACGACTATAATAAAATATGTTTGGAGATTAAGGGGGGGGAAAGAATAAATCTTGCATTATTAAACTACTGCCAAAAGAATCTGACAGAAACAACTGACGTTTGACAAGCTAGACAGTTCATTTTTAATTTTTCTAACGCTGGCAACCGTCTTTAGCGCGGCGGTCAAAAATCTCGTTTCCCAGCGAAATTTTAAAGAATCGAAATTATATAAATCAGGGATCTTTGTAAGAGATCCTTACAATCCCTCATGACCATGGATTGGACATTCCAACTTGCTTTATTTTCTCCGTAATATATATATCCTAAGTATGGATATATATTTTACGGATATATAAAATAATTATTATAAATGCAAAAATAACTATGTCTGTCTGCCTGTCGTCTGTATGTATGTCAATTACGCTTTCACGGTTAAATTACTGGATTGATCCTTATAAAAATTGGTGTCGGAGCCTCATTATTTAGAAATTACCGAAACAAATATTGTTGTAAAAATATTCAACAAGCGTTTATAAATGAAAAAAAAAATTAATCAGATTCATTAATTGTCGTATTGTCCTACATTTTTTGGCAATCTTTGGGCAAAGTAAATAATTATGCGTTATGAACGCTATAATTAAACATAATATTCATGGTGCTTCATCAAAGGACTTTTTCTATTTCCACAGTTTTAATAATGAGTTAACTACAGAGGGAAACTTTCTACATAAACAAAATGTAAAAGAAGATACCGACTGACAAGATATGGGAGCCAGGATTAGGACAGAATGGCGCCCTGACCCAAATATTCAATACGGAACCCCAGGAGATTTTTTTTAGCAATTAATCCACTTTTGTAATAATCTTAAGTTTTTAATTACATTATTTTATAAAACTCACATTACTTAAGAATTTTTTGATTGGACATCATAACATGTTTTCCAATAAGATTCCAATCAGCCAATAAAAAGACGCAATACCTACTTGCTTACTTGTCACTTGTGCGGTACAGCGAACGAATTGATTTTCCGACGTAATGTAACGTTACGTCAAAATCTGGTCAAAACACAGATTTTTGGCTTGTTTTGAAGCGATAATTAAGTGAACTTCAATATGAAATATATGATAAAATGTTATTATTTGTGTACAGTGTGATGAATAAAACGTTACGTATTAGTGTGTAAAACTTTGAGAAAGTGGACAGTGATTTAAGTACAGTATTGTTATACGCTAGTGTTAGGGACCCCAGCTGGTTTATGCAAGGTACAAATAGCTTGTTAAGTCTGATTGTTTTATGTGTATATGGACGATAGTACTGTATTTTACTAGAGAAGAACCTTTCTTATGAATACAGTACTGTTTTTGTTATTACAACTTAGAACATTTTGTTTATAAATATGTAGGTACTTGCTCCAACTCATCACACATTTTGATAAGGGTGGTTGTAAAGTTAAAATATTAGTATTTTATCAAGTTTGATATGTTATTAATATGTCATCTTAAATGATCATTTACAATGTCCATAAAGGAAACTATATTCAGAATAAGTTTAAAGTACCTAACATTATAAGTGTGTTAAATCCACATGTATTAAACAAGCTTTCTTACTTGATGGTGTATAACACGCCTATAAGCATGTAACAAATATTGGAGATTAGTCTGCTCAATTGATTACTACAATTTTACGTCTCCCGCTCCATTTATTTTGATATAACCTTATCACCAAACTGAAACTTAGATATTCGGTTACCAAATACATGTGAGTCCATGATCTTAGAAGTTTGGGAGTAATTTCTTTTATATCAGCAGTTAAAGACATATTATGTGGCTGTGTTAGCACTTCTGTGTACATTAAAGCTTTTTGAGTGTAAGCTAACGGAATATTGCAGGAAAAAAAATCCAAGCATTGATTGCAATGCTTGGATTTTTTTTTGTTGCTGGATGTTTTGTTGAATTGGTGAATGGTGATTGCAATATGTTGGAATTACTGCTCTTGTAACATCTGCTAACAACTTTTGTACCCGGCCTTTGTGTCGATAAAAGATAAATAGTTAATGAAATGAGAGATTATTTATTATTGCTAAGCAGCAGTAACGGGAATGAACAATCAGGGGTACCCATTATGTTCTCTGCAGAGCCTCTATAAGGCTCCGTCAAACATAAAGATAAAGGGTTCCATCATCAAAACACAACTGGGAACCACTGGAATAAATACTGAAATGTATAGTCAGCTGCACTATAAAAACATCAATATAGTCGTAATTAACACACATTCATAGATTGCTAAAAGTATTTTTATATTTCAATCAAATATTTCTTTCAAATCCAAGTATAAGTAAATGACAGTGTTAGCGCGCTAAAAATCATTACTGGTGGTAGAGCTCTTGTGAATGAGCTCGAGGGCGGCAGCACCACCGTCTCACCTTTAACCTGCTGCCAAATAGTAGTGCTTCCATTACTGTGTTCCGGTTTGGTGGTGAGATCGGGCCCTGAAATTACTGGCACATGAGGCATAACACCGTAGTCCTCAGCTGCAGCGACGCATCTATAATCTGCTTTTGTGGATTGTTGATGTCCATGGGCTGTACTCCACTTACCATCAGGTGGACTACACATTCGTTTGCTGTGGGATTAGTATAAAAAAAAAACCAGCTTTGGCTGTGTCACAGTGCTTTTTAAATTTGATGATAAGCATTTTGGACTGTTAGGTTTGTGTATGTGTGTATTCTTTTTGTCTATATGTTTGTGGCATGAGTTGCAATATTCATATAAATGCAAAGAAGGTCACTTGCAGGTTGTGGGAGCCATGGCGGATGATCCTGGCCCGTCTTCTGCTGCGCCAGGTAGGTTCTATTTGTTACACTGTCCTGCTCTATGAGCATGTGATGAAAAGCAAGATTTTCGTACTTTCAGAACAATGGCGTCATGACCCATCAAATTGCATTTAATTATTGTATCATGTGAATTTAGAAATGACAAAGCAGGACAGGCTTAGACCCGCTTTTCAGGGATAACTTGACAACTCGGCCGAAATAGAAATAGAAAACACTAAACTAAGACTAAAAAGGTACAGTCAGTAACAATTTTTTTAATAACACACATTGGCCACGGCACACCCTTTGCATGAAACACTATATTTAGACCTCTACATCCTCCGTACTTTATGATTAGTCTAAAATATAGAGTTCAATTACCTGAAATGACGTACAATACGGCACAATAAAGTAGAGAAATCCCTATAAGTACAGTCAGCAACAGAAATAGCTACACACAAATAAATTTTCAAAGTCGCTTGATTCTAAAATCGTAATTATTTCAAGATTAGATGAATCAAAACCAATAGTAATTGATGTGTGATATGTGCATTATTTTATAAAAGGCATATTTTAATGAGATAAATGTAAGTTGTATTGAGTTTGAAAATTATAAGTGTTTAGGTACTTTTGTTGCTGACTGTACTTAGTTTAGTCTTTCCTTTTTCTCTCTACGGCTAAGTCATTAAGTTATCCCTGAAAAGCGGGATTTGGCCCGTCCGGGACATTTAATTTTGACAAAAAAATCGGGACCGTCCCGCCAAAATCGGGACGTATGGTAATGCTGATATGAGTGCTCCAACTGGTGGCGTCTATGTTGTGCTGCATGAGCTTTTATTCTTTCCGACTTCCAAAAAAAGTAAGAAGATAGGAAGGTGCATGTTATCGAAATATTTGACAATATCTGAATTTATTTTGATGATTATTTCGTACTCTCAGACCAACAGATTCATGACCCATTTGACAAATATTTTGTTGGAAACTGTCACAGTTAATAAGGTAGATACTAGTTTGTTAATAGTTACACTATCACTATCACTACATAGTATAAAACAAAGTCGCTTCCCACTGTCTTTGCAAAATTTGTATTAAGTCATTCCACGAGTCATGTGTACTTATGTGTACCGACATCAATTTATTTTCAAACATAATTGCTTCTCGCATTCAGATTATTTAATTTATTACTAAACCTAATTAGGCTAATAAATCATCATGTTAAATCAATGTCATAATTTCGACCTTGATTAAAGCAATCAATTTTTTTTTTCTAACGTGTTATAAGTACTTCTGTGTCGAGCTTTAGATATTTTGCGTCGTAGCTGCGTAGTTTGGCCGCCGATTTAATGTTTTAAAACATTTTACGACTCTAATACGTCTTGTCTACAAATACGTGTACATTTCGAGGCATAACAGTACTAAATTTGCTGATAAACAGTGCTTTTTTCCGCTCGGCAATTTCCACGCGCCCGCCGTAGTACAAATGGGGGCTCGACTTCCACACCCCTCCATGTGGCGCTGCGATCGATGCGCCCAAGGCCACGGGCATCCTATCGATTTTATATAAATAGAACCAGCTCTGCCGCCCATTTCCCCCTGGCTCTCTCCCCTGGCCGCCTGCCTCCCCTGGCGCGGGGTATGCGCTGTCACCGCGCCCCTGGAGCCAGGATCATCGGTTCGACGTCCGACCTTGTTGCTGTCCACGTGTAATCTCTTCCGATTACTTACATGTGGTTGAGATTGTGAAGCTCAGCTCTGGGCGTGGCTGGCAGACCTTTAGTCATTAGTGGTTTCTGTATTATTGTGCTCGGCTTATTGTAAAATGGTCGCGTTTCCACGAACCGCCGCTCGATGCTACCCTTGGGGCGATTCCGCGAACACACCGTGCCTTCTCAGAGCTTATTAAATACGGATAAAGCTTTTTAGATATCAATTCGTTTTTTTTTCCACTAGACACAGGGTGGCTAGTTGAACCAGCTGTGAAACGTTTAAAAAACTGTAACCCAAATACACGGTACACTTCATCTGCCTTTATTCTGAATATGATGTGATATTCGTCAACTAATGGTCGACGCACCTTGTTCAAGCACTAACTGATCACACAACTTTAACCCTGCTATAAAAAAATATGCCAGTAAGTTTGAACTCGCTGACTCATAAAAACAACGATAGGCCGGAATAGGACCTGAAAACCTTGATTTTGTGTCGAGATTTTCTTTTGCCAAATGTTTTGTTGTGTGGGTTCCGAGTTAAACTGCAGGAAAAACGTAATATATGATAGATTATTGCTAAATCGTAAGAGCAGACCAAGTAGTATAGTCTATATGACTTAGTTCTATGTATTAATATGGTTGAAATATTTAATTTTAATTGTAATATTTTTTCCACAGACAAACAACGAATATAATTATAATAATATTTAGGCAGTGTAACGATCCTTAATTTCCCTTGCTGCTAAATTCACATAGCAACAACGTACCTTTATTAATTCATATTTAATGGAGCGAAGGTGAAACCTTGTAACAGTCCATTTTAATTTGTAATACTTGTCAAATCCTTATTGCTACCCGACATTTCTGGGTGAAATCATCCTCAGTCTTAGTAAGTACTTATAATTATGTATACGGGTAAACGGAATTATGTATATCTACTGTAGGTATTGTGAACTTAATTACGCGTTTGTAATTATTTCACGTAAAATATTATATACTTAATATTATAATAATAGTTTAGACTTCAAATATCAGGATAATACATAAGATTCGATTATAAATTTATTAGTTTGCCTCAATAGGCAGGTATACTACACGAGTGAAACCTGTACCGATCTGTAGGGCTAGCATACGAGCGTGAGATAGATTTTGTCACGTTTTTCACATGTTTTGCCATGCAAAAATACGACAAAAACGCGACATAATCTATCTCCAGATCGTATGCTAGCCCTGCTGGGGTCAAGCCTGATATTTCCTGAAAATGATTATTGATGTGAGGATGCAAAATTGATAATAATGGAGGACGACCACAAAGTTCATTTTACAGACTCTTTTGATACCGTCACGAGATCTTTGGGATTAATCGTACCTTTCGCATGACCTTCTCTAACTGGTTTGGTTTTTCCTTTCTAGCAAGAATCCAATTAGCAGATGCGCTGAAAAGATACATCTTTATCATTTTGGGATAACTATCCTCTGGCGTCCCTCAAAGCACTAGGTCACTTACTATTTATTTTATTATTAACTTTGGATATTTGATGTTTATACCCATAATTTGCAGCTTCACGAATAATCAGCGATAGCGTAAATGCACAACGTCAGTCGCATCATCTTATATAGTCTCAAGCATAATGTCCACTTTTACCTATATAAATTACCAAATAAATAAATATTATACTATTTATTGTTTCTAATCTTATCCGCGTTGATTGATTGTTGCTAATAATCGGCCTTACCCATTTTTTAGTTTTAGGAGATATTGATAATATATTATGGTAATATTATATTATCAGCAACTATGTGGCACTTCATTGCAATAGAGCCCAAGCACTATGGAGTTTATCTCTCTCTCTCTCTCTCTCTTCCTGACCATTATTAATCCCATCTGGTGGTGGGTCAGCCTTCCTAGTTTTCTCTTTCCACTTCGCTCCATCTTCGAATTCTGTGTCGGTAATCTTGCATGCCAACTTGTCTCTTTCTTATGGGGCTCCATGATCAACTCACGTCTTCAATTCCACTATTTTGTTAATTCAATAAATACACGTAAATTTAAGAATCCAGCAGGACTCGAACCTGCACCCCCAGGGTATACGCCCCAAGTGCTTGCCAGGGGGTGCAGGTTCAAGTCCTGCTGGATTCTTAATTTTTCAACTTTAATATTTATAAAATGCAAAAAGGTATAGCAAAGCTAAAATTTGCTTTAAAGGGTTATAACAATTTTCCAAGAATATTCTTTCTGTCTGTGTGTCTATGTGTTCGTTTGTTTGTTCGCGCATCACGCAAAAACTAATGCATGGAATTGAATGCGATTTACAGTTGTGTAGCTGTCTGTCTTATTTAAAAACTGGAATATGTTTTATCTTTGTACTTCACACTAAAGGGGTAACTTAGGGGTTGAAAGTGTAAATCTGAAATAGCATGGAAATATCTAATTCCACGCAGATGGAGTCGCAGACAACAGCTAGTGCTAATAACAAAAACAGTTATTCGACATGGCAGAACATTAACTGTATTAACACGCAGTTCTTTTTCTTCCTGCGCTTATCCTATTTTTTTTGGGTCGCGCAATTCGTATTTCTCTACATCTTACGTTGTTTCCACTTCTCCTTCATATCTTCTTCCACGCAATCCATCCATATTTTCTTCGGTCTGCCTCTCCACACTTCTTCTACTTCAATCCATCGATATTTGAACTGATCACTCTTTTAGTTACATGACATTTGTAACAGAGCAGTCAGACAAATTTTCTAATTTACTATTCTTAAATCCCCACACGCTCGAGCTCGGCGTAATGCCACGTAATGCGATATAGGGATGACCGCATCGATAATCGTTTGCCATTAGCGATAAGATACCGCAAGGTGCGTTAGCGCAGATTAGGAACTGTCTGCGTAACGATGAATCGTGGTTTTGGCGAATTATATGACAAGGCGCGTATTAATTGATACATAACGATGTGTATATGTCCTTAGAGATAAGCAAAGTTAATTATTATTTAATTTTTACGCAAAACTAGATAAAGATAAGAAAAAGAATTAAACTTTTACAGTTATCAATCACAAATTTTATCTCTTTTATTCGTCCGCTTATCTTCCTTTTTATTTATTATCAACCATTGCGTTTCACGTATTTTTAATATAGTGCATAGTTCAAAGTAGTTTATTTGTATAACATGAGTATCTGGGCCACAGTAGTTGTCCCGCCAAGACGAGGAAGCGAAGGGCACTCCTTTTCAAGTGTTTCGTCGATTATATCACATATTTAAATTTGGGTTTAAAAGCTAGTATTAGCCACCATCTAATAATCATCAAAATTCTTAGGGTAAAGTATGTATGATATTTCGTAAATTTTGATGCTTGCGGTCTGAAAATTGATATAGAGTTATATAAACAATAAGATCTGGGAGCACGATAGATCCACAACTTACGAAAGGAAGTGAAATCCCACCAAAAACATTTCGTTTCGATACCGTTACGTTGATGTGAAATATTTTAATAACTCTTCTGACGCCTAACGACCAACCCATTTTATGACTAAGGTGTATTGTAGGGTTTGTGAAGTAAAGTTAGGACATGTAGAGCTCGAAGCTTTGCTCTACATGAGACCTGACTCTTTATAAACTTTTTGATACTGTAAGCCATGATAATTATTATGGGCTCGTCTGGAAACCATTTTACATGAATACGTATTACATAAGACTAACTTCTGAAGTCATAATGACATGAAAAATGTGTTTTCCTGTAGCCGTTTGTCTTGGGGGAGCTTTTATATCATAGATCAAACAAAACTCAACTACATAGCTTATACATACTTTCTATCGACTACCCACGTGGTATGTCGATAGAAAGTATGTATTTTCTCAGGTCTTAAACTATCTCCATACCAATTCTCAGAAAGTGTAAACGTTCTGTCTTGAAAGCGTAACAAACAAAAAATACAGAAAGATAGACAGACAGACAGAGTAAGGATAAGGAGTTAGTAAGGATTCAAATGACCTATCTTAAATAGCTCTATCCAATCCTTAAAGAAAGCCATTTAATTATACAGTTTTTCTTCCTGAAGCAATGGGATTGTTCAGAACAAGATATATTTCCCTCTGATTTCTGCCAAGGCTATGGGTAGGCTTCTTACAGAATCCTTGAGTTTCTCGCACATAACAGTACAGCTCCAGTTTAATGTTACGAACTTTAACAAGTTAATTAAATTTAAACGGTCTCGTCAAGGTTTAATAAGCAGTTGTGGGTCTTCTTGCGATGTATTCCTTCCTCTAACGGGAATATAAACATTAATGTATAAAACATGTATGTAATTACGCCTTCAAGCGTAAAAATCATGAAAATAAACTATTTCCTTTCATACTCAACATTTAGTAGGTACTATCATACTGATGGCAGACAATTAACATTAATACCTGCTAAATTAACCGTACCGTACGTACTGTTTCCTTCTTTACGGCAGTACCATAGTTCCTTGTTGAGTGTGTTGGACGCCCCTAGCTTTAGCGTTTGGCGCTTACGGGGAGATATATATCGGGGATATATTTGGCGGTATGTGACGTGGCCAAAAAATATGTCTTGCTAACCATAATGGAGCGCATTTGCATTTGTCCAAGTTTTGTACCGCTTGATTCGCAGTACGGTAATCCCCCAATGCAAATAAATACTCCCCTCGATAAAAGTGGTGTAAATAAATAATGTCGAGATTTCAACCTTATATTAGTGTTACCCGGGAAGCAGGCGCCGTTTCACACGCAAACACCCAGACACGGAGTATTTGCTGTGTTTTTACTCTATTCGAGAACCTTTACTAATATTTGTCCTGCCGCGCTGGGATTTGTTTTCTTTTATTTATTTATTTAAAATATAATTTAACAGTATAAAACCAAACGACTTATATTCTAGAATTAATATTTGAAACTTAAAACTTAAGTCTTAAAAATTAACAATAAAAACTTAAAAAGGAATATATACATTTACAAATTTGGTACGGCTTATCATGGAAGATATCCAGAACTATGCACTGAGGGAGCAAGGAGTAGAACAGTTAGACGGCTCGAGCTGTGGGCGCAGCAGCCGCCCGACACGTGCGCACCCCCGGGGGCGGGCGCGGCAAATAGTTTCCTCCGCCGACTTTTAGACATTTAGGCCTGATAATGTCTTATTTAAGTCATATCTTATTATTGTTGGGACGAGGCTTTGGGTGTTCACGTCGACCTCCGTCGGTCTATTGTGATTAAATCAAATAAGTCATATCTTACATAGCGCACTAGTAGAGGAACAAAAACAAGATGTATAGAATAGAAAACTAATATTTTCATCCTCACAATTTGTCGCCAGCAGCAAATATATTATATCTACTGTATAGTATTTAGTTGGTTTTATGTAACAATCGGTCCGCTCGTAACATCAAATTAATAGTCTTAAAAACTTTAAAATTCGAAAACAATCTGATGTTATCATGCTGTGGAACTCAAACTAATGAACAATGTCTTCAGCTTTTTAATATTGCTATAGATTTATAGTCTGTCTGACGGGACGGCCCAGAGCCAGGAGGGTGGGGTAGGTGGGGGTCAAAACTAAGTGGTTTCCAAGGAAAGGGGTACATCCCCTTCTTTCTTTCTGACTCTGGACTGCTTCTGCGAATTTATCGAAGAATTGTTCAAAGAAGTTTTATATTGCTGACAGGTTTTGCTCTACACTGTTTTAGGTGCTATCAACAAAGCAGATTCATGATCCACCTTAATACATTTTTTTGTATAGACAGTTCAAATCACTTAAGTCTAAATTCGCTTGTTCTGTCAACAAAATTAAATGTCAATGTTATCAACTTTGACAATTTCAAACAAAATATTTGCAAATGGCTCATGCATAATTTTTGCTGATAGTACATAGGATTGGGTATAACAAACTATGTAACTTTCCCACTTGAATTGGCCCACATGTTACTCGGTAAAGATGTGGTTTTTATAATAGTAAGCGTTTTTAATTTGTTGGTCCAGTAGTATAGATAATCACACAATAAGTTCTCGTTAGGATAAAAGATAATGTTTTCCTTAATCGAAAAAACACGCTTTTAAAACTACAACAGTAGTAGGTCTGTAACTATATATCTCCCTTCCCATATCATGATTTTATAGTAATCGATTGCCGTAAATCGCCACTTTCTTCTGTTTCCTGGGTTGCATTCTTTCTGAACAACACCACATAGAAAACAAGATTAGTTCAATAGCCACATAATTATTTTATCACAACGCAAACTCAATAAATCAAAACTTTCATTTATGAAGATCCGAAAAAGAACACATTGCGAGTATTAACGAGGTGTGGTTTCTTAATTTTATGTAACTCTTGAGCAGAAGAGATGAGGAAAATCAATACGAAAATAAATAGGTTTGATATTTTCTTTTTTTTTGTATATTAACTTGCCAAAATTCCCAGGGGCAAAAACCCTGGCCGTTACCTAGCCCACTATTCCGTAACTACTTCTGTAACAAACGGTTGTTACAGAAGTATTAAACAGTTGTTATAGAGTCTGGGTTTGCAAGTGTGACACAGACTCTATTATCATTAAAAGATGTAAAATTATGTTCTTATTTCTAAACCTTTTCCTATGATTTGCCATAAAATCAGTTTAGGACACATAGGAAGTTCAAATAAACACCCGCTATTAGAAATGCGCGCGCAGTTGATTTGCACGATAGCATAAGAATCGATGATGCAAACCATGTGAGGAGTTGCGAACGATCTGTTTTGATACTTTCGCTGAGCTTTTACTACCTAAGCCTTCTGGCAATCAATATATAAGATTTTAGCAGTAGTAAAAGGCAAAAGTACTACTAAAATCCTAAGCAATCAACACCCAAAACAAAAACAAGCGATAATTGAAAAAAAAAACAATTGATGATCCAAGTGTCCCGCTTGTTGTGACTGCGGTTGTTTGGTTACCGAAGGTCAAGGGCACATTTGGGCAGGGGCTGGGTCCCGGGAGGCGAGGGGCGCGAGGGGGCTCTTGGGCGTGGTACAGCTTGGGCTAGAAATAGACACAGCAACATCGTTTGTCAACACACGCCTACGCAGCGTGGCTTTGGCCGTGGGGAGGTATTAGACGGAGGTGCTTTGTGCCCGACGGGGGTGGGCAGGGGGTTTCTTAGAAGTCGGGGTGTATTTCGCTAATATGGTCCCTGGAAGCCGGCGCTTTAGCGGATGATGGATCGTTCGTATAACGTTCTGTCATAATGCGAGATATCATTTAAATATGAAATGTTGCAGCTGGATAATGTTCATGTTTTCATAAAGGTATAATATATGTGGCATTTAAAAAATATGGCTGTTACTAGGTAAATTAACTAATCTCATTGCAAAAGCTTGGGTGGTCGGTTCTTCAACCCCTAGCTTGGAGCAAGTTGGCAGAACTTCTAGTACCCAGCTTCGTAGAATGTACTAGTGGTAATATCTAATCCGTCATGCTCCACTATGTGCCATTTTAATGGCAAACCAAGACTTAGCACCCTATTATAGTGAGAGCTCTTAGTTCTGATACCTTATATTTGTATTAGTTTTATTCTTAAACTCTCAACGTATGCTCTATTCTTCATACTCGTACTTGCATGTCTTATCACCTTCCTCTTGTTAATTTGCAATCTTGCTGTTAGCTACATCATTTTATCATCATCCATTATCATCATTTGACCTCGCCCACTGCTGGGCATAGGCCTCTCCCAATTTGCGCCACAATACCCAGCCCTTCGCATTCCACATCCAATCTTATTGAATTATTTTAGCCATCTATATTTCCTTTATTCAGTATCTTCTCACACACAGCTTTCTAAATCGAATACCAGCATTTCAAGAATTTGAAGATTTTCTTTTCTTTCCTCAATTATCCGGGAGATTTTCCGAGAAATATTCCCGCACGTGAAAACTCGGTGTTTTGCCTTAGGCGTGTCCGTGTGATGTATTTAATAATCTTTAACTAGACAATAGTAGTATAGTCTACAAATACGTTACTTTATAGTTCTATTTCCATATCCCAATATCTGCATTCAATCTACCGCTTGGAAGCATCAGCGGCGCACCCATACATCGAGCTCGGACGTTCGGTAAACAAGTTTGCAATATGCGATCACCTATCGATCCACTCTCTCAGACCACACTGCGTCTTAGACATAGAGTGTACCTACCTATATCTGTAGCTATAACTTACCTCCACTCTACATGATTACATAATATATATTAAGTCTATTTAAGGGCATTTCTCTGTAAGCTCGTACAAGCCCATATAAAATCTGTCCTGGCAATTATTTTAAGTATTTGCCAAAAAAACGTGTCCTATTTTGAAGAAAATTAAATATCATTTCATTTAGATATGGAGGCCCACCAAATTTACTCATATTTACCGAGTTATTCGCTATTTTGCAAGAAATCAAGACAGGGGACTGTTAAGTAAGACAGAGGACTGTTGTACTTGAAAAAAAAGTCATTCTACATTAATCAGTCATTGATTATTTTTATAGCATATTATTGCATCAATAGTAAAAAATAAACTTCATAAAAAAATTAACAGAAATAACAACTTTCTTTAAACATTTATCAAAAAAATACCTTAAGTGCTAGAAACAGCTTGTACTCACTGAGATTTTTATAGTCTTATTTTAATACATTTAAAAATTAAATGTTTTATTCAGTATTTTTTTATATGCTTACAATTATTAATATAATTATTAGTAAACAGTCTTTTCTTGAGATATCGAATCAAATCCGAAGGCTTTATCTTATCACTAAAAAAATAACATAACATAAAAAAAATAGCGCTCGAAAACGTCAACTTCAGTAGAAAACTTATAAAATATTCTCTTTCCTTTTACAATCAAGTCAGAATTATCCAACTTTTGGATAACTTGATCAAATGACACGTCTGAAAAGTCCTTATCGTCTATTCTAAATGTCTGCTCTTTCTGGTCACAAATTATGAGGAAAGTAACACGTAAGTCGTTTTTATCGTCATTAATCTCATTAATTACGGCAGCACGGTATTCTATATATTTAGTTGGGAATTTTACAAGAACGTAGTCTCCAGTATAGTAACACGAATTGCGAGTGCCACTCGTTCCTGATATATCATCATCCAATCCTTGAAAGGGCTTGTTTGTTGAAGGTGTCAGTTCAAGTTCAGCTGATGCAAGATCTTCCGGTTCTGATTCTGTAAACATTTCTTCTATTGTCCATCTAGGCTTTAGATCAAAGTTGATATTGACTATCACTGGAAACTACTGGGCTTAGAGCTGGATGTTAGGATTGGAACTGAACTGGCAGGTCTTGGAGGCGGAATTTCTGCTTCTGGGTCTGATAACGGTGTATTTTCTCGTACAAAAGTGTTAGTAATGCTTTTCAGTCTTAGTCTTTTGGCTCGGTATATAGTACAATGTTCTTTCCACTTCTTTAAGGTAGCTCTGAGCTCACAAAGTGTCATATCCTTCACTAACTTCTTTTGGGACTTCAACTTCTCCTTTTCTCTCATTTCTTCTATCTTTTGAGGGTAATTTTTTCCTTCTATGGTAACCTAGTCGCTCTGCTTCTCTCTTTTTTTGTATTAATTTCTCTCGAGATAACTTTTACTTTTTAGGAGCCATATCACGTGCGTTCGATCAGCCTGTGTAAAATAAATTAAGTTTGTAAAGGAAAATAATGCGAAATGATTAACGAAATACACAATATACTTTGATGCAACTAATTTTAATATAATAAAACAGATTAACGGATAAATTTACACAAATAGTTCAAAAAAAAATAACCAAAACGCAAAATACACAGTCCCCTGTTGTGTAAAACAGTCCTCTGCTCCAAATTTAGGCAAGGGACTGTTGCCAGGGGACTGTGTATTACCTACCAATCAATTGAGACATAAATAATATAACAATAAACTTAATATAGGGATTATTAAAGTAAATAACATACATATTATAACTTACCAGGGGACTGTATGTGGTAGCGATTCAAGCACGTGTTCACCTCACAAATGATGCTCTGACACTAAACAAAATGACGTTTCAACGTCGCATTCGGCAAAGTTGCTAACTTCACAGCGATTGCGTTTCGTTTCACATAAAATAATGTTCGTAATTATTAAAGTTTTTTTTTAAAATGGATTTAAAATTTTGGCAGGGGACTGTATAAAAATTCTGGGGACAAAGTTTACCGAGAGTTTACTAAATAAATAAATTCGTAACAGGACGTTATTTTACGTAAATAATATAATTTAATTATTTTTCTTTATGATATTAACAGTCACAAATACCTAGTTTCAAAATCTTCATCGTAAATCACATTTTTAGGTGGAAATGTAGTGACAGGGACAGCCAGGGGACTATATTTTTGGAGTTTCTATCATGTCTAGAAAAAAACTTAAAATAGCTATGGGTCTAAAAACATAGTGTCCATAAAGTTTCAGGGTTAATGTTACGTTAGAAGTGTTTTTATTTTAAATAATTGTATGACTTTTTTAAATAATCAGTCGGGACAGCTGTTTGCGAGGTTACAGAGAATCGCCCTTAAACTTGTTTGTAACCTGATGATGACAAAGTGCAACCTAAATTTAAAAAAATTTAATCGCGTTAATTCCCGTGAAAATCATATCAATAAATATGCAACGCGAAAAAAGTTATTGTTTGTAACCTTTTATGATGCTTTGTATTTTGACATAGATTTGCCTGCTTCTAATTAGACTCTTTGAAGTTTGGGACTTCGGTGTATTTTTTTTTTTAATTCGCTTGCCATAGTATATACATAGTATATTCGCCATAGTTCATTACTTCCTGTTCACCGTAGCGGTATTGAGCAAGTTTGTTTCACATTTTGTCAACCTTTTCCTCTTTTTTATGTTTGATTCAAAGGCAACATTCTGTAGAAGTCCGTCAAGTGCTCAGTGATTTACGAAATCTTTCAGCAACTTATTTCCCTCGAGACCAAGTGTCCCTCAAATTTAAAAATAGCCCGTAATTAGGCAATTCTCTGAATTGAGTGCTGTGAATAAAACAAAGCAATTGAGGTTGGTACAGAAATAGCAAGCAGTGGCAGGCAGGATTGCGTGGGCCAAGGCACTTGATTGGCACAGCCATTGTGAGGGCCGGGGCTTGCCTTTTGTACCCGAAATATAACTGCCATTCAATGATTTATTTCTGTGTTAAATACCAGCTTTTGTGGTTATCTGGTCAATGTTCAAAGGAGCTATTTTTAAGATGGCCGTTTACAGAATTTTCTTATCTTCTCCTCTGAGAAATCTCTCAAGATTTGTTGAGAAATGAACTGAACGTGGGTGTTTTGCAGGAGACGTTTACGCTTTAGTCTGAAGCTCTATAATCAGTTTATCGCTAATTGCTGCTAATCTTAAAGGGCAGTGTTTACCGCTGCGTAAATTGCTCTTGTACTCTTTAATCACAAATCTCTTTAAGAAAAACCACTGATTGTAGTTAATTAAAAATTACGCCTCTGTCGCATGCAGCTAATTTGGTTTAGGACGTCAAAATAACAGTATTAAACTAACAACTGAACTGACTTGATCCAGGCGTTGTCGTGGCGTGGATTCTCATTTAATAATACTAGCTGGTGCCCGTGACTTTGTCCGCGTAGATTTGGTTATAATGAAATGCCTCGTTGGTCTAGTGGTAAGCGTATGCGCTTCTTACCGCGTATTCGGATTCGATATTTGGGTTGAACAAAGTGTGATTTCCGTCAGGAAATTCTTAAATAGCAGCACAGAGTTGGAATTGTGCCCGCTAGATGGCGATCGGCTCACCCGCTAACCGCTATCGCCGGTTACCTAAACATAAAACATGAAGTGTGGGTGTTATACACCTCTGCTTCACTCCTCTGGATAATTAGGCGTGATATTATGTTATTTTATGTTTTTACTCGTCACCCGTTTTTGCAACTAATTTTCTGCTGATCTGCTCTTATTAAAAATGTGAATAAAAATGTTAATGTTGTCAATTAATGAGCTGTCCATCAAAATAAAAGTTATGCAAATCGGACTATGAGTACGTGTACTGCCTGAGATTAGCGTATTCAAACAAACAAACTAACTTTTTCGGCGTTCCACAGGCGTGGTTAATTTTGGAATAAAAGTTTGCTATGATGTTAAAACATAGGAAGTGCCATCCTTGTCGCCAGATAGTGTGTAGTTAGGAAGGGAGGCAGCACTGATACAACCGTTTAGTGCATTACTCGTTTATTGACTAGCGCTGCGCTGAAGGTGGGACTGCAGCGCCACTGCATAATATATACGACAACTTCACTCATACCGAGTTTCATTTTAATCCGTTCAGTAATTTTAGGTCTCAGAACATAACTGCTGAAAAATAGTTACTACATTTAATATATAACACAAACGAGGTATTATATTATACATAGAGAGGTGTCTGGGGCAGTTTTTTGATTTAGTGATCAGTAGATGCTGGAAGTATACCTATGTCATGAACTTTTAAAGTAAACGGTTTCGTTAACTTCATTCGTTCAAGGATAATGATGAGGGCCTAAATTGTAAAATGCAGTTCGTAAATAATACAAAAATCTTAGGAAATAATGACTTGTATGAAGTTGTTACCTGTTTAATACAGATAGTAAACGCCTTTTAAGTAAAAAATGGCCCGAGACACGCACATGACCGGTTTTACTCAAAATCACGGATATCCTCTAAAAAAAAAGGTTATTTTAAAGATGGCTTATTTAAATTGACTAGACTATTCTACCACTGAATTAAATTAGGTTAGTTTGTTCAAACCAAGTCCAAAAGTGTCCAGCAATTTTAATGATCACGACAATATATCGCCATTACTTTTATATCATCTATGAACTTTTAAATTTTAGTCGTTGTTACGTTGTCTTGTCATCTTGTGCCATAAAGAGACCCGTTGACGAGAAATTTAACTTCGAAGAGCTAGTTTTTCTTTAGTAGCGTATCTGCCCTTCTAAAAGCTAAACCATCGGCTCGAAAAATCTGAATGAAATAATGGTGGTAGTAGGTATATGTAATGCACTTTTAAGAAAAACTCAAGCGGCTAAGTTAACTTTATACAAGAGTTATTGGAGCCCAAATTATAAAATGCAGTAATAGTTCGTACATAAAACAAAAACCTTTGCAAGTAATGAGTTGTATCAAGTTGTTTCTTATTTAATACAGATATAAATCCTCTTTTAAGTCTCAATATATTGGCACTAGCTACGGAACCCTATTGCGCATGGCCCGACACGCACTTGGCCGGTTTAATAATATTTAAAGTTTTGTACACTTGCTAGAAACTCCAATTGTTTCAGAATTACTACAGAAAAAATGAACCCAGTTCGGTTCTTACTATTACGTAACGCTTCTCCCATCCGGACATCAAAACATGTCATGATAATATAGCCTCCATAATGTTATTGCTAAGCCCACTTGTTTGTTTTTCATTCTTCGTTTACAGCATAAACAATGGAGCGTTGTTCCTAAACTATTCAGAAACGACACTTTCGGGTTCAAAACAACATAAATATTACATCGATGCGGAAGTGTGTCAGCATTACATAAGAGGAAGGGGAAGGGGGGGGGCTGTCACCGATGCAGCGGGCCAGCGCAGGCTGGCGCTGCACCGGATGCCATTATTATCTGCAGTTATGGATGGCAACGATCGCTTATATTATTCAGTACTTCCCTCACTTCGCTAAACAATTATCCGCCTTAAAATAAATTTAAATCAAATTTATTTTCTAGTTGATAATGTACGCTGACAGTGCCTGATCTATTCAGGCCTTAAATCCGCGAACAACCCATCTTCGTCAAAAACACATTACTCAACGTGAAAACGAATACCTTCGCTAAAAGCTTTCTGAACTTTAATTACTTGGATGGATACAAGAAACTGCCAAGTGCTGGCACTAATCGGCGATCTAGTTCAAACAAGCTGCCATAACTACATACAAAACGGCCACATTAAACTTGCCACTTGCGAAACTAGAGAAACAGCATTAAGAGTTCCACAAATAGAATCGTAGCGAACATAACGCTTATTGCACTGCACACCAGTTATTTATACTAAGCCGATAGCATAATATACTTTGCAATACAAACCGGTTACGTATGCGCCTTCGGTCTAAAAATAGCAACAACCCTTACTTACATAATTATTATTTGTCGGAGGCTGTGCTTCCTGGCCGTCTCCCTCCCCCACCACGTGCGCACCCCCCACCCTGGGAGCACCCCCACCCCGTGGAGGCGGACCGAACCAGTCGCTGTCGGCAGTTCGCGGGGAGCGCACGTTCGCACCCCGACGTTGCTCGCCACAACACCTGGAATGTACTACGAATAAAAATAAAAATTTTGCTTAACTTACATTGTTTTTATGTGACTATGGAATTTTAATCTGAACTATTTGGCGCGACAAAATATCGCAGTGCCGCGTATTGACTTTGAATTTGTATCAGATGTAAATTTAGTATAATAATTTTGATGTCAATAGTTGTATTTATCTAGCTGTGTCGTTGTTACCTTTGATGTTTATGTAGTAAATGTTTAGTAGGAGTGAAATTTCCGTGATTGTTGATAGTGAACTTGCAGAACTTTTAGTGAATTTGGACAAGAACATTAAATATGTCGGCCGATCCCACCACAGTGGCTAAAGGTAACATATTTATGTAAAATAATTTGTGATCGATCAACATACGTAAGTTGCGATTTGGTTGAATTTAGATTATAAATCTGATAGACTTTAAAAATAAGATGTTAATTATTTCGATAAAACTATCCCAAGTTACGTTTGTTGATTTGTAGTTGTTATCATAATGTTAACACTGTGTTCTCTGCCACATTAAATGTAAGAGTCTGATCATGATCATTCAGTTGTCTTTCATCACAGCTGAAAGACCATGAGAGCAGCTACTGCTCGTTTTTGTCTGAAAAAAGTCTCAGGGTAAACATTCGATGATTGTTTGGTAACAAACAATTAAAACTATTGATTACAGATAATAATATCCAGGCTTGATAAAAATATATCTCAACGATAAATAACGTATAAACCACTATTGGATTCTGATAAGAAATCTTAATCTCTCTCTCGTCGTAACTCGCGTCAAAAGATTAAGCCTCGATTTTACCAAACTTTTTAATCTACGGTTTTATTAAAGCCATATTTGCATCTCTCTATATTTTAATGTTTGTTTGGGACTAAGTGAAAGAAAACTGTTGCTTGGGAAAATTAAGTTTAAAACGTTGGTGAAAGTGCCCGAAGGCTTGGTTTTAAACTTTTCTGCGTCTATTCGTCCGGTCTCGTTAGAATTGTTCTGGTTTCCTGATTATGTGAGATATTTTTTTGATTTGCTAAGCATTAATTTGTGCAATATCAAATAAGTTATCAATGGTCACAGATGCGGATGATATCATTCCGATGACGGTGTGTAGATCGGCTTAAATCAACTTCGCAATCATTCTCTTTAAAACGTCCTTGGCTGGTTTAACTGACAGTGTATTATCAATTTATTATTGGTTTAGATAAAAAAAGGTACAATTGTACCTGTTTGTCCTTTGTACTTAGCTACAGAATGAAGCTTTGAAAAGCTCAGTTTTTCGCTAAGGCTGCGTGTTCACTGGATTGATGAGGACTGAGCGGTACCAATAATATAACTATTTGCTTCCGTTCGTCGCGATGCTATTTACTCTCTTGTTTCTTGAGTTGTATTTATCTAGTGTCCAATATAATTTTACTGAAATATAACGGAAAAAAAAAAAATATTGAAGCGATATTTTGGTCCGCTTCCCTCTTAAAAATAATATCTATTAAAATATCACCTATTCGACCACTTACACTTGAAAAAAGATGATCCGAATAAGTAGTAAATCTCTTGACGATACGGTGATAGATAACTGTTCCGACGCAATCTATTAAGAAACCTTCTTTACGTTGACGTTTTTGTCTATAATCTTGTGTTGTCTGGTGAGAGCGTCAAATCGATGAACCTCTATCTGATAGGGCATATAAATCATGTTACACTAGTGTTGTTGATAAGCCAATGTGTTGATCCGTGGCGCGTGTTTAATATCTGCCGTATTTTGAGCAGACACACGCTAGATTGATTTGGGCTAAAACACTGCAGAGGATATCAGAGTACATACATGACACGAGGGAGATCCTGTTTATTGTTTTTCCTAATTAGCTACTGCTATGCAGGAGTCTACTATCATGACTATTATGCCAACGCACTTTTTTAAAGCAAAACTCGACTGAGTCTGTATTTGAGTCTGTTTTTTACAGAAGTTATTGAAATGGCTCTCTTTAGGCCAATGTTAAAGAAATCCCATAGGATCATGTCTTTTAAGGGTATGCGGAATATCGCTTGCAAAATTGAATTAGTTGATGGAAAGCATCCTTAGCTATATTCCAGCACCTCTTTTAACTAACCAGTTTATTATTTTAATTATTAAGATTTTTCAGGAAATAGTACTATATTCAGCTTTTGAATCGAAACTATAGCTAATTTAGCCTCTCACGTATTTTAATGAAGAAAATAATTTATTTGGGCAGTTCATAAATTTTGAAGAAAATGGCATGGAAATATCAAATTCCGCGTTAACGAAGTCGCGGGCAAAAACCAGAAAGGAATATAACCATTGACATAAAAAGTTTCTTTAAATTCGAGATTACTGTGAAATTATATTATTAATAGAAGAATCGTAAGGATTTTTTACAATTTGTGTTTTTACATTTCACGGTGTTTAATTTAAGTTATATGTTTAAGTATATTTAAGTGTAGTGTATATGTTCCCTAAGAACATACTGAGTATTAGGTATACTCCTTTATAATGTAAGTATCGTATTATGCTTAGTTAGTAGTTTACACCAATGCGCATTGTATTAAGTAGTTTTAAGTATTATTGAATAAAATACATTAGTTCGAGATGGTTGTCTCATTAAACCAACCTTTAGGACCCCCAACATTACATGGCGACCCTGCCTTAGGAGTCTGCTAAGGGGCAAAATAAAGTTCTTTATTTTTCACTACCACGAAGAAATATGTGTCGATCAAATATTGAAAAAGAAGAGGTATTTCTGAATCAAAATGCAGCAGCTGGCAAAAATGATGGTCTGCTGAAGGACATTGGAGGACGTGTGGAGCAGTTAAGCACAATTACGATTATCATACTCGCCGTAGTATTTATTTTGGTAATGTACTTTCTTTTAAAATATTACCGAAATTGTCACCGCCAATGGATACAAGAGGAAATTGGTCTCAACGCCATACAACGTATCAGGGCATCCGTGCGAGGACAAGCGAGGACTGAGGAGCCATCATCCAATTGATCAAGTGTGTGTTATCAGTGAATTACCCGTATTAATGTTCATACAACAGTTTTATAACGCAGTAATTAAAATGACATAAAAAGGTGCAGTAAGACTCAGTGAATATGAGATCGTGCGGCAAAACTGCAACGTGTGACATTCCTGTGTGCCGCTTCGCAGTACTTACGTAAATTCGATTCCCTTTGTTTTATTAATGTAGACAACATTACATTACTTTGTTAATTTTAAGTGCAGGTTAATTTAGATTATGACTGATGTTTTGTTAGAAAGATATAACTTTTTGGTAGATATACGAAAATATTTAATTAAGAAAGGTCAGGCCAGATATAAAGGTACAGTCATTGACATAAAATTATGTGAAGCTAAAAATATTTTTGAGGAATGCAGAAAATTGTTATTACTTTTAGAAAAAGGCAATGATTCAAAGTTATTGTCATCGGCATTGGATATTTTTCAAAATATTACAAAAATATTTGACCAAATAAAGGCTTTGTGTATTTTTCCAGAAATTAAATTTGACAAAATGGAATTTGATTTGAAGGTGGCGTGTAGTTTGCTTCCAGCAATGGACAATGTCGAGGGGACCACCAAAAAATTAATAGATTCGTTGGAGATGTACGCAGATATGCTGGATGAGAAAGGTAAGACCCTACTTATTACTTTTGTTCTTAAAAGTAGGTTATCCGAAAATGCGAAGTTACGTCTTAGTGGTACTTACAATAGTATCGAGAATTTAATTAGAGATATGAAGTGTCATTTGTTGACCCAGAAGTCTTTTACAGCTATACAGACCCGATTGCAAAATATAAAACAGGGTTCCTCTTCTATCGACGAGTACGGCACCGAAGTGGAAAAGTTATTTACAGAACTTACTATATCGCAATCAGAAGGTGATTCTAACGCAGCTGGTATTTTAAAGCGCCTGAATGAAAAGTTGGCAATTAAACAGTTTTCAGAAGGTCTGCGGAGTTCGAGACTGGGAACCATTATTTGCGCTCGTAACTACAGCAGCCTGAAAGATGCCATCCAAGCTGCGAAGGAGGAAGACAACACACCCCATCCATCTTCAGGTACCTTGATGCATGTAGCTAGACAAGGCCAAAGATTTAACTATCCCAAACGTTATCATAACTTCAATAACAATCGTGGTCAATATATTAACAATTACAACCGTGGTCAATATGCTAACAATTATAATCGTGGTCAGTATAATAATCATAGTAAGCAAGGATTTATAGATACTTATATATGGCGTGGTAATTATCGGGGAAATAACGGTAATAGGTACAACAATCGTATGTCAACAAACTATAGAGGTAATAGAGGTAATAGATATTTCAGAAACAATAATCGGAATGTACTTACAGTAGAACAGAAAAAAGATAATCAGTGCCACAACCAGTGTACTGATACTAAACAGAATAAAGATTTTGAATCTTCATCCAGTCAGTTTTTTCGATCTTAAGCATTGCATTTTAACAAACTTGGGCAATGCTAAATATATATCTTTTTACGTTAATAATATAAAATATTACTGGCTGGTAGATACTGGTGCTACGTTATCAATTATTAAAAGTGAAGCGTTACCAAGAAACAGTATAGTGCAAAGAGATGAAACATTAGTTAATGGAATAGGTGGACAAAGGCGTTCACAAGGCTTAGTTAATTTAGAGTTAAAACGTTGTAGTGAAACCTTTCAACACAAATTTATTATTTTCGATTCATTACTATTGAAAGTAGATGGAATTTTAGGACTAGATTTTTTAAATAAATTTCAAGCCAATATTAACTTACTTACAAATACTTTGACTTTATATAAGCATGAGAAAAAATATGATTTTGATTTTATCGATGATCATGATAGATTAAATAACGAATTGATTATTCCTGCACGTTCTGAGTCTATTCATTATATATGCATAAATAACAATATACACAATGATGTTATTGTTTGTGGTAGAGAGTTAGTAAAGGATGTTTTTCTTGCAAATACGATAGCGAAAGTAAAAAATAATAGAATACCAATTAAAATTCTTAACGTTACTGAGAAGGATGTAACTTTACCAAGCTTTATACCTGATTTACAATCTTTAGATGACTTTAATATATGTCAATTTAATAATGATGTGATCAATGTCAATAGAGTTCAAACACTATTATCTGAATTAAGTTTACATTATTTGAATCAGGAAGAAAGGAATTCTATTGAGGCGATTTGTGCAAAGTATGCGGATGTTTTTTATATTGATGGCGATAAATTGACAACTACGAATATTTATAAGCAGTCAATTACCATAAAACCAAATACTACTCCCGTGTATGTTAAGCAATATAGATTACCCCAAGCGTTAAAACCCGAGATAGCTAAACAAATTGCTAAAATGAAAGAAAATGACATCATAGAAGAATCCAATAGTGAATGGTCCAGTCCAATTTTATTAGTACCCAAAAGGAATAAAGATGGTGTTAAAAATAAATGGCGTCTAGTTGTCGATTATAGAAAATTAAATGAAACGATTTGTGATGACAAATTTCCATTACCTAATATTAATGAAATTTTGGACTCTCTTTCTGGAGCAGTGTATTTCACTCACCTTGACCTTCATCAAGGTTACTACCAGGTGGAATTAGACCCTAATAGTCGTAAATTAACAGCTTTTAGCACAAATACTGGACAATATCAGATGAAACGCTTACCAATGGGTCTTAAGATCAGTCCAAGTGCTTTCAGCCGAATGATGTCAGTTGCAATGTCTGGTTTGACCTATGACAAATGCTTGGTTTACCAAGACGATTTAATCGTTTTTGGGCGCAATCTTTTCCTTCATAATCAAAATTTAACATCTATTTTGGAAAGATTAAGAAAAGTCAACTTAAAGTTAAACCCCCAAAAGTGTGAATTTTTAAAGAGAGAAATTCTGTATCTAGGTCATGTTGTTACAGAAAAAGGTGTTTTACCAGACCCAGAAAAAACAAATATTTTAAAAAATTATCCTATCCCAAAATCAGTAGATGAAGTTAAGCGTTTTGTAGCTTTCTGTAATTACTATCGCAAATTTATAAAATCTTTTTCAGACATAGCTATACCTTTAAATAGGTTATGTAGAAAGAACGAGCCATTTATTTGGACTAATGAATGCCAAAATGCCTTTGAAACTCTAAAAAATCGTTTAATTTCTTCACCAATACTTCAATATCCCGATTTTACCGAAAATAATCAATTTATATTACAAACAGATGCTTCAGACACAGCAGTTGGCGCTGTATTGTGCAATAAAGATTTAAGACCTGTAGCGTATGCTAGTAGGCCCTTAAACAAAGCTGAGAAAAATTATCCAACAATACAGAAAGAGCTTTTGGCAATAGTTTGGTCAGTAAAATATTTTAGACCGTATTTATATGGCAGAGAATTTACAATAATGACAGACCACAAACCTTTAATTTATCTTTTTGGTATGAGAGATCCATCTAGTAGACTCTTGAAATTTCGATTGACGTTAGAAGAATATAAATTTAAAATAGTTTATATACGGGGAAAAGAAAATGTAGTGGCAGACGCTTTGTCTAGAATAAGTATGACATCTGATGAACTTAAAAGTATGCAAACACAAGTCATAGCAGTTATGACTAGAGCTCAAAGCCGAAAAATAGAGGAGTTAAGTAGAAAAAAGGACGGCACTGAGAAAATGGATCTTAATAAATCCCTTGACAATTGGTCTGGCCAACCAAGGGTTGTGGATATATTAAGAAAACCATGCAACTCAGTAGAAATAAGTTTTATTGAAGGTAGCGAATTAAAAAGATTAAAAAACGAAGTAATAACGGAAGTATTTGAATGTTTTGTTATTTTATTAGAAAGGAATATAATTTACATAAATCTTGATTTCAAGGCACAACTTACGCGAGCCGAATTTGTGCAGAAATTAGGTTGGTTTTGTAATAAGTGGCAAATAAGTGAAGTGTGTATGATTAAAAATGAAAGTAATATAGACTTTATTAAGAACATTTGTGATGAGATATCGAAACTAGAAAATTGGTCCGGACCACGTATATGTATATTAAGAGGAATAAAAAGAGTTAGTGATGATAAAGAGAAATGTATCATTATGAATGATTTTCATTTACTGCCATCCAGTGGTCACGCTGGAGTGCGCAGAATGATTAATACTATTAAAAAGAGATATTATTGGCCGGGAATAGAAAAAGACGTCCAAGCATTTGTTAAGAAATGTACCAAATGCCAAAAATCTAAATATTTCCATAACATAAAAGAACCAATGGAAATAACGACGACGGCGTCTTCGGCATTTCAAAAAATATTTCTAGATGTAGTAGGACCTTTAAGTAGAGATAACGAGGGTAACTGTTATATATTGACCATTCAGTGTGAATTATCTAAATTTATTCAAGCCATTCCTCTTAAAAATAAGGAAACCGTGTCTATAGCTGATGCATTTGTACGAAATTTTATTTTAATTTTTGGCATTCCTGAGACAATTGCAACAGATCGAGGAACGGAATTCATCTCCACAACAATGCAGCAGGTTTGTAAACTCCTTAATATACAAAAATTATCTTCTACAGCCTACCATCACCAATCAATAGGAGCTCTTGAAAATGCGCATAAATCTTTAGGTGCATTTTTGAGGATACAATGTGATAACCATACCGATACATGGAGCTATTGGTTACCGTATTGGTGTTTTAGTTTCAACAATACGGTCCATTCTGAAACAAATTATACGCCATATGAACTTGTATTCGGAAAACTATGTCAAATACCTAGTACAATTTCTGAGCCTGTACAACCATTATACAATCATGATGATTATCCATTACAGTTGAAATATCGTTTACAATTAGCACAAGCCGATGCGAAGAATAATTTGCTTTGTAAAAAATATAAACGCAAAGAATTGTATGATAAGTCTTTAAATTCTATTAAATATAAGGAAAATGATTTGATATTGTTAAAAAATGAAACAGGTCGTAAACTGGATCCAATTTTTGAAGGTCCTTATAAAGTAGTTGAAGATTTAGGTTGTAACGTTAAAATAAATAAGAATAATAAAATAGAATTAGTACATAAAAATAGAACTAGGCCATACTACTTATAAATAAGAATAATTATGTGTTGATTATAGATTAATTAAGTTTAGTTTTATGATATTATCTTTTTATTATTATGTACACTTGAAGTATAGTATAGAATAAGTTTCTTTGTTCGAAATAGAAAAAAAAAAAATCTTTTAAAGTCGATTTTTTTTTTCCTTTGCCCCCCGAGGTGAAGTGTAGTGTATATGTTCCCTAAGAACATACTGAGTATTAGGTATACTCCTTTATAATGTAAGTATCGTATTATGCTTAGTTAGTAGTTTACACCAATGCGCATTGTATTAAGTAGTTTTAAGTATTATTGAATAAAATACATTAGTTCGAGATGGTTGTCTCATTAAACCAACCTTTAGGACCCCCAACATTACAACTTAAATAGGTATATCGCAAACTAAAAAAACCGAATACAGTACATCAAATACCAACAACACGTAGTATGTATAAAAAAATAAACAACCAAGTCGTCTCTATTACAATTTTTGTGCCAAATTGAAAGTAACAAAAACTATGTAGTATTTCATACGTTTTAGTTCTTCTAACCTAATTTGTGTTTAATCAGTAATATAAATGTGATACAATAGTCTATAATTTTAAAATGGTCTTTTTATGACCTTTCATTTGATAACCATATTACAAAGGTAAGAAAAAACCCATCTCTTCCCATTTTTAACACGCTTATATTAGCTTCACCTGTATGTTTGTTTGTTTGTTTGTTTGTTTGTTTGTTTGTTTGTTTGTATGTAACCGACTCCTTTGGACTCGATTTTGACCCACTTTAAACGGACAGATTTCATTCAAATTTTGCACACCTGTCAAAGATCGATGACAATGCAATAATTCAATAAAAAAAATTAAAAATATTAAAAAAAAAAAAAAAAAAAAAACGCTCTTATAAATAAACCAAACTAAAAAGTAGAAAATAAATAATAGTTTAAAAAAACTAAAAAACACGCTTTTAAAGTACTTCTAACTAAAAAGTGAAAAATAATTCCTAATATAAGCTGAAAAAAGCGTGGGGCGCTCTGTGCCATATTTTTCGTCTATCGAGCAACCCACGCTTTTTTCAGCTTATATTAGGAATTATTTTTCACTTTTTAGTTAGAAGTACTTTAAAAGCGTGTTTTTTAGTTTTTTTAAACTATTATTTTTAATTCCTAGGTCACTAGTACTATTGTGATGAATTAAACGACACCTCATTTTTGTCACAAGGTAAGCTTTCGAGCGTCGGAAAAAATGGACATACAACATACATACCTACATACGCTCAAAAATATACCCCTACTTCTGACGCTGTCGGGTAACAACTATAGCTAAAGATACTACCTTTTAGCCAATTCAATTATGCAAGCGATGTACCAAACACCCTTATATCGCTAAGATTAGTTTACGTTAGTAACAATAAGTGTATATAGGCATATTATTATGATCAACTGGTATGTTCGGATGAACAAATCACGTTCCTATTGTAAATAATACAACCTTAGCTAAGTCATGAAAACAATTCAGAATCAGTTTGCTCTATAGACTTTAATTTATTTTCCTCTGCAATATCTCAAGCCTTTAGTTCTCCTTTTACGCCACCCTTAGTTCTTGGAAAACAATCACTTCTATTCTTCTCATTATTATATTAAGCTTTTTACTTCACAAGCCCAGAATTGCTGACTCACGATCGGCTTTCACCTTTCTTCGAAATGTCAGAGGGCGGACCAATGTCGAAAATAATTCTTATAATTCACGTGTTTTAGACTACAATGGTACCTAGCTGGTGTTTTTGTGATTGACGTCAAAACGTGACGTGATTGTTGCGTCATTTTAATTGTTATCGCTGAGGCTCATGACCTATTACAGTTCATGAATGGAGGAAAAGTTGTATACCTATGGTAGGAAAGCTGTGGGAACGGACAGTTTTACAGTGTATTTTAAATACGTTTTAGTCATTTTTAGCCTGACTACTAATTCTCTATCGTTAGAAATCTTCTTGATTCTTCCAAATTGAAAGAAACATTAAACTAATTGAGACTTACTTATTGTAAGTAAGTCTCAAGTAGTTTAAATGCAAGATAATGTATTTTGCATTTAAATGATTCAACTTATTTGACGGATTTAATTAGTAATATTTATCTTAATTCGTTACCTTAGTAATACCGTTACAGCATTACTATGTTCCTATTTGATATCCACATTTATTTAGTTGTCTTGCGAAACAATTTCCCTGAATATTGGTACTGGTATTTAGGTTTCCCCGTTGCGTTGTGGGTCATTAACCCTAGGGTTCAATAATAAGTATTTCTTAAAAACGCTAATTAGTCAGGCAGTACTTGACTCGAGAGCACTTACCTACCTATTCACGTTTCTGGGAATCTGATTTCTACTTAAATTATGTTCCATAATTTTTAAGGATAAATTATGTCTAGAAATGCGCACTCTCAGCACATTCCATTTAGATGTCTGAGAAAAACAGTTTTTAGTGAAAATGACTACTCCTCTTTGATAGTATCACCAGCTGCTCAACGGAATAAGGTTGTTGTTTTACTTGCTTACTAAGACAAAAACTCAACCAACAGAATAGACGACAACATCTCGTTCAATTTATTTACTTCAGTCTTCGGTCTTTAGAATACTTCATTTTAGTTACTTCTTCTAATATATAAACATCTCGTGACACAGAGTTAGTTATAGAACTCTTTCCAAACAGCTTTTGACGTTTTTTTTGTATAATAGGTATTTGGCAGGTCTGAGAGTCCTAAGATATTTATTATCGAGGTAATACGCAGGTGGCAGCTTGTACACGATATTATGTTCAAAAGTGGTGTCATAATAGTTCACTTAATAGCCTCTTAACATGGGGCAACAATGACGTAATCCTTGCTATGACTCTATGACGCGTCAGCTAAATCTGGTACTTCGTGACGTTCCTCGCGTGTACCCGCCTAATTAGACACGACAATTATGGCGGGTTTCGTCATACACGTTATATCGTGAGGGTTATGTTAGCGCGTTGGATACGGCCATCCTGCTGAACTTTGACATTTTGACACTTACAGAACCCTGGTTCTATTATGGCGTTTGAAGCACCTACAAGTGACATTTTAACTCTTGTTACACAATTGAATGGTTGATCTCCAAGTGCTATGAAATGCTTTGTTGGGAAGCCTTTGGCTCTTTGACATTTCAGTATGAATTTGCTTGTAGCATTTTCTCTATCCCTTCGGTTGAAGGTTTTGATAACGTGATGTAAACGTGCGATTTATGTAAAATATGATTATAGTGTTGGTACAAAAATATCTCAATCATTGAAACATTATTGAAACCTATTGCATTGATGCTTATAATAGAATGCACAAAACCAATAACGATATACCTAACTACATTTAGTATATTTACGCGAAAAAAAAACCCACTTTGATTTAGAACGGAAAATCCACTGAATGACTATTAGTAGTCAACCCTATTAGGAGTTACTCATCAGAATAGGTAATGACTGCATGGGACGGTGAGCCAAATACGTGGAGGTATATGTTTATTCATTCCAAGCATTAGAATTGCTTGATTTTGTATCTCATATTGATTTATATAGCATGTTTCAGTATTCAGATCAAGTACTTGAAATTAAGCCATAATAATAAACAAATTGACATGCAAATAATTTCTAAATCAGTAACATTATATTATTTTGTTCAAACCTAAGAAGCAAACTCATTTGCTAGTGTCATAAAAACGTATGATCGTAAAGCTCACCTGCTTACCTCCTAAATAACATACACGTTGAACACTAATGGGTAGCTTCTGAGCTTAGTTCAGTGGAGTATTATAAAACATACATAAACTTGCCATAGATTGAGAGACAAGTTTTAATGAACTCATTGTAAATCTTAGAGATGTAACGACTTGCTTATTGGCCGATGTTTCGGTATATCATTCAAATAAACGGCTGTTGACTGTAATAGAATATATCAAACACAAATAAACAAACCGTTAGTTACAGTCAAAGTTGTGTGTCATAAAAACAGAAAAAAAAGGCGAGCAGTGAGCAAATTTCAATTTTGCTTCAAACGACTTCACTGTTTTCATACAACAAAGAACGACTTTTAAAGCTGCTTAGGTGAGATTTGAGAAGACTTTCGTTACGGACATGTAGAATAAAAATAATAGTTTAAAAAAACTAAAAAACACGCTTTTAAAGTACTTCTAACTAAAAAGTGAAAAATAATTCCTAATATAAGCTGAAAAAAGCGTGGGTTGCTCGATAGACGAAAAATATGGCACAGAGCGCCCCACGCTTTTTTCAGCTTATATTAGGAATTATTTTTCACTTTTTAGTTAGAAGTACTTTAAAAGCGTGTTTTTTAGTTTTTTTAAACTATTATTTATTTTCTACTTTTTAGTTTGGTTTATTTATAAGAGCTTTTTTTTTTTTTTTTTTTTGTTTTTTTTTATATATTTTTATTTTTTTTTATCGAATTATTGCATTGTCATCGATCTTTGACAGGTGTGCAAAATTTGAATGAAATCTGTCCGTTTAAAGTGGGTCAAAATCGAGTCCAAAGGAGTCGGTTACATACAAACAAACAAACAAACAAACAAACAAACAAACAAACAAACAAACATACAGGTGAAGCTAATATAAGCGTGTTAAAAATAAGGAAATAAATGAAGTTTATTTAACAGCTTGTTGGCAAGTTCTTTTGATAGTGCACAATTCGTATAATCAAGTAGGTACTAACAGTGAATATATAATGTACAGGTTAAATTCGGGGCATTGACGCATTTTGCAGAGACTTGTTGTGTCTACCGGTGCCGTCGTTAGAGGTGACACGTATCATAATTACACTTTCATTTCAAGTCCTGTTTTAGAGGAGGTTCGGTAACGCTTTTTCATGCAGTTTTTTTTGGGACCACCGACCGATGTCCTTAATATGAATGACAATAAAGCAAAACAAACAAACCTTTCTTTCAATTAACCAACTGTGTGACAAAACTAGGCAATTGTTTGTGTGCGTTAGGAATTTATTTGATTGGGTTTAGAAAAAAATATTTGGGAACAAGAATGTGATAGCGCCTATAGTTATACGCCGGGCTAAGGCTTCGTTAGGTGTTTCTTGTACGGTAGCTTGTTGAAAGGAACCTTTAAACGTAGCGTGATTATTTTCAGTATTGTGGGCATTAATGCGATCGCATTTACTTGTTTAAGTTACACTGAAAACACAAGAGCGACAATTTCGTCGTAGGTAAATCTAGAAAAGTATTCTCTTTGCGTCCAGGAATTTAAATATATTTTGAATAAATACGATTATTTCATTAATAAATAATTCTAAACCAAAGAACTTGGCACAATAGTGGCTCATCAGCGGTGGTTGTTTGACTGTGACACACGGAAGAACGCCACGGCTCACGGCGCGGCGGCCGCGGACTACATCGTGTATTTGGGGCATTGACGCACGGAGCCACGGACCGTGCGCCTGCGCCTCTTCGCGGAATAGGGCTGATACTTACCGAGTTTGTGTAGGCGACAAAATGACATCGTAAATTATTATATTTTTTTTGCAAAAATGTATAATGTTATTTAAATAACTAGCAGTTTTTATAGAAACTGTTATAACCACAATCCCTTAAATAGGAAGACGCATGTATTTAATTATTCAACGCCCTCATTTGCCTTCAATGTTACCGGGTTGTCCAGAAAATGATTTACAAAAAGATGACAACTGACAATGTATTTGCTTTGACTCAAATTGTTTTTTTTATAATTAGAAAAGAAAGTTATTAATTTAAATTTAGAAAACTTTTGCAACGTATGTATATTGAACAACGATCTCTTATCATACTAGATTGGCTGTCAAACTACAAAAAACAGACGTGCAAATGAGACCTCACTTTTAAAGTGGGACCAATTTTAATGTAGTACGTTGTCAATTGCCATCTACGCCAACATTTAGACGAAGCGATGCCTCAGTGTGCATTTAAAAATTGCCGAAATAACCATCGGAACAAAAATATTACCGACGGGATATCATACTTTCGGTAAGTACATAATTTTTAGGGTTCCGTAGTACCTACAAGGAACCCTTATAGTTTCGCCATGTCCGTCTGTCTGTCCACGGCATAGCGACGAAACCGTTGGTGCTAGAAAACTGAAATTTTGCATAAACATGTATGTTAACTAAACAAAGAAAGTCGTAGAGTAAAATTTGGAAAAATATTTTTTTTTCAGGTAGCTCCCCTACATGTAAAGTAGGGATGTTTTTTTTTTTTGTCGCCTACCCCATAGTGTGGGGTATTGTTAGATAGGACTTTTAAAAACGTTTAGGGGTTGCTAAGACAGTTTTTTGATTTAGGGTTCCGTTTGCGAGATAATTAACTTTAAAGAGCAAATTTTTGTTCGAGTAGGGTGTCCCCCCCCCTCTAAAAGCTAAACTACTGGATCCTAAAATCTGAAAAAAATTGTGTCGATAGTACATGTAATGAACTTTAAAGGAAAACTATAGCGGATAAGTTCACTTCATTAGTTCAAGAGGAATAGGGGTCCGAAATGTCAGATGCAGTTACTCAGAATATTTCGTTCAAAATTCTTGAAACATAAATAAACATACATAATACATATATAAAATCACGCCTTTATCCCACGGGGGTAGGCAGAGACGATGGAACGCCATGTGCTTCGCTCCTTACATACTTCTTTCGCTTCCTTAACATTCATACATCTCGTCATACGTGCTAGCTGGTTTCGTGTACTACAAACATTTCCTATCTGAAGGACGCTATTTATCTGGTTACTTTAACTTAATTAGTTCTAGAGTAATTGGGGTCCAAAGTGTAAAATGCAGTTACTTAGAATAATTCGTGCAAATTACAAAAACCTTTGAAAGTAATGACTTGTATGAAGATGTTACTTGTTTAATACAGATAGTAAATCCCTTTTAAGTCGAAATATGTTGTTACGACTAGCTACGGAAGCCTACTGCGCGTGGCCCGACACGCACTTGGCCGGTTTTTAATAATATACATGATTAACTAGCAAAGTATTTCTATTATAATATTTTTTTTTCTTTTTAATGCAACCCACGAGCCAATATTTGAACCAACAATATCGATGACCAACATTGGTTGGTGGATTTTTATAACAGAACAGTGGAATGCATAAGAGTACCTATTATTGTTTTTTTTAAAGTTTAAAAAATCCTCATTTATTGTACCTATAATATATCTAATAAAGGCACTTGAATCTGATAATGTATTTTTTTTATTATGTTGACTGACGGCTCATGTGCCAATGAATTGCCCATTATCTCTATTGAGATAATCGGCAAAATTAACAATGTTGTTTTTTATATTAAATAGCCCTCTCACCCATACCCACATCCTTGCCATTAATTACTTAACCTTTGTTCCTTTCTGTGACTTTATGGCGTATACACACGACTACACACCAAGGTTTACATACAAATGAAGCTCGGCAATCAGCTTAATTTAAGACCTTCTTATACTGGAAATGTATAACTTAATGTGGAGCCGTGTGTAACTACAAACATTTACTGAAATAAATAATAAACGTTATTTTAGATCATGATAATATAGCTTCCAAGTACACAATACACAAAAAAAATATCATATCACGACTCCACTAGAACTCTGTTTGGTGCGCTCATAATATTTTAAAATTAGATATTTTTTTTAATGTTATTTTTTTTCTTCTCGTCGTCACTAGACGATGCCACATTTGAGATCGGTTTTAGTACGTGACCTTCCATCTATATGATAAGAGATCGTTGATATTGTATTATAAAACATATTGTTATGCTTCCTGTTTAATTGAGGCATCCTTAGCGTAATCGTTTTTATTGCAGAATTATGCAATATTGTTAATTTTGAATGTTTTATTTTTGGGTTTATCTTATCACTAAACTTTTGGCTAATTGTGATTTATACTTTTGAAAATTACAAGAAGTTTTAGAAGCAGAACTAGTGTATAAATGCTTGTCTTCTTTTATAAATCGGCTGTAATAAAAAAAAGATTAATAATAAAAAAAAAAACATGCTACCATGAGTGCAGTATTTTTTATTGAGTAATACTCATGATTATAGAGAAACCTATTTAATAAGAAAAGTAATGGATCAAGATTGTTATCTTGATCCAATCTAGTTTAAATTCATGACAGCTACTACAAATCATGTTCAACGTTGTGCAAAATTTATAGATTAGGTGTCAACCCTATTGTGATGTTGGGATTTCCCGAAGGAATGAGTCATGGGTTCAGTTCTAATGTCAATTGCCGAAATAATAGCGACAGTTGTTGTATGTTGTGCTGTTACACGCAATAGTGCTGTAAGTTCTGAGTATTTGGGCTGTACCTTATTTAAAATTAGGGCCTGTTCGAGGATTGTTAAGTAAACGTTACTCAAATGATAAAATATGACACGATAAAATTTAGGTGACAGCTAAGTTCAATTTTACGTTTGAATTGTGTTTTTTTTGTAGACGAAGTAATAATTTATATGACGTTAATGTCACTCAGACTTACTGCGAAACAGACCCTTAGCCCCAGTTTTAGTGGTGATTGACCGTATTAGCTAGATAAGCATCTAACGCACAAAAATGAAAGTGACAGTTGTGTTTTTTTCAAGTTTCACGAAGTCTACACTAGTAAATCCAATATGGTACATGTCAAAAAACAATAATTTGTTTAGGTACAGTCAGCGACAGAATAAATAAAATTTCAAAGTCGCTTGATTCTGAATATCGTAATTATTTCATGATAGGATGAATCAAAACTAATAGTAATCGATAATATGTGCATAATTTATTGAAAGGGATATTTTGTATGCGAAAAATGCGAGTTGTAAAGAAGTTGTACGTTGGTTGGTCAGCTATTTTGAACTTTGATAATGTCCCTACATTTTCTAATAAAAAAGAGCGATAATGTCCTATTTTTATTGGCCCGTGTGGTTGTTGATAAAATATAGCCAGGATAGTTGCTGCCTCATAATGTAAGTTTCCGTTAGTGAAAGAATTTTCAAAACTGTATCCGTATTCCGTTAGTAAAGTAACATTAAATTTAGTTTTATGACAAGCAACAACCGACCGCTTTAATATGAGCGTAAGGCTCTACCAAAATTTAAAAATCGACTGTTGCATTTACAGAATCGCACCACCCGCCACCGGTTCACTATCATTTGAGATTTTTTACCACAGACAACATCTTTTTTCATTATAATAATCGTTGATATTAGATAATAGAGCAACACCTTTGTTTGTTAGTAAACATAGGTAGCAGCCCTAATAGTATTGGGCTTTCCCGATGACTCACTTTAGTAATGTCACCTGCCGAAATAGTAGCGTTCTTATTGATGCCGCCTCGTGTGAAGTCGTGTGTTCCTTACTCTATGGATGTAATACAAGCATGTGCATGTGTGAGTGTGTATGTGTGGCTGTCAACATCAGCTGTTGCGCTCTCCCGGATGCGATGTTTGGGGCGGGGCTTACTTTGTTTTTAATCAGCAATGTATCGCGCGATATTTTGTGCATCTTGATTGTGTGATATGATAAGAGGATTATAAAAGGCAATGAATGATCGATTTTTAACGAGTCATGCAAAATTGTAGTTTCCTGTCCATCACAGTCTACCATGGATATTTAAGGGTCGGTACACACATAAGATGTTCCATGGCATCGTGCATCAAAGTCAAGTCACAGTTTACTCAGATACGACGCGACGCTGCAATGGAATATCAATTGTGCGTGTAGCGACCCTAACAAATATATTAGCTATTATTTTCAAACATTTCCTTGTGTCAGTGATTTATGGACATGTCGCACGCACAAAACTACACATATTCACAGGATAGACTCGTTAATTACTAAAACAGAAAGATATGACTGCCAAAAGCGCAATATGGATATAATTATCGAAATTCCTGAAAATGATATCACTACATTAAACGTGTATCTAGATGACATGTTCATTAATCCCAGTTATTTTGTTACTAATTTTTTGCTTTTAGGTATAAGCTTTGAATAGATTATGATAATATTAGATTAAAAATGGGCAATTCGTTAACTATTACAGTTTTAAAGAGGTTGTTGATCCATGATAAATGTGCGTTTTATGCGTGCTGTGATTTTCAATCTTGATAATCATTTTGAAATCAGTCTGAAATGGAAAGAGGAAAAAGTATATTTATCCTTTGTCTCCATCATCCCTGAATGCTTCAGATTTCGTTAAAAAACAGAAAGGACTTTCTATAATTAAATCCTAGTTGACTATAAGTAGAAAGATTAAACTGTTGTTCTGTACTGTAATCACAATAATTTAGTTAGTTTCAAATTTATATATGTGATGTATCCATGCATTGCTTCATCAAATTAGTTGTGTGTATTTGTGCTCTTGTTAACTTTGACTGAAATAGAGTTGCCTAAACTAGCGCACGGCTAGAATTAGTCGTTTGTGGGAGAACCACTTGAGATCTATTTATATTGCTTGCTATGCATATTGATAGGTTAGATCGGTTCGAGCTGGATGTCAGTTTAGCTGGGTTTCTATTTATTTTATTATAAATTATAACTCATATTACTGAATTAAACAGATGTTCTTTTATCATACCATTGTCTTGTACTAGTAATTAACTTTGGATCTCGCTGGATTCTTGTCGATGTTTGTTCAAGTGGTCTTATTGATTTAAAATGTGTTTGCTGCTTAAGATTTCTATAGAACGTGGTTGTTTTTTTATTGGAAACAATGTAAAAATGAGGCCAATAGCTACATAATATACGCACCTACAAACATATATTAAAGAGAAACTCAACGAAGTAAGCAACTTAACACACATGACCCTGGATTGCAAAGGTCTTGTAAATAGTGCATGCACAAGTTTGTTGGTAAGATCGGAGGTCGTTACAACTTACAATGCAACGACAGGCATAAAACTTATCTAAAAATAATAAATAAATAATTTGGAGTTTTACATTAGATAGAACGCCAGAAGCAATTACATTATCCAATGGTCCCAACGACAAGGCTAAATACACACATTCTCTCACACAAGCAAACCCAGTCGCAGAACTAATCTTTGCGAATCACACAAAGATTTGTCCCATGTGGGGATCGAACCCACAACACCAGTGCAGTGGAGAGTGGTGAGGCGGCCGCTTAAACCACTATACTACACGTGTATATACTATTGTCATAGTAAAAATAGATAAGTAGGCCAACTCCCGGCGTTTAGGAGCGCACGATACCTAAACTTGCTCGAGGCGCAGGGTTGTCACTTGTCAGATTGATATTTTAAATTACCTGTACTGAAATTATTTTTTTAATTATAAAAAAACGTTTTTTTTTACAAAACAAAGCATTTATTTATGTCAGGTCAAAGTTAAATCATTTATTTCCATGGGCCCCAAAGGGCGCTTGAACACGTCAAAACAAACATCAACGTTCAAATAAATAAAATTAAAATAAAACTTAAGCTAATTAAATTATAATATTAATTGCAACAAAATGATTTGAATCACCGGAGCTTAGATTGATTTCAATTCAACTTTGAGCTTTGAATTAAAAAAATATGTGTAAGTTATAGCAACCAAAGTACAATGACTAGAAATGGTTATGGAGAGAATAATACTATGAAATTAAATTCTTTGTCAAATAGACCAATAATAGATTAATAAAATTATCCGTAGTATATAAGGTTGCAATCTCTTACACTTAAAGCAGAAAGGAAAAGGAGTAAAAACAATGTGTGCATACATAGGTACTGGTACTAGAACAGACATAGAAAAATGAAATAAAATCTAAACTGTAAAATTAAATGCTAATTATTTAAGCATAAAAAAAAATTACAAATTTGTGACAGAAAAATATTTTCTGCGATTTCGTCCTGTGCGAAAAGCCTTATTATTTTCTGATAATGAAAAATAAATTCGCATTCTTAACGTTAATTCTGGGTTTGAAATAGTGTCGTTTGAACAACCATAAACTTCACAATAATATCTTTTGACTCGCGAAGACATTTTGCAGTGCAGCGCGTAACCGTACCTAATTTTTTAAACAAACACCTACCGCTCACAGTAATGACACAGCCCGCACTACCGGTGGGTGACCGAGTGAGTGGCCGAGCGGCGTAGTGTGCGTGCGTACGTACATGAACCCGGGGCGTGGCAAGCGCTACGCGTACATACAAACGGCGCGATGTACCTTTGTTCGAAGATAACATACTTATCTATTTTTACTATGCTATTGTGATCTCTAGGATTCGGATAGGATCGGATCAACTTGCAATTTTCACCTTGTCGTCTCAAGCGTCAATGATTCATCTAACTCCAAACTATGACATAAACAGAACAGTAACATGTGTGTAGTAATATTTATTTTGATGGGCATAGGCGCCGGCCGTTACCGTTCACTATGAGTCGGCGGCGACACGACGGCGACGCGACGGCGACGTGGCGACGACGATCTTGCACTAAATATAAACCTATGATCGCTGATTTGTTTGGATGAGGTGTAATGTTTGCTTGTCTGTCTGGACTTCATCAATTGTGGCTTTGTGTTTATGACATGTCGTTTATGAGCTGGCTAATTAATTTATTGGACTGTTAAGATTCACGATGTCTGTATGATTGTTGTTTTAGAATTTCTTCTCTCTTTTTGTGTTAGCTTGGTTTGACGAATGTTATTATTTTAAAGTTCTCTACTATAGCTGTAATTAATAGTTCTTCTTTTGTACATAGAGGAACCCTAAATAATAACCTCATATCAACTGATCGACAAATTTATTTGTTTTTTAGCATTTGTTGCTATAGCGGCAACAGTTTTTCATCTGTGAAAATTTCAACTATCTAGTTATAACGGTTCAAGAGATACAGCCTGCTGGCAGACGGACAGCGAATTCTCAGTAATAGTTACTATTACTCGGTCGATTTTACCCTTTGGGTACGGAACCCTACAAAAGTCTTTTATAATTATCTCATTTATTTCATTTATATCAAAGTTCAAGATCTTGCCGTCAAAGTTCATTCAATTTAAAACATAGTTTTTAGTTTGATATGTACTAAAGAACACGAATAATTCATTATATTCTTTCAACAATTCGGAAATTAGTTCATCTGAACGAGGAAGCGATCTGCAAAGAGACGGCTTTCAAGGTCCGCTGTCAGCAACGCGACATCTATAAAAACTATGACACGTCATCCACCAACCACTCGTTACTCCTACAAACAGGTTAAAGAAACTTCTAAAATTCTATTATGAATATTTTAAATGTGAAAGTTGAATCGCTTTCTTTTCAAAAGCCATATATTGTAAATATCTTTTTTTGACAGCCAATTTCAAATTGGGGAGGAATAAAATAACCGTTCCGTTAATTGTTATACTGTTATTTGTATATCCGTCGACAGTGTTATTTATGAATATATTTAAAAAGTTAATTGTTTATTATAGTGCAAATATTATGGTTTTCCTGTAAAATCCAGTGTCCTAAATCTTAAACTGATTGGTAAACTAACTCTAATGTATCATTTACCATACCTTGATTATCATTTTACATTATTTGTATTACATTTCCATGTCAAAACGCCTTGTTGCTAAATTGGCTTTGTGATTTTAGTGAGAACTTATGTACTATATTTTAATGTAATTTGCAAGAAAAAAAACTGTAAAACTTGAAGTACTAAATAATATTATTATAAATCTTAGCATATAGTGTAAATAAATTCGAAACAATCTTAAACTAAACTGGTCGTATATCATCTTGAAACCATAATAACTGCTAATAATTATGATGTTATAATATATTTAATGTTGCGCATTTTGAAATATATCAAACTAATCAAACTATGTGTTACGAATTAATAGGTATAATAGATATAGTCGATGACGCAACTCGTATGGCCAATGAATGTCAAAATTATTTATGCCTGCTACTTTTGAGTCGATGCGTATGTTGCTATTAGATTTCGAACAAGTATATTGCCGTTACAATTTAACAACCCACATATATATATATATATATATATATATATATATATATAGATACATATATATGTCTATATATATATGTAGTCGAACAATCTGATTTACCTACCATCTGTATCATAAATTAATAGAATGATTCTAACTTCTGACTAAAGTAATAGCTTTTCAAAAATTGATTTTGATTGATTTGATTTGTTTGACATCCTAACAACTTATTTTTAACTTATTGATGATTATTTTTATAACATTTAGTTAGTAGTAAAACATAAGTTATACTAAGTTACAGTAAAAAAAATATGGCAGGATTTGAAAATTGAAATCCTGCCGGTCCCATATTTTTTTCAACTGTTTCGTATAACTTATTTTTACTATATCAGAAACCTGAATACTGTTTGCTCAGAATCAGCAACCAATTCCATTACACTACTTTATACAAGAAAAGGTGAAAAATTATATGTAACCACACATTTTTGCTATTTATTTGATATTTTTAATTTGTATGGAAAACGTGAATGTTATTCGTTCTTTCACAATTAAAATAGTGGAATGGTTTTCAGTATTCAGGCTAAGATAAGGTTGTATTAAATAAAAAAATAGTGGACAATTGAAGTGAAAATTTCCATTTTGTTGTAAGATTCCTTTCGGATATCCTTATCCTCACGCTGATAGACATTTTCTATCTATTTACGATTTATAGTATTTTTTACTTCCTATATTTCTGCCGAAGATTTCCAAGAAAGCTCTAATACATAAATAGTCATGAGTGTTAGTTTCGGTCTAGACAAGGTTGGTCACCCACGACGCCGAGTGGCGGCGCCTGCGCATGGCGACTGCTGAATAACACAAATTATACTTTTATTTATTGTGGATATCACTCTCCAGCTTCATGATGTATTACAATATTTCAAGGCAAAAAAGCTGGAAAAGAACAACGTAAAATTGTGAAAAGTTTATTCTAAGTTTTATTCTAAGACCGATTTTGATAAGATTGTTTGTAGAGAATTTTGAAAAACTCGCCGTAAGAAATATAAAAAAATAGTAGAGAGTTGATCTCTGTCTCTAAGCCTGCAGCAGACTCTACTTAAGATGTCATTAAACCTAATAGATAGGTAATCTAAAAATATCGGGCAACTTGGTAAAAGTTCCTTAACAATATCTTCTGTGCTCATACAACTCTGTAATCATACAGCTTAAAAGTACGTCGACAAGCTGTTCACTGCACTGTGCAGGCAGCAAGCTTATGAGTTTATGAGCGATGTTGTGAACAAATTCGATTAATGATTTCGAGTTCGTTTTTCTATTAGAGTGAACAAATTTTATAAAACTATTTATAAAATATTTAATTTCAATTTTGTTTACAACATCTTGATCACAGCGTTGACAAAACGAGTGGTAAAATTAACTGTATTTTGGCAAGTCAAATACAAGGTTGTGTGTGTCACGGATGACGCGCGTATGTCTCGACGAGTTAAATCCGAACCAAGAGATTCAAACCTCCCATGTTTTGATATAGGATATGCTGGTGATATAATCATTGTTCATAATGTATAAATAGAAATCCATTTTGAGTTTTTCTAAGAACTTGCAAGTATTTCTTTGAAATGGATAAGGTTACACATGTAGTGGCATTAAGAATATATACTTTTTTTAAATTTAATTTTGCTTTTAGTGGCAGTTGATAATCAAAACAGACGATCTAATTAACGATTGCAAAAGATTGTGAAATTGTTTTCTTCACGTTATTTTAGAATTTTGAAAGTATATTTCAAGTTACACTTAACTTGTCAAGATTAAGATTTGCTCTTCTGCCTGAATTTAAAACACGTATATAATTCCTATACCGTCTTCTTCGTGAATTAGTTTCAAAGTAGAAAAGAGAAAAAGTAGAAAAGTAAGTAGTTCAAAGATTGTATTTTGTTGGTTTTCAATACCAAAATTTAAAACGAACATTTATATCCATTTATATCACATTATTTCGCTGTAAGTCAGTGCACGGTTGGCATAGTTGTTAATGGTAGGGGAGCCCACGATGCTAAATGGGGATTTACTCGAGCGTCGTAGAGACCTATTGGGTTGCAAAGCTTAGATGATAAGAAGAAAACAATGTTATATGATATAATATACCTTTTCATCGGTGGGGGAAGCGGCTATAGATTTTTAAATATGTAAAAAAAAAACTGTATATAATAAAGCGGTCGCCTCACCTGTGATCCGCAAAGATTTGTTCTCTCTCTGTCATTTTTTTTGACTCTGTATACTTTTTGTGTGTGAAATGTATTTTTGTGAACACCCCCGCGACACAGGGGTTATTCCTAGAGTGGTAGTAGTTTAAAAAAATAATATTTTGCTAGATTTAAACCTTAATAAAAGATGTAAAAAAAATGCATACATATTATTGAATTCGACTGACATGTCTTAATCTTATTAATGACGTTGAATTATTATGAATTATGATTTACAACAGTAACTTGTACTGGCATATTTTAAATTAAGCATTAATACATATTAATATGAATTCTATCACATGATGCCTAGTTGAAGCAATCAAGAAGATTAGAAGGCTCTAACGGCAACATCAGATTCAAATTGCCAAATTAAAGCATTATCACCGGATGTTGTATAAATCAAACTTCGACGAAGTGGGTCAAAACAGAATTGATATATTATATCATAAAACTTAATTGCACATACACAGACTAACAGAATGTTATTCATTGCAAGTGCGAACTACAGGTTCATATAGCAATTCATACAAATAGTATCGTAGGTAATTCATTGCAAGTGCGAACTACAGGTTCATATAGCAATTCATACAAATAGTATCGTAGGTAATATTCTGCCAAGTACGGCAAAACGGCAGGATCCCTAACAGTTGGCTTCTTCTTCTTTGCGTGTCAATGGAAGAACAACTACATAGTTTAAATGTTTCCATTGGGGTGGAAGGATTGGCCAGTCGCGTTGAAATGTTATTATTATTAGTTGGCTGATTATTGTAGATGATTTTTAGTACCTATCTAGTTGGATATACACTTGTGATAAGAAACTTTATGAAATAAAATATCACTCGTAAACGAATATAGTTTATTGACATTATGAATTTCAATCTAAGCAGTTAAATAACATTTATGATGAAAAAAAATACAAAAAAATATATTAAAACAAATGTATATATAAAACCGGCCAAGTGCGTGTCGGGTCACGCGCAGTAGGGTTCCATAGAAAAATATTTTTAATTTTACTTTTTAACTAAATGGCGTCCTTCAGAAAGGAAATATTTGTAGTACACGAAACTAGCTAGCACGTATGACGAGATGTATGAATGTTGAGGAAGCGAAAGAAGTATGTAAGGAGCGAAGCACATGGCGTTCCATCGTCTCTGCCTACCTCCGTGGGATAAAGGCGTGATTTTATATTATGTATTATGTATGTTTATTTATGTTTCAAGAATTTTGAACGAAATATTCTGAGTAACTGCATCTGACATTTCGGACCCCTATTCCTCTTGAACTAATGAAGTGAACTTATCCGCTATAATTTTCCTTTAAAGTTCATTACATGTACTACCGACACAATTTTTTTCAGATTTTAGGATCCAGTAGTTTAGCTTTTAGAGGGGGGGGGACGCCCTACTCGAACAAAAATTTGCTCTTTAAAGTTAATTATCTCGCAAACGGATCCCTAAATCAAAAAACTGTCTTAGCAACCCCTAAACGTTTTTAAAAGTCCTATCTAACAATACCCCACACTATGGGGTAGGCGACAAAAAAAAAAAACATCCCTACTTTACATGTAGGGGAGCTACCTGAAAAAAAAATATTTTTCCAAATTTTACTCTACGACTTTCTTTGTTTAGTTAACATACATGTTTATGCAAAATTTCAGTTTTCTAGCACCAACGGTTTCGTCGCTATGCCGTGGACAGACGGACGGACAGACGGACATGGCGAAACTATAAGGGTTCCTTGTAGGTACTACGGAACCCTAAAAATGATAAGGAGTATCAAAAATTTGCAGAAAAATAATATGAAAAACAATATGAGGATGATAATCCTCATATTGTTTGTATAAAAAAACAATATTATGAATACCAATGAGTATTACTGTCGATTATTATAAATAAAATTATTATGAAGAACGATTATTATTAAGAAAATTGCGATTTTATAAAGTAAAAATGTATGAGAAACAAAGCGCACCCGCGTGCTACACTTAAATTAATACGAATAAGGAAAATACAGCCTTAAAACTGTGATCCAGTGATCAAAAATTTCGTGACTCGTCAATGAAACTCATCAGTAAGTGGGGCACGCCTTTTGAGAAATGCAGTTTTTTGCAATATTAAAGCAATTGGTACGAAGTTAGCATAATGGTATTTTGAAAATGAATTATAATATTATGAAGTTTGCAGATTTTAAGCTTTCATTTAGACTACTGAGTCACCCCAGTGGTATGTATTGTGTCAAATGTTAATGTTAATTAAAATATGACAGAAACTGCAATATCTTTGTCAGCTTGACCGACTACTCAGTTGTACCTCCTGGTGCTGACCGAAAGGAACAGGTTATTGTGATTCGCCGAGATGAATTATTAACTTTGCTTATTCCAAGAAATGAAAGTAGATTCGCATTGTACGGTAAAATTCGGTTTGCCAGTTTAAATTATGGGAAGTCTCAAGTCAAATTCTTTGAAATAAAGACTTACCTAATTATATTGATGACTTTTCAGATGAAAGTTTTCATGGACTACTAAACGATTTATAATTATTCAAAAGGAGTATTTTATTATAGACACGTTAGTTTTTTTTATGCAGAATAGTTTGTAGAAAACCAAAGCTTTTGTCTACGTATTTTCGTTGTACAGACCTAATCTAAAATCGTATAGTCAAATTTTTACAGAAATACGAAGGTGAGAATTTTAACCTTTCTGAGGGTATTCAAAAATACACGAAAAGGGGTCTCAAAAACCAGAGCTGGTTTTTATTTTGTAAATGTGGTTTCCATTATGCAAACTTTTTGACCTACACTCGTATCTTTATGATAAATCAGTCGATGCATATTTATTGAACAGGTCTGGAAGGTCAATGTGTGAGAAGAAATCGTCCAATCTAAATATAAACGATTCTTCTTTTGTTGATGAAGCTTTACAAAACATAAACAAGTTTGTTTTTAATCATAATGAAATGATGTGCAAATTTCGTGTTATTCTCTTACATGAAGACACGGCTTATCAAAAGTTATACTCGAATGACGTAGGTGCTATCTCATGGCATGTCCTAAGTATTTATCAACTGACCATATTTATGACGTTGGGTGGGTTCCAGGCTGACGAAGTCGTGGGCACGGCATGTTACCAGTCTTAAAGTCTATATAGTAATATATTGAAATAATTGGCTAATGATAAAATCATCAACATCATCAGTCTGTTGCAGTCTACTACTGCCCTCTCCCTGATAATAGCAATACATGAATTTATAATTTTGAATGTGTTTTCGTTGCTAGTGAAGTAGTAAAATATATTAGTAACCTGTATCTGTAAACTTAATCTACACTTTACACAATTTGATGCCCCACCAATGTCACCTGTCACGTAAACTTCTTGTTTTATTTTTAACTGTTCAACTTTCCATGTATTGTTGTGTTCTTGTCAATTATCAACTGGTGAAAGAATTTTTGTGCCGCAATCTTTAGTTATCTTTCACCTTTGATCTTTTTATTTTATTTATCGTCATATACATATCCTTCAAATGATCGATTCATTTTCTTGTAAACCGTTATTATGGTTTATCAATACTTAATCATAATTTTGTATGTATTTTGCGTCTTGCTGGTGCCCATTTTGTAGGTTATACATTTATACGCTAACCTTAGTGAACATAAGTAATTTTGTGTTGCGTCATTGCCGATTTAAAACTTTAAAACTCACGTGTCAGATAGTTGAGCAGTTTTTATACCCCAGCATCCTCGTAACTCGTGCGATAACTTGCTTGATATTTTCTTGATTAACGAGCATTTCAATTGCGTGAAGAAAGTACGTATCTGGTGGTTTTAGACATTGCTATCAAATACTAGTCATCTGACGAACTCGGGCAAATGTAAACAAAAATATTAGCATCCATCATGTCGCCGTTCTCATTTTATAAATATTTGGTGAAAGAAGTGATTCTCAGAATTAGTCTACCGTGTTTTTTGTGTATACTATTGCCAAGATTTAAGTAGTTTAGGCGAAAACGGTGATGCGTCAGGAGTGGATTGTAAGCGGTTGTAGCGCTGCGGTCGGTGCGCTGGCGCGGCTGCGCGGTGGAGTGCGCCCGCGTCACCCGCGCCGCCACCGCCCGCCCGCCGCACCGCGCCTCGCGAGCTCAGTGTTCGACCGCGATCCGAGCTCACCTGTCGCTCCATTGAGTGTCGTACTAATCTATTCGGTGCCGTTCGACGGCAAGTGCCAGTGCCCAACATAAGATGCTTGCGCTTGACGCAGTGGTTCTTGTTTGTGTTACAGTTTATTAAGTGCCTTAAAAGTGGATTCCGGCGGACTATACCCGGCCGTGGAGCACGCGAGAAGGCTCGAGCGCTCCCAGGCCATGTATGTCATAAATTTAGGTGAGTCCGCTTCGACATACGGCGACGTCGCAGATCCACATTCCTCGATATGTTGCATGACATAGAATTGCGGTGCGCTCCTATAATTGGAACTAGACTGAACCGGTAGTCGTTCGTAAAGAGGTCCCTCTGGCATTGTAGTTTGGGCCTAGTTTATATCGCAGTATGCAAATAAATTCGAGGCCGATACTTTAAATCAGCTTTCACTCTGATCGCACTGTGCGTGTCCTCCGCGTCTTTGCCGGCTGCGAGTTGTGGATGTGCCAGGATTTCTTGGTGAAGTTTGTAATCAGCTCGCTCGTATGATTCCATTTCAATTTGTGTGTTATTCATAGCGCGATGCGCGTGTGTATGTATGTTTTTATTACAGTTCACGTACAAGGTGTGGGCGTGTGTTGGTGTGTTTGCGCTATCGGCGATGCTATTTTTGTCCGGTGCGAGTGTGTGAGTGCGTATACGTGTTTTTCGGTATCTGCGTGTGCGCAGCTATGGACGTCGCCGCGTCGTATCCGCGTTCGCCCTGTTATCATTCTCCTCGCTTTTGATATTGTTGTGAATTACGTGAAGTCTTCGTTAATAATATATGCAAATTCCACATTATGTACAAATCTCTTTATAATGGGGTTTTTGGAATGTTATTTTTTTTTTTTTAAAACCGCAATTCTTGAATAAATGTTAAACAACAATTATGATAGAGGAAAATGTCGATGGCCTGAGTCAAACAGTATTGTTTTGTTGAAGTTTTACATTTGCTACGTTTGTTGTTTTGTTTAAATAACACCTATAAGCAAAATTGCGAACTCAAACTTTATATTATACATTATATGATTGAACATTAGTTTTACAAACTGATTCGAATAGATACTGTTCAAAATTGCTTCTTGCATAATTACTTTAAACTAGATTTTATCAATTTTTATTATAGAAAAAAATTTAAGACATTTAACATACTTTTATGTCATTCCCCTTTCTACATTCTACATGGGCCAAGGTTTGTCCCTTGAGGCACACCAGTAATATTTCCTCGTCTAAGTCTTTTAACTAGTTAATTTGAGATGGTTTTGACACACTTTTTACACTAAAAACTTAAGCATTTATTTGTCGCTACTTTCTTTCATTAATTTAATCGTGGAATGCAAATGAAATTACAGTTTTCTTCAATTTTACTGCCTTATTCTATCAAAACCGTACCTCAGTTCTATCTTATTTGTTTGAGTTAATCTCAAACTTTCGAATATCGATAAAAAAATTATCTATATTCAAAATTTTGTTTGTCATACCTGCTAACGATCAAGTTTTTTATCATTGTATTTATAAAAGCTATTTCACGAATCTTATCTGAAATCTCTTGTGCATTACATAAGACGAGAGAGACTAATACAGCGCAGTGACGCCGCCTGTCAACAAGATGTACAAACACGTGTCGTGTTATCATCATGACACCAAAAGCTAATATATTCCATTCTATTTTCTTTATTGTTTACTTAACAATGCTTGTAACAATATTCTCTTTTACGTCATTCTTGTTTTTAACTAATTTTAGGTGAAATTTGTTGACACAATAGGTATGTCATCCGATAAATTTAATTGATTGATCTTATTTTAATAACCACTGTGTCCAAGTCAAAATAAACAACCGAAGTAAGTTTTTATGCGATATCATACCATGCAGAATCAGATAGCATGAAGACACATTTTCGGTTATTACTTTTATCTGAGTCGCTAATAAGCCTGTTGTTTTAAAATCAAAACAATATGCATTCACTTATATGACATACTAAAAAAACTTAACACTAAAGCTGACAGAATTAGTCTTCGACTTATAGAGAGTTGTTCAGGTAGATATGGATATTGCCATAAGCTTAACGACTAAAGAAGTAAATAATTGTCGTGATTGACACGGTCCCAGCGCCCGTTACGCGGAACCTGTCTCGGAAAAGGTCCAGAGACAGACGCTGCGGCGCGCGCGCAGGCCACTGACCTCTAGTGCCGGATCCTACTCTTCAGACACTTCAGACTCTGTTGCCTACATTATATCGACTTTTAAACGAAACAATATGCATAATAATCTAGAACTGGCACCCGTATTGATAAATATTCATCTGCTCGTCTCATGCTTCTGAAAACAGTTGCTATAATTGCAGATTATGGAATCAGTAATTAATTTATTCTCGACTGCGTTGGATATCAAGTACTTTGTTTGGTTTTCATGTCGGCCTTCGATGAAATCCTTATCTGTGCTATATATAGTCCTAATTGACGTTAGCCAGATAACACGGGCTATCTTTGAACCAGACCGGGTCGGAGCAATTTGCATTAAGTAATGCGTTGGTTGGATTTATCACATAAAATTTTCATCTCCTTTGTTGATAGTGACCACCAACGAAGAAAAAAGATCGATTCTACCTACAAAATGCACATAAATATTTTTATTTATGCTGAGAAATCCTAATTTATTTTTGTAGAATGTGTTTATATCATTGTTTGTTCTGTCTGCTACTTTGATGACTATTTGTTTTATTGAATAACATTATTTCAGCGATATTATTTTTATCACCGATTACTAATACATTAATCTTTGTTGCCATGACATTACACGTATATTGATGAAATGTATAGATGTATAAACTTTGCCGTTCAATCAATATCGCTGCCTGAAGCAGAATTTTTGCCCAGAGATATATCAATAAGTACTGCGTTGAATCAATACTCGACGAAATGTCATTTCTTGAGGATTTCTGCCTGATAACTTTTACCATTTTGGATAAATATTCAAGCCCATCAATAAAGTTAATGCGTTTAGTTTAAATGGCAAGAATCGATGCGTTTTTTCGGTTCATTGCGTCAAAGCGAATGACGCACACACTGCTTGGATTTGCGACAGAAATAATTACGGAACTACGTCTAGACGCGCGCACCGCGTGCGATGCGCGATGGGAGCTTGCTGAAGGACGTACTTTTGTTTTTCATGATGAGAGACAAATCTAGACTTGAAGTTTCGCTAAACAAATCAATTTACATTTTACTTAACACATAATTTAATCACAATACCTAAATATTGGCTTTATTATCGTTGTAAATGCGGTTTTCATCCTATGAGTGTATTTTTTATTTATTAAACTTGATTCATAACTTTAAATGTAATTCCCATTTCTATTGTAGCAGAATGACATTCATAAAATTAAATATCGTTAATATCCTGTTGTGTCATATTTGCGGTTAATCGTCACGCATTATCGAAAGAGTCCTCAATATAGAGTATTGCCCGATCATTGTGATGAATACAATATTTTTTGACTGTTTGAAATAATTTCTGAAATCTTTTGCAATTAAGAATTGAATATTTATATAAAATTGATTCGAGTTGGATGGTTTGTCTTAGCTGTGCAGTGGTTTGATTTGTTGTGCAAAGTATTATAATAACATGAGTAATATTTCCTATAACCCGCCTGTGAGACTCGAATAACCGAGTTACAAGGTACAAGAAGTACTTGACCACATTGACGTCAAAGAGACTAATGTAAACAACAAAAATTGCCGTGTTGACTAAAGGAATGAATAATATGAGGAAGAACTGTGGATCTACTGAATGGTTACTATCAAATTGAAGTAGACAGTTTGAACCATGCTTAGAGCCTCGTAGTGGGTATTTTTGTACTGTAAAAAAGTATGAATACATTTTTAAGCGTTTATGGATGTATTTTGATGACGGAGAGTTTAAACAGTTGAATAAATTAAACTTGTAATGTAGTTAGCCATTGTATTCACAATTTAAATTTGCAAGAAAAATCTATTAAAATCTGAGTTAGTAAAGTTTTAAGAGACAGCTTACTGTCTCTTAAATGTTATGTCATGAGTCTAGACATTCTAGGCTTTGTTTTGTGAAGTTTCATTTGTTATAGCATAAATGTTATCTTTAACCTAAAGGGGACATGCCAACTCAGGGCTTCAAACAATTTAATTAAGTTACATTGAATTATTTTCATCTTTTTATTAATGCAATTTTATGTGAAGAATATTTCTTCTTTTATTTTAAATAATTTCAAAATATGTTTTGGAAGTGAGTTTAGATTTTTGCGGCTGCTTTATTTATTTTATTTTATTTATCCTTGAATTTTTTACGCCGTTGCACCTGTTTTCGTAATTTCTGCTTCCACCCTACCAATAGAGCGTGAACGTTGCGTACAAAAACATCGAGCCTTGAAATCTTTTATGTCGCTTGAAAACTTTACATTTCCGTAAGCTGATTTCCTTATTTACTTGTACAGTGTCAACCGAAAACTTAGAATCGTGAAAGTACTAAAGCTTTTGACTGACATTACTATATTTTAATATTATATTATAATATTATCGGTATATTCTTGAACAGTCGTAAGCAAACATCTTATTATTATGCCGAGTAAAATAAGTACATATTACTTACTTACTATATTATATTATTTTAGGGTAGTTATAGTATGTTACTAAGAAACAGTTACTAAGTAACAAACTTCCGTTCAAGAAATAAAAAAAACTTGAACTACACAAAGCCCTATAAAAGGAACGATCAATTTGTACTTGGCCCACTAACACACATAGTCCTTTTTGTGGGTAGTCTGGTAAAAAAGGTCTTTTAAGAAAATCGTCTGGAATTAGATGTTAGTCAATTTCAAATCGCCGAAGCGTAAAATAAGTAAACAGTTTTTCTCTTAACAAGCATAGGCTTCCGTGACAAAACCATCGGAGTAGGAAGTCAGACATTAATTTGTATTATCGGCCAAGTTCTGCCGCAGATGGAGATTTGTTCAGTCTGAGGCAGTATGAAGTCGGTTAAAAATATTGATTGGTATAGTTAGGCATCATTGCAGGCATCGCCTAGTGGTGAATGTTTTAGTGGCTGCGCAAAACTTCAATAGCATTTTAAAGCGTTTCTGTGTATTTAACCCTGGCAGCGAGTTCGCAGGCAATCTCAAATAACAAATAAAAGAAACTGAGTGCTGAAAATTTAATTAAATTGTTTGTAACATTTTCACGAAATATACGAGTTTTTTTGTAAAATAGGAACACCCACCTGTACGTGGGTTGTAAAATAATGTAATCCAAAGAGAATATCGTTGATTTGATTCGGAACTTTGAGTGGGAGCTGACATTACTCCTTGACCTTTGGCGGAGGCGTGGGCGGCTTGTTTACCCAACAACGATGGCCGATGTTCCCGGGAAATTCGCCCAACCAATTGTAGCGTTTATGGTAAAACCGTTTGTTTGTAATGAGTAACTTAAAAACTTTGAGAGGACTTATAAAGAACGATTTTGAGATTATTCGTAAAATCACGATGATAATGTAATAAGATATCCGTATACTTAAATTGCCTTGCTCGATAATTTATGTTCAGAGAACATTGAATTCTCTTCAATAAATGAGAAAAACTTATTTGTAATATTTTAAAGCAAATTATAGCTTTTCTATGCCCACACCCGGGGCAGGAGGGTGCAGGTTCAAATCCTGCTGGATTCTTAGTCATCAATGTTGAGAGGTTTTGGATTATGCCAGGCAAATTGACCAAACTTATTTGATTTGTTATAGACACAGTTTTGTTATGACAACAAGCGCGTAGTCATAAGATTTTAAGTTTATTACTCTACAATTGAGATTTATCTTACAATTAAATATAAAAATTATGTCACGTACCTCTGAGACGTGTAACACAAGTGCTGACATCATTCTATTATCTTTTGTGTGTGTATGCTTGTAGATATGTGATTTATAAATTAAACTCTGTCTGTGAGCTGTTTCACTGTCTAGACATTTCAACAAAAAACCATTTTAGATTTTTTAATCGCCGCGTCTTTGATCCTTGAGAATACTTATATACGTTTAGTCGTAAATTGTATGGCAGAAGCCTTACCTTCTATTATGTAGGCTGTGTACTTCAGCAATATACCGACTTGGTGTTATATTATTATAGTCATAAAGACGTACATTTAACTACGCCACAAGATCTCTATCATTAATCGACACGTGTCTAACAATTTACTCTTTGTATTTGATATTCAAGTATAGAACTTAAACACTTATAAAGTATTCTGTGTTCACATTGTCAACGACAGCTACAAACAATTGCTTGAGAAAACAGCCCTCACCTTCGGTCACCCACCACTGCCACACCACAACCACGCGTATTACCCCTCCCCTCGCCCCCTCGTAATTGTCCCTCATTCATAGTTGAGTGAATCCATTATGGTATGAGAGCCAACATCTGTTAGCCTTCACAACATGTTCAAAGTTTTATAATTATCTAATGTACTCGTACACTCATTATTGTAATAGCAATTATGATGTGAATTTTGTAGTAGTTACTGGAGTTACTAGAGTAGGATATAGTAAAGTTTTGTTGTTGTTGGTTGCCTTAATCAAGTTTTAACTCAATAACGTTTAGATTTGCTTAGTTGTATGACTTATCCTTATTCCTTTAGACTGCTTTTTACGGTATCTTATTCTATACAAGAGGATTCAAGTCATAAATAAGCGCATTAAAAAGCGTTACCACATATCTGCTGGAACTCTTTGCATCAGCGAATTTAATGGCTAATATCCAAATGTTTTTTTGTTTTTGAAAAGCATGACCATAGCACGTAACTGTTTTTTGTTTCCTCACAGCAGTCGAGTGAAAGTCTGCGACCTCTTTTGTAAATTACGCAATTACCAAAATGTTTTTGTGCCGTCTCAAAATAAAATTACTGGTGATGTTATCTTTTGCTTCAGGGTTTACTCATGTAGATGTTTTTGCAAATCAAAGTGTTTTGACATTTTATGTAATGATCTTGCTGTTAGATACATTAACAAAAATCACAAACTTAGTAACTTACAGTAACAAGTGCTGTATTTTGCTTAACATATTACAAGCTAGCTAGCTAAACTCTAAAAATGGCCCTATTCCTTAATTTGGTCACAGAATAAGTTACAAGTTTGGCCATGAATCATAACATTGGAAATGCCAGAACGTTCCGGCTGTAATGATGCCGTTGTTGTACTCTTCAGCCTTGTCACACTACTTCTGCTCTTCTATAATATGGTAATCACAGTTAATAAACACCATCTTTTTTCTCTTTTGTAATGTGCATGAAGACATTTGGGGCAGACATTAGATATCTCGGTCGATCGTTCCAAGCGCTGCAACTACACGGTTATCGCGGACTAGACGTCATAAATTGTTTAATGATAGCTCGTTGCTTTTATATTTGTAGACCAATTTAACTGTTTATTTCGTAAACTTTGGTCATAGTTTATTGTTTCATTTTAGCATATTGGTCACTTCGATAATTTATTTATTAGTTTCACTTTTAAGTACTCACTAATTGCGAAAATTTCCTTAATAGTGTGGAATTAATTAATTCTTCGCATTGTCAGTGCGTGCTCTATACTTATCAGTATTAAGTGGCTACATTTATAGACTTAAAGATCTGCGACAATTGGCCTTATTGGCGTGGGCAGGAAGCAACAATAACCCAGTGTCAGCAGATCAAGCTCCGAAATTGACCAGCACGGACCACCACCTGCCAGTTTGTTCCAACGTTGGAACAAATATAGCCCGAGTTGCGTCACGTTGGATGTGTTGGTGTCTCCGGAAGCGTTGGCCGTGTTGGTTCCAGCGCGTACTAGAGCTGACTAGTAACCTTCATTGGATAATTGGAGGGGTGCATGAAAGGAGCCTCCCCGAGTGACGTACACAACAATTCCCTACGTCCGGCGCACCCTGGGCAATTCGCGAGTTCTTAAAAGCGAATTGGCTAATCCTTTCACCACGATGGCAAGTCATAACCTTGACCACCTTACTGACTGTCCAAAATGCCCTACCACCTGCACAAGTGAGGCGCTCATGAACACCGATGAGAGCGCCATAACAGTGGCCACTTATGGTACCAATAAAATTTGACTCGGCCATCGACACGACGAAGAAGAAGATTGGATAATGCTCGCGTAACACACGCGTGGAGGTCGGGTCATTCAATAATTGTCAACGTAACTCTTATGAATGCCCATTCATCTAGAACTGGCAAATGCGCTGTTCTCCCTACTCGTTTGATTTACCTTGCATAAGTGTCATTTATTCAAATTTATTGTATCTTAGCATATCATTAATTCCCTTTAGGTAAAGTTACTTTAATCGTAATTATTCAAGTGATAATTACAGTCTAACAAAAATAATAGGTATAATGGTTCAAAATATTTTGAAGTAGTGTATTTTTTATGAGTGTCCTTCATGGTTGTGGTTGAAATAAGACGTCCGAGATGACCTCATTGGCATTCAGGTGAGAACACGCTCACTGTAGGTAAAACAGTTCAATGAACCTTACAAGTTAACAACTCGTATGGCACGGTTAACTTTTTGTGCTATCTTGTGACTACCATTTATATTTAATGATTATAAATACATCTTCATCACTGACAGTTGCGAAGGTGAAGTATGTGTTGAATACAACTTAACCTGTAAAGAAACTAGAAAAGGTGAAGGTTACATTTTATGAAATTTGCAGGACATTTGACTCTCAGACTAGGTGGGAAACCTGTGACATGACATTCAGTCTTCTTCAGGTCAACTATTAGATCACAATAATTTAGTATCAGATTTAGATTTGCCATAAAGAAGGAGTACCTGCATTCCTTTCGCATTAGTGTTCAGTGCAGGAACTCTGAAGACATCACATGATCCATCAAATTCCCGACGCAACGTGTTCTGATTCAACAAACAAACCCGTTATATGGCCAGTACTGCGCATATCATCTAACTAAATTACTACTATTGGAATATTCCTATCGTAAACTCTGAATCCAGTTCATAACTATCAATATACATACTGCTCGTACAAATTAGCTTCATTTTGATAGGATTGCAAATAGTTTTGACAGATTCTAAAAATGTTTTTGCGTGAAATGTTCTGACTATTGATTTGACAGAAAAAATGAAATCGTCGGATAGGGCTATTTTTAGTGCGATATAGCTATATAGTTTGTTAATATATTCAACATGTTTGTGACGCAAAATGCAGCATTGGTTCTCGTTTTGTTATTATCTGCTTATCTCTGCTGCCTTTGCGGTCCGAAATTCTAATCACAGCACAAACTTATCAAGCTTCTCAATACATACCTAGACATAGACATATTTATTGGTAATTTTTCGTTACAAGTCAATATTACAGTATTATAACACATTTACATTACAAAATATAATAAAAAATATCTGAATTCAATAAAATAATAAGAATAACTATTTACACCCATTCTTTATAATCATATGGTCGTTGCTCGATGAGCCATGCCTTTAATTTATTTTGAAATATTCTGTCTGTTTTCGCTAAGCGTACGATTTCGGGAATTTTGTTGTAAGCTTTTGGCCCCATTACATGTATAAACTTTTGGCTTTTTGTGAGATTACACTTTGCCACCACTAGCTTGTGTCTGTTGCGAGTTTGGTAGTTATGGCTATCTTCCCATTTCGCATACTTATCTAAGTTACTCCGCGCATACACCGCCGCCTGAAATATGACCATGGCGGGCAGCGTGAGGATTTTCAGAGATATAAACAGCGGTCTAGCTAAAGTACCACGTTCAGCGCGCGCGATCACTCTCACAGAACGCTTCTGCATTCTAAAAACACGCTCCCAATCGGCAGCGCGCCCCCAAAACTCGATTTTCTGATATTGGTAATTAGTAGTTGTTTGACAACTACGGGAAATGCTCCCGGGCTGGCATGGCGGTATGGCGGCATGGCATCGGTAGCCGCGCGGTTTCGCGACCTACCGCACGCGACGCCGCCGCCTCGCGCCCACGCTGAAGGTCTAGGCCCCGCGGTACACGCACAACAGGTGGCTCCTTTCTTATCTCTATCTTCAAACATTTCACTCTTTTATTCTTCGTGTTTTTTGATATCAATATTAATGCAATTGGTTCTCAATTGTAATGGATCGTTAAACAGGTTAAGTATTAGTTACTTGGGCAATCTCTGTCTTTATATTTTATGAATGATAACTGTTGCAATGTCAATATTCGTAGTAATATTAGACAGCGCGTCTGAGTGTGGACAATGTGTATTGGCTAGGCGGTATCAATTAGTGGTGGCAAGGCTTATGCGTTAACATCTAAAATTATCTTCATGATCATCGCCTGGCTGTCTCGGACACATGTTGGGTAATTGATGATGCCAGCTAACTGTTTTGTAACTAATATTTTGAGTCACGGAGACGGGGAAAAATATAAAGCTGTCAAAGATTATTATTAATGCTAATGATAAAACTGAACGAAAATATAAATCTGCTGAATACTGATTTATTTTCGTACAACGACCGATCGAGATAAATCTCTCAATGTTTACTTATCAACTCTACGTGTTTCATGAATTAAAAGTAGCTTGAGATTCGATTTCTAAAAATAAGTATCAGCTCTTGACATGTAGGCGGGCTTACCGGAAATCTAAAAGGGTTTGGACTCTAAATAATGCAGCAGCGGAAATGACGCGCTCGCCGCTGCCAGAGTTGGCCGCTAGTGTTTTTGGCTCGTTAGCGCACTCGCACTCGTACATACTCGGCTCAATGGCTCTCACTGAAAACTTTATCGTTCCACATGTGCCAGAAACCGTATTTCATGCAAAATATCTTATCTGGAGCGCTTTCAGATTTGTTTGAGAAATGGCTTTTGAGAAGAACCGTTTTAACCAGCCGTATATTTAGAATGTTTGTTTTTAGTGTGGAGTTGGACAGTTTCATTTGAATTACACACAATCAGCTCCTATCAGAAAAGATTCTTCAAGAAACAGATTGCATCAACTACTGATTTTAAACTGCCTATTATATTACTTGTCTACAATTTACGTTGCGCTGCCATTAATATCAAGTTGCCCGTCATCGTACATCGATTTATCTTGCATATTATATTACGTCAATTCCACTATCCATTCTCTTTGATTATTTGAGTTAGCTTAGTATATATCGTCTAGTTCCTCCGTATCTATTGTAATTGCTCCGTAAATGGCGTTCCCATCGGCTGCTAAATCCGTCTCAGCGTCCATGTCTATTCCAACTATATGTTTAGCCGGCTATTCTGGTTAAGCTATAAATGGCGCCGCTTCGACCGGGTATTATTAGCTGTGGCCGCGCGACTCCCGAACATACTTCGCACCTGATTGGATTCTGGCCAAATTTAGATCTCGTTATGTTCAGGATTTGACTGTCAAGTATGGTTATCATTGGATTGCTCAAGCCCTTCTATTTAGTTACTAATTTGCTTCATTGTTTGGCGATTCATTCGATTGAGTTATTCAGCTCGAGTATTTGGATTTGGAGAAGATCCTTTCACTTGTGAATAACTGAAATTATGAATTTAATTTTGTACCATAAACACCTGTTTACTGTTAACTAATAATGTCCCTTTACAGTTGTGAAAAAGTTTTGGTAAACTGATTGGATTGTTGGTTAAATATTTGACGTACGGTCAGCTCCATGGTAAACTCACCCCGTGCAGAAATGTGCTTTAGGAGGGTGAGATTTCTTTGCAGCTGACTGTACATCATTCAATCACCAGTAAAAGTAGATCTCTCGAACAATAACAGATTATAGTTTACTAGTTTGTATAAACGAACAAGTCATGTGATTTGTAGTCATGATTGATGGGTTACTTGCCCCGCCAAGTCTAAAGTCTGACTAATCATGTCACTCATTAGTGCACAAGTATTTTAGACAATGCATTTTTGGGCACGTGAATGAAACTCTCAGAAATATCATAAGCATAAAATACTAAAGAAGTAATTTCCAGGCACCATAGATTTTCGTAAATAAATCAAATGGCCTTTCATTCGATAATGATCTTTTAAGTATTTGAGAGTTTGTGTTTGTATCAAGCGCTTAAACATGACTGTTCATTATAACAACATTACTCTAGCAGTCTAGCCGTCACGTCGTCGATTAGTTTTGATTAATCAACTTAGCCGTGACTTGTATGTTGTTACTAGAAATTTCTTTGCTTCCTGCTTCCACGGCAAATAGTATTCCAATTTATTAGATAGCTTCCACGTCACTGCAAGTGGAGTGCTCATCCAAAATGCGTGGTCAAAAATATGAAGCCGTGTTTACGATGATTGATAAATTGCCTTACCGCGTGCGTGTCATGTGAGACAATTTACTGATATTAAACAAAAATATGATTTTGCCATTACTTGGTAGTTTCTATGCTTGCGAATTGCATTCATGTTTAGATGCAATTAGCTGCTAACGTGTTTTACAATGAGTTGGCAACGTGTTTAGTTGTGTGCTGCTTCCTCTAATGCGTTATGGTTAGCTACCTATTTACATTGGAGATGTGCCTATAGTTACTTCAGTGCAAGTGCAACTGCTGTTTTCGAAAGTGTCAAATGACGACACCTGCAGGTAAAAGTTTAACTAGGGCTTGAATCAGATTCTGCAAGTGGAGTTATGATTAACGCCAAAGTTTAAAAAAATTGATGGCATAACTATCCAAGTCTTAAAAATCTATTTTGGTGTATTCTATTAAGTATGTTGTTATTTAAACAAGAATGCTGGAATATTTATTCCAGAACTTTCTTGACCCACGTTCTACGATCCTTTATTGAGCTTCGCTTTAAGTGCTCAACAATACGTTGATCTTCCAGTCTATTCCAAACTATACCTAACACGACTAAACCGCAGAACTTTAATTTTATTGCACCATACCTAAACCGAATGAATCAGGAGATAGATAGCGTCATCTGTGACCACAAAGTCCCAGTTATGACTATTATGATGGAAATGTACATACTGCAGACACAAAAACTCCCATTTCTCATCCTATGGCCTATATTTCTTTTAATCCTTATTAAGTCCCAAAACCACTTTTGCCGATATATTCGTAACTGCGTAGTTTCAAGCTGCATCACGTTGATCCAGAAATGTTGACCTATACATTTCTAAGAAAAATTAGTGCAGATTCCTGTAGATGCTTCAATTGCAATGGCACATTAGGACACATTTCTTTTGTTTTGTATAGTTGAATAATGACTCATCAATAATGTTAAAATTTGATCCACGGTGTGTTTGATGTGACTAAATAAACTTTGTCATGAGGCGTTATAGTTGTGCAACAAATTCCAAAATAATAAAAACGTCTTTTAGGTTCTTGGAACTTTGGTTCGTGCACAGAGACCCTCAGATTGTTCTAGTTGGTTACAGTAGTTAAAAGCTGCACACACAGCAGCATGTGTCCTAGTGGCACGCTTTTATGAGAGCTTTGCCAGTAAATCTCATTCTAAAGATATTTCCATACGCGTGTCCCGCTCGGGCGCTCGGAGGCGTGTCGTGTCATCGCTTTTTGTTTGAGTTGGCGTCCACAACCGAGGTCGCGGATGCCGGCAGATTTAGCGGATCGAGGGACGCGTGCCTCTATAGCGTATCTGGGTTATGCGATGTTAAAATTTGATCCACGGTGTGTTTGATGTGACTAAATAAACTTTGTCATGAGGCGTTATAGTTGTGCAACAAATTCTAAAATAATAAAAACGTCTTTTAGGTTCTTGGAACTTTGGTTCGTGCACAGAGACCCTCAGATTGTTCTAGTTGGTTACAGTAGTTAAAAGCTGCACACACAGCAGCATGTGTCCTAGTGGCACGCTTTTATGAGAGCTTTGCCAGTAAATCTCATTCTAAAGATATTTCCATACGCGTGTCCCGCTCGGGCGCTCGGAGGCGTGTCGTGTCATCGCTTTTTGTTTGAGTTGGCGTCCACAACCGAGGTCGCGGATGCCGGCAGATTTAGCGGATCGAGGGACGCGTGCCTCTATAGCGTATCTGGGTTATGCGATGTTTCGTCACCACTCATCGCCTTTGTTTGTTGTGGTCCTGGTAATGCAACTGGGATTCCATTCAATCTGGGTTTGGATTACTTTGGTGTTGTATTTTCAAATTAGTTTGTTTGAGCTGTGCGAGTGCACAGTGCGTGCAGCTGTGTTCTGGACAAATGTCAACTGCAAATTGTCCTTAATGCTTTTCAGCTTTAATAGTAGGTAGTAGTCATACGTTTTGATATAATAGATGTGACTTCACAAGGCTCTAAACAATACTGAATCAGTGTCCAATCTAAAAGAATTATGTCACTCTGTCCACCGCTCGCCTCTCGAGTCGTGAACCGCAGATCTGGCTGGCACAGAATAACCGTGATTTATTCTCCCGAGGTGTGGATATGATGGGTGCATTTGGCACTACAATACACATCTGTTAGTTTTGCTGTAATTTGACAACTTATTATAGGATGATTAGGATAGATGGCTGGGGGTAATAACTGCTCTATTTCACAATTGCTTTGTGTGACAAAATAAAAATATATTTAGGACTAGTTCACCCTGCAGTACTATAGCTATAGTTGCAGCTATTCGTCATGGTTTCCCCTTCAAGTCTAGGTGAACACTTCCTTCTTAGTGAGCTTTTGCCTTTGTCTTTCTGCGTTTATATACGTTATTTCCAAATTAATACCTACTATTGTCATCAAGCTGATTCAAATGTCATTTGTTGTATTTATCATCGTATATGTCAGGGTGTTTTTTAACTATCTTTCGGTATTGATATCTCTCTCAAACTAATGAGGTAGATAGTCGTGGGTTTATAGTCTGTAAATACACACACATGACAAATCCACGATTAGCCTCGAAGGTGACATAATATTACTTGGAATGATAACAGCTCTGAAATAATTGAAGTTTTAAAAGGCCAATAACTCTTTTGTGTCGGGAGCAGCGAGTCTGGTGTCTTCATTGATGAATGCTTGGCACCGATCGCGCGTGCTCAGCCCGTTTGATGTCCGATATGACAGATGGCCCGTCGCCATTCGTCGTCCACACAAATATATGAAAAATTATTCATACGGCTATGCTAATTGGTTCTAAGTGTACGTTTAATTTAGCCACCCGATAGCGTTGGATGTTTCTGGGTGATTATCAAGGTTGTGTTTATAAACATGATCGTGAAGACTTATCTCTTTCTGTCTTATCTTAGCTCTTTTTAATCTGTTCGTTTTGGCTTATTTGTTCTATGGTAGTTAATCGTCTGAAGTTTACAGTGTTGTTTCAACAATACTATCTAGATAAGTTGCATTTTCTTCTGCAGATATATTAGCTTCTTGAAAGATACTAAACAAAAAATACACAAATTCTTCCCGAACTAAATATTTCTTTGAATCATTAGTATTCTGACTAGGCAACATTTTTTATTCACTTGAGGCATGGTCAGTTTAGAAACCTGTCCAGACATCTAATCAAAGTGAGTTACTTTATGTAAATGATAATACTAAATAACGTGTAAGTAAATCTTAATAAGCTGCAAGAGTGCAAGGTGCAACCGTTGACGACTTTCCGTAACTTGAAGATCATCAACGCTATTTTTAGACACGTTTAAATTGCTCTGCCGTGTACATTGATAGGTAAAGCTAGAGCTAATTGAATAGTCAATTGCTGTTATAAGATATTAACTAAACATAAGTTAACTGAATATGAATTACCTAATTTATTTTTGGTTGGTTTACGATTGGCTATAATTAGGATAGGATCAAAAACGAAAATGTATAGAACTAAAAATGGATTTTAAACCACAACATGCATAATTTTAATAATAATTGTGAAAAGTGTAACAAGCAATGATATTATAGAACTATAGATATGTTACGTTCATAGAAATTACGATTTAAATCCGTTCCGAGCTATTCCAAATTGCACACATTGACAAATGTCCGCAGCGCACGCATCCTTATCGCTCTAACGTCAAAACAATATCGCTTTCTCTTTCTTAACTTGAACATGGCGCATGGCGTCTGGCACGTGACTGCGCTCGACGCAGGCCACACGCAAACTAAACACAAGACGTCCCAATTGGGTCGTATTTGAGTATTCACAGCGCGAGCGCTTATAATATATCTGCTTTTGTTTTTATATAATATCATTGGTAACAAGTTTTCAAGTGTGATATGATATGTCATGGCGGCAACGGTGGCGATGCAGTCGCCTTGGCCGCGATGCGGCAGACGGTGGGTCGCCACGCCAAGCATGCGCTCGCGCACCGCAGCACTCACGCAGTCACGCCTTATCGCCTTCCACGTCGTAAAGGAAAATCACCTTGTCTATAAAACATCAAGGAAAAACAACATTGTCTTAAGGATTTTCCCTTTAAAGACTGGTTCATTTGAAATTACAATTATGTGATTAAATCAATCACGGCTTTATTTCTTTCATCTAGAGGAGTTACAATTTACACTGACGATATAGTGCCGTATCTGTCTTTTTAATGACTTTATGGTATTTTTTATAACTGAAGAATCAGTAGATCTAAATTTGAATGAGTCCATATAAAGGCATGTGTAGATGAGATTCCCGATGTTGTAACGGTTGCGGTGGCAAGGTGATGCATCAGAATAGTCGTTGTGCAACGCGCACCCCGCCGGGCCAAGGCCCCACCGATATAACCGCTGAACCGCTGCTCTCTGTACTGTTAGGGCTGGCATATGACCCATTTCGGATCCAGCATATTGCCGAATATTCTTTGGGTAGTCTATTTTATGCACCAATGTGACGAGTCTTATTATCTGATAAAATGTTATGTATGGTTAAGCGGTACATTAACGGTACATTAAGTTTTTGCTATGGGTGGTATACTATACTTCACTATAAACTAAGTACCTAACAACTTTTCCCAATTAGTAGCTAACCCTAACCCCTTTTTTACAAATCATAATAATTGGCCAGGATTGGATAAGCAGATTTACCTTCCAAAACTATTTATTTGTGGTTCCTTAATTAAACACTGTTTATCCTTCAATCGCTGTAATAGCTATTATTTCCAATCATACAAAAAAACTTAGGACAAAACATGATCGGACGGCCATACATGAAGGTGGCGATCGCCATCCGGCTCCCTCTGTGTTAGGTTTTGCGGGCTTCCCTCGGGCCTGGCAGTCCCGGGGCCCATTGTGGAATCAAACCGCTGCGCTGCCAGTACTAAGTCTCGGGCTGTTCATGCATAGTCCGACCCTGTTAAGCCTAAACTATCAACCAATAGTAATCAACATTTAGTACGATAAGATATTCGGTAATGATGTGTCGCGGCTGCCAATGAGCTGCAGTGATGGATGGTCTCAGGCGGCGCCAAGTAGAGTGCGCGGAAGCAGGCCATCGCTATTTAGTCCACGGGTCAGGCCCCAATTGAAAAAAACGTTGTTGACAAACCCTGCATTGCTTTGGACTGATCAGAGACGGATTACTGCACATATTTGAGTATGGGCTGATAATTAGTATGACTTCTTATGTTTTACATAACGAATACGGGTAGATATCTTCTTCTCAAATCGTCTGGCCTAAATAATATCATCATAAGAGACTTTATTTATACATTTGAGCTTTAGCCCCTTCGCCCAAAACGCTACCAAAGTAAAATCTAATTTTCGAAAAGTAATGTACTATTCAGCTTTATTTTGATTTCTTCAGGTAATAAAATAGTTTTTTTCCTTGAAACATTGTATTTGTCATTGCCTTTATCAGTTTTTACGCCTTAAATATCTTCAACGCGATCCTAAAAAATCATAACTATTATCTTATTTTGTAAGTGTTGAATGGAAACAGCCACAGACAGACCGGCGTTTTCCTCGTCGTGGTAAACAGTGGCGTATAAACAAGAATTCTTGGAGGAGATAAATATGGCGAGATAACATGTATTGTGACCCACGAGAGCGCGAGGTCGTTTATGTTAGATGAGCCATTCACAACAAACAAGTGTTGTAAACAAGTGTATAAATAAAGGTTTTTCTCATATTTTAGTCATATTTGAGTTCAGCATGAACTACGGCAGACTCTGCTATTTAGAGTTACTGGCGTGGATCTTGAGTACTAAAACCTAAGGTCCGGACATACATTTCAGAGCTGAAGATGGATGGTATACTTTAAGATTATGATAACTTAACTAGACCTTCTTTCTCTCATTGAATCTATTTAAAACAAAAGAGCTCTTGTGTCAAATAACGTGCTGTGTTAGTGAATACCCAAAGAACATAACAATATCCTAATAATTCAGCGATTTATTAATCTCTGTCGCCCAGTGATAGTCTTAACTAGAAATGTTTATACACGTGCACGGAAGAACAACAGACCACAATAGCAGTCTGCTACGTTATTTATTTTCCTTTGTAAAGCCTCTTAAGTTGTTAAAAATATTGAGTAGTTGGATAAGATCTATTTATATAAACAGAGTGTGGCTTTGCAACGTGAGAGTAGTAATTATATGATTGAGCATTCATACATTAGTTATGCAAATACATAGTTTCTGTCAGCTGTAATTGAAAACGTTGATTTAAAACCTTACTTGTCTATTCTTCAAAGACTTATTGCTTGTCCAAATTGGATTTTTATATTGTAATCTATAGATAATTAGATAATAATAAAAGAAAGCTAAAGAGTCTGTTTGTTCAAAAGCGCTAATCACTGGCACTGTAAGCCAGATTTATGTTACTCCTTTTTAAATTAAGTAGTCTAGTAGTAGTAGTAGTAGTATAGGTTATTTAACATCACACTAATGCTCAGGAGAGTGGAGCTGTTACGTTAAACCGCAGGGAAGAGCTAATATTGCATAAGCATAACAACAACATTCCTTTTCGATTTATCACGTCTGTTAACGTGGCCGAGGTAAAGGAAAGTTCCCAGCAGATAAACTGATATTTTGATATGTGGCGAGCCGATAATTTTGTAATAATCCTATAATAATATTGATAATAGTGAAGTAAATCTTTTGGAAAATGTTATTAAGCTGCGAGGTGAATGATGTCTCTGCGGTCGACAACGATTCAATCTAGACTTATGCTATAGAGTTTGTTTGATTGATTGCTTGTATGTTTGTTTGTTTGTCTGAACGCGTTTATCGCAAGATATTTTCGTGTTGGATAGCTCATTTATTACGAATTGCTAAAGGCTATATAACATCACGCTACGACTAATAGGAGCGGAGAAGCAGTGGAATATGTTGCAATAACAGGCGACAAGAATAGCCAAATACAGATTAGCCCTCCCCTGTAACGTATTACGAATGAAGTTGAAGGTCGAATGAACAACAACATTGCTCAACGCGACGTCTAAGTGTGTCAAAGGAATTTCCCGTGGAATCGTATCGCGAGACGAGAGTGCATTAATTGTAGGAAAATAACCGGCAGCGATGTACCGGCGCGCGCGCATGCACGATGTTGGGATCTTGCATGATGTTCATGTCATGATGCCTTGTAAGGAGATTTATTTATTTATTTTATTTATTGAGATATTTTTAACACCCTTATTTATTCACTTTTGATTGTAGGTATTATCTGCACGGGCTATAATGCAGTTGTATGTTAATTTTCCTAAAAAAAAAAATGTGAACTTTCTCAACTAATCTACACAATAATTTTTAATGTGTATTGTCTATTGGCCCACTATCTTAGTATCCACAAATTTCAATTACGTTATCTATGTATGTGCGTCAATAAGGTGTCGTCCTATCTTTCATTGATTTGATATTATCACGGCATTCGAATACCTAGTTAAGTACTTCTTTCCGGTATTTAGTTTAGCTGTCGGTGATACGAATATATTGAACTGTTTCTTCAGATTTGGCTAATTTTCTGAGAAAAATAAACAAACAAAGATACAGTCGGTGTTGGCAGTTTTAAACAATAAAGAGATAATAATGTTCAAAACTGCCAACATATTAATGAACTCGAATAAAAATGTGATTTCGTGGTGTTATTGTCTCTTTGAGTATGCGAAAGCATAAAATTGATAAGAGTTTCTCATTTACAATATAAAGTGCAAAATTTGCTCGACTGCACAAGGTATAAGAGAAACTGCAACATCTCGCAATGTCAGCGGAGGCGTTTGGCCAGAGCCAGCTGACCGTTATCGGCGGAAGGGCGACGACCTCCCCGGAAGCGTTATCAGCGATTGACATCGACGCCACGGTTCTGACGGCCCACACCGAGATCCCGTCGCACACCCACCGAGCCAGGACCCATCGACAAGTGATAGGGAAGCCATCTGATAATGCCAAGTATTGATTGTTGTGTCATCGCTTTGAATAACTATTATTCTAATTTAGATGAAAATTCACGCGATTTTTGCATTGTATTACGGTGTAACCCAACATTCAGCCGCAACGTTAAAAGTATTGTATACTTTTCAAATGTGTCGGTTGGGTAACACGCATTATTCTTATTGATTGGGTTAAATTTCTTCTGATACAGTATAGGTAGTTGATTTTAAAATAAGTTAAAAAGTAAGGTTTTAATTAAATAGGTTTAAAATAGTTTATGTATTTACGTTATTACGCTCTACCTTGAATTCAGTGTATACAGATGTGTAGTGTGATGTATAGTGTGTTACGCGATTGGCTGTTGGACGATTCAAAACGGTTACCTTTGAAGAAAGTCTTTTAAAATGGGGAGCCTCACAACATCAAATTAGTACAACGATTAGCAGAACGTAAATAGTTGAAAATACGACATACAGTAATTTACATAGATTAATGACAATTTGCATACAATGAGGAGGAAAAAATCGGTCACTTTAAATTCATGGATTCATTGAATTTATCGTGGGCAATGTCTGCTGTCGCAAATACCGACAATTAAGTAATATGAGGCGTAGAAGTTCAGGGCCGCCACGTCGCATCACTCGCAAACTTATGTATCAATATCGCTGCGTTTATTTTAGAACCACCCTAGGGCTGCCGCGCGATCAAAACTTTGTAATATATTGTAAATATTGTGCAATATATTTTAGACAGGAATAACTAGTTATTTTATGTAGATTACGCATTTGGATTAGTATATAGGTACCGTTGTATTAGTATGATCTGCTGGTGACAAATTCAGAGATATTATTTTTGTTTTTAACTGTCATGTTAAGAAGGACAATTCCGTATTCCTGTAATGTTAAAGTAACTAGTCTAATTCGGCTGCAGCTACCACCGATTATTTTTTTACTCGAACAGTAAATGTACATTCGCTGGTTAAGGGTAGAGGATAACTCAAGCTTGTACGCACTAACATTTCAAGTTTTCCCGCGAGTTTAAAGGAAAAGTTCCATGTATTAAATGTCAACAACACAAATACGGCTATTGTTTACGTATGCTTAGTTGTTAAATAATTGAATTATTTAATTATAGCTGTTGCTTGTTTCCTGTTATGAGGATAATGTGTTAAAGATTTGTCAGTGAGTGCCTACTCAGTACATAAAGGTATACTACTCAACACTGGTAGGCCACTGAATTGAGCTGTCATCGTGACTGGCTTCAATTACCTGTAAGTTTCCTGTGAGCGAGGGAAATTGATGAAACTATATTAAACATGAGGTTGGTCTTTCTTATTCAAAATTAGGTTTTAAATACTAGAAAACTTATTTGTTATATTTTTTATAAAAAACAGGACTGCCTACCTTTTAATCACTATTCCAATATATGCAAAACGTGATTTACAAATGCCTAAATCTATCACCAATATATTTCAACAAGGTACAATCTTCAAAAAATCTTTGTGTTGTCTTAGTCTGGGTGTTTCTATGTATAATATGTATGTATTTACAAAAGAAAAGTATCTATGTATTAGTATCAGTTATTCTAGTACCCATAGTACAAGCTCTGCTTAGTTTTGGGACTAGATGGCGTTGTGTGTGAGTTGTGAAATATTTATTTATTTATTTAATAGACGCGTAAAAATTAAAATTAGCAACAAATATGTATTATTTGAATAGTTTCTTTAATATTTTATTAATACTATGCATATTGCATATTTAGAAATACAATTATGCATATATGTATTGTTTTTATGCATTCATATGCATTATTCTTTTAAAAATACAAAATTAATACGTTTACTCATAAAATTTCAAGCCATCGCTTGCCCAGTTTTCAACTAAAAGAGTTGAACTTGGCTTTATTTTTACAATCAGAAGAATGCGAATATTTCTTGAATAAAAGCCTAAAAAACAGTCTTGCTACATTTTAAAAGACATTACCACCTAATTTTAACTGGCAATAAAAATAATCCGGAATTCGTTTTAAGTCAACCCTAGCGTCATGTGGGTGTGTGAGACGACACCGATAAAAATAGTTCTAATGTAAAAACTCTCTCGGAAATCCTATTTGTATGTGTTTCAAAATAGAAGTTTGCGACAACGCCCGACTCCGACACATGCGAATCGTTTCAGTGCGCGCCGCCGCCGACGGAGTTTTACTTGCAAATCTTTCAGTGTGATTATCAGAATGCTATTCAAACTTTCTGGGGTGATCGTGAGTGGGGCTCTTGCTTGCTCTGCTTTGTCACCACTTAAAATGAAAAAAAAAAAAAAAAAAAAAAAAAAAACTTTCAATAATAATATATTCCTGAGTAATTCCATTATAACAAGAACTTCTGTCTTGTAACAAAACAGTACTAACACTATTTTCCTCGTTTCTTGTGTTTTTTTAAAAGTCATTTTAAATTGAAATAAAAGGAAAAAAAATGCAAACGCCTATAGAATTATCCTCTGCTTCGTAGTTGTAAAGAAGAAATAAAATAATGCATCTGGTAGATTTTGTTGTTTTCCACTTGTCTATGTTGTTTCTCAAACTCTATAATGTAAGAACATTATAGAATTTTTATAACGGTTTACTAGGAAGAGTGGTATTTAAAAAAAAACAGGCATAAAGTAGTAGTGTGTTAATCTTAATATACTGCTTCCATGTTTTAAAATACTCTACTATAATCCAATGAAAGTGCTATACTATGTATTGTTTTAATATTATCACGACTAATATGAACTTTATTCTCTTTCAGGTAAGTTAATATCCAGTCCTGTGCACTCGGGCAATCGGCAGTAAGCCACACACTTGGTAGGTATACATAAGGCTTAGAGGCTCATACGAAAGCATTTGTTCCTCGTCAAGACTGTTATAGGTGATATTGTCACAAGAGATTTCTTAGTGTAAAAATAATCGTTTTAGAATGTTGCTGCAAAATCGTACTGATTTTATCTAGCCAAATTTTGATTAACTTACACTCAACGTGATTCTTAGAAATATGCTTAAGTATGATAATAATAGCATGCCCAGTTAAATGTGTGCAGAAATACGGTAGTCTAAAAATGTATTTACCTAATATTATAAGATGTTTGCTGAAGTTGATTAAAATTAAATCCCCTTTGAGTTTAATCTCTATAACAATGTATCACTATATTATTATGAAATACCTACCACGGAATATTAATAATGTTGGAATATACGTTATATTTATACTCAGTCTGTGTTTATGAACAAAGTGCACAAATCTATTCTATAAATACAAGTCATTATCAAGTATATAAAATTAGCTCTAATACATTATGAACTAAATAAATAGCTGCATTTATCCGCATTCGATACTGATGGTAATTAGTTTAAAATTTTCCTCCTTAAAATAATATTAAATAGTTACAGTCGTGTTTCATTTATATGTTGGCCGTTTGAACCTTGACATCTCTACAATAAGACATGTATAAATATAATATATAATTGGATTACTGATAGCGTTATTAGCCGCACTATAAATAAACACAGACTTAATAAATTTATGTGTTTAAACATATTTATGATCCGTTTAATTAATATATGTAATATATAAGGATATAACGGGAAATTATCCGACATAAAGATATTATACCTGTATCATGACGAAGCCGCTTAATAAGTAAAACGGAGACACTTTCTCATACAATCTTGTATAAAATGTCTATATCTCTAGGCATCTGCCAAGTCATAGTATGACTTTGGAACGTCCTTAAGCACAACAGACCAATACAAGTTTGGGTCGCATAAAATTTCCATAATAGTATACCGCCTTCAATTAAATGAGGCTAAGAATAGGTCTCCGCGAATGGTTCGTTTCGATCATGCCATGTTGAGGCGATCACAATAGATTGTTCAACTATTTTTAGTTTGTGACGCAATGCATTATGCGGTTTGTGGGGACAGGCTATGAAAGCGATGTAATAAATAATAAAAGCCTTTATTTACTGAATTAATGGACAAATAACAGACTGACGAATAGGTAAAATATATTTATATATCTATTCATATATAAATATAATATATTTATGAATTTGATTGTACTTAAATAACATGAAACCTGAGTTAAAACGTGACTTGTTTGTTTTGAAATTGCAATATTGTGATATGCAGACTAAGCAGTGATCATATACAACGTCATTGCAAAAAAATCTATTGCAATTATGCAACATTACATAAACTAGCCCTTAGTAATAGACCTAGTTTAATTACAAGGAAAATATAATAGTAAGCCTATTGTTTTTTGCAGTGGGAAAAACATGCTGATGTTTATTTTTAGACTTCCTTTTGTTTTGTAAAGTTCACCTTATTACTCAGAACTTGTATAGGTACGGCAACAAGGTAAATACGACTATCGCTATAAACACAGATAATTATTCACTTGTGTCTTATAACTACTGCTAAATAGTTGTCTGTATAAGTAGTAAGTTACAATCTGAATAACAACTCACTGTGTGATAATGTCTATAAATTAAGAGCCCTGCTACCTGAATTCTTGGTACCCATTCTGCTTGAATCTATTAGCAGTAGTTTATAGTTTCTATCGACTGATAATAAGATGTACAGTGGTGTAGGGTAGGATCACATTTATGTTGTAAAGTGTACTCTTCCCCTCAAGGCGCAAAAAGGCGACACAATGTCCATGAGCTTTGCTTTTGTAAATTATCGGGAAACCGAAAAAAAAAACAAATTTTAAACAGTTTTTCAAGATGGCGGCCATAGAATTTCGAGGTCGACAATTTTGGAGTATTACATGCTTTCTAAAGCTTCCTCTACATACAACATATCCAAACATCATTTTCTAATTAATTTGCACTTGCATTTAAAAGGACTGAACTACAAAGAAAGCCTATAGTTTGCAGGGTTGTACTACTTAGTTTAATATAATATTATTGAATAGTTTTATCAAGTTTACAAATAAGCGGAGATTTTTATAGACTGACCAATTTGACCTGCACTACTCAGTCATCTCTCACCCGACCTTTTATATCTCTGTAGATAATATTAATGCTGAGCTCAACTAAGAATAGAATGACTCGATCATGACAGATTTTTACATCTTATATGAAATATTATATGTATGTAAATATGCTTTAATTTTAAATGGCATTCTATTGTTATACAGTTTTTTTATAGTATATCTAAGAACAAACGCTAATATTACTCCTGAAGACTTCGATATTATACTTCATATGTCAGTAATTTCAAGGCCTTATCTCACAACTGCCGTCAAGTAGTAAAACATTTCAATTTGACGGCAGGTAATACGGTGAAAGAATTATGTTTCTTTCCCCGAATTTGTTCTCAAGAGCTTTACCATCACATTTTTTATAAATATGCCACTTTGCCATGATCAGGAAAGTGCAAGGCTAGCACTTGTCCACGAACTCTCAGAGATACGTGAAGCCTTCGCGACGTGGCTGTTAAAGCCATGTCTGAAGGGTGCTCAACAGACGAGAAACTAGGACAGTATTGGATGGTTATTCGAATAAAACAGATGTATATTATACTTCAACGGTTGTATACGAGATACACGTTACTGCTCCGTTCCTGTAGACTGTAGCGTGATGTCCAATAAACTATAGTCTTCCTTAACTATTAGGCTACATTATTTAATAATAATTATTTAAAGCTGATCAGTAGTTCCAGAGATAAGCTCTTTCTAACAAACAACTAAACAAAGTCACCTGATTTATACTTTCGAGTTGGTTTCGTTGATGATAAGTAGTGCTTAGCAACAAGTCTTGGTCGTTTGCAAACTGAAAATAACTGTACTACACGATGTATTGACTGCATTTTAATGCTCACTCAAACTCAATACCAAAAACTACCTTAGTATCGACTCTTCCATGTATAGTGACATAATTTATCCGATATCTTGTACTGCCTTTACCGAGTGTCAAACCTTCCATGGTGACATTTACCTTAAGCCAGCATAAGAGGTGATTTTCCACAAAAAAGTTAATGTAATTATTGAATTGTGAGACAATCAGCATATTCCTCCGCCGGACGGCGTGTTATCGCCGCGTGACCACTTTTATCGTGATTTGGCTATTTTCGGACCCAGCCAGATTAGTCAGCATGAGTAGAAAGGTATCTACCTACTCCACGATAGGTAAATGCATAACTACCTACTCACGAGTACTTACATGAAAAGGTATTACGATAATATTTCAAAATAATTTATTATAATTCTGCCGTAAATAAGAGAGAAATATATTAATTGGATATGTGATGTTGATGATAGAATGTTCCAGTTACGTACCATTTATACTTATTTTTTTTTATTGACGACATACATTTCTAGTAGGTATAGCTGCACTGCACTGTACCAATAGAAAAATCGATGTCTACCGAAATTCTTTGGCATTTCAGCATCTAGATTTACTTCGAAACAAAAGAATAATAGTAAACATAGTAGTGATATGCTGCCCAAAGTTTTTTAAAAGAGCATTAACTTAACAAATATAAGGACAAGTTACTTAATATATTTTACTTACTTTTGGTCTCTTATTCTTTATTTTAGACAGTATTGTAAGTCTGTTATGGACCAAATAAATACTCATATGTGACCTAAATAACACGTTACATTACAAAGCCGCAGAAAACACAATGAAACTCCTAAATATAACACAATAACATGTAACAGTGCCACATAACCTATGAAATCGCCGTGGCCTGAAGTTATATATAAAACCAGGAAAACTTATACAATACACTGTGTAAAAATAGCTTGTTGTTTCAATTATATTTTCCGCGGATATAAATAACGCCATTTTATTGCCGTGTTTGGTTCCACTTGGCGACATGCCTTTAACACCTATATTACTTGTTTGTATAATTATCTACTGCTGTGTATACACAGCTTCCCATCAAGCTATACTTTGCCAGTATGAGCTGGTCTTCGTTTTCCGGGAAGCCTTTAATGCGAGACTATCTTATACTGTACATTTATTATTTATTTATTTATTTATTTAATTACACCACTGTTTAATGCACTCACAGTTTCCCAACACGTGCAATAAACTAATACAAATAGAAGACTTAATACTACTTAAAAGTACTTAAAAAAGAGACACATGATTTTAGAAATTGTTCAAATTTGGAGTAAAATATATCAGTATCTGGATACTGAGCAATAAGGGCGTTGATCAAAGTCAAAGCCTGATTTGTTGGAGCAAATTGGGCAGTGCACGTTCGTACAGCCGGCGTTGCTAGAAGGCGACGCGAGCGCAGCCGCGTGTACTGATTTGGTGCCGATAACGAACAATGTGATAACGTAATCGGATCATCAATTTTATGTATAGCTTCATGTGTGTGTGCTATTTCTATCTTTTGTTTACTCGAGGTAGAAAACAGCATCACTCTATAGTTCTATACTTAGATACTTCTATGTGCCGGTCATAGAACAGAAACTTATTACAATGAATGAATGAAAATATATTTATTGCTTAGACTTCACAAAACACTTAGAATCGTCACACAAAAATAATTATACTCTAAATTCGCGGAGCTTAAACTCACTTCAATCAATCATCACAATATCTTGAATGTGAAAGTAAATTTAAGTGCCAGTTCCGTAGACAGGGTCTTCTTAAGAGGAACTGACAAGAAACTCAATGCCGAATAACGAGAAACATAGGGATTCTCTTAGTTATAGCTACGTTCAACAACTTTTTTGTTACAATGTTAAATACGCTGTAATGTTTACATTACATTTAAAAAGTACTATAACGTATAAGATACATATTCATGAAAATATTTTTTATATACTTATTATTAAGTAACATGCCAATCAGTTTCAGTAAGTTTTACAGAAATCTAAAATAAACAAAATTTTACTGTCTTTGCTTGATTCGGGGATCATGACGAAACTAAGGAATTGATGCAGAGTACCGTATTTGCACTAAACCTAATTTAAAAAAAAAATTAGTGAAAAAACTAATAAAAATAACAAACTTTTAGTACTTAAATTAAAAAATATATCCGATTTCTTGCAATCTATTAAGGTACTATATAATATAAAGACGGAAGCCAGGCCTTTAAGAAGGTCTGTCACCTTCAAAGTTCAAGTTATTTCTGTAGCCCATAGCTTCCGGTACCGAAAATAGGCACTTCTGGTTTTTACTCGCCTTGCAATGATACGCGCGATTATAAACACTGGCTAAGGTTTTATTTCAGTACATGTAGCGGTCAATGAACTCGATTCAATGTAGTATTTATTAATGTAATTTAAAGTGTCTTATGTTATTAATGACCAATAATACAAATAATTAAATGAGCTAAAGGTTTTCTCTTAATATTTATGAATATATTGAAGATTCACTGTGCCATTAATATAGAAAAGTTCTAATAGTCCCTGTAGACTTCGCTACGGGATTTGCTACGAGCGGTAGTGGGTAGCTACGGCGTGCGCTTTGTAGAACTCGTAGAGGGTTCCTATTAATCATTACATAATGTCTGGTGTATCTATAGGCTATGTAACTATACCACCGGACAAAAACATAAGGCTATAATTATTTTTATGAATTAACCAGCTGTTGCACGCGACTTCGTCGGCGTCAAACGTCAAACGTTGCACTGCTCTGTTACTGTTAGTTGTAATGCCATCTTTTATTTTTTTTGCGTTAACTTACTACTAACCTAAACCTCTAAATTAATCCTCTAAGGGATATATTTTTGAATAACCCCGACGTAGACATTTATTTATTTTTTTGAAGATCAACTATACGAAATATCGTGCTTCTAACTTCAAATATGATGATCTTTAACACAAGGGTGGTCGGCCGAACAATTATATACATATGTATAGATTACCTTGTACCATGTAAAAAAATGTTCGTGTATAGGTAATATTTTCGGATGTAATAAATTTAATAGCGAAAATATGAACAAATACAGGAAAACCGAGTTGTTATTTGAGCAAGTGTTGAGTAATGTGTTGTGTACACGCGTCCATTTCGTTTTCTCGCAAATTGTTTAATTAACACACTATTAATGATAAACTATTAATAATTATAATACATAATAATATATTTCCTGAGCACTTGTAGATGCAGGAAGGAAGAGGGGTAAGCTTTTGGGCAGCAGTAGGACACCGAGCAGTTGATCGTATTACATTGGTTGTTATTACTTACGTTTATATTTTAAGAATTACTATCATTAGTGGTATCTGTGTGCAGACCAGGAAAATCCTCAAAAAATGCTGATGCGTTAGGTTTAAAGAATGTAGTATTTAACCTCCTGTTCAATATCTCCTTCTTTTATGTTTATCGCAACCGAGCCTTCTTGTGATGGTTAACACTGCCATAGTCAAGTGTGCAGTAGTTCAATTTCTAGATCTCAATCTCATTCATAATCATGTCAATGTAATTCGTCGTTGCTCTCAAACAAGATAATGGCGTGTTTATAAAAACAGTGTACTTGTGTGCGCATGCGCATGTCCGCCGCCATTATCTTCTGTCATCATCACATACATCTCGACAGTTTTTACATGCTGCCATGTAATTAATGAGCGTTTTTCTTACTACTGATATACGACTACTTATGGTAAAAAAACTGTATCTATTTCTGGTTATTTCAATGACTTTGCGTCAACAGTGTAGGTGCTGTTTTTTATATTTAATTGTACCAAGAAACGTAACTAGTGTTTATATACTTTGATATTGTGTTTGAAAACTAGGATCGTTGATATCAAGTCAGCTTTTTTGCTGTTTGTTAGAATATGAAGTTTTTATCAAAACACATTACAAGTTTAGCTTCACAATGTATCTAAAATCGTTTATAAGTTAGCAATATACGTGATGAAAAATGCAATGAACCTCGGTTGTCCTTAACCATTCTGCGAAATGTACATGCTTTTTCCAATTAAGTTGAACAAAAACGTTTAATTTCAAGCTCATTGGCGCGCCTCGCCAATAGCATCGATTTTTCATAGTAAAAAGATGTTTGATTGTTTGTTTGGCACGCCCTCGCACCATTCGCGATAGAGTCTATAAACCGGCGGCTATATTTAGCCGTGGCTTCAATCACGCCCCACACTCGTGCACTTAAATATAGCCGGCTACTTTTGTTATGAAATATTTCAATCTCGGTATTCTAGCCTCGCGCTATCGGACTATTGTGCTATTGTGGAATTGCTATTTTTGTTTTAAGTCGGTACTGTTGATTCAGTTGTTGGTCTGTGGAATAGAATTGTACATATTAATGAGATTGATTTAGATGATTTTAATAATAACTTTATTAATAGATTTGTTTTATTTGTTAGCGAAATAGTGACATCTTGGCTTTTTGTTGAATGTAGACATGTTTTACAATATTTAATTTAAGTGTCATACATAAGGAAATCAAACCTATTCTGTTTTTATAAGAGATCTTTGTGTTATAGCTTGTCTATGCAACAGCCAACATTATAATTATATCAATGACTGTAGCCTACTATATGTACTACTACTAGACTGTTTTTATAATAAATGATACGTGTTCAGACATACTGACGGTCAGCAAGCACCTAGGTATTCGTAAAAAGGAACTAATACTTTGCCTAAAATATTTGTTGCAGAGGTGCTTTAGTAATCTTTAGTTAATATGACTAAAACAGTGACAGTAGGAATGTATTTGATATGGAATTCCAAAGTTATTGTCACACAGAGTTTCGTACATAGTTCTACGGTTGTTATCCTCAAGGTAAAGTATTTTCTGTATTTTGAATGCACAAAACATATCCATTTTATAGTATAAATAGTGCCTTATATGTATTACTTATGTAAAAATTCTTCTAATTCTCTTTAGCATCATTTACTTTACATGAGAGACATCTATTTCAATTTATGAATTACAAATTACTGGGTCTGCTGAGGTAGTTTGTCTATAAAGCAAGATATTTTTGCTAGTTTCAAAGGAACATGAATCAAGTCGTCCATATTTCGTATTACCAACACGTTGAACTTGGTAATTACGTTATATATTATAATATTATTACATTTATTACGGTAGGCCAGTTTCAGAGGTTCCGGATAGATCTTATCCGATCCATACTATATAAGCTAGCCGAATTTATAAGTGACAAAAGCTACTCTTGAATAATATCTTTATTAACAGAACAATATATATGTTGGATCTTAAAATAAACTTGTCTTAAAAAGTCACTGTCAGAAGGCCTCGTACCCAAAACGCAGACAGCTTTAATTTATGTGTGTTATATGTTTATCCTGCGAATAAGGTTTATCTAACGAAAACGAGAACTTGCTAGTAAATGAAGTAATTAAAGTTTCAGTATCATCTATCCACTAGCGTATATTTATTTCGTTTGAATGATTTAAATACAATGTACAAATTGTATTGTGAATAGAATTACTTATGTGACCAATTTATTTCAAGTTGAAAGGTTTCCTACACGATGTTTGAACAGGTCTCTACGCCACAAATAGATTTGGAAACGAACAAATAAAGTAACCGTTTATTCGTTTGTTAACAGTACACACGGTTCCACATCGAGCTAACCATTACCAGTACAAGATGGTCTCGCATTGCACAGGCTCCCCGTGCAAGGCGATACCAACTTATAATCGAAATGTTTAGCTTGATGTGAAGCGTGTACATAATATTATAATAAATACTATTCTGTTGGTGTTGGTGGTAATCATTCGCGAGTGGTAGAATTGTATCGTGGAGCTTCTCACGGTCAACTTTGAATGGGAATGGGGTCACCATGGCGCTATTGGCGTTAATGGCTAATGGCCTGTCATCTATATAACCATGCTGGTTTATCTGTCCATCAGTGAGAGCTATTAATGAAACAATTATTGACTTAGGATTCAAAATGTTGTCCTTATATTGCAGAAATACAAATAATATACAAGTTTGTTAAAAATATAAAGTTATTTTGAATACCCGTTAACCCAAAGCAGTAGTTAATTGCATTTATTATACATACGTGGTTTGTTACCTCTTCCAAACACATGACGCAGGTAAACGTCTGCAACGCTAATGATTACATTCAAGGTTACTTGTAACCAAATTTTAAATAACTCTTTTTCAAATTTACAAGTTCAGAAGAAACATAAAGTTTGCGTTTGTTGGGCCAACTCAGTACGGTCCGAAAATAGCTCCTTGTATAACCAATTCTGGGAATAAGCTAGTGGGAAAGTATCGACCCGGCTATTATTAGAGGCTGCGAGCAACTTGTTCCACTCTTTGTTGGTTCAAAATAAGCATGTACCCCCTCCGTCCCCCCCTCCCCGCGCGCCTTGAGACTTTTACACCCGTGTATTTTAGGTGCAGTCCGGTTTAGAGCGAGCTTAAGGCGTTTGCTTGTTTGCATTACTGCTGAGGCGTAACTTAACTCTGGTTGCGATCGCGCGTGATTCATGCGCTATAATTAAAGTGTTTGTGTTGTTACTCGTGGCATCGTGGCATTAGTGGCCGTGCAGACCTTGTTATGTTGTTATAACACGAGTATGAAGACGCCGCTCGATGTAGGTAAGTCATTATTTTTGAGTTTCACGTTTTTACGCTTATCTTGACGGACTTATCTTAGTATTTGGTACTGGTTCTTCAATGGCTCATTTTATAAAACATTCTGCATTGAGCAGTCCACTGGAAGAACACAAAACAAGTTTACCGAGCTAGTGCAGCAGAAATCAATTACATTTTAGGTAGATTAAAAAATGAACTAGATGTCTTGATTTAAAAAATCTTGTGGTTATGCTCCATGTTAGCAAAATTGTTTTTGGGCCCTAAATGTGCATTTCCCACATGATTTCAATTCAATATACGTTGAGAGCAACCAAAAATATAAATATACTGTTACAAATAGAAAACTATATCTCCCATAACCCAAATGCAACCAAATCATAATTCTATAAAAACTACGATGAAAAAAAGCTCACCAAGAGTCGGTGATTCCCGAATTAGGTCCATCTAAAAATAACCCAGGACGGAATGCGCCCATCTGTTTATAGAGCAAGCGGGGGAGATTTACTATTCTATTTGTGGCGCAAGGGACAGGTTGACAAAAAATATCACTTGTTCCCGCTGGTTCCAGACAAGTGAATGAGAGGGGTGAACAGGTGACACGTTATCGCCGAGGGGAGTTAGTGCACTCATTAGTGAAGTAGGTGACAAATCTGTTTTGGTTCAACCTTTTTTTGTTTACATATTTTTTGCTCTCATAATTTGTTGCTCGTGTATATTTTTTTACCAAGTCAAGGGCCTTCATTAATCTACTACTCAATCAAATAAATGAACCTTTTTCTTATAGTAATGTAATACTGAGTAATATTTAAATCTTCACAAAAATGTAGATGCCAACGTTCCCATGGATTGAACCTAAACAAAGAAAAAAGATGAGTCAATAAGATCCTCAGCTAGCCTTTGTATGGACTAATTATAATCGTTTATAAATAGCAGTGATTCACTCCAGCTCTCTGTGTCTGGTTTAATAGTCGTGAATTATTGCCGCATGTGGATCTGTGCCCTATTTTTTTCACATGTGTCCAATGAGTTTTGATATCTTCCATAATTAAATGAAATGGTGCTATTTTGTCATTTTATTAGTCATTCAATTGTCGATTTCATTAGTGCAGAGTGTTCTGTTCGTCTGCTTAGTTTATTCTGCTAATTAACTTTTGGGTAAAGTACAATTATTTTGTAGATTTTATTGCCAAGATATATATATTTTATCTACCTATTGCCACTTGATGGTAATAAACCAAGTCCAATGTTACAAACATCGAACTACTCAATAGTCTATTAATAAATATAACTAGTTTTGGTTTGATAAAAACTTCAAGACGATTCATTATGATTGTATCTTTAACTTAAGCTTAAAGCCACGAGATTTTTGGTAGTCATCCATACATAATAGTTTTTATATTTCTCTTCGAAGTTACAATGTTTGGTTTATTAGCACTTACTGCTAATAGATTTAAAACCTATACCTATCACAAAAAAGAATATTTTTGAGATAGGTACACTGTTTTGGATTCAGACATCAGAATTATTGCTTGAATACAAGAAATAACTTTATAAATACGTCAGTTTTTACTCGGATAGAAATAGATTTGACATTATAATCTGACAGGCGTTGTACGAATAAACCAATGTCTTTGTATTTCATGTTTTTAGGGTATTATCTATATAAATAAAAATGAATTGTTGTTCGTTAGTCTGATTAAAACTCGAGAACGGCTGGGCCGATTGAGCTGATTTTGGTTTTATAATGTTTGTCGTAGTCCAGGGTAGGTCTAAACGGTGAGCAAATAAGAAAAATTGCGAGTAAGATAGAGTAAGACGACAATTCCATTTTCCCATATAATGAAATTTCCGTTGTCACGACTTGGCATGAAAACGGCTTGACCGATTCGGCTGATATTTTTTTTTGTAGTTTTCTAATACTCTGTACAAGGTTGTTACGGCAAAAAAAATTAAAAAAAAAAAAAAAAAAAAAAAAAGTATTCATTTTTATATGGGGGATATTATAGATTTCAGTTCAAATTGAATAGGTACGCATACATAAGATAGGTCAGCTATACAAAATAAAGTAGTGCATCAAATTTACGCTAAGGCGGTACGAAGTTCGCCGGGTCAGCTAGTTTCGAATAAATGAATCTTTAATCTTTAATCTGAATCTTTATTTTTTGCTATAATTGAAATCTTCCTTGGCAATTTTTAAAATCTAGCTGTGATTTTATTAATGTTATAAAAGAATCCGCATCGTAATGCCATACAACATTTATAGAAATGATACAATTGTTAGAGTACAATGACTGATGAATAATAATAAAGACAAAGCCTTGAAGGATCTTACCATTCATTTGCACTGTAACCACTCCGGTCTAATAACTAATTCATACAAATAACAGTGCACGTAGCCATGCAAGTTATTATCATACACCCACCTATAATCTGTCTGTGACTGTCATTTAAATTGACGTTGCGATCCTTTATGTATAAAAACACTAACTTATTCGTGCGGCTTCGCTCGTTCGCCCACTTAGGGGTGGAATTTCCAATAGTTCCCCTGTACTCATTACCTACCTGTCATTTGTCAACTTTGTGCAAAATTTCAATCAATAGTATGTGGCTCTTGTGGTTTACGCTGTGCGTCGATGAATCAGTCAGAACAAGTCATTTTATAGAAGGTTATAAAACATTATTCATTAAAGCAGCAAGGGGTTTTTCTTAATATCAACATGGTTACGTTTAATGTGAATGCATCGCCATTGGCATTAGCATGAGTGTTTATAAAAGTCTGGCCGGACGCCGAAGCCGGGCCGGTTCACAGAAATGTACGTAAATACCAACGCACATACGGCGCTCTATTTTGCCTCTGAACGCTACAGGGAATTGCTACATCCTGGAATCATTGGAAGAAAACAGTCTTGTTTTTTACAAGATTATATTTTAATATTTATGAGCATAACTATTGTTGTTTTCCTATGTAGTAGGTTACTTAAAAACAGATCTCTTTTAGGACTTATGTCATTGTCAATATCGGTACTAATATTATAAATAACAATGCGTCATGAACTAAAATATCAAATGCACTAACTTGATTTTATCTGTATCATAATTAATCATAAATCATTCATGCATATAATAAACGTTTATCATAAATGGCGCTAAGTTAATATACCTATCTCATATCTCTAAGATGCAGATAAGTTATCTTTAAGTTAACAAAAAGGTATAATAATATATCTTGATTACACTGTACCGTCTATATTTAAACCTTTATCGTGTCTCTGAAGTACTTCTATTATTAAAGTATGAACCAGTTTTCAAGTTATCCTTGAAGTTCTTGATTTTAATACTTGAGTAGGCTGCTACTTGGTACGTTCTCGCTTCGGCTATAAATATTTAATCTGTAAACAAACAGGTATTTATTGAGGTAAAAATGTTAATGGGTTAACAATCATAAAGAACGGTATTCAAATTATTTAGTGTTGCTTTTTTATACTCATTTCTTTTTATGAAGGGCTTAAGAGATTCATGTTGAATGTGATTCGATCAGATTTAAATGACTAATTTTGAAATTTGAATCTAATTCAATCAAAATCAACGTTAATCGTAATAAGGGAACAGCTAGAGTATTTTCTTTTGATTTTACTAAAAATGTGAGCAAAGCAGTGAATATTATGTTTTGACTTGACAATATAACGACTGATCGTCATGTTGTTTTCATCAGATTCAGGTCCAATGTCTCTTCGGTACATACACGTCTGAATGAACGTGCGCGTACGTACACAGCTTTGTTTCGTGTGTATTCGCGTCCCGAATCGTTTAGTTATTTTTACATCTACATATTTTTAGCTGCCGACGTTTTTACATCGCTTACACCATATCGAAAGCCAGCCTTTGTGTGCTCCTACTGTGTTATGTTAATTGTATTTAAATGTGTTTGTATAATATGCTAATGACGACTCGTTTGCGACGGACGCGTGTTCTTCTTTAACTTGTAGATTTAGCATAATAATAAACATTTTTGGACAATTATCACACGTGAATCAGTTGCGTATCACTTTGAATTCTCAAAAAATCCTCTTTTTTTCTCTTAAAACATAACCTATATGTAAATAATCAACTTTTTATTAGTTCTACAACTAACAGGGTACTCATCATTTTCAATCCTATAGGTACATAAGAACGCAGTTGGCACTAAATCTGTTAGGAGTAGGAGTCATGTACTATTCAGTAAATACAGTACAATATAGCAGTAAATGGGTTGGGGAGTATCCGGCTTGCATTAGCGTGGTAGCATGGAAATAGCCGCGTGCGCAGGACCAATCAAATAAACAGTGCCCAGAAATAGACGGCTGAATGTGGAACGCTGAAGACTTGGCTTTTATGGACGGCTATTTCTGGTCACCACACGCTTTTGGAGCTCACCACTGCGATCCATGGATGCGGTGTATTTACAGGATTCTGTTTAAATAACCGAATGACAGGATATTAGTGAGCATATTCCGACGCTGGCACCCTGCCCTTAGCTCGGCATGCCAGTGTTGACATATCGATACGAATACGACGTTGTTATCTGCATAAAATCGTCATTGCACGAAAGAAATGACGAGCTGTTAAGAATTGCATACTGTGCTAAGAAGGCTGCTGTCAAAAACGAGAACAACCTGAGATGATAGATTCTGTTTCAAGGTAATTTTAGGCTTTATGTATAAATTTCAGGCTTTAAACTTAAACAACAACTTAAACCGAAACCTGGCACGACTAAGAACTGGCACCAGAATGATGCCTAGCGAGGGTGTTGAACTCTTTTTTGCTGTACTTTATCTCGAAAATATGCCGATTAATTTCTTCTATTAAGCATCAGTGTATTTTGAATTAAACAATGAATTCGTCTATTTTAACATTTGAGACAAAAACTAGCCTGGTCTGCCTTTTTGGTAGGCAGGCTGCTTCAGGTATCGCCATTCACCAGGCAGGTATTTTGTGCCTGGTGAATGGCGATAGGCTATCACATGGGACACTAAACATTACTGATGAAATATGAGTGTTATACACCCTTTGCTACACCCTTTTGGATAGTATTGGCGTGATGTTATGGAAACTACGAGTAGAATTAATACATTGTCCTACTTCGTCACCAACATCATAATGATAGCACAACAATTATAGTTGATTATAAAACGAGTGGAATTACACACATTAACCCAAAAACGTACAGATCTATAAATAAGTAATGACCTGCGGAATGCTGGTACTGTGTGAATTGATTACAGAGCGGTGTCATGTGGGTCACGCGCAAATAGACAACAAACTTATATAAAATAAATGAGAGTAAATATATATATATATTTGTGTAACACGTGTATCCAACGTGTTGGCAGTTCATGTGATTAGAGAGTTAAGTTGATGTACATATTAAAGTGGCGCTCCCAGACCGGCGAGCATTCGCTTGTAATGTAAGTAATGCTTACATTACAGGCGAGGGTCGAGGTCGCGGTTGAAAGCAAGCGAAACCGTCGGCGCGGCGCCCGACGGTTGTATGAAATACTTTGGGTGCTGACGCTGACGCTACTAAGTGCTGCCCATATTGATGAGCAGTCGCCTGTAATGTTACATTTTATCAAATAAAATTTCAAATTGTATCATTATCTTCATGCAGGCACACTGCAGGCACATTTGCGCACATTATTGCATAAAAATAAACACAGTATTTATGTATTTTACATGTTTTCCTCAACGTTTACATATCAATCGCTCACTAACATTTAAATTCAACGTTTACTATTATGTCAGAAACGTTTCATAAATTGCCGTAATAATTATAATTTGTGTAGTAACACCTGAGTCGAGGCTCACGTGGATGGCCATAAACAAAAAAAAATTACTTATTATAACAGGATGTGCTTCTATTTAGACATGACTAATATTGGTACTGCGTGATATGTTGTTCGTAGTAGGCAGATTTTGATTTATATATTTCCTACCAATATTATAAATGCGTAAGTTTGTGAAGAATTATGGATGTGTAAATGTTTAGATGCTTTTTACTTTTCACGCAACAACTACCGCGTCGATTTTGATGTAATTTTTGCACACATGTAGCTAATAGTCTGGATATATTATAGGCTAGGCATTCTATGATGGCAATCGCCTAAGGCAGCTCAGCCCGCGCTTGCTTTATCACTTGTTAAAAGTTAGTCTCCTAAGTTAATTTTTACTAGATTTAAAAACATATTTAGTTGTATAAAAGGCATTATACAAATCGTGCTGCAAATATTCACGTGGCCAATTCACCGCGGTCAATATTTTTTTGCTTACATTAACCAAAACAAAGAAAATATATTAAAGTGATGTCTACACGTGTTTGGTTCAACGTTATCTCTTTCGTTACAAACACACATAGAGGTTTAATCTCATGTTGAGTACAAGTACAATATTATACTAATGAGTAGTAATTATAAAAGTTTTAATTTAATAATAAGTGTATGAATCTGTGAAATTTTATAAATAAATGATTAAAATGGATTGGATATTGCTAATTTGTTATGTACCTTCACGCTAATGTACTATTCAACTTCATTTTAATATTTTAATCAGGGGTCATTCGACTTCACGATAGATCATTCAAACTAGTTTTTTTTAAACTACTCTCGCTCTAGGTTCTCCTGTGTCGCGAGTCTCGATCTCAGAGTCAAGATAAAAATTTGAGGATCACACAGTGTGGGGATCGAACCCACAACACCAGCGCAGTTGAAAGTGGTGAGGCGACCACTTTAACCACTACGCCAACCGTGCACTCAACGTTTCTTAAGAGCCAATAAAAAAGCCTGAAATGATGGCAGGACCGGCATTGAAACGATTGCAACCATTGAAAATTCGTTGAACCCTAATGGCACAGAAACAACAAAATTAAGTTGTTCTGATGCATTGCAGAGCTGGCCAGCTAGCGTGTCGCCCCAGCGAGTCGAGTCGCAGTATGTACTTATTGTACTTGCACTAGAGTACTCAACATTTCCGCGAACTGATCAAATAATTCGACTCTGTGACGTTTCGTAGCTCGCGTGTGTGTTCTATTTATAAAACTCAATAATTTGGTGGTGTATTGTATTCCATCTCGGTCTTGCGGCGATTATGTTTAACAAGTGTGAGTGAGATGGAGGTATTGAGGCGCGGGCGGGGCGCGTCCTTCACTTGTCGCGCGGCGTTGCCGGCTGTTCTAAATTTAGCAGCGGGGGAGGTGCGCGGGCGGCGCGGCGCCAGCGGCTTTGTTGTTGTACCGCACTTGCTTTGTACTGGCCCTTTTTCTAAACAATTATACAAGTATGAGAAGTCGACAATGTGACGAGCCGAGACTTCCACCAAACGTACACACGGCTGCCGAACTTACATTTCCAATATAAGATGGACTCACTTTGTATAAGGCTCCCGTGCGATGCGAGACTAGCTTATAGTGGCAATGCAGAGATTGATCGGTAGCCGTGTGTACTGTTCTCGTTTTAAATAAAATTGTGCAATCACAAAAAATATCAGAATAAAATAAATTAGCAATAAAATGGCAAAGGCGTGCGAAGTTGAACAACCTCAAGTGAGTGTATTTTTGGAGGACAAGTGTTATTTTGTGAGAAGTAGCATTTAATTTTAACTGCTTTTTTTGATAAAACATATATCTTAAATAAGCTTCTACCCGCGGCTCTGCCCGAGTCGTATGTCGATTAAAAGTTGCATTTATATTAATCCAGTCTAAAAACTTTACGAGTGCAAAATTTTACCAAAAGCGCCCGGTAGTTTCTGCGTGAGACGTAACATACATCCATACATTCACACATTTATACTTACAAACTTCATAATATTAAAGTAAGTAAGGACTACATTTTGCAATTAATTTCTTAGTTTTTTTTAAATAGCATCAAAGAGTAATTGAATTATCGTGGAATCCTTACGGTTGACTTGCTACTAAGAATTATTTTAGTACGATAGTTTATTTTTAAAACTAGCAACATTGTAGAGCTTCATTGTATAAATAGTGGCAACATAGTTACAATACTTGTTTACCATAGTAAATCTAAAAACAGTATTTGAATTATCATAATAGTAACAATACACATATACGTGTAAATTTATTTTCAGTATTCAATAGAAATCTCAAATGAATTATTACTTTCAGTAATAAATTAAATTTTCAACACTTCAGAGATATCTATTGTAATAATATGTCTGTATTTTGTACTGAAAAATATATAAGACATCAAACCAAAAAAAATATAAATTTATACTACGTAAAGAACAAAGGTCCCGTTTTCGTAGGCCTAAAGTGGCGCGTAGCCGCCCGTGTAGTAGCACGTGCTACGTCGTAGAGCCGCGTCCCGTGCGTAGCTCGCCAATATTCGTGGATTGGTTAAAGTGCCCGTAGCCGCTATGAGGCTTCTTCATTGTTCTGATGCGAAATATTGAGCATTAGGTAAACATATTTTTGTTTTGTTCTTGCAATTTGGTGAAATAACGTTGTAATAAAAAATAAAAATAATAGATGAAGAAATAAAAAATGTTCGATGCGATTTTACATAGATTTCATTTCCTGTCTACTTCATTAAAAATGTTAACGATTTAAATTGGAAATAATAACACTATTGATTTGACTATGGTTTTATAAGATATGGAATGAAAATATCTTTCAATCCACTCCTACTTATCTATTCTCGCTCATCCATTATTGAAATTAGAACCTAAAAATAAAAATAAATACGATTATTCATTCAGATTTTAAACTATAAACCTCCATAAATAAAAATATCTGGCCCAAATATGTCTCATTAGTTATGTAAATATATTTTAGAGCCTCCTTTTAAAGACCCATTTGAGACGTAACCTATTTTCATGAATAGTTCGTCTATTCAGACATGATTTGAATAATGTATTTTAGATGGACATTACTGGGACAGTCCGAGGGCCTATATCGAAATCTTATAGCACCTAAGATGAACCTAATTGGACTGAAATACTTTATGCCAACAAATAGAAATGACTTGATCTGGGACAGTACTTCACATGATTATATATATGTCTGTGATTCAGGGAGCGACAGCGTACAGAATGCTTTTCAACAAAAATGTTTGGTACAATAACCAATTTAGTTTTGTAGGTTGGCAAACTAAATGAAACTACGACAACATATTAACGTATCTCAACGCTTAATAATTTCGGCAATTAAAATCATCATACAATTAGTGATCCGTGGATACAGTCATCTCCATAACGGTAACTCCTCATCACCACGTACGTCAGAGCCGAGCCACTGAGTCAAGCACGGAAAACCACACCAACACTCATAATTCAGTTATTAAGGCTTTGTTACGACCCATCGCAGGACCAAACCAAACGTCCCGGCCGGACAGCTCGTCTAAATATATCCATCCAAAAATAACTGTCGTACCTTCATTCCCTTCCCACCCCCTCCCTGCCCCGCTGGGAGGACTCCCCCTCGCGCAGGCTTGGCCGCAATCCCCCGGTGACCTACATTAAATGAGTGGAGGAGGTCGCGCCTGACAGCATGCAGCCTTATGCAATTTTAAGTGCACCTATTGGTCAAATATTCAAATTGGCAATACGGTGCCGTTGTGCAAATAGGTTTGCGTGGAATAGAAGAGTAGCCATTTAAGTAGTAGTTTCTAGGCTCTTTAAATGACTATTCCGTATACACAGGGTTGTAATAATTCGACGTATGCCTTGTAGAGCACTCTGTTATAGTTTATTACTTCTAAGATCTATAAATTGTTACAACAAAATTATAGAATGAACTTTGATCACTCTTTCAAATCCTGAGCTATCTTATCGTCCATTGAGGCGCAGCGGTGCGGACGTACTGCCTGCACCGTCACTGATAAGTAACTTCTTATCATCAGACTAGTAATTCACCGCGTCATAACGTTAGCAGAATAAAGAAACACCTATAAATAGCACAGAGTAACGAACAGAGGCTAACCTTTTAAAGAACGTCTAAGATATTTACCTATTTTGCTAGGGTTGGCACTTGGCAGTGTTGGCACAACAGGACAAACCATGTGACTAGTACAATTATTACACTGGCGGCATAGTGGTGTTTTAACGACGCGGCAGTTTTTTTTATTGTATTACCTGTACCTAATCATAATAAATCAATCGCTAATAATAAGGGTAGATAGGTATTTTTTACATATTTCAACAAGTCAAAAAAGTAATAAAAGTCTTTAAGTATAATCCTCTCAAATTGGTACCTAATGTGATAAGTAGAACCTTTTACAATTTAATTTTAACGTACCTACCTACCTATTAACGTATTAGGTAGAAGAGCGCATGACATTAGAACTGTCATTCTCATACATCTATACAATTATAGGTATAAAAAGATAAGACCCCAGAAATAATATAGGCTACATCGACGTACCACGCGGTTGGAGCCACGCGTAGAAGCTAGTGACTCATACATAAGTAGGAATATATTATTAGCTGTGAATTGTGTCAAGGTTCCATCGCATTACAAACACGGCACAGATTTAAATTTGCTTTAATATTGAGGTAGGTACCTAGTGCACCTACATCAATATTAAAGCAAGTTAAGCAAACCTATGTAATTATGTATGAAGTATCTATCTACCCCACTAATATAAATTGAATAGGTACCTATATAAAAAAAATAGCTACTCTTTTACTATCAATTTACTACTCACCTAGTAGATTCCTTGGGATAGAAAAAAAAGATATGTTCTTATTTCGACGATTATTGTTCTTACAAACAGTACCTACAGTACATTTTGTATTAATAAATTATAACGCGCGTCGTGCCCTTTAGGACGAGACTTGCGAGTGAGCATACGGGCGTGCGCGCACCGCGGCTGCGCTGGACTACTGTAGACTGCACACTGCACACTCACAGGGTACATTTATGTGAGCTGCGGTAGTGTCCGCGAGCCGCGCCGAGAGCGCGCGAGAGCCCTTCGCTAAGGCACTTACGAGCCGGTAGAAACCGGTTTCGCCTCGTACGTGATAGGGCCGCAAGTGGACACGCACACAGACGTCTTATGCTTGTGTGAGTGGACGTATCTGAGCGCGGTTGTATGAAGCTTAGTCTCTGTTTACTCTGTGTAAATAGTACACAACAGCCTTTCTCCCTATCTCATCAACCCTTCACACAACAAAATACAGGGTGGCCCAAAACATCGTTTGTTATTCGTTCAAGGACAACGTAAACATGATCTATTCCGAGCCCTAACACGAAAGGCCCGCGCGACCCTCACGACGACTACCGCAGCAAATACAGCCGCTTTTCTTTCTTTATACTACGAATGTAGCGAACGGACATGTAGACCTGATGGTAAGCGATAACTAAACCCATCTTAGAACTAGTGTTAAGTCAAATAGTAATGCTAGCAGTACTATTTGGCGGCAGGCTAATGTTGAGACGGTGATGCTTCTGTCCTCGAGCTCGTTCACTAGAGCCCTGCCACCATTTTCAGAACTAGTTCATATCCCTCACCCTACCTAGATTAGGTTATTTAGGTCACAGGCTGTCCGCAAGCGGCGGCGTGCAGTGGTGCGACGCGCGCTGCACCCACCCGCGGTACGTAGGACGTTTGCAGACGCCCTAAGCACTAATCGATCGGTAATCAAGTCTGTGTCATTTAGTGGACTGTGAGTGACTGCTCTGTAATTAGGTAACTGGTTGAAGGTTACTAACTTACAGGTAATCAGGTAGTTATATTTTTTTGTTGTTGTTAATCTAAAGGGATATTTTGTGAAGGTTAAAAAAGTGATAAAGTAAATAGAATCCAAATAAATTTGAGATGCACCGACTAAGGGTTCGGCTGAATAGTCGGCTAGCTGATGAGTAGGCCGTCGAATGGCATAAAGGGGTCAAAAAGGGGCCGACTAGTCGGCACATCTCTAAAATGAATCATTTCGTATTAAGTGTTTTTGGGAAATACGAAAACTAGTTGATTTACTTTGGTAATGGTCAGTACTACAAATGGCCAAGCCTGCTACAACATTCATAATCTTTTGCTACAAGTTAGATAAAACAAATATTCATTTTGTAAGTATTTTCTCCTTATTTATATTTCTTTAATTTATTGCAATATAGTTGCTGCTCGCGGCTCCGCCCCCGTGGTATGTTGAACTTAACCTAGCGATATCAAAAAAAATCGCTGACAACCTATTGTCAGACCTACCGAATAATCACATCAAAGTTCTTAAGAATCAGTCAAGCTGTTTCGGAGGAGTTCGATAGCCAACACTGTGACACGAGATGTTTATATATTAGATATAAATCAATCAGATCAATCATAACGACATGATATCTAGTTGCTACCCCAGGCTAACATGTGACACACTTTTCTTATCTTTGAAGGCATCACAAACGGAAACGCTTTACAGATCACTAAATCCGAATACATCCTTCCAGTAATAAATACTTTCGTATAAGGTTATACAAGTGTACATCCGATTACACATCAACCTATACATTGCCAGTATAAGATGGTATCGCGTAGTATATATTTCCCGTGCCACACAAGACCAGATTTTACTGGAAATGTATAGGTTGATCGGTAGCCGTGTGTACACTCTGTTAGTACGTGATATGTACAAAACAAACGCTTAGAGCATTCTCATAGATAAAGCGTGGGATTTGCAGATAGCTTTACTATTATTTACACGTATTCTACACGTCATACTGTTTAGTCTGCTCGGCATTAAACAAATTGCGATGAAATAAATGCGAGAACAAATACGGAGTGACGGGTAAACAGATATGCTGCTTTTAGTGGAGTCAATCTTCGGTTAGATTTCTGAAGCACACGCTTTATCATGATGGATACAATACGCGTAATGCTTGATAATAACATTCCTTAAATCAAATGATTGTCGAATTATATTGCAGCTATTATTGCTGATATATCGTCGGCAGGGCAAGTCTTTTAATACTGGCTCCAGACGCTGGCTGTTTGTCGCAAACAGCAAACGCCAAACACAAGTGTGTGGAGACATAGCAAACTGTTGCCCAACATACTTTGATTTTTGAAGAAAACTGACTTAAGCGATACTTAAACACTCTCATAATATCATCCTCTAAAAACAACTAAGTCTCTATAGCTGACGGCACAATCTTGATATTTCAGCAGTTTAATTCAATACAATAACTCCTTTTGTTTTCGTGGTTTTTGGCACCATCTAACCTCCCTTTCTCTCTTTTCAGCAGAGATGGCGCACGAGAGCGGCGGCGGGACAGACGGCTCTCCACAGCACACGCCGTCCCCCCCGCACGCGCCGAGGCTCCCGCTCGCAGACACCAGCTTCCACCATCAGATCATGCAGGTATATCTATCTACCTTTACCTCTAGTCCCAGTTTAAGAAGGTCCAATTCAAAGATAACTTTGAAAATGCTAGTTCTTTGATTTCCCAAGCTTTCTAAGCTTAGAAATTAATTCAGGGGTCTTCGTGCCCACTATAAAACAATTACCCAATAGCAATGTAATAACATATGCCAAAAACTCCACGATGCACAGGTCCTTCCGTCTTCGTTGTGGTAAGATGCGAAATGAGTGAATGTTTTCTATGCGCTTATTTGGGTTATCCTCGGCTATGATACTTTCCTTCAATACATTATATTGATCCTTGACTTCTATCTTTCCTCATCAGATAAAAATACACAATTATAATAAAAACCCAATTTCAAAAAACCAACAGAACTCGTCGTCCACAAATAGTAATTTAATATAACCTCGATAACTCGTGTATTCAAATTCAGCAACGTCAAATTAGTTCTCTATAGAGACATGATGAGGTTACCTGCAGTGATGCACTTGATTTAATTCTCTTGGAAAACTTGTACAGAACACATTCAGATCGACATTTTCTAACCGATTCAAAATCAGTGATATAGTGTGTTAACATTATGACGACATTTCACTAAACTGCGTTATACAGCTATTTTTGGACACATACGGTTTTTGTCTCATTTCGTTAATGTTAATGCGTAATTCTAGTCAGATAAAAATACATCAGATGTACATTATAATGTGTTATATTTAGCTGACAACATAAAAACGTGTTCCAGATAACGTCGTAATTTATCGCCTACTCAGTTTTAAATTATGTAGTTGTAGGAAAATGCGTTGACTGTTATTAATTAGTTAGTGAGAACTTTTCTGTGGCAATTGTTTGGCATAATCTGCGAAATATTTTGATAACAATGAAAAATATCTGCAACCCCTGGAATAAAAAATATCTGTAACCTCTTTGAATTTAAAACAGTTTTGAAGACAGTTTCGAAAAATACAAGCTTTGTAAACAGACGCAAGCATTATTGACACAAACTGCCTGGAGCAAACTAGCAACAGCAATTTGTAAAACTTCGTGCTAGTGTTACTGTCGGATTTGCAAAATCTGTTGCATAAATAATTTTACAAAAAAAACACTGATTTCAATAACAAAAAATGCAACGTCTCAGCTCATCTGTGTATAACTTGAAAGAATACAGTAAACGGCTTTAAGGTGTTATTTATAGAATTATCCCCGTACTCCTAACCGCTGAGAAGTTGTATCCAGCATCAGCTCAGCAATATAAAATGCCGATTGTTAGATGCAAATATCCAAGTAGCTTTAGGAAATATACGAAAAACAATATAGAAGACTTTAAAATTTGAGGGTTGTCCTCGATTTCTCTAAGATTCCGTCATGAGATCGTGACCTGATGACAAAAACATAATTTCTCGAATCAGTTCAGGCGTTGGAAATACAATCGAATTGAGAACCTCCTTCTGTTTTTTGAAGTTGGTAAAATAGAAATACAGCAACATCCAGGCATTTCTTTATCTACATATTTTGTACCAAAATGAACAAAAACCGTCGAGCATCACAAATGCAGGTGAACGTCAAGCGAATCCGCGGGTTACCGTGACCTTTTCCCGAAATACATCGCTGCCTACTCTACATATACCTACAGTATTTTTAACATATATTAATACCGCGCGCGCGCTCTCTATTTATACGTCGATGTATACGTTGTTGTGTTGCATATATTTATGTTATTATATATAATACACGGTAAAATTAGATATGAAATGTTTAGCGGCCCCACCACGCCGTGCTTTTTCAATATGTTGTAGTTTTGGATGGTTAGAAGTTGCTAGAACGTTTTTAGAGCAGGTGGTTCGAATAGTTATGTTTAATACTTGATTGAATAGTGACAGTAAGAGCCGAAGTTTTAAATCAAATTCATAATTTATAACTGCTTAAAAGCTAAAAAAATGGATGATGTACGTTTGCGCATAATGCAGAACAGAAAGCCTGCATTTTAAAACTTTAATTTCCTTGTATTAGCCTTATATTAATTCGGTGTTGTCTTTGTACTCTAGCGACACAAATTCTATTAATTGCTGCTCCTCGACAATCAAAAATTAAATTTGTCAAGTCTTCTTTGCCGCAAATGCTACTACGAAAAGGATAAAAGCTTAAGAACCCAAGCACGCGAGGTACCCGGGTCTCCCATGAACCCGGCCATCCCTCGCCGCCCCCGCACGCACGCCAAACGTCCGTCGGCGCGTGCTATTCGCGGCGCATTCCTCCCGCCCGCCGTTTTTCCCCATCCACAAAAATAATGCCGTCGCCAGAAATAAGCGCACGCGCACATCGCGCCACCACACCAACGATTTCATGATTTTTAACTTCCGCCCAAAAGTGCAAGGTTGCAACGATCGATTATAAGGTGAAGGCGTGTGTAAAAAAAACTTAGTATTTAAATTGAATAGCGACACCCCACTTTATATTTCGCCATTTGACAGTTCCTGTTGTATTATTTAGCTAATTAATTTATTGATGAGCATAAAAACTGTCAAATGACGCCTCAAAAGGTGATGTTCCGTGTCTGATCAGGCTCCTAAAAGAACACCACTTAGTCGTTTTGTAGACTGTATCCTACATGAATTTCATCTTTCGTTGTCAGAATCAGAACCCAAGAAAGAACCATATCGCTGAGCGGGCGAAACAAACATTAGAGAGTAGTTTCCTGTTGCAAGTGAGTCTAAATTATAATAATAATAATTGTGTACAGTGTCCGTGTGTGCCGCATTCCATTAAACAAAAACATGTCCTAATAATTGAGCCACTTCGGCAGAGACAAATCGGTCCGCTCCTGGGATAGACAGAATCATTAATCAAACATCAGCAAATAGTTAATACAGCTTTTCTAAAATAATCAAAAGCCACTCGTAAAATATCATTCAACAGATTTTCATCTCAAATATGCAAAATTAATTGAAGACGGAGATGCTGCTCAAATATTTGGACATGATTTTAACTTCATTTGAATGAATTAAATCAAAGATAAATCGATGAACAAGTTGAATATGCCACTAACACCATATGTAATGGTTGAAAAATAACAATAATAAATATGTAGTGTATGTGTTGTTAATGCAAATTAATTCAATAACAATTACTGCGTAAATCACAATATTCTACACCACAAAGTAATTGGAAACAATAAACAAATACTAACTTGGCGGTAATATGAGAGGAGTTGATAAAGTGTCGATTCATACGATTGTTTTCCGTATGAATATTTATGACTAGTGACATAGACAATTCATTAAACGTAATACAGGGTGTAAATTACATCGTGACGAAGCCGCTTACCTGTTTTTTTTGCACCCAGGGTATCAGAATCATGTACTGAATCCTTGGCAAGCGGCTCCTTCAGTATGTCATAACACTCATTACTCCTCTTATGTTTCCGCTGCTTGTAAAAACTTCCATGGAGTTAAACATTACTAACCCAATCAAGCATCCTCGCCTCAGTGCTTGAATGCTCAACCGATCATCATTAAAGATCATTTAGAAAGAAAGCCAAGATGATAATAATCTCATGAATTAAAGATCAAGAGTGAAAAATAAAACATTTGTAAAATTTTCCCAATGGTCAGTTGAACAATCAAGCACTGAGGTTACGGCATGAGAATGTTATTACTCCTCTAACAGCTGCTTTGCGTTCAGCAGCTAAAGAAACAGCAGCAGCTTCAGCAAGAGATCCTGCTGCAGCACTTCCAGCAGCAGCGGCAGCAGCTCGCACAGGAACACGAACAGCAGCTCATGCACCATTTGAAGGTAAATGTGAGTGATGAACAAAATATTATTACACTTTAAACTTTTTACACTTTAACTTTGACAGCTATAAGCTAATTAGATATATTAATTATGTAGCAAATGTGATAATTAAATGCAGCTCTTCTGATATGTACAAGAACTATGAATTCGTTGTTACACGATAGGAATATTGTCCAAAAAATTTAAAACGGGCAGTACTCAGTCATTTAAAATTCTGTGGAGATTAGGTCCCGTACTGAATCTGTGTGTTTGCATTCATCGTTAGTATGTGCGTGGTTCAAAGATCGTTTCTTAAGTAATAATTACAATTAAAATATATATCTGATTATTGACAGCCACGGGCCGGTGTCGGCGTCCCGCAGGGTCCAATTTAAGGTCCATTAGTAAGCACCACGACTATCAATGACGTTCAGACTCACAAAACCAGTCATATCTATTAATAAACACATTGCTATAATAAAAGGTGATGAAACCCGCAAATTATTAGGTCCGTGAGTGAACTGAGTGAAGCAATACAAACACGTGAGCAAACCGGTCCCGGGTTCGTGATCCGACGAGATTGCTATATTTCAAACCAAACGCGTGGATATTCTGTATTTGATTACGAAGTGACGTGTGGTTCGGATAATAATTACATTACTATTATAATCTAACAGTGTATTAGACATTGATTCTTTAAAGCCTTTTGACACTATTGCATAAGCATTGTGAAAAGTTATTTTTCTTAAATGTTGTGTCAACTGCATTTAAAGGTACTTAAAACTAAAATTAACTGAATACAATGCCGAAATATACGAATCATTATTTAAATTAGTAATTAGATGGCATTTATTCTGAATATTTTAATACATTAATGTTTTTATCAACAAAACAGTTTCAAAAATAAGTATAATCATACTAAAAAAGCGTGTATAACAGATAAATGAACCGGCAATAGTGCCATATGCTTATAGTCACTACCTACTCAATAAAACTTTGAGACTATAGTAGTGAGATATGTTGTGGTCTTTAAGTATTGTAGTTACTTCTTACTATAAAATGTAGTTCATAAACGGCAAATAGCTAGTCGCAGCTGCCGCACAAGCTAGCTCGACCGCAGTTATAAATAGAGTAGAATTGAATGAATGCAAGTAATTACGCGATGCGTGCGTTGTGTAAGCTAGCTGTTAGTTGTTAGCCTCGTTCGGGACACTGGCCACACCCTTGTGAGGCAGGACGTGGAACATGCTAGGCGGGATGACAGTCATGAGGTCATGGCAGTCGAAGGTGCGCGCACGCACGGTGACGGCGTGGCAGTGGTAAAGTGATTAGTGCTAGCCTGTGCCAGGATAAACGTGATGTTATAACATGTGAGTTAGTAATTTAATGATTAAATGTTAATAATAGCGTGCTAGTATTTACATTTATTAAAGCTAAAGTTCTTAAATCAACAAAACAAAATATAATATGTCATATCTTTGAAAACAAAAACAAAGATAAGTGATCCACCGTCTGCACAAGAATAGAAAACGATTTAGTCTCGTTAAAATACATTTATGACACCTTTATAAATATTAAACAAGGTAGGTACCGTGTGTTCTACCGATAGGTCACCTTTGCTGACAAACAGAGACAGACGGGCTAAGAATAATTCGTATTCCTAGCAATATTTTTGCCTACGAGTCTGAGAATATTTCAAAGGGTAAGATATTGTTCTTGTTACTCAAAATAGATCAAAACGGATCGTAGAGGTCGTCTTGGCTTCATCACCTTTGAAGTTATTGTTCCATGTTACTATTAGTGATAGAATAGTGTACAGGTAAACTGTTAAAATGTGGTTAACTAACTATCAGACTATTCATATTATTATGTTCAAAGAAACAATATTTTAATATACACTTAGCGACATTAACAAGTAATTTGAACAATTAAAAGTATTTTAAATACTACAACGCTGACAATTTGCCTAATATTCTAGTATTTTAGAGATGACATGAGATGATTTGATAGAGATAAAATGATCGGGCTGAGTTTGTAATACCAGATATAATTTCAATTTATTTAATACACGACTTATTATTACACTTAAGCACTTCCTCAATAATATTATTAAAACCGACGTGAGGTGAAGACATTATTATTGATAATACGGGTTACTAACGTTACTTTAGCCGGGATATGCCGACTAGTTTCGAATCTAGTACGTAGATTCATCAACTGGGCTATTAATGATGAATCTACGTACTAAATTCGAAACTAGTCGGCATACCCCGGCTAAAGTAACGTTAGTAACCCGTATTCTCAATAATAATCACTTCCTCAATGCTTAAAATTGAAGATCTCGTCACATAAAAAGATTTACGTGGGTGCAATACTGACTCATTTTTAGAATCTCGTAAACACTGTAATTTCTAATATCTAGTCTTTGGTGTCCAAATTCCTGGCATTGGGATTGTATGAGTCATGCCATGATTGGCTGAATAGCTGAGATATTCGTTTGTGTCATCATCATCTCCTAACCCACTGCGCGTAATGAGAGCGATCTTACTCACTGTACAAGTATTCAAGATTATGTATTAGTAAATAAGGTTTGTTTGATTGTTGTCCTGTGATTCATTAGTGTTTTTATAATCAGTTAATGTTTGAGATGTCGCTATCTTATGAGCAATTGATTAATTAGTATTTTTAGATACTTTTAATCTTCTTAAAAGATTATTATTCTATACAAGGTTCTATTGAAGATTAGAATATAGTATCTTACAAATATGTAGTACACGAAACCGGCGAGTATACGAAATGTATAAATGTTAAGGCAGCGAAAGAAGTATATAAGGACTGTAGCACGTGGCTTTCCATCGTACCGTAAGTAGTGATTAAGAAGAATAGAAGAGTCCAGATAAAATGTTAGATATTAAATTTTAATGCAGCATACCAAAGCGGAAATGATGTAATGAAGGTAGTGTAAGGAAGGTACGAAACTTCTAATCCAATCTCTCATTGCAAAAAAATATTATATCAAAACAGATAGTCCCTGATACTAAGGCAGTTTATTAAGCCTTTGTACGTGAATATTTGTTATCAGCATATCATATATTATTTATGAATGGTATCATATTCACCAATCAGTATCAGTGCATCACTTCCGTTGGAGGAACAGCAAATTGACTAGCAACAACTGTTATCAGTTTTAAAGTTTTATATCGCTGAATAATCCAAATGTAGATAATGTCTTGTGTAATAATGTAAGTGCGTTCGTGTGTCCTACCTGAAATTTACCTTCGAGGCACATTTTAGATGTCATGTGTACTGATGACAAATTATGGTCTAGAAATGTCTACGTAATATACTTGTGTTGTTTATTGACATTGTACTAAAAAATAATAGTGGGTTATGTTCCGTTCTTCCGAGAGATTTTTCTTCTTTTTCCAACTTAAAGGAATATTGAAATTAAATACAATACGTGGTTTTAGCCATGTGTCAAATTCAGATACCAATACTCGGTGTGCAAAGTACCCCCTTCTGTAGAGCTAGCATACGAGCGTGAAATATATTTTGTAACGTATTTCTCATGTTCCTCCATACAAAAATGTTGGTGTTATCTTAGTAAATAGTTTATTTAATAAATTATTCATCTTTATTTATTATCTTGTGTCTACAAAATAATTATAATACTTATTAGTATTTATTTAGGTCCCGCCCCGTCGGTAGCTCGATATAATATAGCCTGTTCTCGATAAAAAAGTCGCTCTCTAATGGTGAAATATTTTTTTAAATCGTTGCAGTTTTTTGAGTTTAATCGTAACAAACAAACCATTTTTTTTCTTGGTTGCATAAGTTTAGATTCTAAATTAGACTAATACACCTTGTACTTAGATAATACGTATACTATTTTATCCAATGACGTGCAATCACACAGATGAGAATTTACTTAACACTCACAATTTCGCAGTATAATCACCCAAAGTCCTTAGAAGCAATTAATCCCCTTTGTAATGTGAATACTAACATTGTAGTTATGGGAGCAGCAGAAGGCCATGGAAGAGGCGGCGCGACGCGAGGCGCGGGAGGCTCGCGAGGCGCTAGAGGCGCGCGAGGCCCGCGAACGGCACGAGCGTGACCGCGTGGAGCTGCTGCGGAAGAAGGACAAGCACGAGCACAGCGCCAACGCCTCCTCCGAGGTCAAGCAGAAGCTGCAGCAGTTCCTTAAGAAGAAGCAGGCCAGCGCCAACGGCACTGTGCCTGGATCCTCATATAGAAATTGGTGAGCTTCTTTGAACATTGTGTACGATGATTCCTTCTGTAATGGAAATTTGAGAACATTTTGCTATAAAAGGCGTTTACGTTTCGAAGTTAGTAGTATGCGAACAGTTGTAACGTAAACAATGGACAAATATGAATCATTATAACGAGCTTGATTGTGGACAGGGCTTTTTGAAAGAAACATAATTTACTAAAAATGTACCTAAACATGTTTGCCTAAATATTAGCATGGCAGCATTATTTGACTAGATATTTGCGTTCATTGCGTGTCCAATTTTTTTTTAGTTTGAGGGGAAAGATGACTATAATGCGGCATAATCTATCACGCACTCGGTATGCTAGCTTGGCTAAACAAAACATCATTAGTAACAATTTCTCTTGTCCAATTCCAGGGGAATAGTAAAGTCATCATCGGGCGAGTCGATAACGTCGACGGGCGCGGCGGCGACGCACCCGTACCGCCTGGCCGCGCCGCTGCCGCTCACCATCAACGCCGCGCCGCAGCAGCCCTCGCCCGCTGACTTCCCGCTGCGGAAAACAGGTATGGAACCGCATTTATATTTCAGTATTCAAGAATGTGCATCCGAGTTACACATTTTCGTTGTTGTGTTTTTTTTATTACTGAATAATTAATAGTCTAAAAGAGTGATCATAACTTTGTTGATCAACACGATAAGTAGAACATGAGTAAAATTATATTACTATTGACTTACAATTACGCCTTGAATTTTCTATATGTGATTGAATATTGAATGTTTAACTTTGAGAACATGTAGTTTTTCATGCCGATATGATCCCATAATTGATAAATAGTTTAATAAACTTAGATTTAAACTTATTGGTCGCTGGCTGCGTAAGGACTGCCAATCGTAATCGTGCATTCTGCTAAAACTTAAAATTATTTCATTACGAAATGAAAAAAAAATCAGAGACGTCAATAAGTTTAAATCTAAATAACCCTCCTTCTGACGCAGTCGGGTAAAAAAATATAAGCTAACCTCGTCAAAGTTGTGTTGTGTGTAATTAACCAATAACTGAGCATGCGCGTGTCTTCCAACACTAACAGCGTCGGAGCCAAACATGCTGAAGGTTCGTCTGAAGGCGCGCGTCATCGAGCGCCGCGCCTCGCCGCTCGCGCGACGCCCGCTCAAGACGCGCGTCAAGCACCGCAGTGAGTACTCGCCCTTATTTGTTGTTGCATTGCATTGCATCCGACTCGTGTGTCAATAGGCAGAGATGTGAAGTACGAAATGTATTGACATTCATTTTAATCGTGTATGAAGATAACTAAAAACACTTGTTATTTATTGTAACTTGATTTTATAGTGATATGGTAACCGAAAAAGTTGATTAAAATTTGATTATTCTAGGCAGACACCTATGTTTGGATATTTAATGCCTAGTGAATTTAGTGATGGCTGTTAAAGGCCACTAAAAAATGTACCGCAACTTATAGGTCAAAATTTATTCCTGTTAGATTGAATTATGTAAGAGTTTTTGAAAAACGTTATCAAATTCTCATTTCTTTTTACTTTCCACACAGACTGCGAAGGTGGTTCCCCTCGAGGGTCTCCCCCCGGCGCAGGGGGCGCAGCGCAGGGCGTCGGTGCCACAGCTCCCATCCGCGAGGAGGAGGAAGGCTGTGGTCGCGCGCCAGAGCTGCTGTTCTCCTCCCCCTCCATGCCCAACATCAGCCTGGGGCGCCCCCACGCGGCGCCCCCCCGCCTGCCCGCCCCCGCGCCCCCCCCGCACACGCCCCACGCGCACACGCCGGTATGGGGCTGCAACATCTCTGTAATTTACTTTTTTTTTATTTGTCGCCACATCATCCTCATGGGACATGGTGCTTTTTCATTTTCTTAAGTATTTTATTAAAAAAAGTATTGCATGAAAATAATCGTTAAAACGACCAAGAGCTTTATTTATCATGTTTATGGCATTGTCATCACGCATTTCATTCATTTTTGTTTTATTTTATTTTGATCACAATTAATAAATAGCAAAATTAACGAACCGTTTATCTCCCAGGTTGGTGCTCCTCTCCCTCTGACAGTAGGACCAGTTCTCCCTGCAGTGTCAGAGTCATTAGGTGCATGGGGCTCGTTGGGTGCCCGGGGGGCAAAGCGCCCCCTGGGCCGAACGCACTCTGCCCCCTTGCCCCTCGGCGATCCCGCCCTTGCACCGCCTAACGCGCATCATTATCTCAGAGATCAAATTCGGAAAACGGTAAGTTCATCATTAATGTCCCGCTATAAAATGTAAAAATGGTGTGACAAGTTACTACAACAACATTCTGGCGCCAGTGTCACTCGATTTTCCTCATCGTGTGTAACGTTTCGTATGTGAACCCTTAGGTGCTGACCCGCGCTCACGACGCAGCAGCGGCTCAGCTCCGGGAGGAAGAAGGCGAGGTCATCGACCTCACGGCGCGGCGGCCCATGCCGTCCGCCAGCGACACGGCCGTGGCGCCGTCGGCCCCGGCCGCCACGGCAGCGTCGCCGTGCGAGCCCGCCCCCCTGGCCCGGGCGCTGTCGTCGCCGCTCGTCGGAGCGAGGGCGCCCCCTACCGGACTCGCCTACGACCCCATCATGCTCAAACATGGGTAACGTATCCATTTTTTTACTATATGTAATAATTATATATTTTGATATAAATCGGATTGTAAATTGATAAGTATGTTGTCTCTGTATCTTATTTTTTATCATTTAATAGGAAATACTTTATTTATATCGATCGTTTAAATTCTGATATTATACGATGTGGCAACGCCCAGTATCAATTAACATGAATCATCGAAACACCGAATGAACGTGCGTTACTTTCATATTAACACAAATATTCCAATTTTACGATTATCTTCAAATGACATTATTATAATTATATATAACACATAGTAAAGGGTATAAGGCAAAAATATAAGGCAAAGGTTTATAAATACACCGACTTAATCTGTTATGATTAAGTTCCATGGGACATTATTCTATCACCATCTACCAGACACTATTCCAGACTCTGTGCTGCTACTAAGAATTCAACAACGGAAATAACACTTTTAACTATGAGATAGATTTTGCCACGTTTTTTCATATTATTTTTGTATAGAGAAACACAACACAAACGAGACAAAATCTATGTCACGCTCGTATGCTAGCCCTGGTGAGAACTAATTTGAGAGGTCACGATGAGCGGTCGCATTCAATAGCTAAGATAATGAGATTTTAACTTGAATTGTTTTTGTTTAGTTGTGCATGCGGAGCACACGCCCCCACGCACCCGGAGCACGGCGGTCGCCTGCAGTCGGTGTGGGCTCGGCTTTGCGAAACAGGCCTCGCCGCCAGGGCTGAACGAACGCGGCCCAGGAAAGCTACCTTTGAAGAGTTACAGGTGAGAATTAACATTATTCTTAATCATTTGAAACATATTAAATTTTCTTTGACATTTCTTTGAAATTTGTAGTTGAAATCTTATGATGGTAATTATTTAGAGGAAAAGTATAATTAAATACATTTCCAATTTTAACAGTTCATACAATTTCTAGAATACGTATATGGATTCGGTTAAAGCCTTTGAAACCTTTACTTACTAAGTTACTGGTTAAAAACTTGAAATCATGATCGTTGGTTATACTGCAGGTAAGATTTTCAAATTTTATGCAACAAGATAATTTAGACGGCAGAAACATTAGCTCGGCCTTAAATAAATTTGAGGCGTCCTCCAAGGGAGTACCCTGGGCCCTTCACTGACATGCCGCGTCCCGCAGGCGGTGCACTCGGAGGCGCACGTGGCGCTGTTCGGCGGGCGCGCGCGCGAGGGCGGCGTGCGGCAGCTGCTGCGCCTGGCGTGCGGCGGCCTGGGCGTGGACTCCGACACGGCGTGGTCCGACGCCGCCACGGCGCCCGCCGCGCGCATGGCGGCCGGCGCCGTGCTGGACCTGGCCGTGCGCACCGCCCGCGGCGACCTGCGCAACGGGTGAGATACAGCACCGTTGGCGCCACAAGAAACGGCGACATCGGAATGATCGTCCGTATTGTTATGGTATACCTGAACGTTCCTCATGTTTCAATGTGCCGTGTATTTGTTTAGTTTCGCGGTGGTCCGCCCCCCGGGTCACCACGCGGAGCCGAACCAAGCGATGGGATTCTGTTTCTTCAACTCCGTGGCCGTCGCCGCTCGCATCCTCCACACGAGGCATCGACTGCAGAGGATACTTATTGTTGATTGGGTACATATATATATGTTTTTTTTTGCTCGTATTTGATTGACTCAACATGTATTATTCTTAACATAGTTATATCTATATAAATAAAAATGAATTGTTGTTCGTTAGTCTGATTAAAACTCGAGAACGGCTGGGCCGATTGAGCTGATTTTGGTTTTAAAATGTTTGTCGTAGTCCAGGGTAGGTCTAAACGGTGAGCAAATAAGGAAAAATTGCGAGTAAGATAGAGTAAGACGACAATTCCATTTTCCCATATAAAAGTTGACCACTTACTTTCTGTCAAACATTTGACGGTATTTGTACTCTCAGTTCCACTCGAATTGAAGAACGCATTAAAACAAGACTTTTTAATCGACAACATAATATCAACTTTGCTCATAACACAACAATTAATGTGTTGACATGTTTGATGGGTGCCAACCTTACAGTGTTACTCTCAAAAATATTTTTATTATAATAATAAGTGTATCCGAACGTTCCATTGTTTTGTCCATAGATTTAGAGACTTTTTTCTGCGCTCCTACTTTAACATCCTTGGTTTTGTCATCTCATGTTAAAAAAAAGAAACATTTAATTGGAGAAATACTGAAATTAATTAATAATTTAATACAACCTGGACAGTTATTATTTTTGTTCCGATTCCATCCACTTTTTACAAAAGGGACAATGCATTTTAAGGAGTTGAGGGATATATAGCTTCACTATAACTTCTGGAAAATAGTTTTAATATATCAACAATTTAAATATTATAGTTGTTTGAATTCTTTATTTTTTCGATGACAGATGTAGTTCTTCTTCTTTTATTAACCATGGCCACTGTGAAAAAAAAAACGACAGATGTATAATAGTTATAGTGTAAAATATTTGTCAGTATTCACTCAAAAAAAAATTGTCTATGGTAAAATGTCACTTGAAATGTAAACGTCTCTTTGCTGTGCATCTATACTATAATTCTTTAATATTCCTAAAAATCTAATAGCAACAAATTTCAATAAAATTAAAAAAGTGTGTTTGTGACTTACTAAATATGCCTCCATAATTAGGCGGTACGAAGTTCGCCGGGTCAGCTAGTATATATATATATATATGCAATAGCTCTTCTGATGTCATTCACTTTTGTTTATATTTTTTTACAATTTATTTAACAATTTTTGTTTTGATTACAGTCATATATTTATTAAAAGCTTTCCACTTTTACATTCGTTTTTTGTTTATTTTGTTAATTCTTATCGTTATTTTTCCTCAACTTTTCAGCTGTGGGTCTTCTATTTTTCTCCTTTTATGAAGTCGATTAAAATATTAACGACTTACACCTTTTTCAGGATGTCCATCACGGCAACGGTACTCAACAGATATTCTATGAAGAATCGCAAGTCCTATACATGTCGATTCACCGGCACGACGATGGTAACTTCTTCCCCGGCACGGGCGCTGCCACCGAGTGTGGCACCGGCGCCGGCCTGGGGTACTCCGTCAACGTCGCGTGGTGCTCCGGGACTTCGCCCCCGCTCGGCGATGCCGAGTATTTGGCTGCCTTCCGGTCCGTCATTATGCCTATTGCTAAAGTGAGTAACTCAAACTCTGCCAGAAAAATACTTAAATCGAAGTTTACCTTAAAGATATTTTTTTTTAATATTAAATTTATTTAAATGTCGGGATTACGCGTTATTTAAAAGATTAATATAAACACATAAATCATATGAACAAAAGACAAAAACAGTAGTTTTAACTTGTGAATTGTGTTTTCAGGAATACGACCCAGAAATCGTGCTGGTATCATGTGGCTTCGACGCAGCGTCGGGTCACCCCGCGCCCCTTGGGGGGTACAACGTGTCAGCTGCGTGCTTCGCGCATCTCACGAGGGAACTGTCGCAGCTCGCCAATGGAAAATTGGTGCTCGCCCTTGAAGGAGGATACGATCTGCCGGCCGTGTGCGACTGCGCGCAAGAATGCGTGCGAGCGTTACTGGGAGAGCGGGGCGCCCCTCCGGTGTACAGCGAGCTGGCAAGGAAACCGCATCCTCACGCGCAGGAGGCGCTGAGGACTACTATCGCCGTGCATCAGCATCATTGGCCCTCGGTTAGTTCTGTTATGAACTATTAACATTTTAGCTAACTTACCTAAAGCATTCGACACGGTTACTGTTGGCTTTCACCAAATACATTGTTAACAAAACACTTTTAACAAGTATTTTTAAAATCTTGCACCGCACACGTGCATTGCACAGTGCAACACTATGAAAAGTTAACTCTAATGAAATTTAAAGCATCTTAACTACGGGGTTCCTCAAGGTAATGTTTTGGGACCGACCCTTATTGACGTTGAATCGTTTGTCTCCAGTTAAAGCGGTACAGTGAGCTGGTGGGCATGTCGGCGATGGAGGCGGCGCCGGCGGTGGCGGCGGCGCGGCTGGGGCGCCTGCAGACGGAGCGCGACGCCGCCGACACCGCCGCCGCCCTGGCCACGCTGTCCATGCACCACCCCGCCGCGCACGAACTCAGGTAACCGCAGCAACTGCTGACATCAGCCAGTCCGTGTAGTAGTTATCGCAGCTCAATAACAACGTTTCGTCTGTATGCAGGTCAGCGGAGAGCTCTCGCTCGGTGTCGGAGGAGCCCATGGAGCAGGACGAGGGCAAGTGAGCGCCCCCCTCCCGCCGCACTTCAACATTCCCCCCGGGCCTCGCCCGCGTGACGTCATCACGGCCAGCGCCCCGCGCGCCTGACGACTATCTTCATTCAAAGCTTTAAACGGTGTAGTTGGAGGTGATGTGTACAAATATTGATATATAATTGTTGTGTAGTGTCGTTGCGAACAATCTCGTAGAAGTAACAGCTCGACTGTACGTCCCCTCTCCCTCCTCCCGCCCCCTGCGCCCCTGGACGTGCCCCTCCCGCGCCCGACCTGATACTTTCTACTATACCAAAGATTGTTTCAAATTCTGATGTTACAAAAAGTATTTATTCAATGTGTATATAATGGAAATTGTGGAAATTTATTGTTGTAAAGTAAAGTAAATTTTTATGGTGGATATAAATTGTTTGTATATCTGTTCCGTCTGCGGACGTTATTGTACATTGTATTATTGTATTGTGCGTATTTGTGCGCCTTGTCCACTTCGCGCGTGACGCCGAAGGTTCGATGCCCGGCCCGGGCTTTCTCATTACCTGTTCGAGTCAAACTCATCTGTATAATATGTAATATATGGATCACTCTGTATTGTGTTACGACGTAACTTTTGGACGCCGCGTCCCACTTTTTGTAACGTGTGATAACTGAATATGAAACGAATTAGATTTTTGAAGATGTCATAATATAATAGTATTGAAGAATGATCTATATCGGCCCGCTGTTGTTTTCTAGAGTCAGAGTTTATGATGTTGTACAGTCAGTTATTGTTTAAAGAAGGTATATTTATCTGGGACGGAGTTGCCGCGCCCGGCGTTGTCCGCGGGCTCGGGTTCGACGCCCGCGTCTCTATTATATACATATTTTTGTATGACGGCTGTCTGTGTGTATACAACGTACCTCGGGATGGGATCCTTGTACGATAAACAGAGTTAACAAATGTTGTGTCTTTGAGAATTTTATTGTTAAATTGGAATAAAGATGAAATGATTATTTAATAAATGTATATATATTATATATATATTTGAAAATATAAACGAATTTTTATTTAGACTCTTTTCGAGTTATTTATTTCACATTCCTTTCTTCGATGCGATGGCCAGGGCCACTGGTACCTTATAAGATTTATCAAGGTGAGGCAAATTTCAATAATACAAAAGTACAACTTGATTTTGAATTCGATATATTACTTTAAACTTTATCAACATAATAATTGACTTAGACGTTCTTATGTTACATAGTTTATAAAGCAACTTACAATTATAAAAACAGGACTTCGTTATACCGCGAATAACCATAAAATGGTCTTCAACGTTTTTAATGTATTATCTAAATTGTGCTTGCATATGTTAAACGTTTTAATTTTGGTTTTGTTATCTACAAAACTTGGTCTGCAGTGAGGCAGTTGGTAATATTACGCTCTCGCCTTAAAAAGCACAAAAACTATTGGCTCTGCGTCTTATTTCTACAATCTATTGAACTTTTATACGAGTGTAGGGCACATTAAGCAACATTTGGTGCAGAGGGCGCCACTGGTACACACAATAAACAGACCGCTCGCAATGTGATGCACAACTTTGTATTCTTGCCATAATAATTGTATTGAAACAATTCTCTTTACGCTTCGAACGACTTGTCAAAAACATTGCACAACTTGACGCTAGAAAATTGCAGTATTATTCCCTATTGGATATTCGCCATAAATAATTACCGTCGTAACTAAATTAAGGCAGAATATTATCATCACCTTATAGAGTTGCTTATAAATTAATAAAAATGCAACAAAAGGAAGTATGGAGGTAGATATATACAAAATAATGATAGAGTACAAAAATAACCCATCTCTTACGAACTTGCTATAAAAATACTCGCTTACTTAGTGATTACAAATTAAATGTACAGCTTTACAATATGAGCACAAAATTACATATTAACAGCTTTATATGCTTTTTTATATTGATTCAGTAATACAACTGTAAGGGACAATTTCGGCCGGCTGAGTTCAACTGTCTGACTCGTTCATAAATGATATCTGAGAGATATTGAACGACTGATTGAGTGTTAACCAAGAAGGTTTAGAAAGTTTGATTAAATTAGGTTAACCCTTTACAAAAGTTAAACATTGAAACAATTTAAACAAGCTCTAAAAAAAGTCTACATAAAATAAATTGAAAGTAAGGTTGTAGGATGACTGACCCGACAAGTATGTACCCGTCGATCGTACTTTTAACTACAGATTGTAGCATAACTCGCACCCAATAAGTCACTATTACTGTAATGTACAGGGTTCACACAGTACAAGCACTTCACCTTTTTGTTCTGTAGCGTTTTCAACAAACAATCTGATAAAATAATAGTAAATAGATTCATTTATATACAATTTTGCAAAGTACGGAACGGTAAACTGTCTACTAAATAAAAGAACAATATTTTCATTTGTTGAACACATACAGTGAAGTATCTTTTTAATGAATATAAGGAACATCGATTTTCTTATCACAAAAATATGACAAAAATGTATAATAATGTCTTACACTGGCAATGCTTCTTTAACAACCACAGATTAGTCTCGAGCACAAATATGTATATAGAGATATATAAGGTCAGTCCGTCTCCTGTAAGTAAACCAAGCGTGTCTATTTTTTAGTCATGAGAACTTTTTAGTACTGGTAAAGTTGGTGACTGAACCAACCATTGGCACACGAAGTACGTACTCTAACCGTATCTTTCTCTATATACAGGTCTGTGGTCTCAAGCTTATGTTTTGAATTGGGAAGCATTTACATACTGCTAATAAAGACACTAGCAAATTAGTCTGTTTCTTAGTTGGCGGCAGATAAATCTAGTCGACATTCTCTTTACATATTAAGGCTGCAAAAATAACATAATTGATAACAAAATATAGTATTCTCGTATAGCTATAATTGATGAGTGAGCACGTATAACAATGTTTGATCTAGGCAAATGCTATGTTCTGTCAGGAGGGTCCAGGGTGGCGCAGTGACAGTTACACGAACTCACTGGACATTCTGTGTGTTCTCTGAAAAGGAAACATCAAATATAAGTTGATGTCTTAAGCATATCTATCCGTAGGATAAGGTGAAGTAGTCTTAAAGATTTTCTCACTTGAACCAATTGATGAGATGTTGTGCATGTCCCCCGTGTCTGCACGCCACGCACCAGCTGAACCACCCCGCGAAGTGCGCCCCCGCCGCCGCCCCCGCCCCCGCCGCACCTGCCCCCGCCCCCGTACCCAGGTGCAGGGAACATACCCCGCAGCGGGCCAAGGGCTTGCGACAGTGTGGACATGAAGAGATTTGCTGGAATACAACAGAAAAACATTTAGCTCATACAATATAGGATGTTTATTCATGCAATAAAATATTGCGCTAGGTTCGGTAGAAAGCGAGTCTCAAGTGAATTTGACTAAATGAATTGGTCCTTCGAGCCGTATCAGCGACTTTTTGGACCACTCGAACCTTTCGTGGCACAGGGGTAGAGTTTCCGTGCTCATTAAAGATGCCACGATATACGTACTTTCATCTTAGCAGCAGGCGGTGGCAACCTGGCGAAGGCGACTCTTGGCCGGTTATGTCCGGGGGGCGCGGCCACGGACTTGCCGCAGTACGTGCACGCCACGCACACGTGCCGCGGCACCCCCCCTCCCGCGGCGGCGCCCCCCGCCCCCCACTCCCCGCCGCCCTCCCCCGCGCACACCCACGTGTCGAGCGCACAGCGCGCCCACCAGAGCTGCCAGCTGTCCAGGATTGTGCGGTAGCTGAAAACATACAAACGTCAACAACTATCACGCGTTCATTCCGTTGAAGTACGCAAAGACAAAATATATGATCCATGCAAGAACTTCATGTATTTCTTAAGAATTTGTCTTATATTTTTTTGATTTTCAGGATGTCTTTTCTTTTAGTATATGACCTATCAGTCCAAAAACATAACATAATAATAATAATAATAATAATAATAATAAAAGCTTTATTGCACACCATGGAAAAATAAAAATACAGAAAAAAGAAGTTAAATAGTACAAATGGCGGTCTTATCGCAACTTAGGCAATCTCTTACAGACAACCATTGGATGGAAAGTAAGAAAGGGACACGAAAGGGAAGTTAAAGGTGTACTAGAGAGAATTAAGAATGAGGAAAGAATATAAATGCTTAAAGATATTAATTAAGATGAATATACCTACGTATAGGTACAATAATAAAATACTTACATACATACTTAATATATATAAGTAATATAATAATATATATAATATATAAATACCTAAAATATATATTATAATTATATAATGGACAATATATGGTAGATTTCAAATGACAGATGTAAGAGAAATAAGAACAGGTCAGATATTATTGAGTGAGAAAGTGTTCTTTAACCAAAGTTTTAAATATTGGTAACGATTTAGCACTCCTTATGGATACCGGTAACTCATTCCAAAGTCTAATTGCTTGCACTGTGAAGGATTTGTCTAAAAACTTGGTGCTGTGTTCCGGCATTTTAAGTCGCAAATTCTCTGATGAACGCAGGTACCTTGTGTGCGTATCATGTAGAAAAGGAAAACGTTTTTTTAGATAAGATGGAGTGGAAGGACTGAAAAGAATGTTGTAAAGAAGTGATAGAATATGTACATTCCGGCGAAGGCGAATAGGTAACCACTTGAGTTTAGTGCGATATTCGGATATATGGTCATATTTGCGTAAACCAAATATAAACCTTATGCAGAAATTTTGAAGGCGCTCAAGTTTGTTAAGTTGGTCTTCAGTGAGATCTGGATAACTGGCATCTGCATAATCAAGGATGGGAAGAAGAAGAGATTGTGCTAGAGCAGTTTTCGTAGTAATTGGTAAAAGGTTTCGTAGCCTACGCAGAGATCCAGCAGCAGCAAACAGTTTGCGGCTCAGCTCCTTCAGCTGTGGGCCCCAGGTGAGTGTTCCATCTATGTAGATACCAAGATCTTTTACTTTGTCGCTGTATGGTATGTCGACACCGTTGCATGACACAGATGGAATTTGCTGCCAGTCAACTCTTGAAATCATCCTGGGGCTACCCACAGTTATTACTTGGGTTTTAGTGGGATTGATAAGCAATCCATAGTCCTTACTCCAATTGCAGATGGTTCTGAGATCAGAATTTATTATGTTAACAGCTTCCGTAAGCTGATCTAATGGACCCTGAGAGTAAATCTGTAGATCATCAGCATATAAGTGGTAGGAAGAATTAAGTTTGTTAGAGATTGTATTGATAAATACGCTGAAAAGCAATGGAGATAAAACGCCGCCCTGCGGTACGCCAGCCGTTGTAGTACACCACGAAGATAGATTATCTTCAATGCAGATACGTTGACGGCGACCAGACAGGTAACTACGAAACCAGTCAATTGCCGTTGGAGATATGTTAAGAGAACGCAATATGGCCAATAGGATATCAAAATCAACAGTGTTGAAGGCATTGCTGAAGTCAAGCAAAGCAAGAACTGTCAGCTTGCCCTCTTCCATGCCAGCCCTAATATCATCCGTAATATGTATCAAGGTAGTGGTGGTACTGTGGCCAGGACGGAAACCAGATTGGAATGGGTTCAGGAGTTGGTTTTGGGAGAGGAATCGGCTAAGTTGATGATGGATAAGGCGTTCAAGAACTTTGGAGAGGAAAGGTAGGATGGAGATGGGACGATATTCAGAAAAGGAAGAAGGATTACTCTTTTTAGGGATTGGAGTTATTTGGGCTCCTTTCCAGGCAGTTGGGAAGCAACCACTTGAAACGGAGAAATTTAGGATGTGGGAAATGATGGGAAGGATTTGATCAAGGATAGGAATGATCATATTACGGCTGACGCAGTCGCTGCCTGGGGCGTTGGACGTGATGGATAATATGCTTCTCTTAACATCACAATCGGAAAATTGACTAAAGACAAATTGGGGACAGTCAGGAGTTTTAAGGGATGACAAATATTTCAGTGTGTTATGTTTAGTTGTCTTATCAAAATATGATGTAGACGAAAAGTGCTGATTTAGAGAATTTAAGTCGAGGTTTTTTGATAGTGAGCTCTGTCGAGATTTCCCAACTCCTAAAGATCTTAGAAACTTCCAGACCTGGGCTGGATCACCGTTTTCAACTGATTTATGAATGTTTCGGCGTTGAGCATTCCTACACACTCTGCTGCAATGATTACGGATGGCTAGGTATTTCTCATGGTTCAAGTCGTTAGGTCGGCATTTATATTTTGACTTGGCAGTCGCTTTTTTCTCCAGTAGTGTTTTGATCTTATCAGTAAGCCATGGTGAAGGTTGGTGTTTCATTTTAATCTTACGAACCGGCGCATGTACGTCATAAATATCAGTTAGCCTTTGCTGTAATAGGTGAAGTTTATCGTCGATGTTATTAGTATCCATAAGCGACTGCCAATCAACATTGCCAACATCCTTGCGAAGGTCATCAACGTTAATACTACGATAACTGCGCTGCATAAGGAATTTAGGTTTAGGTTTAGGTAAGCGAATTTTGTAAGACAAGTAAAGAAGATCGTGATGGGAAAAGGCATCAGCTGCGCATTGACCATGCTTAGCCACACGATTGGGGGAAGAAACAAATATAAGGTCGAGGAGCGAAGGAGAGCAGTTTGGAATATGATGAGTAGAGCTAAGAGGAAGTATAGATAGATTATTAGATTGAACGATGGTTTGGAGAGAGGAGGAGCGGGAGTCATTTTTAAGAAGACAGGTGTTGAAATCACCCATGATTATGCATTGACTGTACGTCGGGACTGAGTTTTCGAGAAGAATATCAAGAGAGGAGAAAAAGTCAATACGAGAAGAAGGACAGTAATAGACGCCGAGTAAAATTTTGGCATGATTAAGTTCTACCTCTAAAAAGAGGTGCTCTCCCGCATTTTGGGGAGGTGGTTGTGAGGAGATATTAATAATGTTATAGGTTATATTTGACCTTAAATAAGTGGCAATACCACCGCCACGTCCTGCAATGCGATCATTACGTATAAGGTGGAAGCCAGGTAGAGAATAAGCCGAGGAGGAAAGGCACGGCTTAAGCCAAGATTCAGATATAAGAATTGCATCTAAGTTAGTACAGTCAAAGCTTGCCAGCATATCGGGGAAATGAGCCGGAATGCTCTGAGCATTTATATGTACGACATTAAAGTTCCTAGGAACATCAGAGAAAAGAGATGTGAGAGTGTCGCTAAGTGAAGGAATACTCACAAAACTATCGTCACTACTAGCAGTAAGAAAATCGTCACTATCATTGTCAGAACTGTATGAAATCATTAGATATAATAAAATATACGAGTATATATATAAATATTACTATATAAATATAACAAGACAATTATAAGAAATATAAATATATAATAAAATAAGTTTTATGACCGTAGGCTACTTAATAACCATCCGCCGGTTGTGTGTGAAGGACAGCTATATAGAAACCAAAGATACATTACACACGTACATAACATTGAACAGAACAACAAAAATAAAATATGAATAAAAGAACATGAAATAAAATAAAACGTTAGTTGATTGCTAGCCCAGGTTAACATAATTTAAAATTTAATGTAAAAATGAGAAGATAATTAAAAGTGGTTTTAATGTAAAAAAAAAAAAATGAGAAGATAATCAAGATTGAGCGTGAAATACGCACCGCTAAAGATATGGAGTAACAATATCTGGAACGCAACTGTTCTATAGAAGTGACAACTGAATGTCAAATGTCAAAGTTAAAAATCTTAAAATGTGGGTGTTTTCGTGCTTGTAAATTGTAAACAAAAGATATACCTGGGCTAGATTATGGAAGAAAACTACAGGCTTCACTTTTTGGTGACTGCAGCTCGCTTCACCTTCGAAGAAACAGTTGTTTTGGACGTAGCTACTTGTTTCGGAGCGGCGTCCGCGCAGCAGCTGTTCAGTTCGCTAACCGAGGTTATACGGCGCCGGCTGCCAGATACCAGCACGTACACACTGCCTTCTCTGGTCCAAGTTTTGTTTAACCCGAGTTTCTCACGTGCCAACATGAACAGATCATGGCGACTTTTGATGAGGAACTCTGAAAAAGTCACACCGGAGCCTTTTAGCTTGGTCTTGTCAAACCACAACTTGTCTCTGATGTTCGCACGTTGGAGTTTGACGAGGATGGGTCTTGGCTTCTTTGTAGATGATGGACGTCCCATTCGGTGACATCGTTGAATATCACTAGTGGAAAAGTCAGCCAATTCAAGGCGCTGCTTGACAACATTCACAATGACCCTCTCTGTGACCTCATCCTTCTCCTCAGGGATCCCATGTAGGAGGAGCATTTTCCGGCGCCTCTGGACTTCGATGGTATCAACTGACTCCGATAAAGCCTCAATCTGCTTCTGTAGTAAGCCTAGAGTTGCTGTGATGAAGGCTTTAAAAGCAGCAAACTCAGCGGCTATATTTGCAGTGTTTCCTGGTGCTGAACTCAGAAAATCAGCCTCAAAGGATGCCATTTTTCGGTGGAACTCCTCCCTTACAACTACAATAGTAGCATTCAGTGTAGACTCCATTGTTGGTGAAAAGTGCAGTGAGGTGATAGAGTTAAGTAGAGGTAGTAATATAGTGAGAAAGGAAATAAAGAACGGAAAGATAACACAACAACTGGCAGGTAACTACTTTAGTTAATAAATAGTGGCATAAAAATTAAATAAATACTGTATTTTATTATTAAATTATTAAATTTAAACATAGAGCAGTAAAAACGCGACTAGTCCTTTCAACTACCCTCAGAAGAAAAAAAAAGTTTTTTTTTTTATTAATAATAATATAATTATTTAACTTTTAAAATAGATAATTTCGCTATTAACAATTTAAAAAAAAAAACAACTAAACGACGCCTATGAATTTGAATCCAGATCACATTAGGGTGTATAGAAGAAGCAAAGTATCGAAGGAATATCTGAAATTAACAAAAAGCTTTCTGGCAGCGGTGGGATTCGAACCCACGCCTCCGAAGAGACTGGTGCCTTAAACCAGCGCCTTAGACCGCTCGGCCACGCTACCCGTGATATGTGGGAGCGTATAATCACTCCGCTAACATTGTATAAAATTAACAATTATTTTTAACTACCGCATCCCAGGTTGATAATTAAAACCAAGAATCTTTGAAATAACTTATTTTTATGCCGTTTTATTTTTGTTATTATCTCCTGTTAGGTAGTTACTCAACCCTGGACGTGATACGTCACGTAAACTAGGGTTGTCAACATTGATTTTCGACGCAGATTTTTATATCTAGTTGAACAGAGTTCCTTGCAACGCATTTTTGCATGATTCTTACAATAATCTTTGAACTTGAAATCCTTACATTATTAATGTTGTAGAGAAGGTAGTTGCCCACCACCGTGGGCTAAAACGTAATTTTATCCATATTATCGAATGAGATCGTCATACAAATACTTACAAACTATATTCCAAATTGTATAAATATTGAACAAATGCCAATTGCAACAATGTTAAACCGTGAGTTTAATTATTTCTACAATAACAATATGAGTTATAAATGCGACATTATGCTTCATATCGTCACGGGTAGCGTGGCCGAGCGGTCTAAGGCGCTGGTTTAAGGCACCAGTCTCTTCGGAGGCGTGGGTTCGAATCCCACCGCTGCCAACAACTTTTTAGTTCAGAATGCCAATTTTTAATAAACATTTAGATATATATAGAGACACAACATCTACAAACAAAAACAATCTACTCAACGGATTCAAAAATTTTATTATATAATTTTTTTAAGAGATAAGCCAGCACTATCTATGCACTTTTGACCATCATAAATAATAAATGGAGTGGTTTTTAATTATGAAATGAGTAGTTCAGTAACATAACGCGTATATCCCAAACAACACTTTTCCCGAACCGGGACTCGAACCCACCTCGCGGTGAAAGGCGCATACGCTAGCCACTAGACCAACGAGGCAGTTATAAATCAAAGAAATCCTTAGGAACGTGATTTAACATGAATAATTCAAAAATATTTATTCATTAGACATGCCTTAACCAAAATAAATATAAGCTTAAGCTTACAGAGAAAAAGCGCAGACAGTCAAAATAACTTCAATTGCCGTAGAATTGAAATAAATAAAAACTGTTAAAACCAAACAAAATTAATAAATACCTGTCGAGCCAGTTGAGTGCCCTTGGGTCCTTGAGCAGTTCCGGCGTGAAGCACCTGGCCGCCAGCAGCGCCACGGACTGCACGTCCCCCGAGTGCTCCACCCAGCGCTGCAGCAGCGATATACCCTCGGGGGAAGCGCCTGCAGTACCACAATCGTACATATTAGCATCGTAAGTAATAGAGGAGGACTGGATAACGGCGGGGGCGAACCACTGGCACGCGAGTCACATAGGCATGGCACGCAACATAGTGTTGGCACGCGAAATTCAGGAGTCCTTGAATTGAGCAACGCAAGGCCTTATTATTCCTTGTTTGTTATAATAATTGCACATGGTTCAATCAAAGTATCAAATCAAGATATATATTTATATATGTTTTATGTATGTATGTATATATTTTATGTTAAACATCACTACATAGTATAAAACAAAGTCGCCTTTTCTGTCCCTATGTGCGCTTAAATCTTTAAAACTACGCAACGGATTTTGATGCGGTTTTTTTTAATGAATAGAGTGATTCAAGAGGAAGGTTTTTATGTATCACTACATAGTATAAAACAAAGTCGCCTTTTCTGTCCCTATATCCCTATGTGCGCTTAAATCTTTAAAACTACGCAACGGATTTTGATGCGGTTTTTTTTAATGAATAGAGTGATTCAAGAGGAAGGTTTTTATGTATCACTACATAGTATAAAACAAAGTCGCCTTTTCTGTCCCTATATCCCTATGTGCGCTTAAATCTTTAAAACTACGCAACGGATTTTGATGCGGTTTTTTTTAATGAATAGATTCAAGAGGAAGGTTTTTATGTATAATACATGCATATTATAGTAGAGAAAAGCCGAGAAATTTAAAGATTTGTAATGTGATGTAACAAACATATTTTTCTGCGCTTACATTGCAAACGCTGGCTAAACCTTACGAGATAGATCAAATTTATGTACTACGTAATTGTATATCTTGAAAAGATGAATAAAAAAGTCCGCGACAGCATATGTTTATCTCCTAAAGATAACCCACAGTAACCATTTTTATCTTTTACATATTACAAAAAAAATATGGGTTATTTACCAAGCTATTTTAAACGATACAGTATCATTACTTATCCAATTAAATACATTAGATACGTTGTGCATTTCATGTAGATCAAAATTGCCCTTTACAGCATGTGATTTAAATGAATATTTTCGAAGATATTATAGATTTAAAAATTGCGGGACGTAGAGTTTGCGGCGGTATCGGCCGGTCGGGGCGGCGCGGGAGCGAGCCAGTTTAGAGGGACAGAGAATCGTCAATAGAGCGTGAGGCTCGACTCAGTCAGCTTCGGGATAAAAATAGAGCTGAGAAATGTAAAAAGTAAATAAGTAAAAATGTTGTGTATGAATATTCCAAAGATAGCAGGAAAACTTCATGGTATAGGGAAAGGGGAATTGTTTTACTCCTAATTTAACGCGTGCGGGCCACGGGTAGTAATGAATAAATCAAAACTACTGGATCGATTTTTACATTTTTTCAGTGAGTGACATAGGCTATAATATATTATTATTATATACCCGTGCGAATCCGGAGCGGGCCGCTGTGTTTATATACAACGTTCACAGTTTTTCTGTAGTGTATTTAGTATCAGCATTGTACCCGTGCGAAGTCGGGGCGGGTCGCTAGTATATTATATAAATTAGTTTTAAGGTAAGTATTGTTTATGTATGTTGTGTAAATAGTTTAGGTTACATTAGGTATATTATTATTATGTAGAATATGTAAGTATGTAGATATACATAGCCTAGTGTGGGGGTGCTTCATGAGTGTATATAATGATGTTGTTGAAGAGATTGAAACGATAGGTCACTATTCTAAATGTTTTATATTTACTTGTACCAGGAACATATTATATAACTAGCTGCCCCGCGTGGCTTCGCCCTCGATAAAATTTTGCCCTCGAAAATATTTTAAAAGTATCCTATGTCCTTCTCCCGGTTCTAAGCTACCTCCCCACCAATTTTCAGCCAAATCGGTTCAGCCGTTCTTGAGTTATAAATGGTGTAACTAACACGACTTTCTTTTATATATATAGATAAACTTATCGACTACATTATTCTATCTTAACTACGACCTATCTCTAGCGAAACGGGAAGGCGACTGGCGAACCGGGCGACTAAACTTAAGTATCCAGTGTATCCACTTAAATACATATGCGCCGGTTGCACTGTGTCCCTACACCATTTCCCCCTTTACAAAAATAATTTACAAAATGATAATCAGAATAAAACTTTGAAACAAAAATTTTATAACGTTAACACAAACAATAATCATTCTACGATTCCAATAAACTAAAGGATACATTACAAGTGGTTCCTATAATAGTACTGATGCTTATAAAAAAAGGGTCACAATCTCAAGTGCTTTGTGAGAGCCAAACAAACTGCTCCTCAATGAAAGCGTTGTTCACATAAAAATTAACACATGAGTTATCGACGTGATTTGAGACTTTGCATCTAAAAATAGCCATGGAATTTAAAACTTTAACTTGTAAAACGAAATACCGTTATTTATCACAAACACTTGATACGTTTTCTTGACGTTGCTCTTCGTAAGGCGCTTCATGAGTCGGCGATACGTACGAAGATGCAAATTCCGTATGTTGCTTCTAGTCTGCTAGCGATGTATTTGCTCCTGTTGTAGTAGTCCACGTCTCTGATTGATGACGTAATTGACAATTAATCTTCTTGAAGCGGTATTTGTACCTACTCGCCTCTAAATATATTGTTACGATGCCGTATAGTCCGGAAATCCTGTAGTAAGCATTCTCATCCTGGTGCCAACGCAACCGCAGGGTATACAGGGTGTATTTTTGAAACGGGGCAGTAAGGGCAAGTACCTTAACCGTTGCAGTTACAGCAAAACGTTCTTAAAAGACCTTCCCTAACTTTTTGGGACATTTTGAACTGCATTCACAGATTTTGTAAAAAACTTACAGTTAGCAAAAAAAATGCAAAAAGTTCAAAATTTTTTTTTATGCCAATCGATTCTATTTCATGTGGGATCAAAAAACTCTATGGGACCATTTTAGCTTTCAGTACTAGAAAAGACAGAAATCGCCAAAAACGTTTCCCATACAAATACAACAAAAAGTTCAAAATTTTACCTGACCTATGAGTTTCGAGTTGATTTATCATATTTCCGTACGAAATGTAGTATTGAACTTTTTGCATTTTTTTTGCTGACTGTAAGTTTTTTACAAAATCTGTGAATGCAGTTCAAAATGTCCCAAAAAGTTAGGGAAGGTCTTTTAAGAACGTTTTGCTGTAACTGCAACGGTTAAGGTACTTGCCCTTACTGCCCCGTTTCAAAAATACACCCTGTATAATACGTCTAAATACGCGACGAATGTACCACGTATTAGAATAAACCGTCGTGCTCGTCGTCCGGAAATCCAAAAGGTCATCACCCAAAATTGTGTGGCCTGCCGTGGTCGCTACTTGATTTCGCTATGTATGGCAGCCACGTGTCTTCACTTACTTGACCACGTCGGAGAAATCGCTTAGCAGTAGATCTTCCTTTGATTATATATATATGATATCTTCATTGTATTTTCCGTGCGTTCCAGTGTAGTTTGGCTAGGTCGTCGTAGGAGTCCTTCTAGATGCGCGCGTCGAGAAGGGCGAGTCGTCTCCCATGATGTCACTTGATTAAGCAGGAACGCCACGGTGTAGAAAGTTGCGTGTTCTTTGTCGAGGGTCACCAATGTGGGGGTGCTTCATGGTTGTATATAATGATGTTGTTGAAGAGATTGAAACGATAGGTCACTATTCTAAATGTTTTATATTTACTGGTACCAGGAACATATTATATAATAAACTTATCGACTACATTATTCTATCTTAACTACGACCTATCTCTAGCGATATGGGAAGGCGACTGGCGAACCGGGCGACTAAACTTAAGTATCCAGTGTATCCACTTAAATACATATGCGCCGGTTGCACTGTGTCCCTACACCTAGTTCTTTTATTTAAGTATCTTATTTATTTTTTCATCTCTCTTTGTTTGTACACTTCACTCTCACATATTACGAGTGTCTTTTCCTCTAGCCCTCAAAGGTTTGCTGGCAGAAAACTCATTTTTGAGTTAAGTTCACCTTTTGTCATCACCACTTTTATGTAATTGTATTATTGTCATTTTTGTGTACAATAAAGTATTAAACTAAACTAATCAAAGTTCGCCATCCTTGCATAGCAAACCATGCTCATATGAACACACTATCAACTATTCTATAGTTATGAGTTTGACACTACTTGTCAAAGGGACACACGCCTGCATGTGCCCGTTCTGTGCTCATGTCTGGCAGGTCTGTCATGCAAGGCTCTAAGATATTCATATAAAGGTCTGCAAACGGAATAGATCGCTAATTTAAAAACTTGCCACTTTTTGGTATGTACCATAGGTTATATCCTCACAGGCCAGCAGTTTGCTTAGAGTCTAGAGCCTAGTGGCGTGCGTTGTGGCTACTTGCTAGGATACACCAAGGCCGCACAGACTGCGGTTAGACGTGGTAGGTCTCTAGGTACAATGTACGATAGTAGAGGTGCACTTAAGAGAGAAATATTTTCTATTACCAGTAAGTAGTATGCCGGAGAGGTCGCCTTGTTCGATGAGTGAGTCGCTCATCTGTCGGATGTAGTCGTGGAGCTTGGCGTCGGACAGGAAGATGCAGGCGAACGCTACTCGGTCTTCCAGCCGCATGCCTGTCTCATCCTGATTACAATAGGTATCATTAGTGTCTTAGATGTTAAATAAATGCTCCAAAATGGTAATATGCGTGTATATTCATATAGAATAGTTGAAATAAAAAAATATTCAAAAACACGAATAGAAATTTACTGTATACTAAATGTAACGTCATAGTCATCTTGAATTTATGTGTCAAGTCAAACAGCATGCACATGCATAGTTGATAATTCAATTACCATATTAAGCCGAACATCTCATAAATTGTTTATTGAATGAGGATTAATTTAATTCTAGTAAAACAAGGGATGCCTATTTTCGTATGATATTATTTCGAGTAATATAGTCGCAGTTAGCATTACACCGTTACGCATCATTTCTTTTCGCATAATACTTATTAGGCATAATGGTATTTCTCCTAATAAAGATCAAATTAATTTTATATGGGTTTCATATTGTAAAAATATGTAAGGGTGCGGTTATTTTACAATCGAAAAGTATTTTAGACACTTACGAGTATGCCAAAGGACTATTATGCTGATAAAACATTATTCCTAACAATGATTATGCGATAAGTATTTATGCTGAAAAAATATGCGGAAAAAGTTAAGTCAAATAAATATATTGTGCGTAACTATCATTATGCCTAACGAAGGTATGCGAAGTTAAGTAATGCCAAATGGCATTATGCAAAACAATAGAGAACCGTGTTATCATTACTATGTCGAAGCTAAAGAGAGAAGAAAGCATAACGCACCAGCACAGCGGAGAGGTCGGGGTAGTGCGCGGGCGGCGGGTGGTGCGGGGGGGGCGCGGGCGCGGCGGCGGCCAGGAAGCGCAGCAGCGCGCGCAGGTACGGGTCCGGCAGCGCCGCGCGCGCCGCCGCCAGCGCCTCCCGCCACAGGCGCTCGTCGCTCAAGCTGAAGGTGATAATCGTTCATCGACTATGTCAGATATGATTTTCCTCTAACCAGACAAAAGCATTTGATGCTATAGCAATCACAATTTATTGTGCAAAGTAGATGATCTTTCGAGGCTGGTTTATTGAGTGACAATATTACTACTCGTTATCTGTACTCTCGAGCGAACTACGACGCCATTAAATCTGAACTCGACCAAGTAGACTGGCACGATTTTTTGCACAATGAGTCGCTGGACGAATCGGTACATAATTTTTATAATAAACTTTACCAACTTAGAGATAGCTTCATTCCCGTAAAACCTTTTAAACAGTCCTCTCATCCACTGTGGTATAATGCAGCTTTAATTAAATTATTAAAAGAAAAACATAAATTCCACCATAAATACAAAAAGTATGGTAATCTGTCTGACTACAACTCCTTCTCATTACTTCGTGCACGTGCTTTAAATATGGAAAAAACCTGTTATGATAATTATATGAGTAAAGTTGAATCATCTATTGTAAATAATCCGAAAAATTTCTGGTCATATGTTAAAAGTAAGCGAAGTACTAACGCATATCCAAATGTAATTAATTATATCAGTATATCAGAGAATACAGGTGAACAAATCAGTGACTTATTTGCCGCCTACTTTCACTCCACCTTTCAGCAGCCTCAATCTGCTAATCAGGCCACGTCTTCGAATTTCTCTCCTTGCTCAGATAACTCTGTAGGGGGCGTCAGTACAGATGAAATAAATGAACATCTTGTTTTGAAACTGTTAAAGTCCTTGGACTTATCTAAAGCTGGTGGACCGGATCTAATACATCCACTATTTATAGTTAGCTGTGCCGATAGTCTTGTGATACCCGTATGTATTTTATTCAAGAGGTCGATATCTGAAGGCATTGTCCCCAACATATGGAAGTCTGCTCTGGTCACGCCCGTTTTCAAAAAGGGTGATAAATCTGATGTTCAAAATTATCGACCTATATCTAAAATATGTCTTTTCTCCAAAATTCTCGAGCGTCTGGTTTACACTGAAATATATGCTGCCCTTAAATGTAGCTTTAGTGAAGATCAGCATGGCTTTCTCAGAAATCGATCTACAACAACTAATCTTCTTTTGTCTCACGAGTATATAACAAAAGGCATGGAGCAGGGGGCGCAAATTGACGTCATATTTACTGACTATAGTAAATGTTTCGATCGTATCGACCATCAAATACTTTTAAAGAAACTCCTATTAGCCGGAATACACGGAGATTTATACAGATGGTTCTCCTCATATGTAGATAACCGTACACAGGCTGTGGTGCTGCAGGGTTACACCTCTGCCTGGAATTCCGTCCCGTCAGGCGTGCCGCAGGGCTCAATATTAGGACCCCTTTTATTTATAATATTTATCTCAGACATAGACAATTGCTTTAGAAACTCTAATATTCTCCTCTACGCTGATGATATGGAAGTACATAAAACTATTCGAAATATATCTGATACACACTTATTACAGGCTGATCTTAATAGGTTTGAAACATATTGCATTCTAAATAAACTTCAATTAAATGTAGAAAAATGTTTCCATTTAACTTTTACTCGTCGAAAAACTGTTATAGGATCGGGCTACTCTCTCAACAATCACCCAATAAGTAAAGTTAAACATATTAAAGATCTGGGATTAATACAGGACGGTAAACTTGCATACGACTTACACATCGATGCCATAGTTAAGAAAGCATCAAAAGCCCTAGGGTTTATATTGAGAACCACGGCCTGTTGCTGGTCCCTTAAACCAGTCAAAATATTGTACTGTTCCTACGTACTGTTATATCCCTAAAATGTTTATTTAAATGCTGACAAGATGCTGACTCAGCATCTCTATGCGCGGGGGTGTCATCCTGCCTCTAGGCTGGTTACCATCAAGTTAGTTCGGGATAGACGGTCTGACGAATAAGACCTGTTCAGTATTTTGGGCATTTTACAAGTCTTAGTGACTTTGTGTTCGGTTTTAATAAACCTTTAATATTCAATTTAATTTCTTCTTTTTTAAAAACCCGTTTAAGATCCTCGGTATAACATTTGGTGGCAGCGGTGGGATCTATTGATCTAGGTCGCCTCGCGAGTGAATTCAGTGCCCAATTCAGTGCTAACCCAAGTGCCCAAATATCAAGGTCAACACCGAAATCTATCGTCCCCGGCTCATCCAATCGAGAAGATTATCCAATCGAGAAGAAAACCCCATCAAGGCCATAGTCGACCTCACGGGAAATCTCATCCAAGGAAATCTTCGTTCAAGGCTACACTGGCCTTGCCCAATACTACCACAACCTGGTCCACTGTGCAGTAAGCGGTGTGAAGGCGTTCTACATATCCAGCACCGACCAAGGTCGTCAGTATTCCAGATTCCAGTCCATTCCAGAAAATCATGAAGTATTTCGTGTTACTGTGAGTTACGAATATTTTACATACTTACTTTTCTATTCAAATCAAGTGTGGTGTTCCCAAAGGATAACGCAACAAGACATTATAATTTAGTTCTATTTTTAGCCTAGAGTTATTAATTATTGTACTTGTAATTAATTAAGCGCACCTCCGAGCGTTCCTGTGTATCGGCGCGCAGACATAAACATCCGTCGCGCCAGGTGATAAGCCGTTTCTCGCTAACGCGCTATCGCACATCCTACCGGTGAACCATTGTTCATCTTTAGAATAAATTAATACTTATTATTTCTCTAGTGCATATTTTTATTTTTCTTGTGCATATTTTTATTTTTCTAGTGCATATTTTTATTTTTGTGTACAATGGCGACTAACAAAGCCGAAAAAGATAAGGAAACTATTTCTACAGGAATAATTTTGAAATTCATAAAGCCGTACGATGGCACCAGAGAAAGACTTAATGCTTTCCTTAATAATTGTGATAGTGCAATAGAACTGGCCACTACTCCAGGCCAAGAAAATTTAGTTTTAAAATTTATTTTAAGCCAACTTGAAGGCAAAGCCGAGTCGGCGTGTTCCATAAAAGAGTTTGAAACCTGGGATTCACTTAAAGAATTTCTCAAAACACAATTCGGCGAACAAAAACATTACGCCCATCTTCTTGCCGACTTACAAGAGTGCAGGCAAGGTCCTAATGAAAATGTAACTCAATTCTCATTGAGGCTAGAGACATGCCTCTCACAACTTTTAACAGAGGTTACGATCTCCAACAGCAGGAAAACTGAACTTGCTGGCAGATTAGCTGCGATGCAGGACCTTGCACTACACGCTTTTATAATGGGGCTTATTCCCCGTATTTCAAGCATCGTTAGGTGTAGAGAACCTAGGACGCTTAACGAAGCAATTAATTTCGCAACTTCGGAAGAAAAGATACAACAATATTCCTATAAACATAACGTTTTATCGAGGCAGAAAATTGCTGAACCTCGTCGGAATGACTCTAACCAACGGGTCTCTAAGCCCAATAATAATAATGCGTCCTCTCCTTCAACGTCTGGGTCGAATCAGTCGAAGGAACAATTTTGTAGATACTGCAAAAAGACTGGTCACCTTTTAGAAAATTGCAGATTGAGGCAATACAATAACAGCAAAAATGATAAACCCGTTAAACCTTTTTCACCGGTAGCCCAATCGGCAACCGTATTTATTAAGTCTAAATCTGAACCAAAAGTCAATTTAATTGAAGAAATTGAAGATGGTCATGACGAAGTTGATCATGACGAAGATTTAAACTAAATTTTTTCGCTAGATGGCGCTTTATGTCTCAACTAGCTCAAATTAGACCTCTGTGTTTGTTATTTTCATAAAAATATTAGTAGTTCATATAATACTGTTATATGTGTGTTATTCGTGAGTCATAATCATTACTAGTGCGAACAATTGGAGGCAGTGCAAACAAACTATTGGAAGTTGTGTTTTTGTGATATCGGAACAATTACAACTATATTACTCATCAAACAATAAACTGAAGTGTTTGAGTGCAAATAAGCTAAGTTTTTGACTATCTCAGCCCATAACGATAAATAACTTTGTAATAATTATATGCAAAAGTGCCAAAGTTTCAAAATCAGTGCAGTGTAAATCAACAGCTAAATATCTCAAATCTGCAAATCATCCTTCTGACATTGGTTGGCATCAACGCCATCTGTTGCATTTACTACGTAACGCTACAGTGCCTTGTAGATAAACTGTTAACACAACCACTATTGACGTCTCTGCATCGATCGCGTTGGATGGGTCACGCGCTTTAGCAAGTGTGGTGCTCGCGCAGCAGTTGTGCGATAGGTGGCGCTACAAGTATTTAATTAACTTACTTGCTACGCAAACGTGTTTTGCAGAGGACTACTTCTGTGCCGTGTAGCGCCTCGCTAAAGCAACCGGTTTTCGCTACGAAATTGCTACGACTAATTATTGCTGCTGCGTCGCTTGGCCTGTGTATTTTTAAGTTTTTAATTGTTTACGAATTTTTTTTTTGTCTTTTTCGACGCTTACTTTTACTTTTTCTGCTTTCCTAAACACGCTTTGGCCTAATATACAAAATAATGAAGTGTTCTGCCTGCTGTATTATAATTAATAACGATGAGGAGAGTCTACGTTGCACGCGAAACAGCTGTGGCAAGATGTATCACGTTAGCTGTACCGGCGGTAAAAACGTCTCAAAGTATGATACAGACACTTGGATTTGTCCTGAGTGCGCTTGCGCTATAAAGAGAGGTGGTGACAATAGCTCCACTCCTGTTGGACCAATGGTTGAACACAATGTAACCATTAGAAGGAAGGGCCGAGCGACTACTTCTGTTCAAGGCGTTGCTGTGACAGATGATCCAGTGACCATGGAAGGCATTAGTACGCTTTTGGACCAAAAACTATCCCCAGATTCGTTGTTTATGTCAAACTTACGTGCTACGCTCCGTAAGGAAATGGAGGACATGGTTGCTACCGAAGTTGGTCGTGCTATTGAGTTGGTGAAGGTGGATTTTACAACCACTACGGACTTTATCACTGCGGAACAAACTGACATCAAGGTAGATATTACGAACAAGGGTAATCGGATCAAGCTACTGGAGTCAGAGCTTTCTAAATCTCAGAATGCCTTAATTAAGCTTCAAAGTCGCATGGCCACTTTAGAAAAGATTTCACGTGATGTTAACATTGAAATTCACGAGGTGCCAGAGAGTAAATCTGAGGACATAATGGCCGTGTTTAGAAAACTGTGTGATTGTCTTAGCGTCGTTGTACCAGATAGCGAAATCAGAGCATGTCGTCGCGTTGCAAAGATGAATTCTACATCAAAGAGACCACGCAACATTCTTGTCACTCTTTCGTCACAGCGCCAACGGGATGTTCTGTTATCTGCAACGACTCGGTTCAATAAGGCTCACCCTGATGACAAGCTATCAACCTCACACATTGGCATTGGCGACTCGAGCAGTAGAATATACCTATCCGAACATTTGTCCTCTGAAAGTAAGGAATTGCATAGCGCTGCACGTAAATTCTGCAAAGAAAACAATTACAAGTTTGTTTGGGTGCGTTTCGGCCAAATCTACATTCGAAAAGATATACCATTCCCAGCTATACTGGTTAAAAATATAGAGTCACTTAAAAGGCTTTCTTAGTTTTTTTTTTTTTTGAATTTCGATTTGATTTGATTTTTCTTATGTAACCCTTACAATGTTCAAATTATTCTATCAAAATGTTAACCGAATAAGAAGTAAATTAACACAATTTTACCTTAACTTGTTAAATGTAAGCTTTGATGTCATTTGCCTGACGGAAACGAACTTGAACAATGGTATATTTGACAGTGAAATTGTGGATACCCGCTACAATGTTTTTAGAAGAGACCGTGAAACTACTTCTTCCTCTAAAGTTGAAGGAGGTGGAGTTCTTCTAGCTATTCACAAGAAGTATCGGGTTATCCGTCAGGCATCATGGGACAGTAACATGGAGGATGTCTGGGTTTCTATTATGCCAGACTCGCATGACAAGCCTCGCTTAAATATATGTGTTTGCTATCTTCCTCCTAATATTACGTGCCATAACTTGGAATATTTTTACAACCACTGCCAACATTTAATACTTAACGTCGCACCATCTGACCATTTCTTATTAGTGGGTGATTTTAACACTCCCGATTACTATGCTGCCTCTCTTAATTCTTCGTTGCTTCCACAAAATAGAAAGCTACACCTATTGCTCGAATTACTATCGCTTTGCAATTTGAAACAATTTAATAATGTTATGAATGTAAATGGTCGTTTATTAGATTTGGTGCTTTCAAATACAGACTTTATGACTGTTAATGAGACAACCGAGCTTAGCCTATTGGACAAACATCACCCTGCTATTGCGATCGCTATATCCTCGCCTAACATCTCATGCGGACTTCAACGATGTAATGGCAAACGGCTTAATTTTTCTAAATGTAATCTAGAGCTTATTAAATCTGAATTAATGTCTATAAACTGGCAAGAAATTTTATCCGCTCCTAATGTTGATCTGTGTACTGATGTTTTTTATGACTCAATACTTCGAATAATTAAAAATCATACGCCAACTACTTCAATCAAATCCTCGTCTTTCCCTTTTTGGTATAGTAAGTGTCTTATTAAGTGCAACGAAGAAAAATGTAAATACCACAAACTTTACAAAAAATACGGTAATCCACGCGATTATGACACATTTTCCTTAATTCGAAGCAGATGCAAAACTCTTACAAAAAAATGTTATGACAAATACATCTCGGCAACTGAAGACTCTCTGAAAAAAAACATGAAGTCTTTTTGGAGATATGTAAATAATCGTAAAGGTCAAGTCTCAGTGCCCAATACTATGACGTTTGACGGTACTTCATCATCAGAAGGCCAAGGAATATGTAACCTTTTCTCACGTTATTTTGGTTCCGTTTTCGAGAATGTTCATAATAATAGTTCTTATGTAAATAATTATTCAGGCGACTTTTTGAACCCACTTTCACACATTTCTGTAAGTGAGTCAGATATTTTAGATAAAATTAAACATTTGGATGTCAGTAAGGGTGCAGGTCCAGATCTGCTGCCTCCTTCTTTTATAAAGAGCTGTGGGCGAGAATTGGCTATCCCCTTAAGCATTATTTTTAACAAGTCGTTGATTAGTGGCGTTTTCCCAACCCTTTGGAAAACTGCGCACATAATCCCAATTCACAAATCTGGTGATAAGTCCAGTTGTGAAAATTATCGACCAATTAGTATCCTCTCCTGCTTTGCTAAAATATTTGAATCGGTGGTATATTCAGATCTTTATAATCACGTTAAACCAGTTTTGTCCAACAAACAACATGGTTTTATCAAGAACAAGTCAACTGTCACAAACTTACTTGAATATAAACATTATCTATGTCAAGCATTTGCTGTTGGTGGACAAGTCGACTCTATATACACCGACTTTTCAAAAGCTTTTGACAAAGTTAATCACTACATTTTATGCCAAAAACTAGCGTCATATGGCATCCACGGAAACTTATTTCGATGGATATGTTCTTATCTTAATAGTAGGACGCAATTAGTTGCATTAAAAGGTTTTGTATCATTACCGACCATAATTTCTTCTGGGGTACCCCAAGGGTCCCATCTTGGGCCCCTATTTTTCATAATTTTTATTAATGATTTGATCAATAAACTATCCTGTAATTGCCTTTTATATGCTGACGACTTAAAGATTTTTAAATTAATTTCAAAACCAGAAGACTGTGTTGCTCTTCAACAGGATATAAATACTGTATCGGCTTGGTGTAAAGTTAACAACATGTACTTAAATATTAATAAATGTTTTATTATATCGTTTACCAACAAACGCAATAAAATCACTTGTGACTACAATGTTGAAGGTCATGTACTTAATCGATCAAATGTTGCGAAGGACTTGGGTATTATTTTTGACGATAAACTCTCATTTCGCGCTCACTATAATCATATTGTACTCAGAGCTAATCAACTCCTTGGATTCGTTTTAAGATCTACAAAGCCATTCAGAAAACCTCAAAGCAGCTTGTATCTTTTCTATTCCCTAGTCAGAAGTACATTAGAATATGGTAGTCCCATATGGTCACCTAACTATAAAATACACATTGACGAAATTGAGCGCGTTCAGAGAAAATTTCTCAGAATCCTCAATTATCGTCAAAGCCCAGGTCGGTCACAATTGGATTATCAGGGCAGACTTGGCAAATATAGCGTCCAGAAACTTGAAACCAGACGCATATATTTTGATTTAGTTTATTTATATAAAATCATTCATAACATTATTAACTCACCAGAATTGCTGTCTCAAATTAGTTTTAATATTAAATTCAGTCCCCGTAGGTCCAATGACACTAATCTCTTTGCGTTACAAATATATAAAAATAATATTTCGTATTATAATCCCCTTACAAGAATGGCTCGGCAGTATAATGATTTGGTAAAAATTGACAAAAGCCTTGATATTTTCGAACAACACTTTAGTAAGTTTATACATAATTTAAAAGACATCCTCCATGTAAATATTGGTTTGGGTGCGTCAGTCCCTCCTGTAGAAGCATCTGAGGCATCCAAACAAAATAATTAATCATATCTAATTGTTAATTTAACTATTGTTACTGTTTTCTTATTATTTTTAGTAGTTAGAGCTTTTTGAGTTTTAAATACTGATTTTGCTGTGTGCACATATGTATTATGTTACGATCCAGATCTGAACTGTACATTGTCTATTTTTAAGTTTTTCATGATTGTAATGTGTTTTGTGCGCCTAATAAATAAACAAAAAAAAATAAAAAAATAAAAAAAATCCTGTCCCGTACAGGTGTCGCATGGGTCAGATTTACTCTGTAATTAATGACACCAACCTTAATAAGACCCACGGACACGGTAATAAGCCCGAAACTCGCGGTCAAATCCAATCATATCTGACCCACGGACACGGTACTCAGCCCGAAACTCGCGGTCAAATCCAATCCTATCTGACCCACGGACACGGTATTCAGCCCGAAACTCGCGGTCAAATCCAATCATATCTGACCCACGGACACGGTATTAAGCCCGAAACTCGCGGTCAAATCCAATCCTATCTGACCCACGGACACGGTATTGAGCCCGAAACTCGCGGTCAATTCAATTCACAATCGACCCATGGACATGGTGATGAGCCCAAAACTCGTGGTCGAAATAAATCTCACATAACCAACGGACAGGGTAACCAGCCCCAAATTCATGGTGAATCTGAAAAAAGTCCTGAAAGAAAATATAATCAAATATACGAAATAATAACTAAAAATAGATACTTACCTTACATTAAAGTCCAAACGTCCCTAAATAAAAATCCACTTACCTTCCTAGTTGATTCTGGAGCATCTATTTGTGTTCTCAAAAATGATTGCATAAGCAATGTTCCACAACTATCTGAAAGTAACATTAAAATAAAAGGTATCGGTTCCAAAAATCCAATTACAAGTTTAGGTTGCTTTAAATTACAATTACAATTTAAACCAGAACTAAAATTATCACATACCTTTCATGTTTTTGATAATATTGACATGCCTTATGATGGCATCATAGGTAATGACCTGTTCATGCAACATAGTTGTCGAATTAACTACCATTCAAATTCCTTAGAAATTAATGATATTAATATAAAATTATCATTCAATGAACTATCCTTCAGAATAGAACCTCGAACTGAAGCCGTGATAGAATGCTCAGTCAACAATCCTGAAATAGGTGAAGGCATCGTATTCGATCAACACCTATCTGACTCTATTCTTGTCTCTAACTGCTTAGTAAAAGTAAAAAAGAATAATCGCGTGAATTTGACAGTTCTTAATACGTCTAATAAACCTGTTCTCATTAATTCAAATCTATTACTTACCCTAAAACCAATATTCTATTCTGAACAAACTCCTATTCCTGATAATTGTAATAGTATTGAAAGAACTCAACAATTATTCGAACTCTTAACAACATCGCATTTAAACTCAGAAGAAAAAGAATATCTAACTGACATCTGCGGTAAATATGCAGATATATTTCACTTACCCGGTGACCAATTGACATGCACAGATGTAGTCTGCCATGATCTCATAACATCAACTTCACAACCTATAAATGTAAAATCATATAGATTCCCAGAGGTTCACAAAGAAGAAGTTAACACTCAGATTAACAAAATGTTAGATCAAAATATCATAAAACCATCGAAGTCCCCATGGTCATCCCCTATTTGGATTGTACCGAAAAAACTAGATTCTTCGGGTAAAAGAAAATGGCGGATAGTAATAGACTACCGGAAACTCAATGATATCACTATTGGTGAAAGTTATCCTATCCCACAGATAAGTGAAATTTTAGATCAGTTAGGCCAAAGTAAATATTTTTCTACTTTAGATTTGGCATCAGGATTTCACCAAATAAAAATGAATCCAGAGGATGCACCTAAAACCGCGTTCAGTGTCCCACAAGGTCACTTTGAATTTAATAGAATGCCGTTTGGCCTTAAAAATGCTCCTGCAACCTTTCAAAGAACAATGAATACGGTTCTATCAGGATTACAGGGTATCGATTGCTTTGTTTATCTTGACGATATCGTCATTTATTCTGTATGTTTAAATAGTCACATGGAAAAGATCGCGTTTGTCTTTGAAAGACTTAGACAATTCCAACTTAAGTTACAACCAGAGAAGTGTGAATTTCTCAGAAAAGAAGTCGCCTATCTCGGGCATATAATAAGTGATAAAGGAGTCCAACCTAATCCTGACAAAATCAAAGCGGTCGTACAATTCCCTGTTCCTAAATGTCCGAAAGACGTAAAGTCTTTTCTTGGCCTATCATCATACTATCGCCGCTTTATACCAGAATTCTCAAAATACGCAAAATCTCTCACATCCCTACTAAAAAAGGATGTTCCATTCATTTGGACTAATAGTCAACAATTAGCTTTTGAACAACTAAAAGAAAAATTAGTAACTGCACCAGTACTAATATTCCCTGATTTCACAAAACCATTTGTCCTAACATGTGACGCGTCAAATTACGCTATTTCTTCTATATTATCCCAAGGTGATATTGGCAAAGATAGGCCGATAGCATTTGCTTCAAGGACCTTAAACAAGGCAGAATGCAACTATAGCGTCACAGAAAAAGAATGTCTAGCTATAGTCTACGGAACTAAAATCTTCCGTCCATATCTTTTTGGTCGTCAATTTACGATAATTACAGACCACAAACCTTTGAATTGGCTCTTCAATTGCAAAGACCCCGGATCTAGATTAGTCAGGTGGCGTTTAAAATTAGAAGAGTATAATTACGTAATCCAATACAAAAAGGGTAAGACAAATACAAATGCCGATGCCCTCTCAAGATATCCAATAAATCCAATCCTTAATGATAATGACACCTTATCAGAAAATCTTCAGCTAAGATCTAATCCTGAAAATGCTCCTGAAAATCCTAATCAAATACTTACCGGTAACAATCCTCGTTATGTATCTCCTACCTCTGTGCAATCTCAGAATGCACCGGTAGATCCAACTAGTTCAAACTCACCTGATTTCTTAGAAATACCTGAAGGGTTTGAAATCCCTGAAAACCTAGAAGACCTTGAAATCCCAGACGACTTTGTCATCCCAACACCTCCTGAACCCTTAACAAACGATGAGTCTGATGGTTCCATTCCCTCTGAAAATACAACCGACGACTCGTATTCCAAATATCTGAAAAATATAAAAAATAAATCAATTAATTATGATACTAAAATACATGAATATAATGAATCATTGTTGAAATCCAAAATTAAAACAGTAATTATACCTACCTCCATTGACCTCGATGAGTCTAATCTCTTTATATCAGAAGTCATTGGAAACCTTAATAATTCTGAAGAAATACTATCTAAAGAAAGAACATTACATTCTTTCATATCATTCAAAGATAATGAAATATTATATTACTTGCTTTTTACAAAGGTCCATCATTTTGACCAATGTAATTATGAAGACATTTTCAAAAGTATGAAAAACCTAAGAAATGAATTAACTAATAATAATGTTGTCGAAATCTGTATAACAGATTTCCGTAACCCTTTCGATGCACATAGTTTCATTAAACTATACAATATAATCACGTACATTTTCCACAATACTAATATTGTAATAAATATCTACAAAAATTCTATAATATATCCATCAATAACAGAAATAAGTAAAATACTTAAAGAAAATCATGACATTCCTATTGCTGGCCACTTGGGTTCTAATAGGATGTTAAGTAGAATAAAAGAACGTTATTACTGGCGTAATATGCGTAGTGACGTTGAAAATTATGTTCGGCAATGTGAACAATGCCAAACTAATAAAGCATTGCGAAGAATAAATCGAGCTCCAATGCAAATCACCTCTACATCAAGCCAACCATTTGAACGCGTAGCATTAGACATTGTCGGTCCACTCCCCGAAGCCGGTGGAGTTAACTATAAATATATTCTAACCCTGCAAGATGATTTAACAAAATATTCACTTGCATATCCTATCCCTAACGCTACTGCTGAGGAAAGTGCTGAATGTTTAGTACATTTTATTACTCTCTTTGGCATACCTAAAACGATTTTAACTGATCAAGGAACTAATTTTACATCTGAATTATTTAAGCAAACATGCAACTTCTTAAAAATTAAACAATTATGGTCAAGCGCATACCATCCACAAACTCAAGGTGCCCTTGAAAGGAGCCATTCAACATTAAAAGAATACCTAAAATCATTCATTGATGAAAATCAAAGTAATTGGTCTAGATATATCTTTACTGGTATATTTACATACAATACAACTGTCCATTCTACCACTAATTATACACCATACGAATTAGTGTTTGGACACAAACCATTTATACCAACATCGGTTTATGAAACATCTCTAGAACCTACCTATAGCAGCTACGTTCGGATGCTGCAACAACGGATGCGACATTCTAGAGAAAAAGCTGTAGATAATATAGTACAGTCAAAAACAAAATCAAAGGTATACTATGATCAACACACCAGACCCGTAAAATATAAAGCTGGTGACATGGTGTACCTTAAAACTCATCCTAGACTTCGTAAAGCCCTATCCCCTATTTGGAAAGGGCCATATAAAGTCATAAAAATAAACGGTAATAATACACTTACCATATTATTAAATCGCCGACACGTCAAGTACCATTATGACGAAGTCAAGTTGGCCGTGAATAATCCTAGTAATTAGTTTTTAGTAGAATAAGTTAGTTAGTAATATTAAAATAGTTATTATTATTCATATTATATTGCAGGATAGTGACAGCAAGTCTCAATATATCTACCCTAGCCATACCAGACATTGTGGAACCTATAACTGAAAGTCCAGGCGTCTACTTCAACCCAGTAGGAACTGTTAGAACATCTAACGACTTTCTCCACATACTGGTGCCGATTGATATTTCATATATACATCCGCATATTCTTAATATACAAAATGCATTAGAAAACACAAAAGATTTATGCCTACAAAAGGATATAGTAACAGATTCCGAATGCCTTAATATTTTACAACCTTTGTTTTCTCGCTTTGACGATTTGACAAAAAATTATAATGCCATCTCTCATTTAATATCACTCCGCGATAAGAGAGCTGCATGGTTTGCCGGTATTGGATCAGTATTCAAACAAATCATTGGCACGATGGATGAAAATGACGCCATAAACTACAATAACGCCATTCAAACCTTAGATAACAAAAACATACAACTTGCATCTTTATTTAAAGAAAATATATTACTAACCAAAACAGCTTTTTCGCGTTATAATGAAACCCTTAATATCGTACAAGTAAATGAAATTCGTTTGAATAGCGCTATTGAAACATTATATGGTAGTTTTAATAATCTAACAATTGTAACCAACTCCTTATCGATGAGATCACAATTAAATGAAATTTATAACGAATTGGCTTCTAGTTTACTTACATTATCATTTAAAATAGATGATATAATAAATTCAATTTTGCTTTCAAAAAGTCACAGTCTCCATCCATCTGTTTTAACACCGAGACAGCTGTATAAAGAACTGTCCGATAATATTTTAAGTTTACCTAAAAATAAGGAATTAGCATTAAGTTTAAGTTTAGATAATATTTACGCATTAATTGATATGTCTACATTACTGTGCTATGCTACAACAAATAAGATTGTATTTGTTATAAAAATCCCGTTAATCTCTAATGTAGAGTATAACCTTTACAAAATTATTCCTATGCCAATTCCTCACAATCCTAAAAACCCAAATTCCTATGCCATGATCATTCCCACTTGCAATTTTATAGCTATTAGCAAAGATAAGTTATTTTATGTGTGTTTAGATCATTTAAGAGATTGTGTGAAAACAGTTACTAAAATTTATATATGTGACAATGCTTATGTACACTCAATTGAATATGTACCAATGTGCGAAATTGAAATTTTATTAAAAATATTGACTGTATTACCAAAACAATGTAATACGAAACTCATACACGGACAAGTAGATATTTGGCAAAAACTTAATGAAAACAAATGGATATATGTTCAATCCGAACCTACTAAATTGTCTCTCGAGTGTAAATCAAATTCAATGGAATTTAAACTTTTAGGTACTGGCATACTTAATATACAACCAACATGTACAGCCTATTGTAAGAATAGAGAATTCATAAGTAGTTCTCATCTTGAAATTAATGTAAAACCTATAATATCCGATTTTAATCTGATTAATGATACTTGTTGTAATATAAGCAAATTTCATGAACTTAAATCTAAATTATTGCCTTTAAAACTATCTGAAATGGACTTAGAAAAACTGCCAAACATAGTTACAGATAAATTTGTAAACAATCTTGATGATATTATAATTAACAACCATGTTCAACCTCTGTATACTTCGCATATTTCTATTCTAACCTATTGTTTAACAACATTGATTAGTTTACTAGTAATATATAAAATATATAAAATATGTAAAAGATTTGTGAAATGTCCAAAGTTATACAACCAAAATAATAACAACGATGAGGTAGACTCTGGTATAGAAGAAATACCTATGCCAAGGCTACGGATAAATACGTAACTTCGCGCTTTTCCCGGAAGTCACTCTTAAACGGGGGGCTGTTATATCCCTAAAATGTTTATTTAAATGCTGACAAGATGCTGACTCAGCATCTCTATGCGCGGGGGTGTCATCCTGCCTCTAGGCTGGTTACCATCAAGTTAGTTCGGGATAGACGGTCTGACGAATAAGACCTGTTCAGTATTTTGGGCATTTTACAAGTCTTAGTGACTTTGTGTTCGGTTTTAATAAACCTTTAATATTCAATTTAATTTCTTCTTTTTTAAAAACCCGTTTAAGATCCTCGGTATAACAGTACGCAGCCATTTGGAATATGCATCACAGGTCTGGCACCCTCAATATGAGACTTACAGGTCTCGCATTGAGGGCGTTCAGAAAAAAATCTTACCTTATTTGGATTACAGGGCTCGGCAATATTCAGACGATTACCATCACCGTTGTAAAAGGTATCACTTTCTACCACTGGAACTCAGGCGTAATATTAGTGATATTTCATTTCTAGTCAATATTGCTAATGGTACTATAGACTGTCCTGAATTGCTAGCTAATATTTCCCTACGAACAAATCAGACTGGTCTTCGTCAACGACCATTACTGGATATACCTTTTGTAACAACCAACTATAGGCGAAATTCGTTTGCTTTACGGCTACGCGCGGGTTTAATAATATTCCACGTACCTTAGACATTGATCTTTTCTGTACCACTGCGACTGCTGTAAGGCGGCTATTGGCCGATTCATTGTTTTTTTAATCATGTGGCTCTTAAAGTGTGGCTTAGGTAAGGTATATGGCACTTAGCTAATTTATTTTTCTTTCCCTTCATTGTTCATTGTTTAATTCTTTTTCTTGTAGGCAAGACCAAATTTTTGTTTATCTGTGGAGGCTTTTCAAAAGCAATCTTTTCTTAAATTTATGTATTGTAATATTCAAATTTTGTTATTAGACTGTAAGCCTTCCTAAAAACAATAAAAAAAAATAAAAATAAAATAACTTGACGAAATTTACTCTATTCAATTTACATTGGATGTTCAGTTGGATAAGAGATATAAAGAACGATGCTGATTTATGACTACCGGCTATGGAACCTCGTTTGGTGTGCCTCAAGGCGGTGTTCTCGACCCTACACTATTGTTTGCACACAAATACAATTATTATTAACATAATATCAATTGCTCCGAATAATCGTTACTCACCCAGCCAAAGCCAACGCAGCCACTCGCAGCGCCGGTTCCCTCGCGCGCGCCAGCACGTCGAGCGCGGCGCGCACGCGCAGCTGGAAGGCGGCCAGCGCGGCGGCCCGGCACGGCGTGCCCTCGGCCTCGGCGCGCTCCACGCCGGCCAGCGCGTTCTCCCAGCCCCAGCCCCAGCCGCACAGCTGGAGTGCCCGGGTGCGCTCGGCGCTTCTGTACGTGTCAATTATGAACATGAAATAAATTGTGAAACAAAAAAAATATTTACCAGCATTATAAAAAAAATTAACACCACACGAAAAGATCGTTTGCTTGCCAGAATTCAGTGAGTAAAAACCGTTTTTACTCACTAGTGAGGCTAAGTGATTCAAACGGTATTTGAAAGCGTACGACATATTTTATTAGTGGCGACTTACAAAAGAACCTAATACGCATTCTGAATCGGTATTACTGTCGTATTTCATGGAATTATTGCAGCTTAAGCAATCGAGTACGAGTTTATTTAAATCTTAATATTTTCTCACTGGAAGAGGTAAAAAGTTTTGTATGTAACGCGTGAGAAAATTTTAATTTCCAGTTCGTGACCTCTTAAATCTTTCGCTTGCGAAGTAGTCTTTATTATAATCACTCGCTACGCTCGTGATTCAATTTAAGACTACTTCGCAAGCTCAAGATTTAAAATTGGCACTCACAACAGAAATATAAACTTTTTCTCACTTGTACCATAAATAACTATTTTACCACACCAGCACGAAAAAGATCGTTTGCTTGCGAGAATTCAGTGAGTAAAAACGCTTTTTACTCACTAGTGAGGCAAAGTGATTCAAATTTCGAAACACTAAATCCTTCCAATGAACAGGCGCAAAAAACAAAATAAACAGCCACCATGTAGGTTAGTAATAAACATTGAAATCAATTTTATTTAAAATCTACAAACAATACGTTTTAATTATTTTAAATTATATAAATACACGCTTATATAGTATTTTCATGGTTTTATATTCGTGATTAACCATAAAATTAATTAAAATCGGGTATTTAATATTAGACTCTATAAATAAATGTTACGGAACGAATTTCCGAACGCACGATTTAAAAAAAAAAAGTCTGTGTCGGTGTCAGTCATCGCGGGCAACTATAAATTCTTTTCAGTTTATGTTTAATTATTTACTGGAACTTTTTAACAAAAAAATAGTGAATCTAGTGATGAAGAACTTTGTGGAACTCCAAAAGAGTTGCGACAACTTGCTTCTTACACAGAAGTTTGCTTTTTTACCAGAAAATTAACGTGAAAAGTATTTGAAAGCGTACGACATATTTAATTAGTGGCGACTTTCAAAAGGCCCTAAAACGCATTATGAATCGGTATTACTGTCGTATTTCATGGAATTATTTCAGGTTAAGCAATCGAGTACGAGTTTATTCAAATCTTAATATTTTCTCACTGGAACAGGTGAAAAGTTTTGTATTGTAACGCGTGAGAAACATTTAATTTCCAGTTCGTGACCTCTTAAAATCTTTCGCTTGCGAAGTAGTCTTTATTAGAATCACTCGCTGTGCTCGTGATTCAATTTAAGACTACTTCGCAAGCTCAAGATTTAAAATTGGCACTCACAACAGAAATATAAACTTTTTCTCACTTGTACCATAAATAACTATTGTTTTATAATATAATATTTAACTGCAAAGCAGACATTTCGTAAAAGAGTAAAAACACTTCATTCGCGCCAACGTCGTATAGATGGAGTGGGAACCGTTAAAGAGTAGACACTATAAGATTAAAAAGTAAACACACATACAAGACATAATATATAGAGATAAAGAAAAATAATTACCTATAAATAGTGACTCTTCGATTGGGCAGGTCGGGCAGTAGGGAGGGCACTATCTCCGAGCGGTAGCCGCCGTCCCCCGCCGAGCGCAGCACCGTGCGCACGCCCGGGTGCTTCCACGGACTGTTGCGGATACAGCCTAGCATGCAGGAATTCAAAACAGTATAGGTAATAGGTTTGAGTACCGGTAAAATACGGTACTTGAGTTAGGGTTAAGGTACCGTTTATTTCGTCACCATAACCGTATTTAAATAATTAAATATTTCACAACTTACTCACAACGCCATCTAGTCCAAAACTATGCAGAGCTTGTACTATGGGTACTAGAATAACTGATACTAATACATATATTATACTTTTCTTTTGTAAATAAAAACTTATTATATATAGAAACACCCAGACTAAGACAAACCCCCATGTTCATGCACACGAAGATTTGTCTATTATTAAATTATTTCGGTATCCAAAAATGTGATAAGAACGACATTGCCAGTTTTAATATTATCGTGTCAACATTTAAACGGACCAGACATCCGCAGTAGTCAAATCACACAATAAACATTTTCACCGTTGCATTGACGTGTTGTTAGTAAGTTCTATTGCCGTGTCATATTTAATTATTTATGTACAAAACAGTGATGGGAAGAAGACGTAAGAATGGTTTACTCTTACTTTTCTCCAATAATTAAAGGTTTAACATGAAACGGTAGCGGCAACATATGCAAACAACCTGCATCGAACGGTAACAAATTTCCGATTAAGTACTAACCAATGCCGCTGACGGGAAGGCAAACAACGTGGGCTAGCTATGAAAAGGTTACCTACATATCTTTGATGGATATTATAGCGATAAAGAGAGCGTAATCAGAGAACTTACCATCTTCTACGAGAGATTTGCTCAGTGCCAAGAAATGCCACAGCCCACTGAGTGCGTCATCGTCCGCCAAATCTGCATTCTGCCATAAATCTTGCTGGAAGCAATGAAATATACCGTATAGTTAACCTTTCGTCAAGGATTTAAAGGTTTTATTAGTTCACGTCCTGCCGTCCAGAGGGTCCGACTGATGTGAAAATAGGTGTTTCAAAAAAATTTTGCATGTAGGCTCTTGCCGGCTTTGACTAAAATGGTTTGGAATATCATTATTATTGACTATAACAGTACTTTGTTTACACATAATTATGTTTTTCTTATAAAAAATGAGACTGGTATACGGCAGTGATTTTAGTAATAAATTACCTTAAGTCCATAATCAGTCTGTGCCCTCTTCTTCATAACGTAGGATATATCGTTGATGGCGGCGTAGAAGTCGTCGCGCATCATACGCAGCGCCCCACCGGCCCTGCCGGCCGCCCCGCCCGTCCACAGCAGCGTGCCCCCGCCCCCCCACGCCACTGTGACACGCTCGCATACTGTGTAGTCTACTAAACCACCTGGGAAACAATACGTCATAGCAAAGTTTACTACTTGGCACAATAACCCATACTAGTCATGGGCGTTATTAGATATTTTTAGTAACCGGTATTACACCGGTATGGTGATACCATACCGGTATAGACAACCGTTGCCGAATACCGGTATTTTAGGTACAGTTACTACAGTTATTCTAGCTACGCTATAGCTTACAAACGTTTTAAGCTAAGATAGGTATTATTTGGTATTATGGTATCCAAGTTAGTTGCCACCACTAGCGAGAGCGACTGCACTCGTTTACAGTTTGATTAAGCCGTAGCGCAGTAGATATAAAGTCGTCTTTGGCTTATAACAATAACCTTGAATGATTTGCGCCGCTCTCGCCCCTTTTCTTTTATGCATGCGATATTATCACTTGTAAGAGAGAGATAAGTTAGTTTTGATCGGTTGCGTGGATTCAGTTGGTTTTGGTTGTCAGTTATTTAGTTATTAGATATGATGTGAGTTCGGTTTTCAAACTACGTTGACGCGGGGACGCAGTGATTCGGTAGTTACTTTATAGTTTCATACTAATACCTGATAGTGATAACCGTTGCGTAACTATTTTAATACCGATACAAACTACGTTGACGCGGGGACGCAGTGATTCGGTAGTTACTTTATAGTTTCATACTAATACCTGATAGTGATAACCGTTGCGTAACTATTTTAATACCGATACGATACGTTAGAGAGATGATACCCGTTTTCAGTTACGTTTTGGTATAGCGGACACATGACTAACCCATACACAGATTTAAAAAGAAAAACCGTTTTTTGGTCCAATTTCAAGTGGGGACATTAATACGTCCGTCTCTTTTGCTTTCATACGTGACTTATGCACAAGTGCCTTAAAAAACACGTAGATTTAATTACGTAGGATTTAGTTGCGTAGGTAAGGACTGAATAAGCTCCACCGGGCAAATACAAGAAGATTGTTTGATGGGATTTATCCTGATTTATATCTAGACGAATCCAATGACGCGCTCTTCATATTAGTATGTAACGTTCTTTTTTAAACTCGTTTTACATACCTGTCTTGATAAAGTATATACGCACATCATATCTAAACGTAACACGTAAACATATAAAAATTTGAAAATTTGACTAGGCTTTAAGATTTTTTTCTTGACATACCTGAAGATAAATAGAATATTAGTAAAACGAATTTGAGCGAAAGCTTTTCATTTCATTTTAAATTAGATTTACTTTTTTTGCAAATCCGTAACTGTCGCACCGAATGAGCTTATCTGCCAATAGTACTACATTTCAACATATTGTATTATATTGTGTTACACTGTATGAGTATACACAGCAGTAATGACGCACCATTGGCACAGACGCACAGCAGCCTGGCTTCGTGCGCGGGGTGGCAGCTGAAGGTGACGATGGCAGCAGCGGAAGGAGAGACGTCTCGCTCGATCACGCTGGGGCCGCGGGAGTATTGCTCGTCCGACTCTCCTTCCACTGCGGGTGTTGTTGTCTGAATATGGATTAAAATATAACATAACATCACGCCTATATTAACTAGAAGGGTGTGGCAGTGGTGCATAACACCCACACTTCACCGTCCACCGGGTGCAAATGCAGCTCCGTGCTGCTATAACGAATTGCCTGACGCAAAAATTTCTAAATAATACTTTAGCCCGACCCGGTAATAGAACCCGAGACCTCGTGGTGCGAGGCGCATTCGCTAACCACTGCAGGCTGTACCAACGAGGCAGATTTGATAAAAAAGGAGTTGAGAGATTTGAGAGAAAACTGAACCAGATATTAGACTTAGCTTAGTTTGTAAACCTGCTACCTCTGTTTTATTTCTTATCTAACGCTATTGGTAGAATTTTCTAAATCGAGATAGCAGTTTCACACTTTACGCCAAAGAAAATGATACTGTATTAATAAGTTGTCTACTCTGAAACCATATTATTGTTAAGAATTGTATGTATGTAAATATCTTTATTATAATTCCTCAGACACTAACTTCGATTCTACAATCTTAAATAATTACTACATAATTACGTAGGGTCAAAATAAGCCACATCGGGCAATATAAGTAAATTGTTTGATGGTCTTATCCTGACTCACAATATCTAGACACATTCCACGCATCATTTACCATACACAGAACAACGCTGACAGATGACAATGATAACACAACAATAAACATGTAATATTAAGAAAATAAATATGGTGAAGTTGACAATAATCATAGAAAAGCTATAATTTAGTCAGCATGAGTCTTACAGAGCTGTCAGGCAAGTGCATCTTGTTGTCGCTGGCTTGTTGTATGTCATGTACGCGCAGAGTTGTGGAGTCTCGCTGCAGAGACAGGAGCAAGTTGCGTCTGCAGACGAACGTTAAACGAACATTATTTTCTTATCCGGGAATCGAAGACTAAGGGCACAGAAATGTCCATAGAGCTAAAAATTTTAGAGACCTTTTACGTTTGATTATTTTTCCAATTACGGTTTCAATGGGTGTTTGAAATATTTTTTTATAGTTGTGTTCCAAACATTCATACCAATTTTCAGCAGTGTGGGAATTTCTGTACCTTCAATGTTAGTTAAAGTCGTATCTGAACCGGATGACAAGCAGTTTAGATAGAAATAAAATCAATTCAAAATGTTTTTCGTTCTGCAAAAAGATGTTGGCAGCGGTGGGATTCGAACCCACGCCTCCGAAGAGACTGGTGCCTTAAACCAGCGCCTTAGACCGCTCGGCCACGCTACCCTGTACATTTATGACCGAATCTTATTACCCAAATACGCGACGGAACTTCACAACAATAAATATTTTTATCTAAAAAATAACACAAACAACTTTGATTTGTGCCTGCTGTCCTGGGAATACAGTGTTCTCTTATCTCGTGGCCAGCTGGCAGCCGTCGCGGGGCTCAGTAGCTAGCTATCATTGCTTACCTTGTAGGACACCATTGCAGATGGGTGATTGGTTTAGGATGCTGCAGCGTGAGCAGCGGCCGCTGGATGCTCCGCACGTCCCACACGCACGCCACGCCGTCGCCGCGTGTCGCCAGCTGCCAGCCGCCGCGGGGCTCGGCGCACACGCCGTAGCAGTAGCGGGATGTCGTAGTGGTCACGGCTTTGTTTGATAGATCTGGGCAGTAAGGTGGTTGTTTAGACTGGGAAACAGTGCATCTAGTTGCCTATCAGTATTATGGTGCTAAAAATGCTACAAAATCTAAGTAAAGCCAAGCTACTTAACTCCCCTACATCATAGATATACATTACTATATTTTATTTGCTGTTTAAATTAAAAACTATCACCAGCCAGATACAATTACATAACATGTCATGATAACAGTTCCTACAAATAATAATATGTTTAAATTACTATTGAGAACAGGCAGTCTAATCTATTCTTTTTTATGCAAAATATTCCAATAAAAAATATAAGTGTTTGTAAGCAAAAACACAAACATGAGTTACTGTGTAATGCATCTTCAAATTCAATATTACATTTACGTACGGAGGAAATCAAACATGGTAGAAATTATGGTAGTAATATGATTTATTACTTACCTCTAAGATCAAATATCTTGATGTACTTCAAGTTCATGGAGGCAATAAGCGTCCTTGGCGAGAAGTTAGCCCACGTGACACAGTGAGCTGTCTCCGAGAGCCCCATCTCTGCTACCGGTTTGGATGGGTCTGGCGGAGGAGAAGCACTTTCTCCCGCTAAGGCAATAAGGGAAACAGTCATAAAAACTTGCATCATCAAGGCAAGTTGCCCACAACCTATAAGAGTTGTATAAAAAATGTCTTGCCTCTAGCTTCATCACACAGCACGGATCCTCTGTAAACATCCCACAGAAGTATGCAGTGGTCGCTGCGGTGCTTCTCCATGGCCACCGCCAGCATGTTTGTCTCCTGGTGACTCCATGATACGGAATTGCAGAGCCTTGGATAGCGGGGAGCTGGAAAAATACACACAGATATAATTTGACCAGTGGTATCAGCTGCAGAACATAACATTTCTATAGATGTAGAGATTAAGGCATGTAAACTGCCTTTCTGTAGCATTTTAGTTACCATGCGTAAACAACAATAAAACTGTTGTAAATAAATAAAATATCCTTAAGTAAAGTCAACTTACAAAACTCCCTGCCAACAAGTCCAAGTGGATCATAGGTCTGTTTCAAAGAGGTTAACGCCACTCGCCCACTCGTGTAGCCCAAAGCTAACAAGGGCTCTGGCTGCTCTGCAATGGCACTGATGTCTGCGCAGCGCACACCACTTGCACTCTGGGATGCTAGCACTGTTGCTCCACGGGTTGATGATATTGGAGTAACTAGGAGGAAGTCGGAAGAACAGTCAATGCTGATAGATATCCATGATGTGTAAATTGATTCCAATCACAAAAGGCAACTCGAAAATTAATGGAGAATATTTTTTTTCTTTTCATTATTTCAAAAAGCTGTATATGTTATTAAGCTTAATTTCTTTACTTCTATAACATCACTAAATTATAAATTAATGAGGCCTTCCACGCAAAGCAGACAGGTAAAAAAACTTGATTGTTTCTGATTTCAGAAATATTTGAGTATGTTGTACCTTTACAAGTCCTTGATGATGACATTAATTAAATATTTTTAAAATTTTGACAAACTGGTGGGTAGGCAAAACTTCAAATTCATTCAATTATAGATTAAAATAATTAAACTAGAGGATTTATTAGTTCATTTAATGACCTTTTTAATTACATTTTGGATACGTTTTTTTTTTGCTACATATTTTCATTTTAAATTTTTTGACCTTGATTTTAAAAAATTTGGACCATTTCGTTTTTTTACGGAAGTAGCTAATATTTTATGGAACATGGTTGCCTAGTTTAAAAATGGGCTTGAGAGTAATAATTAATTTTCGTGTTTTTTTCCTTAGATATTTCTGATTTTGGAAATATTTAAGTATGTGTACCTACATGATAGGTACCTATATGTTATGGTTACATGTAGCATTCTTTTTAATTTTAACAATTTATGCACACACATCATTAATACAATGGTACACGGAAGATATTCAGACTGTTTGATCAGACCTAATGGACTTTTCAGACGCATCTTCTGCTAAATGAAGGTATATCACATCCTTCCAGAATTGATATTCGTGGAGTTTTTTAGAAAGAGATGCATAACACAACAAAGGTATGTACATGTTTAGCAATCACAGCAGGTTATTCGCACTAATAACCATAATATATTATGAGAGCGATAACAGACTTATTAATATGCACTCTTACAGTCAAGGTTTATAAAATGATAATACAAACTCGATAACAGTGCGAGTACGAACTCGAGCACCGCATAATAATCAAACAGGGTTTTTTTAACTAGAATATGATACAGACTTTTAAAAAGTGTAGAAATTGATATTAAAATAATGATTTACCACAATAAATGCTTTTTAAATACGTACATGTAGTTTTTTTCTCGATTTCTTTGATCCGCGATACTTCGTATAAGGTTATGTCTGGACCCCATATAATAAACTTGTCGTGGTGTACAGGTGACCAAAGGACGTCCAATTTAACCCCCGACATCATGTTACTTTTAGAACTTACAACTTACGCATATACTAGTAAATATTCATATTTGTTTTGTAAGTAAATACGCAACTCTCTATAGATGTTTTGTAGTTTTGACGTTTGGCAAGTTTAGTTTTTGCCATACCGTAAACAGTGTTTTAAGAATTTTCAGTCACAAAATTATTGATTTTATTAGCAATTGTGATAATAAAACGCGCCATAAAAGTGTGATATTCTTTACGTTATTTCAGAACGATTGCATAAATGTCACATCAATTCAATATTGCCACAAATTAAATTAAATCACCCCTATAAACATGAAAATACTGAGATTATAGGTGGTAGAGCTCTTTTAAACAATTCGTCAAGGAACCACTACTTTGAGTGTAATTATACAATCTGAACACAAAAATCGATGAACATAAATCAAAAGATAAAAAGTAGTGGTATGAATCCCATCTGTGGCTAACATGAACTATATAACTTAGTCAGAACGATTGTAAAATTGACATTAAATTTGTTCTAGAAAAAATATACTTCTGCACATATATTATTTATTATATATTTTTTACTAATACATAATATTTTTTTTAGAAACTTGATACATTTTGATAAAGACAGCGCCTGGACTAAGTGGAAAAGCGCAGTGAGTGGCAATATTTGCTCAACAATTTTCAATTTTATATTTCTACTACGAAAAAACGTTGTTTGTCGAAAATTGTTAAGCAAATATGAATATATTCTAGTGCCAGAGATAGTATTATATCTCCGAGATGCATTTTGCACATATTTTAATTAAAATTGTTTTCAATACTTATAAGTCCATACACTGACTCAGTAGCGTAAATACCCTCAAGCCTATAAGATCCTTGGATAAGTAGTAGACAGCAATATAAACTTGCGATATATTCCTCACCTTCAGTATAACACAAGCTGCAATACAACTATAATCGTGGCATTCGTGGCAACAATATATTAAGAATAAGAATAATAATAAGAATAAGAATACGTTTATTTGTATTAAGTTTTAATAATAAACAACGTGAATCATTATGAATGTAAGACTATATTATTATTATAAGAAATATATTTTACAAGATGTTTTAAGTGACATATTATTTTATGTATGAAAAATAACAGAACAATTTGCTAAGCAACAAGTTTAGACATTGACAACCATCCTTATTATGATGTTGACCAAAGAGTGCAAATGCATCAAGGAGTCTCAACTTTACACCCTCCCAACTTTTTCAAAATTGAGGTATTTTATTAAGACCAATTTTGCTGCTTAGATTTTTCAGTCTAGGACCATAAAGTGGCTTGGTTAACATGTCAGCAAGCTGCAGTTCTGAAGACACTTGCTTCACTTCAAGAACCTCATCAGTGCAAATGCATCAAGGAGTCTCAACTTTACAATTTGTCCTTAAAATACATAGCGATTTTCAGTTGAATCCTTATACAAAAGGGTAACATAACTTAAATTACTTAAGTGATAATCGATGAGATAGTATAAACAGATGAGATAGTTGTAGTACATACATTATATTATTATGTCATTAGGTATAAATTGCGAGAAAGAGAACAACTACCAACAATCATATTGATAGTTGTTCTCTTACTCTAAGTACCGTACTTAATTACTGATACGTGTTATATATTTTTTTATAAAATCATCTTAATTAGAGAAAAATATGCATATTGGATCTTAAATGAATTGATCTCTATTTTTATTCCACTTTAAATGAATCTACACTTAAATATTTTTTATAGTCAGACCGAGAGAAATTAAATTAAAACATCCTCTACCTTTCAATAAATGTTCCCACGATTAAAGGAAAACTTTTAATGTATGATGTGAACCGCCCTATAGAGGTCGCCACCTACGATATCGAAACTGATCATCAACCCTTTTTTGACAGTCGTATAAAGTGAGTGACTATTGACGAAATAAGTGAAATCAATTTACACAAAACACAAAATCCAAGGATAAAACAGCAGCGTCTTGGACGGCCTATCTTATTTGGTAAGTTGTAGAATACATGTATAGTGTCGTTCAGAAAGTATAGCGGCAGTTTGTGTGTGGGTCAATGACGTGATGGTAATGTTTACTACAATGGCAACGCCTCGCGTTCTCCCACAGTTTCTCGCGCATTGTCTTACGGTTCTCACGTGTTAATGCACTTTTCCCGACCCGGTTAGGCGGCGGGCTACTACGGTAGTGTTATTACTTGCGTACGGTACAGTTAAGTGTTTGTACGAGCTGCCATAAGGCGTCGCTCGTGACTCACTTGATTGCTCGGGTTGTGATTGATTTTCCGCAAATATACTCGTCAATTAACTGTCGCGAATGATAATTGAGTAGATTGCATTGTTGTTCATCAGTGTGCATCGTCTTGGTACTGTTGTGTATAATGTTAGTGCTTGGGGCTTCTCCCTCGTCTCCCGTGGTTAGGAGACAGTGTTGAGAGTCCCGGGATGTTCTCGGCCCTTGCTTACCAGTTATCCACTAAGTTTCTGGAAGAGCAAAAGGTGAGGATGTGTAATTATATTGTTTGTAGTTGATTATCTAGTTAGACAAGAATGTATCACTATAATTATGCCCGCAAGCACATTCAGACATAAAAACCTGTTGTTAGATTATAACACATTGTATCTTTTACTAGACATGTTTTCTATGTGAGCATTACATTGTTTTGATGTTGTGAATATTGTTTGTGTTTGGAAACTCGATAGATCTGTTATTTATTTTAGTGAGGCCATGTACAATACGGATAATATTGTTGTGAAAATTACCCTTTTTTACTAGAAAACCTTTAGGGCTACAGCATAGGTATTTTTTTGTCAAACCACTATTTTTTTGTGGTGCATATGTTTATAGAATTCTCAATAGTTGCTTTAAAAAGCTATATAGATGTGCTTTTGATCTAAAATTTGGACAACTATTAATTATATGTTCAATTTGTATTGCAATGTATTGAATTGCGCATAACATTGACTAATCAATCAATTAATCCATGTCCGTCGCTCGTGAGCATTTGTAGCAGCGTCATGTCCCTAGTTAAAAGAAAGCTATGATATATTTCAGAAGATAAACTGTCCCTATGTGTAGGATGTACACACTCCTTTTATTATTTCATTTAAAATGTTTATAAAGCAAAGCAATCTAACTAATTCTAAGTACTTTTGCATCAACTAAACTAGCCCTTATGATGAGTGCTACAAGGACACAAAGTGAACTGAGATACCTTTCCCTTTGTGATGGTTATAGAGTGAGCCAGTCACTAATGTAGGTCTTTATGTGATAAATAAAACATTCAGTGTGACTTTCACACATATTATTATTATTCTAATTGAATTTCTCTATGCATATAATTCTAAGTTATTTTCTATTTCAAGTTCATTAGAAAGATTGGACACATACCTGAGTATTATTTACTGTAGTTTCTTTTGACATAATAATATTATTATTTGGTAAGGTTGAAAAAGATAAAGTCCCTCATATTTTGAGCTATACATGTTTAATGAAATGTAGTAATTGAGTCAAGCCAAACAAAAAAGTTCTATGTTAAAAAGTAATTAAATTATTTCAAATCAATAATGTATGTAGGTACTTAACCCAATAATAACAGCCAACAAACTGAAAAGTAAAATAGCTTGTTGGAACAATGACTCCATCCCCGCGCACAGTATGGGCCCCTTGTGTGAAGCCAACCAGGCCCTTCAAGCCTAGTCCACCCTGGCTGATTTACATAAATCAAAAACTCACATAATTGACATTATCTCCCTTGTCAGACAGCTCATTATCTTATTTTATCACAATAGTTAACGTCTCTGTAATGGCCCATAACTTTCCACACATTGTTTATATTGTGGGAATATTTTGTTTGGCAGAATTTCACATTCTTGTGGGAAACTTTTACTATCGTTAATATATTCCAAGCTCTGTGGTGTGTCTTTTGAGTTATATTATATCTGTACTTATATTATAAGGAATTGTTTGTATGTCAGAAAAAATCTCTGACATCACCAATCTGTAAATTTCTTTCATTCATAGGAATCTACACCCTTTCCATGTGACATAGGCTTATATTTACCAACTTATCATGCAAGTATAACCATGAATATCTAGTGTTAAATATGAATGAGCTGAAGCATTGGTACCTTTAATTAGTTATGCTCTGTTAATGTTTATTGTTCTTTTTGAATAACAAACATTTATTAGGTTTAATTAGCCTGTGACTTTGTGGTGTTGTATTATTACAAAGTAGGTATATTTGCTGTAATGCAAAGTTCATTTTGAAATGATGTTGATAATGCCTAGTACTACTTACTCATGGTGCAGACAATGGAGAATTATCATATTTTGCCCATTATGGCGGTCTCCATTTTAAATGTCACAAATAAAGTTGCCTCTGTTGTTTTATCATTATTTTGCATAACTTGTTTTAACAAATTGTAATTTTCCTCATTAAAATGATAAAACAAAGAGTGAAATACACATAATAAATAACAATTTACTGGTCCAGAGAATCCTCAGAAACCCCAGATCTTATAATCTGCAGTTGCATAATCTAACCACTTAACTAATGGTGCAACACACATGCAATGTTATTGACAGTATTTTGTGGATTGACTGGAAAGCTGATAATATTGACAATAAATTTATTAGATAACGTAATTTCTTGAAATAAGTATAATTATAACTATAACATGTTATTTACAGAAAAAATACCGTTTAGCTTGTCTCAGTGTTCTTATTCAAGGCAAGCAGGCACCCAACCAGCCCCTTGACACCTGTCAAGGGGCTGGTTGGGGCACTATAATTTATATTTGATTAACCTTCCAAAGAGTTTGATTGGATGATATAAATAAAACAAGGTGTAGATTATTCAAATCATTAGCATATAAATAATCTTTGTCATGAACTATTAGGTATGAGTCATCCTCAGTAATAGTTATTTAACCTTCAATCTCTCTGACAAAAAAATTATTATCATTATAAAATAGAAAAAAATAGCATTGTACTTTAATTTGATTTTTAAAAACACTAGTAGCTGGTCTCTTTGATTTTACCAGCAATAACATAGCTGCACTGCTTCTGTTGATTGCAGTGTGATGTTAAATACCTAGCCTTTAGTTCGCTCAATAATCAGGCTATCAAATGAATAAAATATTATCTAAATTGGAACAGTACTTCCAGTAATGATGGTTAAAGGAAAACCGCGCTAAAAGCACATCTGACAAGTTTCCACTACATTTAACACACCATTGTCCAGTTGTCTAGTTTTTGAAACAGTTCACAAAAACTTTACTACCTTTGAAATTGTAAATTTGCCAAGTCTGCACATTAAAATATTTAAAAAATATGCGAGGGCCCTTTATAACAGCAGTAGAAGGCAAAACGCATACGCTATAGATATAGACCATCGACACAGTCAATATATGGTTTATCTTTGTATTTAAAATATCGTAACATAAAGAGGAAAATAACACGAATTTCTGCACATAAGTGTCGACTTAAATTAACAATAAGATTGATTTTTTTGTAAATTCCACTCCCTAAGGGGGTACATTTAGGTTTAAAGTGTAAGAGAGAATTTCCTCAATTTTGTAGGAAATATCTAATCCCCCGCGGACGAAGCCACGGGCAACAGCTAGTTTGTAATAAAGATAAGCCTATTTAACATGGTAATATCGCTATCGTAACTATGCTTTTATTATTTCCCCAACAATAGTTAATGGAATCCAGTGAAACCATAGCAACGAATGTTTTTGTATAAACCAGCTCGTGAAAGCGTCGGTCGTATGCGGGTGAAGCATAAAGTTTGAAACAATAAGCGTTTCTCTTCCACGCATCACGTCGATCAGAATTCCGATGGCACTGTCACAGCACCAGGGCAACTGTGAAATGCTCATTTGTTCTAGTTTGGGTGTTTTTGTAATAGGTATAGTGCCAGTTAGCTACGGTGGCGATAGCTAATTGGTAGATAGCATACCGGAGCGAAGTGAGCCAATAGTGATGGGGCTACCTACTCCGGTCGCTGTAGTGCCTGCGCGCTGCAGTATACCTAAGAGGAGTTAGGTTAAGTTAGCTGCAACCACGAACTAAATATATTCAATCTAATTAAGGCCATCTCCTCATACGTCTCTACATCTGAGGTCTACCATATAATGCTTCATGGATCAGTGTAACTGATCCGATATTGTATTCCTATTCATTCTTTCATGTAGATTATAATGGTGAAACAGACATCGTTGGTTCCCCATGACATATAAATTGCGCAAACAGGTAGTTTGTTCAAATTAAGTCGGTCAGTAGTCCATGACTTATAAGCACCAATCATTGGTAGATGACAGACGTGCCGGTCTAGTAGCGTGACCTTCAGAGGTGATAATTACATTAGATTACGGCCATTGCTCCTCCGTTCATTAATAATATAATTTATGCAGATGACAAATAGCCAAGAGATCTCTGAACAACTGCCGTTTAAGTGTCGTACTTTTGTTGCTTACGGTGAACATTATCTCATAAACTAGAAATAATGTTGCTTTACAAGCGATGTCTTAGGTAACCAGATCTATTCCATAATAATATTATGATTAGTCCCATTCTAATGGAATAACAGCAAATGAATTGCGGCAGACATTCCGCGATTCTGTTGACTGTTAGCATTCCAAACATTCCGATTAGTAGTTTATAAGGTCATCAAAGAAAAAACTTGAATTATGTATCTGGTTAGCGTCAACAATTACGAGATCACATTTTTATTTCTCTTCTAGGATTAACTTACTCCTTGAAAACATTACAACATGATTATTTATCTATAGTATATGAAGCACTGAAGCTATGCACGCCGCAGCTTCGGCCACAGGAGCATCCATTGCATATAAATCTCTTCTTAGTGTATGTTCTCGAGGCTAACATGGACTGCCTTCATCGTATGTTCGGATTACTTCGGATGTTAGCGTTACAGCTAGCTCTTCGATCATCGCGAAGCTGACAGTGTCGACACACTAGTCGCGCGACCTGTCAAATATTAGATAATTGTTTGATGAATGATCTCTAACCTAACCAGTACTTGCGCCGAGATAGACCACCCTAATCTTAACTTTATTTATCCCTTTTTAGTGCAGCGACAGTGAGAGTAAAACCGTTATGTTTACCGCAAGCTTCATTGCCTATCCATAGTTATCCTTTAAGAAGGAATTTATTTCCAATTTAGTTGCCACCGTCATCGGTTAAGCCCAGTCGTCTACCATTTGCATAGATAAAAGTGCCTAATGAAGTGCTTATCGCTACTCTATTTTTGTTTGATATGGCAATATTCGTCACAGAAAAACGAGGCTCTCGCTTATCGGTCAATAGCTGAATACGTACATATATTATGTATAAATGTGACTAACTATGGTGTCTGAAGTACGTAAAACCTGACGAATCAGGCATCAAGACGAAGAATGATTGATGTTTCGAAATATATCAGGGTATCGTGCCGATAAAACTGTTTATCAGTAGCATCTCAGTTTTTATGTGACGATTTACGTCATATTTTGATATCTCACTCATTCAATCGCAATGGGATGTATTGATGATATTGTATTTTTATAGTAAACACGAAAAGCGAGTTAAGCGGCCGTGGCGCAATGGATGAGGCATCGGTCTTACGATCGAGAGGTCGTGGGTTCGAATCCTGGCCATTACACCACGGACGTGAACTTCCTCCTAACACAAGCGAATTAAGCTTAGCTGGAGGGGGTTAACAAGAATACTAGTAATTTGTATTTGCAAATTACTAGTAAGCTATTTTAAATAATAAAAAAAAAAAAATATGTATTATAATTATTGATGTTTTATATTGGAAATATTACTTGTACATATTATGACATCTTTGGATTTGATCCTAAAGTTAACTATCCTTAGATTATGCATGCATTATTTTAAAAAATTAACTAATTCAGATAATAAAATAAATGATTAATTTAAGTACCTGAGTTTTATAACTGAAGAATGAAGCGAGGTAGTCTAGAATGCAATGTGCATCTTGCATAGCGCATGCATTGATTGCAATCAAGAAACGAACCATATTTCTGAGTCATAAAATGAAAAGAAAAGATTTGCATTGATATGATTTGCTGACGAATTAACAAGGTTTCTTTGTAAGTGCATAATATCAGCAGTACTCGTAATCAATGATCAAACATGTCATAGTATTATATTTGTCGTGAAGCCAGTAGTGCTGTAATCTTTGCGAGCGTTGGACATGTTTATGATGTAATTTACGTTTATTTATCTTCTTCAATTGTTACCAAGTAGGTTAGTCAATTCTGTATTTTCTTACATAAAATCACGTTTGGATCGCCCGCAAGTTATAGCGGGGTGCATGTGATGAATTACACTCACGTTTACGAGATCGATGTAAAGGTGCTTCCTACAACAGTTGGAAACAGTTGTGTGCTGCTCTGTAGCAACAGAGAAATTACTCCCGCACAGGATATAAATAAATATGTCACACAACATACACACAACGTCATCTAGTCCCAAACTAAGCAGAGAGAGTACTAGAATAACTAATACTATTATATATATATTTTTCTTTTGTGAATACAAACTTATAGAAACACCCACACAAACATATTATGTCTTGAGCGGATCAAAGATTAAGATGATTATTAATGGGGGTAATTAGAACACTACTGTAATGGTTTATCATAATGACAACTATTGATTTGTAAGAAAAAATGGAATGGGGACAATGGGGTAAATGTATACATTTTCTTGCATTTTAGCTACCTATGGAAATACATCTCCTTCTTTGCGGTTCATAGTTAAGTAGTCAATTAGTAATATGTTTGATAACTAAGAGCACAGGGGTAAGTATAATTATTTTCAGTATAATTATTTAAAAAAAATATATTTATTTTATTTTACAACTTTTTGCACAATTATTACAACGGCGGACTTAACATAGGCATTTTCTACCAGTCAACCTTAAGGTGATGCAGAGGCAGGTGCATAAATAAATTAAAATAATGTGCTGAAAATGTCAATTCATACATAGAATAATTTTATATCAACAATTCGAATACATAAATATGGTAACAAATATACTAATACATACATTAAAATAATGTATATTATAATATTTACACAGTAGATATTATGCTTTTAATGACTCAGCTGTCGTTTCACCTAGGAGAAGATGACGTACTCTAGTTTTGGATGTGTCCCGGGTGGTGCACATCCTGATCTCAAGAGGGAGTGCATTCCAAAGAAGGGTGGATTGAATATAGAATGAAAAATGAACTAAAGAAGAGGTATGAGAAGGACCAAAGAGAAGAAGGTCGTTAGTAGAACGCAGATTTTTTTCGTGACTGGAGCAAAGATACTAAAGGTGAGATTTTAAATGAGTAAGAGAGTGTGGTGATTTAAGAATAGAAAAGAGTGTGGTCAGAGTACGCAGACTGCGACGCTGCCGGATAGGGAACCATCTCAGTTGAGAACGGTAAGACGATATTTGGTCATACTTGCGAAGATTGAATACGAACCGAATAGAATTATTGAGAAGTCGATCTAGTTTATTGAGAAAATCTGCATTCAGGTCGCGATAGTCGATTATGGGAAATATCAAAGCCTGCATAAATAGCAAAGCATTGTTTTAGTTTTGGATTTACAGTGTTAGTTAGAAATACATCGCTGATTTAAATAAATAGTAAGAAACACTATACTATAAATATAATATAATGGTAATATTACTATTCTTAAAAACTAGGACATACCTACATTTCGAACCTTTAGTATTATAAAGACCTAATATAAAACGTGAAGTTTTCGGCAACTTGCGATTAAAGCTATCGCGAATAGGGCATGCAATATCGGAAGGATCTCAATTCCGGAACTGAGATCCGATATTACCGACTAATTCCGGAATTCCGGAACTGGTTCCGGAATTGTCTTTTTTTATTTTATTTTTTTAATTTCTTACTCTCTTTTGGTTTATATTTGTTTCAGGGCCCTTTCTCTATCTAGGAAAATAAAAAAACAATGTTTCAAATCAAATAAAATGTAATAAATCAGCATTATAATAATCATTAGAGCTACAAATTATTAGGCCATTATTTTCTCTTATAATTAAACTTTCTCACAGTAGTAAAATCAACAAGGTTTATATAAAACAAAATGTAACTTAACAATAACAAAACATATAAAAAATATACTAAGAAACAGTTGATCGGATCGAAAGATATGGGACCGGCAGGATTTGAACCTGTGACCTTACATTAGTATAATTTGCTAAGTATAGCTAAATGCTATAAAAATAATCAAAGTTAAAATATCGTACACGTTCATTCGTTACAACATTTGTGCTGAATGTAACTTCGCCATGTTGGTTTGTATCCTACCTAAGATAGGAACAAATGGATGAACGTGACGTCACGAAATGACGTATCATACAGTTGAGAAATTTAATGTGCCGGTAAGAGGCGACCGTAGCTGGATGGCAAAGAGCGACTGCCCGGTATGCAGCAAGGTCGCAGGTTCAAATCCTGCCGGTCCCATATCTTTTTCAACTGTTTCTTAGGTATAATTTGCTAAGCATAGCTAAATGCTATAAAAATAATCAAAGTTAAAATATAAAAAATATGCTCAGAATAGTCCCTGTCTACAATTATTGTTAATCAGTCTTAATCATTTGTTGAACTTGTTCGTTCGCGAACGTACTAGTTCGAAAGAGCGCTCCTACGGATAAATGACGTGAACTACCTTCTATGTTTTGTTTTATCTACTGCCACTCACTCATTATTATACTGTACATGCATCAAATGAGCGTCTCATGCAGTTGTTGTTAATAATCTGTATGTTTAAGCTATTTTTAATTATTTTCTATTATTTTTATATTAAGAACCAGTTTTTTTACATCAAACACAAAGTGTTTTAATTGCACCAGTAAACAAACATAGGTATTATTTACAATAATCTATTTGCGTTAAAGTAGTAAGAAACCAAAAACTGTGGATTTAAGTAAACCATCTCATAATTTTGTAACAAGCAACGGGAGCAATATCAGAACGACCAAACGATCTGCCTTTCTTTGGTCAAGGTGAGTGTGGGATGACACTGTGGATAGTGGGGATGGACAAACAAAAAGCGGACAAACTAAAGGAATAACCTAGTTCGTTGGGAATCGAAGACCGAGACTGAGCGATATCAGTTGCGAACGACTTTGCACAGTACCGGAGTAGTAAGTATTAGTGCGCCGTGCTCGGTGTGACGCGCGCGTGTTGCCCATTCGACTTGCAGTTTGTGGCATAATCCACAGACGTTAGATTGCGTGCGTTTAGAAAAAAATAATCATCAAAATACAAAAGACAACAATATCGGAATTCCGGAATTTTTCCTCTCAATTCCGGAACTGGAAAAATCAGTAAAATGGTCCAGAGTTCCGGAATTACGGAATTCCGGAATTCCGGAATTGCATGCCCTAATCGCGAACAAACGAATCTCTTTCGAAACGTTATATTTTGTATTAATTCTCTATAATAGTAAAGCAGCGATTTGTCAGCATGCACATAATTTTAGCAACACAAAATATTGTTCTAAATTAAATTTAATGAAACTAAATCTATACTATTTAAAACCAGCGTTTTCCACCGTTTATCGCTCTTCGTGGCAGCGACTCTTCTCAGTAGTTTAAAAACATGCCTTTTCACTGCAATTTCAGATTCAAGTATATTTTCGTCATGGCCTCACACAGTGTCATTGTCACAAAGTTTCTATTCTCGGTACTAGAACCGTTGAACTCTTTCCACGCGAGCTGTGCTGGGATTTTTTACTTACTGTTTGATCATCGGCTATTAGCCATTAGTTATATGGACGTGCTGCACGCGAGCGAAATCGGTTATGTCACCGGCTTATTCAATTATAGTTTGTTGAACAATAGATAGGATCTGGAAGAATTCATAAAGAGTGATGGGGTTGATGGGTTGAAGTGGGCTTGCGGCTGTTTCTTACTTATTTCTTTTGGGTAGTAGGCTACAGCATCTGATGAATTTTAAGCAAATTTAGAAGCCAGGCGTCCCTGCTCTATACATACATACTTTCAATTGGATACAAACATCCTTTTATCTGTTATTTATTTCTACGTGTTGTTGTGTAAATAACTCATAATTTCCGCTAAAGCAAGTTTTGAATTCGTCGTATCGTGTGAATGGGCCTTTAATGCTATATTAAATGTTAAGACAGTTGTGTGCACAGACAAATCAATATGTCTACTGACATTTGTCTTTCGGCCGGGCCATCGCGAGATGGCACCATTCGTTCCGTCAGCAGCAGTTGTAATGCTGAAACTTTTAATGGATTACTGATTGCATCAGTGTTGTTTTGTCATAGATTTCCTCCTCGTCAGTGTACTTTTGTAACTTGTCACACTTATTTTCTGTGGTTTGGCAGTGCCTTGTGAGGGTTAGCGAGAGATGTAATCTTAAAAGTATTACACATTGTCTTACACATAAATTTGGAGTTTGTCGTTAACTTTGTACATTGTCGTTAGCTTAGCTGGAGGGTATACCAAGCAATAAGTTCTACAAGAGGCACGCTTTTTAAACAAGATTATCCACCGCAACAACTAACATTATCGGAACGTTTGAGAAAGGCGTTGTCATCTTTGAAGGTCCCTGCCGTATTCGTTCGGCAATACTATTGTAGTTTGACGCCGATATGATTGTCTCTGCAAACTATAACAGTAAGCCGAGGTCACTGATTACGCGGCTATTTTTACGGACTTGTGACGGTCTGTAAAGAAAGGCCTTTGTCCTTCACATTCCTTTAGGGAATTACTGGTTTCTCAACAAAAATACTTATACGTACTTATTTATAGATTACATATTTGGATAGTTATTCTCGTACGAATAGCCAATTCTGAGTGGAATAACAGGTGTTGATGGCAGGTGCATTGAGTTACCAGATGGCAGCGTACATACGTACTTAAAAAATATACTCTTTAGGTATGTTTCGATGTGTCAGTCCTTACAATTATTATTGTCCTTTGCAGGTGTCCTTTTGCTATATTTAGTATCATCTGTGACATCTGTGGTATTAATAAACAAAAGTTATATGCAACGCCATCTCCACTATTGGGGTTTTGTATTTACTGCTGTGGTTCGGTAATACAAATGTTTTTTTAGCATTATGTTTATAAATTATCCCAATATGAAGTACGTTGTTCAGTGATTTTAATCTATTTGGATCTCTCTAGATTTACAAGTTTACCAAAAAGCTATATCTGTTTAACTAAACTATTTACAAGATTTTCAAACCGGATCACTTAGTCGAGTTTATTGTATTTAGTAATCTATGTAAGTAACCAAAAGTAAGTATATTACCACGTATTACCATTTAGACATAAGCTATTAAGAAAATAAACACTTCGATCGGTCACAGCAATTGCCGAGTTATGACGTACCAAACCAACATAAATCATTTGGACTATTATCGGAAGGCGCCGGAGCGAGACGAGACGGGCAAACAATAGCGACTGGATAAATACCAATACTATAACCTGTTTATGTAATCGCTGAAACACTTTCACTACAGTTTTGTGCTGAAATTTTCTTTTGAAGGTTTTCACCTGCTCAAAAGTTTGTTTCGTAATAGAAAGATACAAAACCCAAACATATAATTAGGATATCTACTGGCATGTGTCGCTTACACTAAGTCTACGATATAATGTAATTATAATTTTACAGAAACCGCCGCTGTATGCACTTTATATTTTTTTAGGTAGCAAAAACTATCAATACCTTTAAAATGGGTTCTGAAGGGTTATTATTGGATATGTATTCAAATCTCCACGGCGATAGATAAAAATACTAAAGCTATTTTTATGACAAATCTCGCAGGCCACAGAAATTTAATAAATTAACATGAACCGTGGTGAGCTCCTAGGTACCTTCCAGTATTTACCATGCCACCAGAGACGTTAGAATGCTTATCTATGAATTTAATATAATGAATATTTATGAATTTAGTATTAGTATAGTATAAATAACATAGGCTAATTAAAGCATTATAATATCCTACAGATATTATAATTAGCCTATGTTGGAAAGTAGTTTTGAAAAGCTAACTTTCGATAAACGACAATCAACGAAGTCTTATCTATGAGTATGTGTCCCTACACTCCCATCACGCCCTCTTGTTTGCTCTACTTTTTATCTGTGTCGTTAAGTTATGTATTTAGTTTACCCAATACCCTAATGCCTAATGTTTATCGATTTTACGAACTTGCCAGTGCCGGTAAAATTGCAATCATAATGAAACCATGACTCGTTGTTTCTATATTTAGTTCATTGTTTAAATACATACAAACAACAAACAAAAAATCCCTAATACGTATATTACATTTGATGACACACTCATCTATGGTCATGACCTAATGACGTCATACCATTCGGATTATCCCGTAAATTCATTTCGCATCCAGAAATTGAGAGGACCGGACGTGTGTGTGAACTGTGACATTTATTTTTTTGTGTTTGTTTTGTTAATTGTTATCATGGGCAAATTACGTCGAATGTTGTGTGTGAGTATTATGATTCATGTTAATGAGTCAAATGTGAGTCACGATTGTCGTTAAGGCATCTCAGTTTAACTGTTTTAAGTAGAAAACTCCCTCTATCCTATTAACCGGTGGGGCTTCGTATCACGGCGCCTCGTTGCTAGAATCAGGTAGAAAATTTCTATATTTTCTTGCTCTCATTTGTAAATGGTTACCTGTAATCAAACCAATTTTTTTTGGGTCAGTGAGTGAGGCTTAGCCAAAATCTACTTCTACTGCTATTTTTTTATTATTTCGTTACTACGATATTTATCCTTTTTGCCTACCCCCGGGAGATAAAATCGTAATTTTATGTATGTTTGTACAATATTTACTGATATTTTGTAGTGGTTTACTTAAAACCAAATCGCTTCGACAAAAAAAAACCAGCCCTCCGACAAAAAAAAAAATATTCCACATTCTCCAACTGAAAACAACACAAGTATCATATTCAAATTCAATATTCTATTTCAAAGTAAACTGTCAAATTAAATATAGCTTACGTTTTTATAATATTATTATGATCCTTAAAGCCGGATTCGTCGATCAAAAGTAACTCTAAAAATCTTCCAAAATAATGTTCTGAAATAAAATAATGGCTTCAGAAACAACTGTTTTAGACTGTAATAAAAGAATAAGATAAAAGACGAGGCAAACCAATGACGTTTTCGCTTCAGTTTAACGATTCATTGAAGGAAGTGAACTATTTCTGTCTTCGGCAGTTTAGTAAATTGGTTATAGTGTAGTTTTAAGAAAAGTTTATTTACTAGTGTCAAACTTTGCTAGGCTTCGTGTTAATTATTCAAAAATTAAAATTTTGGGGTTTCAGTCCATGTTTGGCTGACCAACGATCACAGTTTCAGATATTCTGATAAACTTTTTTAATATAGTCGCATTTCCGTCATGTTGTTCTTCTTAACCTTCCTTGTAATTGTGGCATTCTATCCGTCTGATTACTCATGTCCACGGCATTGCTATAATTGTAACAGTTACGACCTCTCCAGTTGATTGATAATACTAGCTGAAAGAGCTTCAATTAAGTCCATACTTCAGAAGATAGGTATCGTATCTACTGTCTATAAAACCGTAGTTCTCAAATACTAGAAACTAGACCCAGAGCATAGTGTAGGCTCTTTCGAACATGTACTCGTAAAGTGTCTTTGTAAATTGGTCTCTGTTTTATGGTATCGTCTAGTGTGTCCCGCAAGTTACGGTATCGTATAGAGTGCAATACTTCTTGTGGTTTACTGACAGTTATTTGGAATTGGTGTCCGTCAATCTTTGCAGAGAAGATCGTTTGCTAGAGAAGCTAATGAGTGGAAAACCTAGCAACTGTCCTTATAATATATGAACTGTAGCGTGTCGTATTATACGAAATGTATGTATGTTTGAAATGCGTATACATTCTTTTACCTGGATAATGGATAGCCAAGTATTTTTTGTAAAGCTCTTCAGGAGTTGAAAGGCCAGAAGCATCCTTCAAGCTTGGGCCATTATAAAAATGCGATTTTGCTTCGGAACATAGAAAAAGATATTGTAACACTTTTCAAATCCCGTTGTATTATGACTAGGGTACGTAACAGTGTATTGTTTGGTCTGAGGCTCTCCTCACGTGGACAGCATATTAAGTAATAACCTGCCAGTTGATTTAGTATTCTGTCTGCGTGTTGTACGTATTTGTATCAGCTGATGGACGGCACTGCGGAGAAATCCTTTTGTGACACGATGACTGATTGGAAGTGCAAAAGTTTTTGGATCCTTATTTTTAAGTAGGAGCTTCTTTATGAGACTGTTTAGTATTGGCGATGACTAAAGTTATATTTTAGTCCTGTGTCTTTCCTATTAGAGGCGTACGTGTTTTGATTTGTTTGTGCAAGGATCAAATTTTTCTGTCATCTTTTCAGTCTTATAATTTCAATTTAATTTTGTATTCAAACTAATTGATGATATTTTAAATTGTTGTTGGCCCTGGTTATTCTGACAGCATTACGTAGGAAAAAGTGATACGATTCGATTACCTACGAAGAATTCTTTAAATCTTTACCGGTTACGTTATCAATTTCATATTTGGAGGGTCTTGATCAACTCACCCTACTGGAGCTCATCTCGCAGGATGAATCGACTATTCACTAGACGAACATTTGAATTGGTCAACTCATGCCGCTTGATAGTTTTACAGTTTGTATAGACAGTGACAATTGCTAAGCATTTATCGTCAAGACATTTAGGTTTTTTTTTATTTTATGGTCGATTAGCACGCGTTTGACTAAGATCTCACCTGATGGTGGGTGATGGTCGGTGAAGCACTGACGGTCTTCGGTAAAGCACGCTTACCTTTGAGATACTTATTTACTCTTGCTTTGAAGTCACCTAGATTTTACTCATGCGGAAACACAGATTCGGGCAGGCCATTCCAATCTTTTGCAGTTCGCATACGCATAAATATGTGGAAGCGAGTTTGGGTATAACCAAGTTTTTTAATATGATGATTGCTTGATATTAAATTGATAATCAAATTCTTATGTGCTTTGTGTATGTGAACTATCTATATAAAGATTGCGTGTTCCTTCCTTTAAATTTTATCAGAATGATCATGATAACATCAGCGAAGTATTCCTTCCTTTAAAGGTAATTCTGTTTTTAGCTGAATTAGCATGATAAAATCAGTGAATTAATCTTGTTCCGGCGTACCAGCGGCATGTTCAATTCAATTCAATCTTATTCACGTTGCTCCAGGTGTTGGCTTATTGACATTCATGAAGCAGGCTGTCCATTCAGATTTCAAAGGTTGTTGTTTATTTCATTCTTTGTTTGTTTGTTGTATTGGCAAATCTTGGCCTGAGACAAAAGGTTTCTTTTTGTCATCAGGATCTTAAATAATTTGGCTATTAACTCAATATTTTTTTAAAAGAACCGAAATAAATAAGTTTGTTAAATCGTTATTTCTGTCCGCCCATATCCCGAATTGAACGATAATCCTGTAGAGTTAACTGAGTTACATATTTCTAATTGTTGACATTTTGGCGAGCCATCTCTGTAAGCATACATTGCATTGTATTCTGCTTAATAGTTTAGTAGTTTCTGTAATCAGCGCTGTCGGTATCTTTATTCGAATACCAACAAACAAATAAGTGGAAGGTGGAAGGACGCGTCAATGACGTCATCGAAGCTTTTACTCCCAACGTTATTAGATCAGATTACATTTGTTACCAAGTCAATATTTAGCTTGCAAATTCGTTCTAATTTTAATGCCTTGTATATTGTTTTTCCTATATTACCTAAAGCTAGCAGTCAGCATTTCATGTTGCTGAGCTGATGCTGGAAGGTACATCTCCTCAACGGTTAGGAGTTTGGGAATAATTCTTTTAATATAGGCACCTTAAGGGCGTTTACTGTATTCTTTCAAGTTATACCCAGATGAGGCGAGACCTTTAATATTACTTAAGAATTTCTTACTTTTTAGTACATTTTTTGTAATTGAAGTCGGTATGTTTTTTGAAAAAATAATAAGGTCAAATGCATCGATTGATGTCGGTGTCATAGCACCCTATGACCTATATACCACTATATTTATACTTATACTCTGGCGCAAGGGCATTTGAAAGAGTTTTTTTTGTTTCAACAAGAGCTTTTCTCACAGCTTTTTAAATGCTTTATAATAATAATATTATAAACAGTTTTAATGTTTCCTTTGCCACCGATAATAACCAGTTTTTTAACAGTCACTTCCACTGTAACTTTCGATAAGCGATTGAACAAAATTGTAACGAATTGATCGTTAAATTAAATATCGAGGCTAGAGGATAAATATCTCCATTTCACCGGTTGTGTTTATGACTAGTAAATTACTACCTACCAGTTTATTTTTATTTTTATGTGCTATGATTTTTTTTTATGAAATGATGTAGGTTTCTTACATGGCGTAGGGGCGCGATTAAAATGGTTGACTGTATAATTGACAAAATACTAATAATTCCATTAAAACTGATTAGATAGTGATAAGATAACATTCCAAAGATTCTGATAGTCGAATCTTTTTATGTGAACCCCAATTTCATGTAAATTGCTTATGATATCATGTATGGCGACCATTATCATCAAATAATATTGATTATACTCATCAATACATAATAGAGCGGGTTTATTGTTTGATAATAGCGGTGTTTCCTTTACTGAAAGTTCTTGTTTGAAACCGATAGCTTACCGTTTGATTTTGTACTATCGTGTAAGTCGTATGAACATTGAACGTATGAGTGATTAAATCTAGAGATTCTAGAGGATGAGTAGAACACAGAACATTCTGCACTGTACCTTCTCAGGCTTCTCATCTCGATTACTCTACTACGGTTTGTTTTTCTTGTGTGTTATTGTTCAAAGCTCGTAATAAGATTATTAAGTAGATAACGAGTAATATTGTAATCCGAAAACATGCAGAAGCTCACGAACGAAGACTTCATCATCACGTCAACATCGAGGCAATCCAAAAAAAATGTAATCCGATGGCGCGTTCCAAGATGCCACTCAATATTAAACGAGTCTAGCGAAAGAAATGCCTTATTGTGGTGCAGGTGTATTGTTATGAATGTTTAATTGCTTGTTTTTCCCCACGTCATACGTATGACAAGCGCTTGTAACAAGTTTATGAAAATATTTTTCGTCTATTGATCGCTTGAAGCTAATATTATAAAAGCGATTTGAATTATTATTATATCTGTAGTAATGTGTATTTTCATAGCAAACGCTAAGTACCATAGTGATAAACTCGATTCGGTCATGATACGTGTGACTTTTTATTGCAAACCATACAAACAATGCCCCAAAAAAGCTAGAAGTCTACATTACGGATTTATTATATTACGGATAGTCCATGCATATTGCACATGAATAGTTCTTTAGTACTTTTTCTAATAATCTAATTTCTTTCATCTCTTTAGCATACAGACATAACAACTATAGATAGCACTATGTCTAGAGTCTAGACAATTTATAGTGTCTCATGCATTTAAAATGGCATCGAGACTAGAAACTTTTTATGTCAACAGCCAGCCAGAATGCTCTACTCTTCACCTCAAAATTCGCATAAAACATTCACTATTTCAGTTGAAATTGTTGTTTTCATGTTTATTTGGTTATTGTTAACCATTTCTAATATCGCTTATGAGCTCAATCAGCACATTAATATGCCATATACCGTGTCTCTAACAAGTTGGCCTTACATGGATGGCAGTAGGCTTCGCGGCACCCTATCGAAACATCTTTATCTTTAAAGCACCATACATGGTACCCGCGCCAAATATCTCACTGGCGCCCACAATGTGTCTTTTATTATGGCGACAGACAAACTCATTGTCCACAGAAACATTATAATCTATACTTTCCACTAGTGGTTCTACCAAAGTTATGATATAGCTATCCTTATTTAGCATCGGCTGGACAATTTAAAGAACTAATTTGGGCACCACAATGTTAATCACGTCCGTGAAGCTTTTCACTTTCCTTATAAATCCCTTCACTATACTTATATAGGCCTCTTATATATTTTGTTACGAGTGCCATAAAACCGTTTGATCCTGTGTTTAATGCAAGTTGCAAATGTTTCTCGCTGGTTACCGGTAATCCTGCCGAAAGTCGTAATAATGGCTAAATTTAGAATTGTTTCTTAGGATTCCATAAAGAAGGTTCGGATCCGGGCTCAGTTAGTAGCTGAATCTGGACTTCTAGAAGCGTCTAGTGCTTATGTAGATAATTGACAAGATGCCTTGCATTTTGGTTCGATTCGGACTTATTTGTATTTCATAGTAGAGTTTTGCAAGTACCTAATGTCCAATGCTGAACCTTGACAATATGACATGTGTAATGAGAAAAGCAGTTGCTGTGGGTGTAAAACAATGAGATGACATCACCGGGATGGTCCGGCGATAACCCTCGCTATTCATAAAGCAAGTGTTGTCTGACGTCACTGATCATCACATTGTCTATAGAAGGACAATGTTTTATACATCTCATCTGCTATTCTGTTGTAATGTAATTAATGCACCCATTAACAACATTATTATTATATTTCTATGATTTTACTATACAATTTCAGTCGCATTACATAATATTTTGCTTTGTTTGTAAGGCAAGCTTTATTCGGTAAATCATAGGGTAAATCGTCAGTATTCAGATGTTGGCAATAAATATCACTAGTTATACTTTTTAGTACACCTTTTAAATAACTAATGAAATAGGATAGGATTATTTAAAAATCATCCTTGAGGTTGAATTCCAACTCACATTAACCTGCCGCGCGCTGTACCAAAAAGAGTCGCAACAGTTTTAAATTTAACTAATTTTCTGCTCTGCCTATTCCAGTGTTCGTGTCTGGTTCCCGGCAACATGTCGAAGAAGCCGGCAGCGCAGCCCACGCTGCACAAAGTCATCATGGTGGGCTCCGGAGGTGTGGGCAAGTCCGCGCTGACACTGCAGTTCATGTACGACGAGTTTGTCGAGGACTACGAGCCTACCAAGGCTGACAGCTACAGGAAGAAGGTAAGCATGGAAGGTTTGAAGTAGACCTTTGAGAACAAGCTTAATGAATAGAGTAAACCACTTTCAAATGCGCTAAATCCACTGCTAGTCAGTGCAGCAATAGAGCAGTGTGGTTTACCTTGATGATATACGTAAATCTAGGAGCTACTAAAGCTCCTCAGTGCCTCCATCATTGTGTTCCGGATTAGTAAGGAAATATATGATAATAAAGAAAGACTAGACATAACATCGTAGGCCATCAATATTTCATCTGCTAATTCTGCAAAGATAATTGACAATTGAAACCAAACACTTATGTAAACCATTTTTTACTCAACCATGAACATTATTATCTGATTCTCATTGAATTCCAAGCTGATACTCTAATTTTTAATGTTTCTAACACAAACATGAATCAAGTATATTGATCGATCAATCAAGTACGCATCGATTTATTTGCCATTCGATACAGATCAATCATGCGTGCTGTGTGAAGCTATTGAAGCTATTGAAAGTTGATGATTTAAATTATGTCTGCTGTATAATAAATTATTATGATTACCTAGCTAGTACCTACACTGTTATTTCAGGGTGTGTAATGTTTGATATAATAACAAATGCTCTAATTTTACTTGAAATAACGTTCATATGTTATAATTTTCATATGCTATAATATCAAATAACCTAATTTCATATGATATAATCTTCCTTTGATATAATAACATTTTGTATAAAGTTCATAATATGATATAATTTTCAAAATGCATAATATTCTTTTAATATAACTTTCATTTAACCTAATGTTCTTTTGACCTAATTTTCTGGTCGAGGTCGGACTTGGTCGACGGAGCCCCGCTTCGCGGGGCTCCTACTTCTGGTTGGTTAAAAAAAAAAACCACGAAGGGGATGGCGGGGTCGTAGACCCCGCCATCCCCTTCTAACCTAACCTATCCGAGTCGGGGTGCCCTAAAGTCCAGATTGCATCCAGATCCTCCTGGTAACAATAGTTGGGTGATGTATAGGGTATAAAGGGAAGAACAAAAACTTAATACAATAGCTATATTAGTTATTTAATCTTAACACATCAATTATAAATATAACATCTTATTTCAGTTTTAAGTTAGAGGCCAAAGCCCGAAGGAATTCGATTTCAGTGTATTATAGTAAATAAATAATATACTAAACGAATGTTATGTCAAATGTGCATTATAAAAAGTGTTCATTATATCAAAAGAAATAAGATAAAATGGATTATATCAACAGATCAATATGACAACTGATCGTTATATTAAATAAAATTATATTAAGTGATATTATGTCAAGTGACCGTTAGATTTTTTGTTATTATATCAACCGTTACACACCCGTTATTTCATTGGACATTTTTATTAATACATAACATAAAGACTCGTCTTTGTTTTGAGGTCAGAGATCATCATTACTTATATTAACAATTCCTTTACCATGCCAGCCACGAAAAGAAGCGTGTCATTTGCCTAAACTAAATCTCGTCGTATTACCGACCCTAAAATATGTCATCAAAACAATACAAACACCTTTTTTAGGAGTAAGTTAAAAGAATTCGTAGAAATGATTGTATTCGTAACTCCAGGTAGTCCTAGACGGCGAGGAGGTTCAGATCGACATCCTCGACACGGCAGGGCAGGAGGACTATGCAGCCATCAGAGACAACTACTTCAGATCGGGAGAAGGGTTCCTTTGCGTCTTCTCCATCACTGAACCAGAGAGCTTCGATGCTACACAGGAATTCAGGTATGATAGACACGTAACATTACATCAGGCCTACTTAGACGGGTATAGCGGAGGTGTGTTGACTCTCCCACTTCACCAGTTTTATTATGGTCCCATTTGATAGGGGCTGAGCCTATCACCATCTGCTAGACACAATGACAAACTTTTACCATACAAAATTATTATTGAGAATTTTCAAGTATTAGATATAGATTATTAGATTTTTACTCACGAAATTTGTTGGGTATCGATCGGCCGACCGGTTTCAGTCTTACTAGAAGACCATCATCAGAGTGTTCTTTCGCCAGATGTTGTCGCGTTCGCGTGCCGTTTCTCCAAATGTTGAATTCCTCACTTAGGTTTTTTGTAGTCTTTAAAGCATGACAAGTCTTCAGGAATAATATTATAAATACTAAGTTGTTTTTTGTCTTGGTTCCAGAGAACAGATCCTCCGTGTAAAGAACGACGAGAACATCCCGTTCCTGCTGGTGGGCAACAAGTCAGACCTGGCGGACAAACGCCGCGTGCCGCTCGACGCCTGCCGCGAGCGAGCGCAGAACTGGCAGGTGCCTTACGTGGAGACCAGCGCCAAGACCAGGGATAATGTGGATAAGGTGGGTTGTTGGTGGTATGTGACAGGCGATTGGGCTAGTTAAGTGGTTAGGAATTATATTTTGAAAATAGCGGTAAAGGCAGACATGTTTTGTAAGGAAATCTCACATTTCCTTTTTATTTGATGATATGATGTCCTGCTAATCGTGTTTGATTATGGCGAACCTAGAGGCATCCCATGTGTTCGACCATGAGCTCTAATGTGGCAAACGACCCTAAAAAACGAGCTTCTACCCGCGGCTTGGCGCGCATGGATTGTTTATAAAAAGTAGCCTGTGTCTTTTCCCAGGCTTAGCTATCTCTATAGCATTTTATATTAAAATTGGTCCAGTGATTCAGCTGTAAAATTGATTAAAGTCTGAGTTACTTGCATATCTATAATATTATAAAAAGGAAATATTTTATGTTTATTTATGACCAATCCTTATGATTATGGTCGGTGTTAAAAAAAAAATGGTCGCCAATATTCTCATTCAATCTCATCAAGTCTCAAAAAGTATATAAAATACGTGCTAGGATAGTTTTTTTGTCAAAATACCGGTTCTTAGACATAAATGTTTATCTATGGGTGACGAAAATGTCTCGTTACAGTTTCTATGACAAATTCAAGACATCAGGCAAACCATAGGTTACTTTTTACTAACGTACTACGCCAGCGGAGCCATGGACAGAATGGTAGTTTATAATACTGTAGGAACTGTAACTTTTCGCCTGTCTATATAACAGTATAGTACTAGTTGTTTATCTATCTTCCCATTTCTCTGCCCTCTGAACACGAAGGCAAGCCTGAGCTTCGCACGCTTTCCGTTTATTCTCTAAGTGCAGCTCGTTGGCTTGCAGTTGCGTTGCGCATCCGCCTACAGCTTATTTTTACACAATTTACACACATAAATACTGACGAACACATCACACTTGAATACAAATTGCATACATAAATACAGATTGAGATAAAACATTATTTTAGATCGGTACAGTAAAATTTAATTAGTCAAAATAACGTCTAATAAAAAGCAATCGCCAAAAAAAATTTGTAAGGTTACTACTTCAATATTTATAATGGATTTTCGCAGATTTTTAAGTCTATTTGCTTGGTACTTTACTGATAATAATTCTATCAAAAAATATCTTAAACTTATTAAGCAATATTATCCTGATATGATAGTAGGCAATGCGTAACGCAACTCAGTCCCTCTTTAAACCAACTAATAGAGTCCCATATTTTGCAATACTGATATGTTATTCTTGATTCTCAAAAATAATCCAAAAATATCAGACTCTTGGCATTATTATGGGTGATGGGGCTTGTGTGTTGTGTGCTGTGTGGTTGTCCGTGGAGGTGACCGGTGCGTGTCTGGTGCAGGTGTTCTTTGACCTGATGCGGGAGATCCGGTCGCGCAAGTCCGACGACAGCCGCGCCACCAACGGCGACGTCAAGAAAAAAAAGGGCAAGCGGATGAAGTGCAGCATCTTGTAATGCCACCCATCGCAAACCCCGCCTAACCACTGCTAGCTGAACTTTTCTACGGACTTTATTTTAAGCGATCATTTCTTGTCGATGACCGTCGAAAGTATTCCTTGTAAATACTGTGTCGTTTGGAACCGCAAGCTTGTGTATTGTGTAGTGTGCGCCGGCGCATCGGCCGTGTCCGTCTGTCTGTTCAAGGACACAGGTACACAACCATTTCATATGATCGCTGTAGTATATAATAAATCCACAGATTCCAATAATTTAAATATATTATTATAGATTTATAATAAAAACCTGATATAGTTTACTAAACAATGCAATAATTTTAGTAATATGAATTATGAAACTGTTGCTGAGAAGTAATGAATCACAAGTTTATTTTTGTCTATTTTACAAGGAAAAATATTTGCGTAAATAGATAAAATGTATTTGAAAACTCATTGCCTCTCATGAACAGAAATTAATAATAAATTGAGTATATTACAGCCATCAAATGCATACAATTTCACGACACTTGTCTTGTAAATTTGTCTCATGTACTATGAACTCTATCACACTGATATTTAAGTTGATATTCGCGTGTTCTCGCACGTCACTAGTTGTAAGCAGGCTATTGTAAATTTTAATATATTTCGCCCAGTTTGGTGCTCGCATTTATTGAATACTGTTTGTAATGGATTTATGAAAACAGTCGATTTTGGGCCTTTAGGTGGCCTTAGACACCTAATATAATAATATTATGTATTAAGCGCTTAAATGTATTGTAACGCGTATCGCCAATATGTAGAGAAGCACCATAGGCCATTAAACTTATAGGCCATAGCCAAAATATATGCACTACAAAGTAGAATACAAATTAAAGGTATTGTACAGTGCAATCTAAGTTAGTATTACGGAATTACTCGATATCACAAATAATATTTGTTACAAACAGAATTCCATAATTTTTTGTAAACGATTGTTGTACTCGTAACTCGTATCAAAGCTTAGTGCTTCGCGTTGTGTCCTACGTGTACGTGCGTACGTGTATACGCGTGTACGTGTACGCGCGCGAACGTGTACGTGTCATGAACGCATCGCAGTTGTGAAAGATGCACTATAAATGTGTATCTAATTGTTCAAATCGTTACTTAAGAATATGTTTCACATCATCTTATTAATTTGAGATTTACGCAAGTATTTGTATGATTGATACATAATGTGAAATTGATTAAATTATGTCAAAAAATAATAAGCGTCGATGCTTTTTTTATATGTATTTTTTTACCATAGCCACGCATTCTCTGTACATTTGGTATAATCAAAGGTTTTAAGTGACGATTTGAACAATCACCCAGACGCATGGATGGTAGCATAAGTTTTGTATTTATTTGTATGTCATAAGTGCTAATTGTATCGTGTCATGTGGGGAGGGGTGTACCACGCTCATTGAAATAGTATTTGTAATCGATTTGAATTAAAAACTAACTCAAATCCGGACTCCGCAACATCAGTGCATGATTAGTCGAACGTACCTTAAATAAATCTCATAAAATCTCGTCTTCGAATCTCTTATTGGATGTTATGAAAAATGGAAATGCCCATGCCTATTATTCAGTTGTAATAATAGTGTCGATCATATTATTTAATGAAATAAAAGCCTGCATCAGCCCAGCAACTCCGTCCATCGGATGTAACACGAATGTTACCTGTAACTGCAACACTACTTTGAATCTCATTTTGCTTTTTAAATTCTTGTGGAGTTGACCACCCACACTTTGCCAACATGATGGTCTGTGCCCAACAGTGGGATATGTTCAATATAGAACTAAGTATTGTAAGAATAGAAGTAATTGTTTATAGATATTATTTCAATGAGCTCTTGGTTAGTTAGTGGATGTCCGCACGGAATGTATCGTTGTTGTATCGCTTCACGGGGCTAGCCGATATTGTAATGTCTTGTAAGTTACGTTTTACGTTTTCGAACGACAACTTACCACATGTGAAAATCTTCGTAACTTGCATCCTATTTGTAAGCGACTGGATTATCTGTGATAAGCTGGTGACGTTCGTTGACCAATAGATGGCGCTGATAAAACTTAACGAGCGCCATCTATCGTCAATAGAATGAAACGATTTCACTTTTCAACAAAGTCGTGTATGGTGGCGTTCAAAAAATAAAACAGTAAAATTATTTCTAAGTTTTGTATGCAACAAAGTCTGATATTTTTAAATCTTCACGGTTTACTTTTTATAGTTGGCTGTTAATTCGCCATCTTGGATTGTTGGCTAACTTTAAGATATATTTATTGTGAGAAACTATTAACTTGGTCATTTTTTGTGGTTAAAGACAAAACGAAGGTAAGAGTAACCACCCATTTGAGTCTAAGATAATTAAAGTGTAGGTGTTAATAGTTGCTTACAGTAAACGTTGGTTAGAAGATCTTACATAATAAAAAAACGGTTAGTTTACGTTGCGTTGAATGATAAAGTATTTCTTGTTACATTACTATTAAAGACAGCGAATAACGACGCTGTCTGTCACTGTCATGCCATTTCTATATCAACACGTGCCGAGGCAAAAGCAACGTAGCAATATGGGGCGATTTGATATATTGGTGAGTCGATATTTGGGTAACTTATAGAGAAATCTGTGATAGTGAGTGGTCGAAGTGTATATCTTAGCTTGTTTATTTAAAGCGTGGACGTATCATTGCGGACACTAAATGGTTAAATTACTGTCACGGAGTTATTCATTGAGATATTCCAAATTTCGATCCATCTTCAAAGGTGAACTGCCAAGACGAAGCTCTTAAAGATGGGGACTAAAAACATGTCCTTTCATTGCCAAATGTCGACGGCGACTGTCAAAAGTAAACTTAATTTTATAACGTGTGTTGGCAGCCACCGTTGATAGATGGCGCTCTCAGAACCTATATTCCTATGTACTTGTAATTTGGTATTGTAGAATAGTTATTTTAGTTCACAAATTATGTACCTTCGTGTATGTATGTATTGTATATCGAAGTCACCGGAACAAACGATTGATATAAAGCAGGAAATATACAGATTTGCAAAATGATGACTATTATTTGACTTACATTAATGTTTTAAGTCGTGTAATACCTTATCTGATGAAATTATTTTCTTAAACTGACGTTAGGGGTTAACATTATTTTAAACTAACAACGGGTTTATTCACATTGGCGTGCGATACGCGAATTTGTAAATGTCCATCAGAATTTCTGGGTGAATCCGTTGACCACTAAACAGACCTTATTTATCTAAATGAAACTAATATAATAAATCCGAATTAAATTAAAATACTAGTTTTTGGATATCCGTCGCAGAAGAGAGTATTAGGCTAAGAACTCATGACGCGGTTAACTCCCGCGCCCGCAACGGCTGCGGGCAGATACTCGTATGTAGTAAAAACCGTGCGGTTGTAAGTCACGTCGCGAAAATTGATCATGTTTTTTACCCTAGTATCTGCATTCTACGGAGGCTGCAGGCCCGTATCCGGACGCGGGCTTGGCGGGCTCGCGTCGTGAATTCATTAGCCTTACACGACTTAAAACTTGTACCACTAACACAATATGTTCGTACGTTGTAACCACTTCCACAGGCATTCCTGACGCTAATCCGCGCCATGTCTCGCCTCAAGAAGGGCATGACGATGGAAGACGACGACGCGGACACTCAAACCAAGCAACCTTGCTGTGCTGTCTGCTAGCCACGGATACACTGATACTACTGCATATTACCACGTGACTGTACTGCCAATTTTGACGTAAGGGAAGTGGGACAGCTGACTTCAGGCCCAAATTCGACATATAGTTTCGGCAGTACTCCTAATGGCCCTTCCACACACTCAATCTTACTTGCGCAAGCAGTTAGGTTTGCCGGCTATACGCTCAATCTTATTTGCGCAAATTGTAATTTTCAAACATTTGAGCACATTGACTGAGATGGAGCGTGTAACCGGTAGTATAGTATATAAGGCTTGGAAAACTATGATGTATGTTCGGGTTGATATATGATTACTTGTTACTGAATAAACGTCATTGAGTAGGGCACCTATTGATAGTAAGACGTGGCGAAGGTTCAAACATTCCATTTATTACTTCTATTGTGAAGAAACCAAAAAGCAATTTGCTTACTATAAGCTTAACAAAATTGCTTTTAGTGCCTTCACATTCTGAGAGCGGTAACTTCACAAATTGGTAATGGACGAGATTACTAATATCTCAGTCACCACATGTCGCTCAGATGATGAGTGGAAATGGCCGGCTCTGATTGGTCGAGAATCAAGGTATGTCACTAGGTGTCGCCTAATTGATGAGCCATAATGATTGGAATTGAGCATGCTGTTGTAAATTTCTGAATTACTGATACCAATTTGAAAGTAATTAGGTATGTAGGCAAAAACTTCTACGTCATAGTGAAGACTTACTGCACCAGTAATGGATATGAGTCAAAGACCTTAATAGTGGGTATATTACACTTTAAATATGTAATTCACACATGCATAACTATTGTTAGTTTTTATTGTGACGTAAAAGTTATTGCCCTGCATATCTAATTGTTTGGCCCACTGTACAACGTACTTACTTCGTCCAAGTTTGTAAAAGTGCACTGCCAAAGTAAACAGTGCTGCCTACAGTACCTAGCCTATAATTCTAACATTGATAGCATTTTTTGTCATGATCATAGGATCTATCCAGAAAGGATCTATAGAATATAAAATTGCATTTTTGTTGAATTGAGAGAATTAACAAAATGGAATATAGAATTTCTTGAACTTGCAACGTTTTTCAGACGCTGGTTACATCCTTGATTATGCCGATTAACAAGGTGCCGGAAAAACTAGCGCCTGAGATCTTTATAATGTGTATTTTATAGATCTTTATACCCTTCGCTTATAAAATTTCTATCTCTTTCTATTTATATACTGTCATTCATACGCCTATGTTCATAATTATGTGAGGTTTCAAAACTAATATGAAGTCGGTTTGCCATATAAAAAATATATTATTTTCTTAACCTTCTTGTTAGAATATAAGTTCAACTTTTAATTATCCTCAAATTCTATTTTTATGCCTTTTTACCAATGTTTTATTTGAATTTATGTATATTGTACATCTATTAAACATCGAACCGCTTGTGCCAACATCATTTCAAACAAAGATTTTATAAAAAAAATCATAGACTAACGGACGAGATTACTGGAAGCTCAGCCACCAGATGTCGCTCAGATGATCGAGCCAAAATGTATGGCAAATGAGCACGATTGTCTATGGAACCATTAGACAGTAAAACTCTCCATTCCATGAAAAAGTTGTTGTTTAATTGTATAAGAGGAGTACTTATCGTTAGTCTAGTGTTTCAACACAATGCCTTAGGCATGCTACAGATTGACTGCCAAGCCTTCTCTACAGCTAGCGTGAAGTTTGAACTAGATGCCCTTAAGCTAAATCGCAAGTTGACTGGCGACTCAACTAAACCAAACATGTAAATAATAATTATAATTAATAAAACAATTAAGTTACAAAATGCTGCATTTTATTTACAAAATGGTTGATTACAAAATATACCCTCGATTCAGTCTGATCATACTATGTTCTTAAAATTACTATTTACAGGTGAGAATTAAAATATTTATATACACTTTGAGTGTCTTTATTACATTCACGCGATTGTAATATAAGAACCTTTACTTAATCTAAAAAAATATATTCAATTCTTGGCTTCATTAGGAAGTTATGTTTTAGGGTGTGATCGATCCACGTCGATCGATCGATTTAGGTGTATTAACACCCTTATACTGATAATATAGGTTTATAGATAAAAATGGCTCTGTAGATTTCATCCATATGCAGCCATGTCTGCTACGATAAATGTAAGGACGTTTTCTGATTCCTCGGCGCGGAGCATTTTAATATTCTCATAAAAAAGGCGTTCTTTTTTTCGGTACTAGTACCTACTATATTTCTTTGAGAATATTTGACTGCGCCGCTCCTGCATCGATTAATCAGTTTTGCTACAACTTTGACTTTTTAACTCTGACGTCTTTCTATTTCAAAGACTAGATGGCGACTAGGTTACCTATAATAAAGCTGTTAATTAAACATGTTACCACAATAATGCATGTACCTGTAAACTGAATGATAGATTTTGGAAGCTCAAAAGTAAGTTTTGCAATTTAATACTTTTTAAAGAAGTCGTAATGATCCTGTCTTCTTATTTCAACACCTAAATTTGTACTACGCGTTCGTTTCGCTTTGGCCAAATTTTAACGTCCCATTTTCCATACCTCTTTCTTATAAACCCCATTTGATCATGTCATTTCTGACAGGAGGATACAAGAGGTGAGGTAGAAGCGGGGCGGGAAAACTAAGCCATCTTGGAGCGAACAGTTAGTAATTATGTATTAATAATTTTCTTATGCTCGCTTTATTGAACTGATGTAACGCTATAGTACTCGTGGTCAAACCGCAGCCAGACATTATTTATTTACATAGCACAGAAAAGGAGAGATGTACGTTTGTCCTAGACTTCTTGAAGTTACCCACTTCCCTAGCGTTACATGGTTTCATCGAAATTTCCAAGATTGCAATGATTTTACATACATACAATGAATCACGCTTTATACCATGGGGTAGGCAGAGACAATTGAGCGCCATATGCAACAATTCACACATACCTCCTTTGCTTCTTCAACATTTAAACATCTCGTACTCAATGATTTTGAACACCAAAAACCTCGGACAATAGCCTTCATTGCCGATTTCACCCATTTTAAACCAGATTTCCTTTATCTATCACCATCTCCCTGCGTTCGTCAGCCGAGCTGGCAGGAATGTCCGCAACCGGCAGGACACAGCTGGTACTGTTCCATCCACTTCCTCATGTGATGCAGGTGTCCACCGTGGGAGCAACCCTGGCACCACGCGTACAGACCGCGGACCACCTGCGGAACGGTAGTGTTATGGTTGGTATGGGATTCACTGATTCGCTTAGAACTGGATTCTGAATCTATGCAAGTTAATTGTTTCTTATTTCTAATCTTTAATTGATTGATAGTGCCAATAGTGCGAATTCCCTTAAGAGAGCATAAGTCGTTACCTGGTGGCACACCGCGCAGAGGTCGGGCGCGGCGCGCGGCGCGGCGCGGCAGGAGTCGCAGGCGGCGTGCGGGCGCGTGCGGCGGCCGCAGCGCCCGCAGCACACCGCCACCGCCGACGACTGCTGCGACAGCACCCACACGGAGTTCAACCACGCGCAGCGAACCACCTGTAACCAAATACAAAGCTATAAATACACACTCTGAAATGTGTCAAAGCTTTTTTATTGCATCGATTACTACCCTATAAGCCCTTTTTAAATGGCTGATGCAATAAGGAATCAGATACTTCACTTGTGTCGTACTCAACAAGAGTTATCTAAAGTTTAATGCAGAGACTCAAGTGTATAAGATTCTTATCTAGTTGTCATTGTAGGGGTACCACAAGGTTCTTTTCTAGAGCCCTTTGTATTTTAAGTATTTGTAAGTAAGAGATTCCTTCGCTTTTCTTTTTGTAAATTAATCAATCAAATTTTAAAAGAGAAATCGGCAGATTTGGTAGCTCGGCTCTACTGCAGTGTAGGTTAGGCTACACACTACTACGTCGCGGTCCACAACTTATTCGTGTTGTACCATGGCACCCATATAGCAGTAGTGACTAAGGCTAACCGTAACAATCCTTCGTGCCAAAAATGAGATAAGGGAGTAATGTATATCTTACTTCAGTAGCCACATTCCACAGTTTATGCCTTTGCAGAATCTCGATGTAGCCCAGTAACCAATGTTCTTGTAGACTCTCTTCAATGTACGGGAATAGGTCACTCCTGAAAAAAGAGTACCATAAATCTAATAGTACATAAATGTTCTCTAAGCATATAATAAGTACGTGAATTTGCTATTTCCTACTGTAATGTATGCATGGAGTTATGTTTTGCTATAAATAAAATACGAACAATTATTTTTACTCGTGGGGTCAAAGTCGAGGGAGAGGAAGCCAAACGTAGGTATAATTAGCCATACACATATAAATAGATAATAGTTATTTATGGTACAAGTGAGAAAAAGTTTATATTTCTGTTGTGAGTGCCAATTTTAAATCTTGAGCTTGCGAAGTAGTCTTAAATTGAATCACGAGCATAGCGAGTGATTCTAATAAAGACTACTTCGCAAGCGAAAGATTTTAAGAGGTCACGAACTGGAAATTAAATTTTTCTCAAGCGTTACAATACAAAACTTTTCACCTCTTCCAGTGAGAAAATATTAAGATTTAAATAAACTCGTACTTGATTGCTTAACCTGAAATAATTCCATTAAATACGACAGTAATACCGATTCATAATGCGTTTTAGGGCCTGTTGAGTCGCCACTAATTAAATATGTCGTACGCTTTCAAATACTTTTCACGTGAATTTTCTGGTAAAAAAGCAAACTTCTGTGTTAGAAGCAAGTTGTCGCAACTCTTTTGGCGTTCCACTTCCACAAAGTTCTTCATCACTGGATTCACTATTTTTTTGTTAAAAAGTTCCAGTAAACAATTAAACATAAACTGAAAAGAATTTATAGTTGCCCGCGATGACTGACACAGACACAGACTTTTTTTTTTTAAATCGTCCGTTCAGAAATTCGTTCCGAAACATTTATTTATGGAGTCTAATATTAAGTACCCGATTTTAATTAATTTAATGGTTAATCACGAATATAAAACCATGAAAATACTAAATAAGCGTGTATTTATATAATTTAAAATAATTAAAACGTATCGTTTGTAGTTTTTAAATAAAATTTATGTCAATGTTTATTACTAACCTACATGGTGGCTGTATAGTTTTTTTTTGCGCCTATTCATTGGAAGGATTTAGTGTTTCGAAATTTGAATCACTTTGCCTCACTAGTGAGTAAAAAGCGTTTTTACTCACTGAATTCTCGCAAGCAAACGATCTTTTTCGTGCTGGTGTGGTGAAAAAAAAAAATAATAATGAGTAAGCTCTCATTAAAATATTGCTGTGGAGCTCAGCTGTGACCACCAAACCAGAACGGCGCTTTTATCACCTTGAAGATGACCTTGCGGGCGTTCGTCCGATCGTACATAAATAAAATTAATACAAGTAAATACAATTTAAGTGTCTGTTTGGATGCAAATAACTATACCTATGCCTAAAATCCAGTTTTATAAAAAATCTGTCTGGATGTCTGTTTTTATCGCCTTATCTCCTTAGTGGCTGGACCGATTTTGATAAAATGTTCTTCTTCTTCTTCGTCGTCGTGTCGATGGCTGAGTCAAATACTATTTTGACTTGCCATCGTGGTGTAAGGAATAGCCAAAAAAAAAAAAGTTAAAATGTTAGGTGTAGGCACTACAAGGCGCGTAGGCTACTTTTTATGGATGAACCTATCTCGGGAACTACTGATTGGATTTTAATAATTATTTTGATATTTTCACTAAAACTTACGTGGTTTGTAACATTAATTAAATTATGAAATACGGGTGTTACTCATGTAATGTTACTCACGTAATGACCGACCAACTCGATTTATTTAATAATAATATTAATACATTTTTACCATCCGGTACGGTACTATCTAATCTCCATGCCCACAGTCTGTACAATGAATGAATCACTATCCATTATTTTACAATGATTGATAAGTTAAATAAGTTATTCGGTGCTAATTTTAATCTGTTCTTTACTTTTTTGTGAACGTTTCATTTTACGTAAACTAACTTAAAACAGGGTCAGCCTCAAGTGCAATATGTATCTATAATTCAATTATTTTTTTAATGATAGTATAAGTAAAACAAATAGTTAAAATTTATGTTTTTAACAAAAACTGAACTAATAACATACATTTTAATATTTTTATACGAGTTTTCTTGATTTACAACAGCTGAAATGGAACGTTTTTAACTTGCCACTCGACAGTCAGTTGATATAATTCTAAAAAAGAAAACAAAAAATTGTTGTCGTGTTCGATTGTTTATAATAAGTTTATTTAATTCCTTCAATAAAATAACAATACACATATTTATAATGAGTCCTGTAAGTATTTTGTAAATTATCATCATCCAACTGCCCTTATCCCAATCGTTGGATGCGGCGCAATATTTTTTTACCTTCCATACCTTTCCATCAGACGTCACCTCAGTACTCACACTCCTTCCAACCTTGTCATGTTTTCCATTAACTATTATAACATATCAGCGGCCTATGTATACCTAATTATATTTATTTAATTAACAAAAGATTAGCATTGCCATCGCCCAGTCGCATATCATTAACCTGTCAGAAGGTTACTCAATTACATTTTCATTGCCGGATCTACTGACATTTGTTTGCAAATGTCAGTGATACTCCCACTGTAAATGCGCGGGAGTATTTTTCATTTTCGCAGTCAATCTAAGTTGGCTCGCATGAAACGATTGCTTTCTGGTGGAGTAATAAGCTTTTTTAGATTTTTGACGGCCTAAGTCTCACACATAAAGCAGAAATAGAGTAGAGGTGCGGTAACTAGCACTACCTATGAAACAACGCGTGACATTTTGCGAGGGTGAGAGGGTATTAAAATCCCGCCTACTTCTGTTTTCTATCTACCTGTCAATAACGAAACTATTAAGTATAACAATACTTGGCAGTGATGTGACTATCGCAAACTAGATGTCACTAGGTGCTAAATTTCCAAATAAAAAAAACTTCTATATATCTTCTAATCTTTAATAGACGGCATCAGAACGTCTATTTGAGTCGTTTTTACAATATAAAACACAACACTACATTATTTTTTTAGTTAAAGCGCGCACGTATCTCGCAAACAGTTAACGCTTTAAGGCTGTACACAGGACGAACCCTGCTTTTACACTGACGTGTCGTAATTACGTCAGGACCTAGTTGAGAATCACAGTGCACAGTTGCTTGAGATACCTCCCCTCAACATCGAACTTCTTTAGCCGATTTATCAAAAATCGCAATTGCATTTTTCAGTCACCAAAGGTAGTAACTATGACAAAAGACGAATCAATGCTGCTAGTGCACCTCGTGGAGACAAACGAAGTAATTAACCACAAAGCGAACGCAACAAATGTCACAAAAAACAAATTGAAGGAACAAGCTTGGCTCGCACTAACAAAAGATTACAATACAATATTCTCGAGGACGCCGCGAACGCCCGCAATGCTGAGACTTAAATGGGAAAATCTGAAGAAGGAAGCTCGCAAACGCAGTGCGGATATCAAAAGTTTACAACAAGTTAGTGATTAGCTTAATAGAGCTAAATATCAGCTTTTTTTATGAATAGTATTTAGTGCTTGTTATGTTGTTTTTTGGTTTGATAATGAGATTACGAAATACGTAAATTTGATAGTGATAATGGGCTGTAGTAACGCATATATTACTTTCTACATACCTAAAATTGTATACTCTATTACAGACTGGCAATGGCAGGAACGGTTATGAAGCAGACGAAGTCCTCGATAAAGTAGCATCACTCCTGGGCATTCCATGCCGAGTACCCGCCGAGTTTGGTGGAGATGATGATACTAGTAATGAACCAGATGTTGAAACATTTACTCCCAAGCCAAAGAACCCTCGTTTGGCACGACGGGCTAGAGGCAATATACCTGCAGGTAAGCGGCTACTGTGGTCTTTTTTATCATGATGGTCAGCCATCCGCGGTCGACCTCAGTAAGCAATGCTTAACCCAAAGATCCATCGGTCTTCGCAGTCGGGTACATAAAGTGGCGTAGTCTAAGATTCGAAGCATATTTTGCTGATTCAACATCACGAGATTTCAACCTTACAACCAGCTGTTTGCTAATTTGTATGGTCATTGTAAATAATATCCATAGATAACGTCCTAGGGCCCATATTTGAATGAACATTATTTTACTGTGGTTGTATAAGTTGTGTCAGTTGTATTATTTTCTCTTACTACTTTTACAGTAAAACGCAAACTTATCACGGAGGAGGAAGAACCAATTGATTGCGCAAATAAAGATGATGATGAAGCTGAGTACTTAATGGCTAAGAAGAAAAAGATAGACCTTGAAAATGCAGAAAAGGAGATCTTAATAGCCAAACTTAAAATAGAATTGGAAAATGCTCAATTAGAAAACTTAAAATTGAAAAACGAATTAAAAATAGCTAGCTTTAAGAAGTTTTAATTTTTGTTCCATTAGAAGAGAGTTTTTTTATTGATTTTCTAATTTTTATTCCCATTAATAATTACTATTAAATATTTTTTTATTTTCATTTTATTTTATTTTAAATAAACGTCGCCCGCACTAGGAATAACTCCTGTGTCGATTCACAAATACAGAGCATACCCTGAGTCAGAACAAATCTTTTCGGATCACCAAGATTTGTCCTGTTTGGGGTTAGAATGTGTTTGTATGGAGGAATGCATACAAGGATGGCCTCTTAATGATGAGATAGGTACCTATGTTCCTGCAGCACCAGCATGACCACGGCAGCAGTTTGCACGTCCCCCAGCTCTGCGTGCACCCTCAGGGCTGCTGCCAGGTGAGGAGCCAGGTCTAGTGTTGGACGGAGCGCTGATGAATCGCGGACTGCTAGGCCTCCGCCCTCGCCGTCGCCTGAACCATCGTCTATCTGAGTGTAGTAAATTACAAGTTAAAAAGAAATCATTCTCATAATATTTGAATTGTATGTCCGACTTGATGCCACTGCGCAGCAGCCAAGGCTGGCACTGGAAGCATACAATAGCTCGACCGCCACTCCCGGAACTCGATTCTCAAAGGGGCAGCGGTGCACGCGCGCTGGGCTTCACATTGTTTGTTCTGTGGCGCTGGGCCGTGATTGGCAAGCGTCGTCGAGTAAACGCTAGTGCAGTTCGCTAGATGGCGATACTATCTGCATGCGGCCGTCAACCACGCTACGCCTGTAACGCGTACTAAATAGGTTTAGAGTATTTGAATCGTGATCCAGAGAAATAATAATAACATTTGCTTGCAATGAATTTCTGCAGGTAGCTAAAGAGAAAGATGCTCCACTTTGAGGCGAGCTAAATTGCACCATAAAGCCTACGGCATTAGGTAGATATTTCTTTAAATAATTTTGCTGTTTTAATTGAATTTCTTTGTTCTGTTTTGTTTTCGAGCACCGTGATTTGCAGTACCTATGTTGTATCGAATTTATAGCTTGGCTTCGTGGAAATGCAGCTATACACATGTTTAATAATGTGGGGCCGCCATAGTTATTATTACCGCCCGGAGCGAGCCTTTAGTAAAGTATAATAAGAAACAGTTGAAAAAGATATGGGACCGGCAGGATTTGAATGACTTACATGCATATTGGAATAGTGCGCGTGTAGATTGGGCGGCGCGGTGCAGGCGGAGGCGCTGGAGCCCGAGCCGGAGCCGGGGGACGAGCTGCCGCCCGGGGATGTGCCACCCAACCCACTGCCCACTACGTAGTGAGCTGAAGACAAACAACACTAATTATTTATTAGACAACAGGACTAAATATCACTCACTCGCGACGTTCAGACCTTGGTATACCTGCCTATAAAAAGAAGATTTATTCGAAGGTGCAGTAAACAACTTTTTTAACCATTACAGCTAAACGAAAATGATCTTGCGAAAATAAAGGGGTCTCTTATATTACTCGCTTATTCACTTACCACCAACATCTTTTTCGTCATGTTGATGCGCGTGATGCTGCGGTGACGCGTGATGCTGCTGATGATGAGGGGCACCCGCGGGGGGCGGGGGTGGAGGGGCGGTGCGCAGAGGGAACGCTTCCTCGGGTAAAGTCCAGTCTGCTGCTTCCACGTCCACGTAGTGAGCTGATGCTGCTGATATCCAACCTGTTGTCTCTGGAGAAATGATATTGTATCATATTCAAGGTTAAGCAATGATTACCGCGACCGGCCATTGGATGGATAACCATCTTATCATTTAAAGTTTTATTCTGTGCCTCTGAAAGCACGTTAGGTCGTCGGTCCCGGTTGCCTTTTGAAGATCTATGGCAGTAGTAACGGGTAGTCAACGGCCAGGAATAAGGAATATCGCGTATGAATTCGCCGTTAGTTGTGATTGTGTAGCATGAGCTCTAAATGTCACTATTTGCGGGTTGGCTATGCGGTCACTGAATTTTTATATGTGTCTATAGAGGCACTTTTTCTTAAAAAAACTTATTAAGAGCGACAGAGAACGGAATTGTAAAAATGTATAACCTCAATGGTTGGGATAAATCATATCTGTCAATAAACTTTGACTGACCTTACTCTACAGTGGCGTCACCTCAAATCACCTGGAGAGACAAGAAACGATAGCTCTCATTCTGACATTACAGTCTAATAAAGATTAGACATAATATCAACCTGTACTTGGTTGTGGAGGTCTGACGGTAGTCGCTTCACGTAAAATACTGATATTCAGCTACATCAGTTAGACTAGAAACTCTGATAATTGGGTATTGGATTGGAGAATGATGATATTAAAGTCAAAGGCGCTTTATTATTGTCTCCTAGAAGGACTAGGGTTAAGACATTTTTTTTATTCCACTTCGATGACAAACAAGCATATGACCCGCCTGATGGTAAGCAGTTACCGTAGCATATGGACGACTCCAACACCAGGGGCATCACTCGTGCGTTGCTGACCCTCTAAAAACCTATTTGCAACCTTTCTGAAGGACAGCAGGCTGGCAGGGAGTTCATTCCACAACGTAATCGTGCCTGGGCGAAAGATACGTAAAACACCTACCTTCACTCCTGGCTTGAGGCTTGGTGGGCGGTATATAAATGCTGAGCGTGGGTTTGCCCAAAACTCCGCTGTTGTGGAACTGCGTCTCTGCCCAGTCTTCCACTTCTTCCAATGCTTCTTCTTCTACGGCACTACAATTAAACAAAGAGTACATAACTTTTCTATTAATAGAAGTTAAAAGATTGACAGCGTAAGTACGATTTTTATCTGCAACCGGTAAGTAGGGAAAGTATCGTTTAGCCATATCAAAGTAACTCTGTCTGTCTGGTACGCTTTTACGGCTAAAGTACTGACTGAACCGATCTTAATGTAAATTGGTATGGAGATAGTTCAAGACCAGAGGAAGGACATAATTTACTTTTAATTGATGTACCACTCTGCTTTATCCATCTTCACAGTCTACTGCCAATGATGATGATGAATGCACGGCGATATGCCTACCTAGCAGTGTAGGTGTAGCTGTAGGGCGGCAGCGGGGGCGGGTCGGGGCGCGCGGGGAGCGAGTCCCGCGCGGGGGCGGGCGCGGGGGTGCCCCTGCCCGCCGCCGCGCGGGCGCTATACACGCAACGGACTATCTCCCACACGTGTGACACCTGATGGCAATATTATGTACCTTAATATTTTATTAATGTTGGTTTCATATTTCTTTTTTACAATACACGTAAGTTAAAAAGTCTATTATAAAATTTCTCGTCAGCATTTGATTTTTATTTGAAATTAAAAACATTACAAACCATAGATCATTGCAGATAAGACCCGAATATATAGATAGACTAAAACAATCAAATAGTTTCTAGTGTATTAACCATAGTATTAACAAAAACTCACCATGTGTCGATTCTGCGACTTAGCAACATCAGCATTATGTGCCGCTAAGTCATGCGGACTGCCTCCTCGTATCCTGTAGTTCAACGCGCAGTGCACCAAAGTCGAATGGAGGGGCGCAGCCCGGGGCTCCGACGCCGCGTGCGGGAGCCCCGCCGAGTCCGACAGCGCCGCCGCCCGGGGGAACGCCCGGGCGTAGGGAAGGGCCGCCTGCGGGAGAGTGTTGGGTATCGCTGCCTGGTCCCCCGTGGCTCGGTACCGGAATAGAGTGGAGGAGGCGCCCCCCGGGAACGCTCGCTCGAGTTGCGCTTGCGCTTGGCTTGACAGCGAACCCGCTGTTGGTTGTTTGCGACTGTGGAATTTGTGAAACAAATACATAGGTGACGAGTAATTTCAACAGGGTCTATTTTGAAGGAATAAAGGCAGTCTGGTTGACACGTTATTTAAACAGAAAGATAAGAATAACTTCAATGAGGATGATTCTAAACATGAATGTGTAAAAGGGGATTTGATTCAAAATTGCTATGTCGATCATTTGACCCAAAGTGGTATCATTCGCGCGAACTGAAGATGAGAGCGAACGACTCTTTTCACAATATAGTGTAGTAGTTAACAGCGCCTACCCCAGGCCGGGCACGAGGCGCTCGGCGGGCGCGGCGGGCGCGGCGGGCGGCAGCGCGGGCAGCGGGCGCTCGGGCGCGGCGTGCGCCAGCTCCCCGCGCGCCGACACGCACACGCCCTGCGGGTTGGCCCACAGCACGGGGTGCGCCGCCTCGCCGAAGCGGTGCCGGTACAGGCTGCAGTCCTGCACGACATTATTTCATGTGGAGAAATTAATATGAAAAGAAAAATACAGCAGGTATATCTTATATTATTCCCTGATCGACCAGTCATCAGTCGAAACGTAGGTACTCATACAGTGCTAAGTGCAGTCGATCGTCTTCTCCCCAAATGAACTCCTCATTGAAAACAATCTAATAACGATTAGGATTTTTTTTTGGAAATACATGTTATAAAAGTAGCATACAATAGTTATTTTCACCACACCAGCACGAAAAAGATCGTTTGCTTGCGAGAATTCAGTGAGTAATAACGCTTATTACTCACTAGTGAGGCAAAGTGATTTAAATTTCGAAACACTAAATCCTTCCAATAAATAGGCGCAAAAAAAAAACAAAGCAGTCACCATGTAGGTTAGTAATAAACATTGACATCAATTTTATTTAAAAACTACAAACGATACGTTTTAATTATTTTAAATTATATAAATACACGCTTATTTAGTATTTTCATGGTTTTATATTCGTGATTAACCATTAAATTAATTAAAATCGGGTACTTAATATTAGACTCTATAAATAAGTGTTACGGAACAAATTTCCGAACGCACGATTTAAAAAAAAAAGTCTGTGTCTGTGTCAGTCATCGCGGGCAACTATAAATTCTTTTCAGTTTATGTTTAATTGTTTACTGGAACTTTGTAACAAAAAAATAGTGAATCCAGTGATGAAGAACTTTGTGGAACTCCAAAAGAGTTGTGGTAACTTGCTTCTAACACAGAAGTTTGCTTTTTTACCAGAAAATTCACGTGAAAAGTATTTGAAAGCGTACGACATATTTAATTAGTGGCGACTTTCTAAAGGCCCTAAAATGCATTATGAATCGGTATTACTGTCGTATTTCATGTAATTATTTCAGGTTAAGCAATCGAGTACGAGTTTATTTAAATCTTAATATTTTCTCACTGGAAGAGGTGAAAAGTTTTTTATTGCAACGCGTGAGAAAAATTTAATTTCCAGTTCGTGACCTCTTAAAATCTTTCGCTAGCGAAGTAGTCTTTATTAGCATCACTCGCTACGCTCGTGATTCAATTTAAGACTACTTCGCAAGCTCAAGATTTAAAATCGGCACTCACAACAGAAATATAAACTTTTTCTCACTTGTACCATAATAGTATTATATATTATTAAAATACTAAATAAGCGCGTTTTTATGTAATTTAAAATAATTAAAACGTATCGTATGTAGTTATAATTAATAAAATTGATGTCAATGTTTATTACTAACCTACATGGTGGCTGTTTTGTTTTTTTTTCAGCGCCTATTCATTGGAAGGATTTTGTGTTTCGAAATTTGAATCACTTTGCCTCACTAGTCAGTAAAAACGGTTTTTACTCACTGAATTCTAGCAAGCAAACAATCTTTTTCGTGCTGGTGTAGTGAAAAAGATAAAAGACGCAATAAACAAAAATATAAAACATATAAATATTTTGATATACGGGGCGGCTCATTTATGTCGGTCAGTATCGTCAAGTCTGTAATTTTAAGAGATACTAAAATCTGTTCTTAGAAACTATGACTTCGTTATAGTATAAACAAAAACTGCATACTATGATTTAAGAAAATACTAATATAAAATACTCAGCCCGGGAATCGAACCTGCTTGAATTGAAAAATAAAACCTATATAAAGAAACCACCCTGTATTCTTATGACAACATAAAACATATCAACAATAAATAAATAAACGAATGATTGGATGAAACAAAGTTTGGTAGGTAAATGACATGATTCATGAAACGTAATACAAAGTTGATATTAAATAAACAAGTAGAAAGTTGTTAAGACTACGATTGTAAGAATCTGTAGAGTAATCGCAGCGGCAGCAACCAGTAGCTGAGTGATGTAGTGAAGGTCGCGAGCAAGCAAAGAGAGTGAGGCGTCATACTCCGTTTGCAGGTTCACGTTCCCCACTGCAAGACGACGCTGACACGGCGCACTGCACACTTCTATTCATGGTGAGGTCGGTACCCTAATTTTGAGCTAAAAAATATTATTGAGACGCGACTACACGTGGAACATTATAGATAAACATTAAATGCAAGAATTAATTATAGTATCAGGCATAGATAAAATAAAAAAAGACAGAAGGAAAAACAAAGCACAAGCTTAGCGTTGTGCCGTATTTTTATTTATATTTTATGTTATATTCTTGGAAGACCAACAACAGGTTATATAATTTTAATGTTTCTTAATTCTAAATAACATATAGCTAAAAATCTTCGCTGATAAACAATAGAATACAATAATAAATAAATCGTATTTTGTAATATTTTAAAGCAAATTTTAGCTTTGCTATGCCTTTTTGTATTTTATATAATATTAAAGTTGAAAAATTAAGAATCAAGCAGGACTCGAACCTGCACCCCCTGGGTATACGCCCCAAGTGCTTTGCCAATTCAGCTATGGATTAAAAACCAAGTAAGGTTCGTCTAGCTAAGGTATATATATACCTATGACGCTGGCTCAAAAGAGTTGAGAAATTTCGAGTCTAGCAGCATACGAAAAATGTGATTAAAAAAAAAATTGTCTGTCTGTCTGTCTGTTTGTTCAGGCATCACGCAAAAACTACCGGTTCGATTACGATAAAACATGGTATATATTATTCTTTAATATCCTGGGCACCACACTGGGTACTTTTTATCCCGGAAAAATACCCAGTATATTATATACAATAAAAAACAAACTTAATTTTGCGGTTGCGATCGAACCGCAAACAATACGTTTGTCGTAGTTTATAAATAACCTACGACAAACTTAATTTTTGCGGTTCTGTATAGATTTTAATTTTAAAGTATAGGTAGAATATTTGATATTGTACGTAGTGACTGTAGGTTATTTTATAATACTGTAAAGTAGGATTAGACATTCGTATAGATATTAGTTTATAGGGATTTTGCTTATTTATTGAGTTTAGATTAGTTATCATCAGAAATAGGTTTATTTAGGTAGGTAAGTATTTTATTTTCTGTTAATAAGTTTTTTTATTGATGTAAGTACCTACCACACAGATGAAATCGCGGCAGATAGTTTGTTTGTTTGAAAGCGCTAAGTTTTGAAACTACTGGGCGAATTTTGATAATATTATATAACATCGTATTTTGCTTGTGTTATGGATTTCCTTTGGTGGCTTCACACTGCGTGGACGGAGCACTCCATCTGTATTTTTTATTGTATCTATGGCATCAGTATATAAAGTTATTCAACTCACTCTGCTGGTAGACAAGAATGTTTGAGGTTCAGCCAGCCAGGCGATGGCAGTGGTGACGTCACGGTGCTCGGCGAAGGTCGCCAGCGGCACGTGCGGGCGCCGCACGTCCCACACGTGCACGGCACAGTCCAGCACTAGTGCGCACGACGCGACTTGGTACCTAGTACAAGGGAAAGATGGCTGAAGAAGACAAGACTAGTGTAGGAAATATTACGCTTAACTCGGCAGACAACTCGCTACTGAGTGATGCACAAAAACTTTATACCGTTTATGCTAGTACTGCCCTCTGACGCCATAAAATTGCAATACTTTCCCCGATTAAAAGCTAAATATGATATTACGAGGCGATATTATATCTTACATATAGCTACTAAAATTCAGGACAAGAGAGCAGCGATAGCCCAGTGGGAGACTGTAGGGCTGCTAAGTGATGGTATTTATCATATAAATTATTGGTCGCTAGCGGTTAAGGAAATATCGTGAGGAAACCTTTACCTTTTCCTTTTAAAGGTGGATTTAATTTAATAGCTTAGAATGATTAGGATGAAAACTGCTATTAGGAGGCAGTAGATATGGAACATAACAATTATAATACCCAGACTAAGACAAACATCCAAGTTCATGCACACAAAGACTTGTCTTGAGCGGGCATCGGACCCGCGACCTTTGCGTAGCAGGCAGTCCGGTCGTCATAATCCGTAATCACCTATCACATATATGAAAGTTGACAAGTACTTTTTCTGTGGTCTCCATTTGACGTGTCCCACGGACGCTATGGTGTATATCGTGTGCTCTAGATTAGGCTTGCCGTAGATGTCCCAAACCTGAAATCACAATTTATTATAATAAAAAAATATTATCCAAAATTACTTTAGTTTTACAATACATATAAATTTTGCGAGTTTAAAGCGAGATAAATATAGTGGAAGTTGTTGCGCGTCTCCTCGTGTGAATATATAAATTATCTCTATTACTATACTATTATATACTAGCATGAAAGCATTATGCAATTGACATTCAGTCTAATAATGCTAAACCGTTATCAGCAATGACCGGACAAAACGTAATAGTGATAAGATAGTACCAGATCTATTTATTAAATCATGTTTTAGGGTCATAGCACTATTGGCTACTACTAAGTATACTATGCAATGTGCAGATAGCTGAGATAGTACATATCAAAACATGGTCCTGCCTGCCTCACGGCGTACAATCCGAATCTCGGGAGGGCTCTTTCCCACGCGCTCTTCTTCGCTCCCTACAAATCCTGATCCTATCCCGAGCCGAGTTGAGATAGTACACTTTTTTTCGGGCAGCCGAAGCCCTCCTCCCCCAAAGTGTTACCGGCCTACTGGCCATTAACACCCAAACGGGGGGTATATCAATCTCCGAACTCGATCTGCTCCCACACACGGCTTTGCTCCCTACAATTTGTAATTGGCTGCCCAGCGCGTCTGTACCTCATGCTGGGCCACGCGGTTGTCCAGCGCGTTCTTCAATTTCTGAGGCCGCGCTGGGCTCTGTTGCTCGTCTGCGAGTGACTGAGTTGAGATAGTGCAGTAGAATTAACACATTTGTAACTTTTTACATTTCGGTTTAAATACGTATATAGAAAAATATCGAATATATTGGTAGTTTTGATGTTGGCTGCAAATTATAATTATGTCGCGGGTCGAGATTTGTTACGCTCTAGTGCGGCGCCCGTCGATTGGTCAAGATCTTTGTTTTTATCTGTTTACAGACCTCTAACACTAGTCAGTCTATCTATCGTGTCCATCATTAAATATATTCCACTCTCAAATACCCATTTAACTTAAATAAGATATCTTTGAGAACACTACTCAGTGGTTAGTAACAAATTTCTATGAAATGCCCAAAATTTTGAGACCCGTTGAATTTTTGACCTGCACATCCATTTATTTATGTTATGACTCGTCAGATAAAAGGTTATCGCCTCTTAGGAACGTGGGAGGTATCACGGGCTCTGATATTTGGCTCCATCATATTGAGGTTCATGTCATAACAAAAAAGATAGATAGAAATTCGGCATTTCACGGACTGAGAGAAATATGCCGATCTGCTAACTACCATTGAGACGTGTATCACATCAATAATTGCTAACGCGATGAGAGTAATTTAAAGATTTAAGAAAATCGCGAACATAAAAAGGTGACATACATACATACATACGGATCGAATACAGAACCTCTTTTTTTTTGAAGTCGGTTAAAAAAAACATCGTAATCCTAAGTTATTATCGAATATTCAGTCATCGTATAAGAAGTAACTGTTTAGTGACCGCTTACCGTAGACTCTTCGGCGAAGAGCGTATCTACTCTATGCATCGTCGCTACCAGCCCTAATTAATAGGCACCTATTTATCTTAAGTCAATAATGTTAAAGTGCCAAAGTGAATAAAAGCGTATTGGCAACAAATGACTGAATTATCTGTTTGACCCATTTGCTTATCGGCTAGACAGATATGCAAATAGTAGGTATGCAGAACCATTTTGTATTTTATGATTTATAACAATGTAGATATTTGCGGCCGTGAGACTATTTAAACCAAACCAGTTTAGAATTTCTTAGCGAAATCGTCACAGAATGTGAAAATAAAAGTTGTCGACAACTGAAATAGAGTTTTAGCAGACTCAGTTCTATTATTCTTCAAGCTTTTTTTCTCAGTTCAAGTTACGACTGCAGACTAACAAATTTGTGGTCCTTATAAGCTAAAGCTTATCAACAAGTGAGCAGCTGAGTGTAAAATAAAATAAAAATAAAACAAGGCGAAGTGCGTGTCGGGCCACGCGCAATAGGGTTCCGTGGACATTATTTTTAAAGCTTTTTGTAACGAAATATTTTAAGTAACTGATATTTAAAGCTAACGGTTTAGCATCTAGAGAAGGTGATTTTATTTCACCACTTATTTGACATAGTTAACATACGTATCCATGCGTAATGGTTGCGACGCTTTGCCTCGGACAGAAAAACAGACAGACAGACAGGTATACATGGCGAAACTATAAGGGTTCCTAAGGGTCGGTCAGGCATATTGAGTGAATTCACTTGTCACCAAAAAGTTTAACCTACCTTAATAGTCTTGTCCCTGGACGCCGTGGCCAGCCAGGGCATCTCCGGGTGCCAGTCACACGCAAACACGGGGCCAGAATGCGCCGTGTACTGCAGTAGACATCGCTCATGTCTCCGAACGTCCCATAGCTGAACGTTACCGTTCTCTGAGACCGCCGCGAAGGTGTTCGCTTGGTGAGGACTGAACTGGACGTCGCGGATTGATTCTGTGTTACTGTGGACAGAGATCAACAGTCAACTATTATTTCCAAGCTTTACAAGTTATATATGGAGATGCAATAGGACTGTCGCTTATGGAGTCTATGCCCAAGATTTTGGTGTCATTACTGCTATTTTTTTAATTATAAAACCGGATTGCAACACTTAACAATTTAACTTCCAAGACAGTAACACTAAGATGGTGATGAAATGTTCTTGAACTTTGGATAAGTATTACAGTTGCAAGGGTTGATCCAGATGTAGAACCAGGGGGGGTCACATAAACAGATTTGAGTTCTTTTTTCGCAAATAATAAAAAATCTACTGTGGCTCAGGGGAAGGATCATAACCCCTACAACCTTCCCGTTGGTGCCGCGCCTGTATAGTTGACTATAGAAAGACTGTTTGTTTTACTAAGAAAATAAAAATAAAATAGCGCAAATGCACAAGCCAGTATAAGTACTGGTACACTTGCATAATTATCTATGTTTTGTTCCTTGAAGCTCAAAATGAAAAGTACCGTAAGTATGACAAAATGTATTGGTATTTCCTTTGGAATATTTCTACTTACCTAATAAAAGTCCTGGCTACTTCCTTCATGCGAAGATCAAAGCATTTCATCATGCCATCCTGGGAGCCAGATATCAGTAGAGCTGGTTCTGTCAGGTGGAAGCTAACCTATGATAAGAAAACACAGTATCTTTAAGAATAAGGTATTACATGCCAGGGTGACTTTGTTGCCAGCTTCAAACTATTAAACTATCAATAATTTTAGAGATACCATGAATGTAGCTAAGAATATATGAATAATAGAAGTCCATTTATTTTATAAAATGAATGACCTTCTAGTTAGGGTTGGCCCCAGAAGATAATTTTATTTTTTAAGTATCAACACTCATATAATTGACTTATAAAATGTCTGAGGCTGTCTGAGATCCATAGAGTGTAGTGCACAACTTAGACTTAGCCTAAGCTAACTCTAAGTACACTCTATAGATTTCAGCATTAGGCTCAGATATAGTTGATCAGTAACCCTACACTGACAGGTATGCAAAGCATTTCCTTGCATTAAAAAAGAGGTCATATCACTTTTGATTTACATATCACCTTTTTGTAACTATCTCTACAGCATGATATTACTATTTTTATCTATATTTTGGCCCGATACAATAATAAGGTGATACAATATAAGAGAATGCCATTTGGCATAAGGCCTGCCACTGTACAGTTTGTGCAAAAAGTTTTAGTTACTAACCTTATTAACTGTTCTCTTATGGTCTGAAAATACATGTTCTTGCTTGGATCTGCCAGAGCGACCAAGGTTCCATACCACCACTGCTCCATTAGTTGCTGCTGTTGCTAATGTGTTTTCTATAAACAAATCATAATCATAAGTGGAAGGATTTAAATGCTGGTGGCTTATGGTGAGTTCATTGATCTGCAATACATTAGAATCTGCAATCTGTATCTTAGTCAGGTTTAAACTGTACTAGGGACCCGCCCCGGCTTCGCATGGGTACAATGCTGATACTAAATACACTACAGAAAAACTGTGAACGTTGTATATAAAAACACAACGGCCCGCTCTGGATTCGCACGGGTATATAATATATAGCCTATGTCACTCACTGAAAAAATATTTAAATCGATCCAGTAGTTTTGATTTATTCATTACTGCCCGTTGCCCGCACGCGTTAAATTTGGAGTAAAACAATTCCCCTTTCCCTATACCATGAAGATTTCCTGCTATCTTTGGAATATTCATACACAACATTTTTACTTATTTACTTTTTGCATTTCTCAGCTCTATATCTATCCCGAAGCTGACTGAGTCGAGCCTCACGCTCTACTGACGATTCTCTGTCCCTCTAAACAGGCTCGCTCCCGCCCCGCCCCGACCGGCCGCAAACGCTACGTCCCGCATTTTTAAATCTGTAATATCTTCGAAAACAATTATTTAAATCACATGCTGGAAAGGGCAATTTTGATTTACATGAAATGCACAACGTATCTAATGTATTTAATTGGGTAACGAATGATACTGTATCGTTTAAAATAGCTTGGTAAATAACCCATATTTTTTTTGTAATATTATGTAAAAGATAAAAATGGTTACTGTGGGTTATTCTTAAGAGATAAACATATGCTGCCGCGGACTTTTTTATTTATCTTTTTAAGATATACAAATCCGTAGTACATAAATTTGATCTATCTTGTAAGGTTTAGCCAGCGTTTGCAATGTAAGCGCAGAAAAATATGTTTGTTACGACATCACATTACAAATCTTTAAATTTCTCGGCTTTTCTCTACTATAATATACATGTATTAAACATAAAAACCATCCTCTTGAATCACTCTATTCATTAAAAAAAACCGCATCAAAATCCGTTGCGTAGTTTTAAAGATCTAAGCGTACATAGGGACATAGGGACAGAGAAAGCGACTTTGTTTTATACTATGTAGTGATGTTTCATACTGAAAACTGTTTCAAAGACCATAGATTAACTAGTTTGTATAGAGATATCCATTCAGAGGATGGGAGCTTCTAAAAAATGGCAGCAACATCCTGTAGATTTGGATATGAGATTTTTCTATTGATGAATGAGTACTTTACAACGTCTGTTTTTAATTAATAGATTTAAAATGTACTGAACTCTAGAAAATATATACCCATATATATAGGTTTTAATTTAGCACAAACAATAACATGAATATGAATATTAGTAATATTATAACAACATACCTTCAATAGTACTCCAAGCAACATCAATAGAAGAAAAGTTAAGATTTAAATTCTTTCCCACTCTCAAGTTGCACACTTCAGAGATATCGTTTTCATCAATTGAGAACACTTTAAATACTGAAACAAAAGCATTACTTTACACAGTGAAGTGGCACTGCATCTGAGCTCAGTAATAAAAAGATGAAGAAAAATATATTATTTTAAGTTTACCATTGCGCCCAGCTATAACAACTTGTGTACTGTCTTTATTTAAAGCTAGAGCGTTTGCTGGCCCCTCCTGAGAGACGCAAATAGTATTCGACGGTATCATTGTTATTAAATTGATATCAAAACAATATGAATATATTATACAAATTGCCGAATGGTCATAGTTATTCTGCACTCGATCACATTGCTACTGCTCACTTTACACAAATTCCTATTTATAACTCTGCCCGCATAATTGATAACCGATGGTTACATTACTTTGTTACCAATAATTTATCAAAACAATAAATATTCGCTGTTTATTTTGAGGTTATATTGGATTTGATACATTTGACAACTTTGACATAACGGACACGCTTCATTCCACGGTCTATATTTTTGAACCGTTGGTTAATATTTTCGTTTTTCAAATGAATCATTGAACAACATCAGCCAAATATTAAATACAAATAAAAAAATACCAATTTTTGTTTCTTCTACGTTTATTCTTCGTCTACATAATCAATAAAATGACTATTTTGATAACCATGTTATAAATCCGCGTGCACGTAAATAGAAACGTTAATCATGATCAAATGTCAAAAAAGTCAGAATACAAAAGTCAAACGCAGGTTTTCTTTTTTCATGGATTTTTGGTTTTTTGGAAAAACGTAGTAACAGCGTAATGGCTTTGTCTACTATTGCTAGGATTTTCGGTCAATATACAACCGTTAGTATGTAAAAACTTGTGAAGGGTTAATTCATTAAACTGGGACAATGGACGGTGGAGACAGAATTTTGGTGGCTGCGGGCCTGACCGCAGCTGTTGTGGTGGGTGCGTTCGTGCTTTGGGGTCCTGGCGGGGCTCCGAAGGTGCGAAAGCGCCGTGGGCAGATTGCGGGGCTACAGAACCTCGGCAGGACATGTTTCCTCAACACACTGCTACAGGCGCTGGCCGCCTGCCCCACTTTCATTGAATGGCTGAAGAAATACGCCAAGGCTGACAGCCACAACAGTATGATTACTACACTTTATACAGTTATTGAAGGTAAACATTCTTCTTTTAATATTTATTTAAAATTTTAATTCAGTCTTAATGCCTCTGCAGGGATTTTATTTACTGCAGAATTTTTAAATGAAGTCATGAAAAAATTGCAACAAACAAGTTTAATTCCTATTCATATAAAATTTTGTCTCCCTAATATACTTTTACAGCATTAGGTATTTGAAAGTAGTCAAAGAGGATCATCAATTACTTTCCATAGATAACAGGTAGCTGTTTATTTTATACTGTATGTATGTATAACCTTGTGATTATATCACATTGTTTTTAAAGAATAGTCAATAATATCCACATACCACTCAGTTTATTTTTGTCCACCCTAACCACAATATCTGTGCTTAGAGTTAGACAATTTTTATTCAATACAATGGGTACATTTCTTGTTGAAAAAATTTTTTAGGAGCGAATGAGCTCAATATATAGGCATAATGTATTATTCTTAATGAGACTATATAATAAATCTTTAAAATTAGCAGTGACTGTAGAGCACCAACAATATGCTGATATTTAAATGAACCTATATAACCATTGGACCTAGATGCCATTTGCCATGATGTGCATAGACTATGTTTTTTGTAAAAATAACCTATAGCAATTCTGTGATAAGCAATATTTCTTTATTTTCCCCAAAGTTATCTTATCTGACCTGTTTGATGTTGACATAAACTATTGTAACACTATCTATAAGTACAAGAATTATCACCTGAGCTGGTCACCCCAATTATGCCTTAACTGTGACAGTATTGTATTGAATTGACTTCAGAATCTTGAAATTATTAAAGCAAATATTGTGTTAAACCTACTTTTTTATGGCACTTTCCATAACAGAAAACCTTATATAGTTATTTACCCTTAAAATATGTTCTAGAATGTTGCTAAATATAAATGTAATTGTCTCTCTGACATACCTTCTTTGAAACCTGCTTCATTCTTAAGATGGCATATGTTTTTGGTGATCCTTTATTAGATGTTTATTTTCGCAATCCTTGTCAAAAAGTTAATATTTTTTCTTTCAATTGGGACCTCTAAACATGCCTTCTGCTTAAGTATCTTGGTGTCATGATGCTAGAACTAAGCAATTTCTTAATCATGGTTATTCACATCAGACTCTTCATCAATAGTTGAATATTACCCCTGCAGTTGTGAACGGCACACATGAATCTGCCCGTGGCACACCTGTGTGTCCTCTTGGAGTGCTCCAGTCTCTCCGAGCGGCAGGATGGGTGGTGCCAGCTGACCAGCAGGATGCTCATGAGCTACTGCATGTACTACTGTCTTGTATTGAGGAAGAGACCACTGCTATGGCTAGGAAGGTAAGTTCTTAAACTGGAAATAGTACTAAATTAAGATGTCTGTGAAAGTTTTTGTTAAAAATATCCCTTTTTTCTACAAGCACAATTATCATGATTGAAAATATTTGTTAAATAACATTAAGAAAACTTAACATTATTACTAATATTATAAATGGGAAAGTTTGTTTGTATAGTATAGTATATGAGTGGATGTGTATATGAGTGGATGTAGGAATGTTTGTTACTCTTTCATGCAAAAACTACCTGATCGATTTTGATAAAACTTGGCACACATGTAGCTTATAGCCAGGATTAACAAACAGGATACTTTATATCGACATACCACACGAGAGGAGCTGCAGGTTGAAGCTAGTTGTTAAATAAATTTCAAATTAGTTGCCTAGAGGTGCACTAAACTTGAATATAAGCATATTCTTGTAGTAAAGTGATACTACAAAAATATGCTATATGATGGCTAGTTTGATTAAGATCCAAATAGACTTAGGCCATTATGAAAATATTCCACTAACACACAACTACACACATCTACCAAACAGCTGGGATCTTTATAGGTCGCCAATCCATGTCTAGAAATAATTGTGTGTTAAACTTCACAGCCAGGCTGTCTCTCCGACGCACTCGGCCTAGGTGGCGACCGCGCGTGGTCAGCCCTCGCGTCCCCAGCATCACCACCCGCGGTGCCGCACCCGTTACGGGCAGACTCTACTCCTCCCACACCCTCGGCGCTGTCCATCAGACCTGCGTCTGCTGCTCCCACTGATGAACCCGACCTGGTTGAACCTGGTGAGTAAATCAGTTGCAGAAAGTCTCTAATGGTCAAGAATTTAAAATATAACTGTCAAATGGTTCCATAGAGGCATAGAAATCCTCATATCCACACATTTAAACATTGCCATTTATGTGTATATTTTCCATTTAGAGCCGGTAATGCCTCGTCTCACAAAGGGCGTGTCCCGGTCGCTATGTCACCTGAGTTCCGTGGGTCGGCGCTGGGTGACGCCAGCCGCCGCTCGCCCGCCACCCGCACCCACCTTCAGGGGCACCCTGGCGTCGCGGCTTCAGTGTACTGTGTGCTCACATAAGGTGAGATTTATCAACTAGACTAGTAACGAATCATATGGAAATAGTCTGATAGTTCTTCAGATTAGACTAAAACAAATAGTTCAAGGTCAAAAAAAATATAGTACTTACTTTAAAGGTCGTATAAAAAATAATTTGGATGAAAGAAATACTACTTTTTGCGCCAGTTTTTTTGTATTTTTTTTTGTATGAAAGCGAAACTTTTTACTTTGTAAAATCTTCTACATTGCGAAGTTCAAGTATTCTATGGATTTCTATTTTGTAGCTACTCATATAACAGGTATTCCTTGTATGTTTCGCAGAGTCCGATCCGGTACGACAAGTTCGACAGCATTTCGCTTTCAATGACCAACGCCAGCGTGGGACTCACCGGATCCTTCAGTCTCTCAGGTCGGCTTTCTGTTTATACATTTAGTTGCATACTTTCTTATTTTTTTAAATTAAAATGGCTAAAGATGATTTAGTGACATTCTTGAAATAGAACTGTCTACTTAAACTTACTGACGTTTGATATTTAAATGAATTATACACAACATACACGCAACGTAATCTAGGCCCAAACTAAGCAGAACTTGTACTATGGGAACTAAAATAACTAATACTAATACTTTAGATTAGCGATATTCAGGGTGGCTCATTTATACCGGTTAGTATGGGCAAGTCTGTAATTATAAGACTTACACAAATCCGTTCATAGGACATTGTCCATGACATCGATTTTACTAAAAACAAAACTTCTTAATTCTAAGTACATATGCAATGTATTTAGAATTACACTTCACCCGCATTTCTATCACGCAATATTTTTTGGAGTAATATTTTCTGGTCACCATAAGATAATTAAACACAAAATTTTAAATGATGCCAACTTTTATATGAAGTATTAAGATTTTGGTATTGATTGGTATTTTAGGCCTACTTCGAGCATTCACTGCGCCGGAGATGGTGAAAGGCGTGCGCTGCACCAAGTGCTGCGCGGAGCCCGCCGACCCCGCGCCTCCCGCGCCCTCCCCGGCCTACACCAAGCACATACGCACTGTCAGCTTTGGAAAGGTAAGTCTATTTTAAACAAAAAAAAGTAAAACATACATATATCTGGGATTTTTTATCCTAAAAATAAATGCAACAATTTTTTCCCTTAAGAAGGAAAAAAAACACACGAGCGTAAACAGTTTTTGACAAGGCGTTACGAGAAAATTGTGTAGCACACCACGTGCATATTGTTCATTTACCATAATTCTCATATAACGGACGTAATTTCCAGTTGCCTATGTGCCTGTGCCTGCACATCGGTCGCGTGGAGTGGTTGGGAGGCGCTCTCAACAAGAGAGGGGAGTTCGTGGCGTTCCCGGAGTCGCTGTCCATGGCGCCCTTCGCCACCGTGCAGCAACCTAAGGTACAGTTACTAACCCAATAATAGGTAACTTCCAACAACTGTTATCTATTCTATTCTATTGTTTCGTATATTTTTTTGGAATAATTTAAATTGGCATAATAATAATTTGGCATAATATCTTCTAGCATATATACTTTACTCACCTTTTCGAGCTGCTGAGGTGAAAAGTAGTATGTGCGACACGAGATTAAAGTTATTTACATCCTTGTGCTTTTGAGTCCCTCACCACACGATTATAAATAAGAAAATACGAACTTTGCTCTCTTGGTGCACAAATAACCATTTATAATGAATAACTCAAACTAAAGTGTGAGTCGATTATTTTTACTTAATCTACGAGTTTTTCACGTAATACGGTCGATTTAGGCGACCGCGGTTTCACTCTTTACGAAGGGTATTTTCAAGAAACGAGAAGGACCGACCCGCTCGGGACTTAGTAATTTTCGCACAGAGTTGAGTTCATTTTATCTAGTGGCTACACTATATAATTGCGTTACGGGTTTTACTGTAGAAAAAAGGAAATAGAACAATTCTGACACTAGGCGTTGGCAAAAGGTCTCAACACCAATACTGACATATAATTCGCGCTGCATTATGTTGCATCCTTATGTCAAATGCGCGCAAGCGCCTTGCAAATATTTAAAATATCGGCGATCTGACATTTTTGACAGGTTTGTAGACCTGACGTCTCAGTGCTGCCGCCTAGCGGGCGACATTTCAGAAAGCCTTCGTTGCAGTTGGATCTGGCATCGCTGGTGGGCGACGGCCGCCTTGCCGCGGGGCTGTCGGCGCTGAACGCCGGCGCGGCGGCGGACGGCGCGCTGTACCGGCTCTCGGCGGCGGTGGTGCACGTGGGCGGGCCGCGCTCGGGGCACTTCGCCACCTACAGGCGGGGCAACGGGTTCGAGGCTAAGAGGTGACATTCTTCTCTTGTAAACTGCTCTGCTACTTTTCGTTTCCTTTTGCCAAGAAATAAGATATCAACTGTTACAATCTTTTTAATCTTAATACCTCTGGTCATATTAGTTGTTATCAAATAGCAAGGGCTTTTTTGGACAATCGTCAAGTACGCTTTACTGCAAGTTATGTACATCTTATTTCTAATACCTACATTCAATGCAAAAATACATAACATAACATCACGCTTATATTACCCAGAAGGGTGTGGTATGTTCAGGTCCCATGGGATAGGGGGTGAGCTTCTCGCTATCCATCGGGCACAATTCCAACTGTGAGCGGCGATAGAGAATTTGCTGAGGATAAGTTCACAAATAACACTTTGCCCGATCCGGGAATCAAACCAAGTCCTCGCGGTGAAAGGCGCGTACGTTAACCATTAGACCAACGAGGCAAAATTAAACAGTTTGATTAAAATTAATCTAAGCCCCGGTTATTCAAATCATTGTAATTAGTATAATTTAGTATTATTTCTTATTGCGCCTCCTGGGCCCTATGAAAATAAATGATTTGAATTTGAATTTGAAAAAAAAACAATAACATATTTATAACACAAACAAATGGTAATGACGATTTTATGTGTTAACTGTGTGACTTTATATTCGGAAATATCTCTTACTTGATTTGTTAAACAAGCCTATAATCATAGTAAAAATAGATAAGTATGTTATCTTCGAACAAAGGTACATCGCGCCGTTTGTATGTACGCGTAGCGCTTGCCACGCCCCGGGTTCATGTACGTACGCACGCACACTACGCCGCTCGGTCACTCACTCGGTCACCGGTAGTGCGGGCCGTGTCACTACTGTGAGCGGTCGGTGTTTGTTTAAAAAATTAGGTACGGTTACGCGCTGCACTGCAAAATGTCTTCGCGAGTCAAAAGATATTATTGTGAAGTTTATGGTTGTTCAAACGACACTATTTCAAACCCAGAATTAACGTTCTTTAAGGTTTTAACGTTATTTTGGTTGCTATAACTTACACATAACATTTATTGTCAATAAACAAACAAAATTGTATGAATTATTTGAAAAGATGGTGAACATGAGTTTCTCACCAGCTCTTCTCATGATGCACCCATCGGAGCTGGTACTTGAATTGATTTTAATTCAAACCTCAAAGTTGAATTGAAATCAATCTAACCTCCGGTGATTCAAATCATTTTGTTGCAATTTTATTATAATTTAATTAGCTTAAGTTTTATTTTAATTTTATTTATTTGAACGTTGATGTTTGTTTTGACGTGTTCAAGCGCCATTTGGGGCCCATGGAAATAAATGATTTGACTTTGACTTGACATAAATAAATGCTTTGTTTTGTAAAAAAAACGTTTTTTTATAATTAAAAAATAATTTCAGTACAGGTAATTTAAAATATCAATCTGACAAGTGACAACCCTGCGCCTCGAGCAAGTTTAGGTATCGAGCGCTCCTAAACGCCGGGAGTTGGCCTACTTATCTATTTTTACTATGCTATAATGTTATTTTTCAGATGGTGGTACACCTCCGACACTCTAGTCCACGAGGTATCACTCCAAGAAGTGCTCCGCTGCTCTGCGTACATGTTGTTCTACGAGCGAGTGCAGAACACTGTGCTGTCCACGGCGGGGACGCATCACTTCTAATTGTTCATGACAGGGAATGGATTGTCACTTCCGTGGAAATGTGGTACTTAAACGATCAATAATGGCGAATTTGTTGACAAATTCGTCAGAGAAATTTTTGAGAAAATGTCCACAGTTTGGACATGTCTTTCCTCTGACTTTTAATCGGTTGTACAGGGAACATACTATCAGTCCCGTGCCGTTAAAGTACAGTCTATGAAAATTGGAGCTGTCATTTTAATCCAAATATTATAAACGAAACATTTAAAAGCAAATTAATTCGCTTTTTAAAATGTTTTATGAATCGAGATATTTACCATGTTCTTTATTTTTTTTGGAGGATCTAATATTATGGAACTGTTGCAAGCATTATGATCGCGGATGATGGAACAACAGGTCGGCAACGTAAAATGAAAATGAAAATTTGTGGTAAATATCCTTTTCTTCACCAAATATCGAAGTGTTCACTTCTATGGTGATGGATTGTCACTCCCGTGGACGTTCTACTATCGGACAAAAAGTCTTTAATGAATATAAATTGTATATAACACTTCAGTAATTATGTATATAATTACATTAGTTTTATTATGGATGCTTAGACACACATTATTTAATAAGTTTTCAAGAAAGACGCCAGGTTGCGGCAGTTAACGGTCTATAACTAAAACTTTTTAACAAGGCTTAACTATGTATCGAAATTTGGTAATTTTATTATTTGTTGCCACATAGACTTCGGGGTTTGGTCACCATGACAGACTGCTTGAAGCATCCTATTTTGCAACTATATAGAAAAATGCATGTTCTCGGTCTTGGAAGGAGTGATAATCCACATCTTAAACTTGCTATCAAAAATGACTAATAACAAGAACTGATAACCAAAAATTACTATTATTTAATAATTCCTTCGATAAAATTAAGTCTGGCTGTGTCCTATTCGTATGGGAGTTCACGCGTTTCTCAGCACTACGTCACTATGCTCATTTTGAACAGTATTACTTAAGGTGTCGTATTTGTAAAGCAATGTTCAAGTGCACTGGTATTACATATTTTGATCTCCATTTTTGAAATCTTTTTGTACAAAACCAACTGCAGTTGGCGCCACAGAGGTTAATCAACCCAAATTCTTATGAAGTCTCTTGTATTTCTAATATGACCTACAATTTCGGCTCATCATTGGAGTGACATCTGGTGGCTGAGTTTGATCCTCGACCAAACAGAGTAGTCTCGTCCATTATGACGTATCAAACAACGTATTCTCGTGGAATGTAGATAGTAATGACTTCAACAAAGAGCTTTTCATTCAAGTTCATTATATACCAGTGTGCTATTTTTTGACTAAATATTTCAAATAATCCTGATATTTTCGTATTTAAATATATCTCACCGGAGTTTCATAGCTAGCGACATATCTTTGTGGATTCAAGTAGATTATACACTTCATATCGAATACTCATTTGTCGAGAAACTGGACTGTTAAATATTGATGGTACTGAACTTTGACTATTTCTAAAATTAGCTACTAAATGTACTGTATGGTAGCTTTATAAAAATTTTGGTCCATTTCATCTCTCAGTATTTTCTCAAATCCCATCTCTTAAACTTATGATTCCTACCTCATTTTGCATTTCCAAAATTATTAACTTTAACAAATCTCTATATTTCGTACAAAATTATTAAATGCTGTTTGCTTCACTGTGTGCAATATAGTTATAAAATTTCAAGTTCAGTGTTGCTATTTTCAACTAAACAAAAGACTTTTTTACACTTTTCTCACCTCTCCTTGTTCCTATTTAGTTGGATTGTTTATTGCTAGATGAGAAATCGAAGGTATTTGTATGAGTCGTCACGCGTTGCGTTCGTCGCTCGCCTAGAACAACGCCTTAAACTGTTTCTCACTCGTGTTGAAAACCTTGTTCTAAGACTTGTAGTAATAGAATCTTTGTGAAATATCCAAGTGTTTTTAAAAGTGTTCATCACAACAAATATATAGAAAATCTAAAACGTCTTAATGTACTTTGCTCTTAAATCTGTGATTGAATGTAAACGTTTACCATTTTGGAGCTTACGAGCGAGATGTAAAGGATTGTCATAGAATATGTAACCAATATGCCATAGTTTTAATTAGATCTGTGTAACAAGTGTCGAAACTATCCTTACAGATTTTTAGTTAAATGTATATATATATATATAGATACTTATCATAGGTATCGTCAAAATAACGATCTTTACATTCTTCTTCTCGTAAATACGTTATTTTCCATGTAAACAATATTAACATAAGTCCTCCATTTTTATTTATGCGAGTATAATATAACTTTCTTGATGTTCCTCTTTATCATTGAACCTGTACCTAGTTAAAGTTCGTAATAGAGTTGATATTTATTTTATAGAAATTATCAATTTGACACATAAAACATCCTGCACCATTTAATTATTTATGTGTGCTGGATAGCTACATAAAGATATTAGTGTGACTTTACCCTTATATCTGTGGAAGCTGGGCCCGTTCACCCGGACCAGATACGGATTTTATTGCATTAAAATCAGGTTTACACTAAGCGCGTTAGGTCGGCTCTTAAGCATTTCTTAATAAGAAAACTTTTTTAATGTGATTAAAAAAAAACCGTTGCTCTGGGCAGTCTGTGTGAACGGACCCATAGTAGGTTAGTTCTGACTGGTTGTCTAATATTTGTTATTGATATTGAATGTCTATACCTTAATTGATATTTTGCAATAGCTGTATTTAAAATGATGTACCCTTTATAATAATGTGATGTGTGCCATGCTATTGAGTGAGATCTCAGCGTTCGCTTGTTTTAGTGATTTGAATTACATTGTAGCACAAACTAATATTTATTTTAACGTTCTGAGGCGCATGCAATTAAAACGAATTTATGGTCTAAGTTACCTTTAAATACTTTTGAAATCGTCCAATATTGTTGTATATGAGCGTAGCTACCATTTCTCAAATGGTGTACTCAATATCACCTTTTTTATTAGATTTAAAAGGGTCAATAGATACAGTAAGTGAATTTTCTTGTCCCAATTCTAACGGTTACACCGATAATTGGATAAGTCGAGGTGGGGACGCGGCTCGCTTTAGAATGGAGCGCCGTGACGTCATCGGACCACAAACCCTGCCGCGTCCGCGCCTCGTCTGACTAATTAGCGGCAGTTACAGCTTCGGTCATGACTATTATAATCTCAATCTTGTATTTTGACGTATCCTAGATGTACTTGTTTTATGCATTTTTAAATGACGGTAGTTCATCCTGATGCGATTCATACTATATGGTACTGATTAGAGACATTGTATAGATCGTAATATAGCAAGTATTGATCATGCACAATTAAATAGGATTAGGAATGAATCTAGATTGTAGAGATCCCTGGCTCTAGCACTTTAGCCTGCTAGTTCATGAAACTCCAAAATGGTTGTGGAACTAAACTACATACTACCCGGTTGCTTCAAGATGTCCAATTTACCTGTCTCCCTTTTCCATACCTCACCTCCTGTAAGCTTATAGTATAACGTCAAAAATTACACAGTCATAACCGGTTATAACAGGTAAGGTATATATGAAGAAGCGGTACAGGCAACGCGTAGTATACAACGTCAAAGAAATTTTAACCGTGAAGTTTGACGTCATACGAAATTGGTTTTGACGGACTAAAAATCGCCATGCGTATTCCCTAAATGGAATCACACGAAATTTGAATTTCTGTCAATCAAATATCGACTGTATTTATATGTAGATAAGGATGCACTACATTTTCGAAATCGACAGTCTGCCTTACAGAATCACGCCACGGGAAAATTAATTTAGTTGTTGATCGACCACATTGTACTTATTCATGAACTTGCGGCAATCCTGTAGTGGTTTTTTAAAGTGCTTTAGGTGTAAAATCAGAATGAGCTATTGTCAACTTTATTGTGTACTTACTATTGCATTTATTTTATACATTGACTCGTCCAATATATTGTACATAATTATTCCCTATGCAATTTATCTTGAAAATCAGATTTTCTATGTTGAGGTACTATATAATAATACGAAGACAGGTAAGCAGCGTTCTATGAATTGTCAAGATGTTTCTAGCTTGGTGGTAAAAGGTATTGCCGAGCATTTCTGTATATTGTCATCGATTTAGTATATAATACTTCAATAATTTCTTTATGTAATGCTCATTTTATAACATTTTGATAATTCTAGCGAGGCTAAGGTCTATTTGTTAAATTCCCTGTATTAATGAATACAACTTAGGGATAGGGAAGAGAAGGGATAGGTATTGTGCCTAAATTGGTAAGAAATGGGACCTGGTGTCTTTGACTGAACAGAGAATGCCATGTAATCGTTAATGCATAAATATAGCTTTAGTTGTTAATTTATATTGATTATGTGGTTGGTAGAGGCTTCAAATAGTTTGGTGGACTGGACAGAGGGTAAAATAAATTAAATATTGTTATATTATGTAAACTTCAAACATACCATTGTGTATACCAATGATTATTTTATTTAAAATATGTAAAACTGTTAAAAAATCTAATTAAATAAATAATTACTGTCGTGAAGTTTATGTCAAAAAGATCACAATAGCAGCAGGGAGTTGAAATGACGATAGGCTCACCCCCTATCCCATGGGACCTAAACAGGTGAAATGACGGTGTTGTACACCTCTGCCCCACTCTTCTGGGTAATGTAGGCGTTATGTAATGTTATGAATAATTATTGGTCAATTATTTTGATTAATTTGTTTTACCTTTTGTACACTGTATTTTACATATTATATTTTAATATTAAAATACATACTAAAGAGCTTGTATGATTTGGGTAAATAATAAAACACATAATTTTTGTAGTCATTTAGTACCAAAATTGCTTTAGATTAGGTATTATTGCCCAATGTTTCAACTATTTGGAGCCATTATTGTGTTGTAAATTTTTATCGGGCAAAACATCATGTTGCGCAATGTTATTGCAAAATGGTTCGTAAAATATCTGCAAGATATGAGCAATGAGTCATACACCATTCTTGGAAGTTGGTTGTATGAACTGTATTTGGGCATTCCCAACATTTACTTTGAACTTTAGGGGATAGGGGGGGGGGGGGGGTAGCAGTATAATAATATTGCTGATGACGAAAAAAGTTCAATTGAAAAAAAAAGATTTAATATAATACTCTACAATAATGCTAAAGTTGCAAATTATTACACAATAATATTGCGCAATATGTATGTTATTGTTTGCTTGCTTGTTACTCATCATTGAGTTGATTTATTAAAATTTAGAGTGCTTAATTTTTGCTGCCATATCATGCAGTGTGGCTTTAAAATGGCGTTTTAAGGATGACAGTTCACTGAAGATTCTAAGATACGCCAGATATCAGGTCAATGACCGCTCAGGGTCAGAATAAGTTCATGCTTGTAATAGAAAATATGGTGACCTGAATATTCTGAGTATTGATAGAAGAGATATAGAAGGTAGATATAGAATTAGGAAATCTTATCTCCATTACATAAGGAATGCCTTCTTGTGCAGAAAATATATACAGCAGGTTATTACACACATCCGTTATTGCTAACACTGCATGTTATTGGTAGGTAATGTGCTAAATTATGTTTAATGTTAGAAAACTTGCTTTGTATGTTTGTTTGGTTCCTATCAGCGGTGAATGAACTTCCAGAGAAACAATGTGGCAACTGTAGATAGATGGATTGTATCTAATGTTTATAATAAATAATAAAATGTATTATAAGTACAGTATGAGTTTTATTCAACCTTATCTAGATCTTTATCTAGCATTATCTAAATGGAATTGATTATTTTATTACTAAAGTTGATGAAAATTGGGATTTTACTTGTGTATCATGAAATAATTACTCTTCCTAACTATCAATTTATAAATTATTTATTTAATGAGTCATATTTTTAGCTTCATGTTAGGAGTCAACTGGGTACAATTTGTGTAATAGGTTCTACACTGCATTGGGTGGTTGTTTTAAATCAAAATAATAATTACATAATATTCACAATTTATTTTCTTATGATTACAAAACAAAATAGTCCAAAGACTTGTTGGATGCAATCTGATCAACAGACAAAATATAATTATTTTTTCTTGCAAAAAGTTGGGTGCAGGTCTTACAAAATAAACTATTTATCACAAACAGTTTGTTATGACATGCTATCAATGAGCGATGCCCTCATTGTGGATGTGATCGCTGTAGGCTTAGCATCATTCAGCTTGAATACACTCTCAATGACGGAGATCTCAGTTGATGTTGTGTCCAGACCACAGAAGGCACACCAATCGTTGACAACCATTCCTGCAGCTATGACCTCACTACCGCGGTTCACTGTACCAGCTACGAGTGGCACTTGTAAGAGTGATGACAACTCATCTTGATCCTGAATTGTGGTTTTAGGGTGCACGAGACCTCCACGATTACTCAGCGCTGCATAAGACCCAACGAGAACGTTGCCCGCGACAGTTTGTCTGAACACTTCTACATCCAATGTGTCTGCTAATATTTCTTCTGTGTCTCGGTCGAGGTCTGGATGCACCAACGCCACATAGTCGTTGCAGGCGATCACGTTACCGAGCGCACTGAGTCTCTCCTCTACACGCTGCACTTTGACGGTGTCGGGAAGACTGTTTCTAATGTGTTGTAATTCTGTGTCTGTTGTGGATGACGGCACCAGAAGTCCGTTTTTGTTGCCGACGGTCATTCGGCCGATGATACGGCAGCCGGCTATGCTTATATGTACTACAGGAATTGTTTCCGCCAACTCTGCCTCGAACACGCTGTAAAAATTCTCAGATCCCCCGATCGCGACGAGGCAATAAGAATTTGTTAATTTGCTAAACACTCCCACTTCGTTATTATTTTCGAATTGGACGCGGACTGCCATGGTGCCGTTTATGTATAATTGCAAAGTATTTCACAACAAAAAGGTTCACGTGTGGAGAAAAACACGGGGATCTTCGTTTCAAATGGCTCGGTTTACGTCAATTTGACACTTTGACAGCTACAAAGGCATTTTTATTTCAATATTACGTTCCGTTACATTAAATTTAATATAACATTTTAATATTTGTTGCATAATATTAAAATGTAATCATAGGAGTAGGTTATAAATATACGCACTTTAACGCTAGTTATTTTATGTTTATTTTCTATCGTGCATGACAATCTATCTATATCAGATCTTTACAATTTAAAATTTAATCGATTCAATTGCCCCATTGCCCTTTTCCCCGCAATATATACTCTTACTCGCTTCCACTATTAATGCGCAGTAAACAGTCAATATATTTTTTTGATGAATCTTGAACACACACAGTGTGGAGTCATTTTGATGCGTTCAGAATTTTTCGATTGATTAAGAATAACTCATAATGAAGTTCACTTTAATATTATAGTCAAACCGTTTTTTTTTATTTGTGAAATAGTCTGTGGGTATGCAAGTAAAATGCCAAAATTATTTTATGTCATATTTTATGGATAAAAAATTGAACTGTAAACTCTCAGATAACACTGAGTGTAAACTGTAAAAAATTATAATAGAAGAGTCGTAATAATATGTAAATTTATAAAGTGTATCTATTTATCCTAAAATTCAAAAATATGTTTCCGTGATGAATTTCAACAATGCGTAAATACGTAACATTAAATTGTTTGGTAGACAGTAATGACGTGGAGTTCTTCCCAAGCGATGTTATACAAAAACTGAGACAGGCGGTTCTTGCTCCTATTGGGTATTCGCCACAAATTCAGCAAGAACTGCAAAGAGTCAATTTTACATTTCACAGGACATGCAGCTTTAGTAACACAGTTCCGGTATATTTTCTTAAATTATATTTACTGTATATATGCATTCACCCATCTGTAAATAATATAATTTCCATTCATTTATTTATTATGTGTATAATGTGCTGATGTGCTAATGGGTGTCGGATACAGAGACTTGTATCAAGTCTTGTCTACTATTTGGACGGTGACACTTTCTGCTCACCGCATTGCCACCTGTCCCCGTTTAGATGTTCTCTGCGATTCTCCCCATCGGTGTCACTGCAGTAAAGCCGTTGATAGCTCAAGACACCACGGTCTCTCATGCAGATCTAGAAGGTATGGCGTTATAGCCATGGAAGAAGACTAAGAAGAGAAGGCTTTTGGTGTGAGACGTAACTTGCGTCGACAGTGTTGGGGTGTCAACGGGTGTTGGGTATCTTCACACCTTCCAAGCACATTTGCAGCAAAATCTTCAATAACTTTACTCTGTCATTAATGTTCTAGGAGTGTGATGCGGGCGAGGGGGAGACCCTGTTGATGTACTGGGGCGAGCGCTCTGAAAGCAAAGCTACTATGAGCATGTCCGCTTCCAGTTGTTCATCATTGCATATGCCCGTGAGTATTTAACGTTATATCAACAGTCATCTTTAACATCGGTTAAATCTGTAGGCGTCCTCCGTATAAGGCGATTCTCACACTGCCCCGCATGATGCAGCGTAGCGCGTGGATGCGTGTTCTTCCGTTGCTTGTAAGTATCTCCGTTTGTATGGAAAACACGCACAGTCTAACACACTGAAAATGCATCCACGCGCGTTCATGCGGATCACGCGCATACACGCGGAGAAACATGCACCCCCGCGCGTAGGTGCGGGGCGAGATGCAAGGTATGGCACACCGAATCTCGCAGTGCCGCGCGTGATTTTGACTTTTTTTGTACTGCACGACCACCACAGAAAACGGCGAATAAATAAATGAGAGCCGCCGTGCGTGAATCTACAAAACGCACCTACGCGCGTGAGTGCGCAAAAAACCCGCACGATGATGCAGATCTGCACTCCCGCAGGAACGCGCGTAGGTGCGTCGACACGCAATATGCAGCATGATGCGGGGCAGTGTGAAAACCGCCTCAGGGTCTACCCACATTTATCGACGCGGAATCGGCTTAAGCCGAGTGCGTATCACCGCACTACGACAGCGACGGCAGCGCCGTACGGATGCGATAAGCTAATCGACAAACGGCTCGTTTCGCCGCCGGGCCGAGCCAATGCGAAAGGTATTAGTAACTCCACTAACACCCTTATTTATTTATTTATACTTCATATACAATAGGCATTCTCTGCCAGCCTACCTTTGGGTGATGCAGAGATTAACAAGGCAGGTGAAGTTCTAAAATATAGCGTTTTGATTTGAAATAAAAGGTAATAAAAATCAATACAATTAATGAATACATCATTGACTACATAAAAAAAGGCAGGACTGAGTCTCTTGAAACACTTACTGAAGCACCCATAGTAAGTCACACGTACACACAGAACACACACATTGACACAATAGTAAGTCAATCGCCCGCCATTACGCTTTGGACTGTGCTGTTGCTCGGATGTTCAAGTAAAATAATTAAAAATGCCGTCTTGTGTTGTGAAAAGCTGCCGAAACCATAGCGCCTCGACAAAAAAAAACCAGGAGATCACTTTTCATAGGTAAGCAAGTAATATATTCAGCTTATTGCCGAAATTATATCGTTTTCGTAAAAAAATATACCAAAACTATTAGTGTTGACAGTCAATAAATATTTTCATTTACCCTGAATTTGGGTAAATATTTTTTAGTAGTATAGTTTTTTAGTAAAGTATTAAATACATTTAGTATAATAATAATAATAATAAATTTACTGTCCAAAAAATACATTATTATTCTATGTTTTATAGATTTCCTGCTGCAAACGACGCATGAAAAAATTTTTGGATAAAAATAATTAGAAGCTGCAGAAATGATAACAGTTGGTATCCATCAAAATATAATGTAGTCTATACACTTCGAGGAAATTGATTTATATAAAACAAAAGGTGGACCTATTCGCATTGTCAGCTTTGCCGTACCAAAAAAGGTAAAACAATAGTATATTGTTTTAAATAAAGTATTAAATTAATAAATAACAGTACTTTAATATAAAACTTTTTATTTCTTAGTTTAGTTTATTATTATTATTTTTTTCTTAATTTTTTATTTGCCAATATTTATTTGAAATATTGAAAAATCGCATGTAAGTGAATCTAAGCTTCGTGATTGTTGGTTTAGTTTAACTTAGATATTATATTTGGTTTGTACATTTTGTTGACGTTTTCAAGCACTTTCTGATAGGTTATGTAATGAAGAATTTTTGTTTTTTATTTTTTTGATAACTGCCATAACTTATCCTACTATCCGATTTCGGCTCCAGGTCCTAAACTGGGACATCCTGTATATCACTAAAGCATCTTCACCATCTAAGAATCAGGAAGCGCCGTAGGAGTCGTAATTTTAAAATATTTTCCAAAAACTGGGTAGCTGCACTAAAGCATCTTCGCTGCCTTGCGTCAGGAGTGCCCAGAGCAACGAATTTTGTACATATTCCCTTAATAAAAACAAACAACTTCCAGCTGCAGCCGCATCGACTGCTAGAAATATAAAATCAACTTTGTTTCGAAATTCAGTTGTTTTATATTGTTTGGTTTTTGGCCACGGTAGTATAAAACTACCTATATCATGTTTGATATAGGTAGTTTTGGAAAAGCAGCAAATAAAAAAATATAAGAACTAAAACCTCTAAAATATTTATTTAAATTTTTGTAAAAATGTGGGTAATATTTCTCATGGCTGGTAACCCCTAACACACGCACACATAAACAGACCGCCGCCATTTTGGTGCTTCCATCATTTTATAAGTGACATTCTCTCTTGCTTTTTTTATGTACTCTATGGAATACATAATGAAAATATGTGTTATTCCGTCGGCATAAAGACTTTTTTGACCGGCGTTAGCCGATTCCGCGTCGATAAAAGTGGGTAGACCCTTAGGCGTGCGCGATCGGAGTCGCGAGCGCGCTGCGTAAGCATCGTGTGCTAGTACCGCTGTGTGGCGAATATGTACATAGAGCGCGCGGCGTAGAAGCGGCGCCCGCGCTACTCATACGCCCGTGGATTGACCTGAACATTAGCGGTCGGCGGGGATAGCGGGTTGTGACGTCGCAATGCGCAAGTGGTAAGAACGCGACACACGCTGCAGGGCAACAAAACGCGCTCGCGATGCGCTCTCGGTGCCCACGCTACTCCCTGCGTGCGGTGCGGTGCGGTGCGTGAGCGATACGATAATACACTGATAAAAATTACGTGATGTAAAGCTTGGTTATGTGATGTGAGTTCATGTCACGTGATATGAAATCGGTTTGCGAGATGTTATGTTAGGTTAGGTTACGTGCCCCACCAACGGGTCCCGCGTTTTTGTCGCGGTGGGGCTTAGTACCCGTGGCGCCCCCGAGCCACGGCGAAGCCAAGTGGACCCCAGAGGGGGGCTGCTCTTCGGGCTTTGGCTGGAAGTCCATGTGGGAGCAGCCCATGTTGCAGGGCTCTTATGGGGGGGCTCTGCAACAGGAGGGCCTGCGGTGTCGGCGTGAGTCGGCACTGCGGCCGAGGAGTTGCGGGGCCGCGGCGGGAGAGGACTGTCGGTGTTCCGTTGCCGCTTTCCCTGCCTTCCGCGGTCCCGGCGGGGCCGCAGCCGTCAGTACTGCGGCGTGGTGGGCGGTGGGACGAACATCTGTCTCACCGCGGCGGGCCAGGCCGTCAGATACGAAAGTGTCTGACGGCTTTGCACGCGGCCCTCGGTGCCGGTCCCCCCACATTTTGGGGGCCATGAGGGGCCTGCCTCGGCGGGCAAGGCCGGGCTGCGGTGTTGGCGCAAGCTGGCACTGTGGCCCGGTGGTTTACGGTGCCGCGGCGGGTAGGAGTGTCGGTGCGCGCGTCGTTTTTCGATGCCCCGCATTCCCTGCCTTCCGCGGTCCCGGCGGGGCCGCAGCCGTTGAACTGCGGCGTGGTGGGCGGCGGGACCGACCACCTGTCTCGTCGCGAGAGGACCAGGCCGTCGGACATGGGGAATGTCCGATGGCTTTGCACGCGGTCCTCGCGCTGGTCGGTGGCTTGCGCCAGCCCCCTCTTTGGGGGCCGTGAGGGGCCCGCTTCGGCGGGCATCGCCGGGAGGGTCGTGGACGTAAAGGCTGCGCCAGATTCCCATGACCCTCCCATCAAGGCGAGTGCGGGAGCACCGTGGGGTTTTAGTGGGTATTCCCGTGCCGTTTACCATCTTTGGCACGGGCGAGTCCCACATAACCACTCTGCCCTTCCCCGGGGTGGGGTGGCATGCGTAAATGCATTTCCCCACGTAAAAAAAAAAAAAAAAAAAAAAAAAAAAAAAAAGGTTAGTTTACTTGCCCCACCAACGGGTGTCCCGCGTTGTCGTCGCGGTGGGGCTCAGTAACCGTGGCTGCCCCGAGCCACGGTGAAGCCAAGTGGACCCCGAGGAGGGGGCTGCTCTTCGGGCTTTTGGCGTGAAGCCCATGTGGGAGCAGCCCATGTTGCAGGGCCTATATGGAGAGGCTCTGCAACAGGAGCGCCTGCAGTGCTGGCGTGAGGTTAGTCGGCACTGCGGCCGAGGAGTTGCGGGGCCGCGGCGGGAGAGGACTGCCGGTGTTTCGTTGCCGCTTTCCCGCGGGGCCGCAGCCGTTAGTACTGAGGCGTGGTGTGGTCGCAGGGGAAGAGGAGTGTCGGTGTTACGTTGCCGCTCTCCCTATCCTCTGCGACCGATACGCGGTGGGCGGTGGGACGAACATCTGTCTCGCCGCGGAGGGCCGGGCCGTCAGATACGGGGGTGTCTGACGGCCATTGCACGCGGGCCTCGGCGCCGGTCCCCCCACATTTTGGGGGCCATGAGGGGCCTGCCTAGGCGGGCATCGCCGGGGGGGGGTCGTGGACGTAAAGGCTGTGCCGGTTTCCCATTGCCCCCCCATGACGGCGAGTGCGGGAGCACCGTGGGGTTTTAGTGGGTATTCTCGTGCCGCCTACCATCTTCAGGCACGAGCGAGTCCCACATAACCACTCCACCGTAAATGCATTTCCCCACGAAAAAAAAAAAAAAAAAAAAAGGTTAGGTTACGTGATATGAGATCTAATCACCCAATGTTAGATTAAGTCACGTGATGTAAAATCAAGGCTCATGATGTGAGATCAGGTAACTTGATGTGAGATCTTGTCACGTTATGTGATTATTGCTTGTCACGTGATGTGAGTTCTGGAGAAGTGATGTAAAATAATGGTCACGTGAATTGACGTTTGGTCACATAATGTGCGTGTGTCACAAAATGCAAGATCTGGTCACTCGATGGGCGGTTAGGTTAGGTCACGTGATCTGATCAGGTGATATGTGTTCTTGTTACGTGACGTGATTTTAGGTTAAGTCACGTGATGTAAGATCTGGTCACGTGATGTAAGATCTGGTCACGAGATATGAGTTCCTGTTACGTGATGTGAGGTCTGGTCACGTGATGTGAGACCTGATCATGTGATGTGAGGTCTAGTAACGTAATGTCAGATCTGGTCACGTGGTGTACGGGTCATCGCCGTACAGTAGGTATAAGTGGAGTCAGCAGATTGCGACATCGTGCGATTAATCATGCATTAACAATATTAAGTAGTACGCGATTTGTCGTCATACCGTGCGCGACTCATTCTCATCCCATTTTATCCCATTAGTTTTATAGTAGTGAAATTAAGTTATCTTTTTATCTTTAATCTTAGTTTATCTTAATCTCATCCAACCCCGAACACGTGGTATAAGGTTAAGTTAGCTCACGTGATGTGAGGTCTAGTCACGTGATTAGAGATCTGGTCACGCGATGGAAGGATAGGTCAGGTACTACATGATTTGAGACGTAATATGTGATGTGATGTGAGGTCTGGTCACGTGATGCTAGGACGAGGCATGTGATGTGAGATCTGTTCACATGATGTGGACCTTTGAACGTAATACAGAAACATCCGATCCAACGATCTCATGTACCGACTGGACAGGAAAGGGCCTAACAGTCCTAACATCACCTTTCTTTAAAAATTCTAATAAGCTTTTTAATTTATTATTCAGGCCACTTTACCAACTCGAAACCGAGAAAAAGAACTGCGTTCTACGGCGCAGCAGACGGATATCAGCTGTCGATACACTCCTGGTATCTCTTCACCACGTTAGTTCATTTCCATTTCTTAATGTCAATATGTCTAATAATACTGTATTTTTAGGCATTAATCTTGACTCAAAGCTACAGTGTAGTCTGCAGATAGAAAATCTATAAGGCGAATTGCGTTCTGCGGCATATGCTGTTAAAACTATCGGGCGGCTCAATGACGTTAATACGGCTGAATCGTTTATTACAGTTATTTCCACAGCATCATGTCGTATGGAATTCTTCTTTGGGGTAACTCTACGGACATTAACATAATATTTATATTGCAAAAAATAGCTAAACGGGCGATATAAAATCTAGGTCCTAGAGAGTCTCTAAGAGAGAAGTTCAAAAAAATAAACATTCTAACCGTTGTATAGCAAATATATGAAAATGCTTTATAATTGATATTTTAGAGTCACAATTGTGACCCATATCCTAGCATCTGACAAAACATTTTTGACTTTAATTCCTATTAACTTGCGGCATTAAGTGATATCATTCAACGATATCTGAACGTATTTTCAGCGGCCGTAAATGACTCAGAAGAGCAGCGAATGCTGCGCGCGCGTCTCGCCTCACCTCTCACGGTGTCATCGCCAGCCTCGTCCCTGCTGCAGACTAGCGGCAGATCCATGTCTATCCTGGGATCGGTTTGTGCGCTACTGCTTAATAAACAGGTACAACACTTTTGTAGCCTGGGTGATATCATTTAGTAAAAACAACAGCATGTAGCATAAATAACATCAAATCTGATTTACCGAGAAGAATATACCAGAGTTTTTTTAATATCCACATTTTAACAGTTATGTTGAGGTCCTTTGCTCCCATGTGATAGCTGGTGGACCTATCGTTAAGGCACAAATCCAGACTCCATGCTGTTACTCAGAATTTAATCTGAAAGAATAATCGAATAGAAAGTAGTACAGGCTTAAGTTAATACATTATAATAATGACTAATACATGACATACTGACTTTTAATACACGATTAACTAATAAACTTTCGTGTTGCATGATATTAACTAAAATCTTACGGGAATTAACGCTATCATGCATTATTTACAAAAGCTTGCTTTGATACTGGATTTTAATGGAAAAAGTCCAGAAGTGAGGGTAGACTTTGAATCATCGGCCTCACGAACGGAGACGGCGCGCAGTTAGAACCAGTTTGCTTGCGACCACGGCCAGTGTAATCTGTCTGTCGATTTAAATTGTAATACATGTTTTCGTTTCAAATGCGCTTGATTTAAATTTTAATTCAGCTGGGGAAAATTACACCATTTGCAGGGTTCACCAGCTCCAAAAGAGGTCACGAGTTTCACGGGTAGTCTTCTGTCTGACAACATCTGTCGCATCTGCTTCGGAGGGGAGTCGGCAGAGCGCCTGGTGCGGCCCTGCTCATGCAGAGGTACCATTGCAGCAGTGCACCGCAGCTGCCTCGAGCGCTGGCTGCTCCAGGCCTCCACGTCCTACTGCGAACTCTGCCGACATCATTACTTGGTCACTAGGAGTCATAAGTGAGTATGAAAACCATGTTGATTCGAATAAATGATTAGGCGAGAGGTCGGTCGAGTGAGTGGTTGGGTGTGCGTTCAAGGTTTTCAGTGTATGGGTGAGCACTCGGGTTAGTGATGGATTAGGTGGTTGGATAAGTAATCCAATGGTCAGGTGAGTGGGGCATTAAAGGAACAGAGGTGACGAGTCTCTTATAGCTTTCTTTTAATGCGATTTATGTGTATTATATTTTTCAGATGGTCATGGATCCGTTCAATGTGTGAGTGGGCGGTGTCTGGCCGCGGTCGTGCGCTCGCCGCAGACGTGTGGCGCGCGCTGGCACTTGGCACGGCCAGCGTGCTCGGCACGGCGCGCGCTCTGCACGCCTGCGACAACGTGCTGCAGGCGGGTGCTAGGAGGGGAGGGGGAGCCGCACTCGCTGCCAATCTCTTCTCGTCAATACTCATTGGAGTTATTGGTATGGATTCTATTATAATATTGTGGTCCTATTTAATACCAGCTTTTGTCTGCATGGTACGTCAATGAAATAGCCTATCCTAAGGCACTCAGGGATAATTTTAATCTACTTATTATGGGAAAGATCTTGAAATCGGCTTTGTATTTCCTGAGATTACTCCTTACATCTTTACCTCTATATAATATTAGTACAGCTAATTACTCTTGGGCTTCAAGGGGCAAAATTGAAGTAGAAAGTTTGTAAAAAAACAATTTCAGGTGCACTCAACGGCCTGCTCACAACATGGATGCTGCTAAAGATCCAGGAGCACCAGCTATCCTGGCAGGCGTGGCGCGACAGCACGCTGCACGTGCACGTGACCCTGAATGACGAGGAGGGCACCCTCACCCCCCACCCTTCCGACACCACCGTCGTTGGTGACGAGTCGGGCATCGCAACGGCTGACCGAAGCACTAATGTAGCAGACCCCTTCATGGTGGCCCTTCCCTATACCCTACCGGACCCGTGGTATGCTTTTGTTTTATTTTATTTTATGCATATGAGTATCAGGTGAGTTGTTACTTTGGGTTCTGTGGACTTTTAATTGCTGCTTGTTCCGATATACTGGATGACGACGTGTTTTTGCAATATGGCTTCTTATTAGCGCATGAGCTTATTTCTTTTCTTTGAAAAGCTGGAAGCTTAGATAGTTAGATGCTTTAGTAAGATAGCCGCAAGTTCTGTTAAACATGATGCCACGATGCTCTTCTGAGATCGCACTGTCACGTGTCTTTTCTAGATTGATATACTACGTCATATTCATGAATATTTGATACTTGATCAAGCATATCATACAGAAATTGTGCTGGACGATATATTATGATTAAACGATAGAATCCCTACTAAAGGCGGTAGAAAATATAAAAACATTGTGTTTGTGCTTTCAGATACTTGGAAATATTCCAGAATAAGTAATTGAAATTTACGACTTCTACAAATTAACAAACTATAAAGCAAGCAACGACCGCGGATATAATGTCAGCATCTTTCATAATATTCACGATCTCCTCATTTATAATGGTGGTTCTTTTATACCTCTTGTTTTCCATGATTAGACCAAGTGATACAATTATTTACTAATGAACTTCTTACATAATATTGTTAGAAACCTTGTTGGGGTGTTTTCAATTTGGAGCTATACCTACTTTTTTCACAATTCAAAAGCTTGGTGAATTTAACGGTTGGAGCTTAAATTAATTCAGCATTTAGGTATAGCTCAAATCAACACCGGAATACTATACAAATACAATTTTGAATATCATTTAATGAATTGAGTTCCCATATTTTAAGAAAATATTTTAAAATGTAAAGAAAAATATATTTTTATATTAATGCATGTAATTACACAAAACAAACAAATTACATAAAACATTTTTTTACTATATTTGGGGAGGGGATTGCAACTCAAGAACAATTTATTTTTTAATATTCTTTGATGTTGTATGAACAATAAATTTACAACTGAAATAAAGTTGAAATGAAACACCAGTATTTTGTTAATCAATATTTATTTCATTATCAATATAAATTAACATAATAATCATAATAATATAAAATTTCATAAAATCAGTAGGCGAATACATCAAGCCGCTGTTAATAATGTCAAGTTCTAAAATGTTAAAAGTAATCGTGAAACGGTCTGTACACTCATTGACAAAGGATTCTACTTTCTTATGTGGGTATATAAGTGGAAGCGATCCTCAGCAGTGCGGTCTACGCTATGACCTAATAGTCGCTCGTTATATAATTATATGTTAGTTAAACTTACAAGCTAAAGTAGAAAAAATCACATGTTGAGATTACAATAAATAGGAGGACTGTCGAGACAGCGCGTGGAGATACGAGTTGGGCGGACACTGACATAAACATTTATAACAAAACAATCAACAACAAACGCTCTTTGGATTTATAACACACTTCGTAAACTATTTGTGACTACAACGTTCAACTACTCGGCGTTGAGGCCGGCCCTGCGGACGAAACACGCATTTATTGTACCCACCGGAATAGCCAACAACAATACAAAATAACACGCAAAATAGGCGCAGAGAGAGCTACTAGCTAACAGAAAAAAAACACGGTTTACGCTAGTGCTGCACCCTAGCGCCAGAACATTGCAGTATCATTTAAACGAGCTCTCTTAGAAATATTCGCGTTCTTAGCGGGGCTAATCAATTACTTGTGGAGGCTCAGCTTTGGTGGGTACAATAGATTGGTGTTGAGTAAAGGTGGCGGTCAGTCCTGGTCCTTGAAGCGGCGGTAGAAGGACTGCACGTACGTGAACACGCACTTCCAGTCCGGCTTGCGCATCGCCACCATATCGTCCACGTCTAGCAGGGGGTAGATGCCCGCCTTCTCACTGGAATACAAACAATTATTATTATAACCTGTCTTCAGCTGGACCACGTTTTAGCTGCCTCTGTTCTGTACATCTAGATAGCAACACTAGAAGTCAGAAGGACTTGAACCCTAAACAGCAATGCCGGATCCACTGCTTTGCCAATTGAACAATACGGTTCAAGAATCTCAACCATATCAATAGAACCAGAAATGTCCAACATTTAAATAATTTATTTTCATAGGCTACAAAGGAAATCTTTAATTTAACATTATTCTAGCAAATTGAACATGTTGGCTAGGAAAACGTTTACTTACTCAGCGACTTTGAAGGCGAGCGTAAAGTTGTGTCTGCGTGTTTCGGGGCTCAGCTTCGAGTAGTCAAATGCGTCTGGCAGGAAGTGGTGTAGCAGCGCGCAGAATGCCAGCCCATCCGCCCAGCTCGTCGAGAAGTTCTCCAGCTTCACATTCTGACAACATTCGGGCAATTGTTCAAGTCTTATATTGCGCTAGATACAACCGGCTGGGTTCCCCGTTAGTTTTTTTTTCAAAGCTAATATAATATGCTGGTTTCTGAACATACTGTGCTATGCTAAAATTAGAATTCGGAAGTCCTATGATTAAGCCTTGCTTATTTTCAGGGTTGCGTGATATTTAACTTTATTTAGAAGTTCAAAATTAACTGGCCAAAAGTGCGTGTTCATTTAATTTTTAATAGCACTTTGCAAAAGAGTAGTAGCAAATCACCAACATAAATATCTACAGTGTTTTAAATTTACACTTCACTTTAACATAACAAACATTAATTAATTCTCACATATTTACACAAGTTGTACCTATTTAACTAAACATCTACCCAAATGGTTATCGACACACAAAATCATGCAATTAACTCCATAATCCTATTAATTTACATACTGTCTTTGGTATTTTATTTGCAGTTCCTTGATTTTTGAAAAATCGGATATCATGCTATCTGACAAAACGTAAGTCGTAAATTAGTTAATTTTATTTTGTTACAATGTCACTCGTGTCGCTTATTTTTATTATTATATTTTCTGTAATATTGTATAAATTTTAATGATATTAATTTATTATATAATACATAATTATAGTTAAATAATAAGTAATTTCATATATTTCTAAACCAAAGTAATAAGATTTGGTCGTAAACAGATAAATATACAATACACAAAACTTACACAACGTATAAATATATACAGAAGTAGCAGCCGAAATAAAGCGAGAAGAGAAGCGTGGAGGATGAGTGGTAGTGACGTGTGTGTTAATTCTAGGTGCGTGTGCGCAGCGAACGCTAACAACATGCCTCTCGATAACGCGGTTAAGTCCGTTACATCCGAACGCCCTGGAGAAGCAGATGCAGATTTTTGTATATAGATCTCACTCGGGCGTCTCATCAGATTCAAGTGTTTGAAAAATATGCATCTGCTTATTCTTACCGCAGCTGTGACCTCCCCAATACGTTTTTACGTAATAATCAATTCATTAAAATGCAGCAAAAAACACTTAAAAATAACTTAAATTGTTTGTGCCTATATACAGCTACTTAACACAACTAGGGGTGTATATTTAGACGACGTGATAGTGTAGGGAAACGCAGTGGGGGGTAGCGGTGCTGTTGGGGGCAGGGGGCGGAGGTGTGGTCTGTACCTCGTAGTCCCGGGTCTTGTCGCGACACCACTGCAGCAAACGTTCTTTTATAGTGACGGCGCTCGCTTGCAGCGCGGGCTCCGTGAACTTGAAGTATGGCGCCGGAGAGCCCGGGCTCTTCGGACTGGCCGAGCTACAACGGGGGGCAATGTTAGTCACCGAACAACGCGCACCATGAGCGCTAGTGACCTGCGAGCCACGCCCACTCATGGCAAGAGGCAGACGCGGTTACTCTCTTCCTAGTTCAAACATTAGTTCGACACATTGTGTGCTACGAAACGCGTGTGCAGATTATGTATTATATTATTAATGGGAATCGCTGTTATTTACAAGAAAGTATTATTATAAACGCGTGCTGATTCATGTCAACTAAAATTTCTATCATCGTTCTAGTGATTTATGTCCTCAAGGCAGGTCAAGTACACATGCGATTATTGACATTACGCGTATGTACTTAGCCTTAAACAGAAAATGATTCGTATAAGCATCTAATATACATGTTATTATTATGCATATTTAACTTGAATATTTACTTGTATCTATCCATAATTGTATCCATAGAAATGGCTGCCAAATAAATAAAATATATTGCATTAAATAACTTATTAAGCGACAGGATCTTATACATAAAATATATTTTGATATTTTAATGAAGTCTAGTTTCTGATTGATATTGGTTGGAAATAGTGTATGTGTGACGGTAGATATGGAGAACACTCACTTGGGACTATTTGTAGAATTTTGTTTCTCGAGTTGCCGGAATTTGGCGAACGGCGACACGGTCTTAGGTGCTGGCCTTGTCATACTCTCTATCACTGCAATGTGAATATTCACTTAGCAAAAGTTAAAACGTGATTATGATTTGGTAAGAATGTTGTATATTAAAGCATTTATTACTAACCTTTAGAAGTTTTAGTGGTTGTAGTGCTACTGCTAACAGTTTTCTCAGACGAGTTCCTCCTTACGCTCGATGTCACAGTTACTTCCTCTTCCTCTGCAATTAAAACATTTGCCATTAGTTATTTTCACCGCAACGGTCCTACAAAACTCTAAACACTAACTCGAAACACTTGGAAAACAACCAGCAAGACAATACAACGATACCTATAAGCTATTAGTCAAATAACACTGTTACAGGGCGCGGAGTGATAATGATCGGATGTTACGAGCACATATGTACAGAGACGGATCGCGGGGTGGGGTACATGCGGCGGAGGGTCGGGGGGGGGCGCGACACAAGCGACATGACGTCACACACACTCGACTCACGCGCGTCTCGCTCGCCTCCCGCTCCTAACTAGTGGAATGTGTCGCGGCGCTAACCGAGCGCCGACACCAGGTCCTCGAACGCGTCTTCGGTGTTGCTCTCGTCCAGGAACTGCAGCTCCGACACCGTGGGCATGGTGCGACTGCGACCCAGCGAGTACGACTGCGATGCGCTGTGCGACTGCCGCAGCGACCGGGGACGGCTGGGCGCTGCCACCGCTGACCGTGGTTGCGATTGTTGGCTTGAGAAGTATGCCTCTACTGTTCTTTTCTTTTCTGTTACCTCATCTCGCGTGATACCTCCCTCGAACAACTTGGGCACGGCTAAGAGATGCATAGATTTTGCACGCGCGACTATTCGCCGCGGTGATGCTGACTTAGGGCTGGTGGCGATCTGATGCCACGAACCAGACCTACTCAACGGACTGGACCCGATGCTGGCGATGGATTCACTGGACACTGAATCGCGGGACGCGGCGAGTGGTGACGGGGATGCACCGCCCAGGTCTATGGTTGGGGGTCTGACGTGCGGGGGGGGCAGGCGCGGGCAGGGGGGAGCGGCCGGTATTTACAGGGGCCCGTACCTGCGACCTTGTGGTCTCGCGTATTTTCCTTTCGATCTGCGCGATGACATCGTGTTTAGGGGATGACAGCTTGTCCAGTGCGCCGCGCAGGCTGTCGGCGGCAGAGCCCCGACGTCCCTCGTCATTGCGCGTCCGCACACCGGTCGTGATGGTGGCTGAGCCGCGTACTGGTCCTCGCATCACACGCGTCACTACACTGTTGTGTTCCGTTGTGACGCCGTTATCTACTCCATTCGTGTAGGGCACGTCTCCGTTCTGGTAAGCATAGGGTGATTCTAGCAAGTGAGTGGAACGCGGCGAGAGGGGACTGGCTGGTGCGCAAGGTGCGAGGGGTGAGGCACCGCTTCGTTGACGGTCGGTTTCGTTGGTGACAACATCAGGGAGGTAATCGACCTTATGTGCTCGCGCCTTTTCTATATCAGGTGTCCGCTGCAATGGCACAAATGTGGAAATACCGCCAGATGGAGTGAAGTCGGTAACAGAGTAGGCAGGAGGTGCGGGAGGTTTCCGATCCGACAGATCACGGTGACCGTTCATATTCAGCTCGCGACGATTCTTCTCCCGTATTTGCTTTTCATAAAATTCAATTTGTAGTTTTTGAGCATCGACCTTTGGCACGTATAAATCTTGTGCCGGGTATTTAGACACATCATCCATTTTGCGCACTAGTTCTGGGGCTGCGAGATCATTCTGAATAGGTATAGATTTCACCGGGTAGTTTTGTACTTGCGATAGCGCGTGAGTCGGCGGCGGGGGCGGATGGAATGCGGACGGTCTGTAAGGGGCGGGAGTAATCTCGAGTTTTTTCCCGTCCTGACTGAACTTAGTGGATGCGATGCCAGCTACCCGCCGCGGTTTGTCGCTGTCGACGGCTGCGGTCCAGGGCGCACCAGTTGCGGGTGGACTAAACGCAGTCACTGATGGTGGATTAGTCAGAAACGCGGCCGGTATGTCTACAGTCGGGGATGTGATGTTATTAATAACCGATGGGGGACTCCAGACGTTTGGAGGTGCGGTTGTCGGTGACGTCACCTTTGTTGGAGGCTTAAACGCGGACATAGGCGCGTGTGAAAACTGATTGACCGGAATGGGGCGAGTGGCGAACGGCTTGACAACGACTGGTTTCGTCGGCGACTGTGGCATCAATGGGTGAGGTGGTGGTGCTGTAGTAGTTGAGGGAGGTGCCACGGGCGCAGGTGGTGATGCAAGAACCGGCCCATGTGCTGGTGGTGCTGCAAGGACCGGTTCATGAAAGGGAGCGAGCTTGCGAGCTGGATGTGGTACGGGTGCGCGCGCAGACTGTGATGGAGGTGCAGGTGGAGCCTGCACTTGTCTCGGTATGTTGACGCGCGCTGGTTCCCGGCGCTCCGACACCCATGGAGGCTTAATTATGTTTACACTATTTTCTGATAAGAATTTTTTCGGGCGTGCCGCGGCTGGATTAATTGCAGACTCATCACCACCGCGCCAGAATTTTCTAGCGGATGACGCACTGGAAGACCGACTGTGATCCTCCCGCTCGCGGCTTTCAAAGGCGTTCTTGATATTGCCAAATCGATTGCTCCAGTTAGCTTGAACCGTATCCACAGCCTCCCGTTCAGCTGCCTCATTTTTCTTCATGAATGCCACAAATTTTCGATCGTTCTCAGTTTGCGGTCGGAAATCCGGCACTTTCGGTTGAACTGGACTATCATCCTCATCACTATCGCGACGGTAGCCGGCGAGTGGACGACCTATATCAATAGTATTAGCACGCTTCATACGCAACCGTTTATTATTTGAGAATCTGTTAAGAGGTTTGGAATCATCCTGAGTAGCCGTGGGAGGTGCCGCGAAGTTATAAGTAGGCGGCAGCGGCATATACATGTGTTTATCATCGCGTTTTATTTCTTTTTGCTGGTTTATCAGCTCTACGGGAGCACGGCGCGGGAAATTTTCTTTCCTCTCTGTAGACGTTTCGCGTGCGTGAGAATCGAACTTGTTAGCAATAGCAGCTATACTACTTTTAGATTCGGAGGGTCGGCGGTCCATACGAGTTTGTGACTGATACAACGGTTGTGGTTGATAGGTGAGTGCCGAGGGGAATGCCGGCTGCGGTTGGTGGAGAGGTTGGGGTTGCGGCAGTTGAACCTGCCGTGGTTGTGACTGAGAGACTGGTTGCTGCACCATCTGACTCTGTGGATACGGCTGCTGCACCGTTTGTGACTGATGGTACTGTTGATGTACCGGTTGCGGCTGTTGATACTGTTGTGGCATAGGTTGTGACTGTTGATGCTGTTGTGGCATCGATTGTGACTGCTGTTGATACGATTGGTGTACCGGTTGCGATTGTTGGTACTGTTCCTGTACGGGTTGCGGCTGCTGATACGATTGCTGAACGGGTTCGGGTTGACGTGGCTGAGATCGTTGCGAGTCAACGTCAGCGACTGAATGGCGGTAAAAATCGGGTTTACGTTTCGAGGGGGCACGTTTCTCTACAATGACTCGCGCGTCTCTGTTAACCTTGGGGGCAACCTCGTAGCTGACAGAATGCGCTAAGGGGGTGGGTTTTTGTCTCGAGGCGATCGCGTCGTGATAGCAGATTTCCTCATCTACACTCTGTTTACGTTCGGGGGTGAGAGAATCATCGGCACTGGTTGTGTTAACGGAGGCGGTGGAAGTGGCGCTGGAGCCGTGTCGATCACCGGGGAGCACGAGCTGGTCGCGGTCTACCATTCTCCGTGCTTCGTCTAGTTCCTCCCGAGTGACGCCGACTGTGTGTCTGGCAGCACGGGAGCGCCTTCGAGGCCGACGCTGCTGTCTGCATCCGTCTAATCTGTCAGCGGCGTCAAGGGCGTCTTCTAGTCTGTCAGCTAGCGCTAGAAGCGCTCGTGCCTGTGGGTGTGCTGCGGGTGGAGCTAGAGCTGATCTGAGCCTGGAGAGGGATCGGCGCACGTCAGCGACGACATCTGCGGGCGCGGCGCCGAGCCCGGCTAGCAGCCGCTCGCTGCCGCCACCGAGCAGGCCCTGCAGCAGCGGTAATAGAAGGGACTCACCGCGGGCCTCGATGTTGTCATCGGGAGTCTCGCCGGCCGCCGCCAGCGCCTCCGTCACCGCGCTCGCGCATGCTGTGGGAACAAATGTATTTGTGACATAGTATGGAATGCTAGGTGTACATAATTATTATGCTGAGTCGGTAAGGTGCATGTATGTGTATTTTACCTTCTTGTTCAGCCATGAGTGTGCGGATGCGCGCACGTATTTTTCGACGCTGCTCGTAGTCGTTGCACTCGTCCAACTGAAATGCCAACATATTTTAACGTTACTGTGTGCTAATTAAACTTTTGTTTTCATAATGACCTATTGAAAATCAGCATAGCTAATTAACTCCATATAATTTATTTGCATGTTTTGTCAATGAAAGGAAAACTTTATAGGCACATCTTGCTTTGGAATGATGGCCATAGAAGCACTGACTAATAAGATAAGATGAATTCGGCTCCTATGACAATACACGATATTTTCCTGATATATTCAGATTATTTAACTCACACTTAACTCCTGAAATCCTTTTAACATAGTGATACAGTCAAGTTCTATTTAAATACCACATAAACTGCTTTAAAGATTGTTAAACTAATAAGCACTACACTATGATACGCGTAAACCAAACACGAGTGTACTGTACTCTACGCCTGACTACCGTGTGTACTGAACCGTAGTAGTGAAGGGCTCCAGTGGGCTCCGATGTTTGCGGCTAGCGTTGTGGTAACGAGATAGGATGGGTGTACACTGCGGTAGGTAGGTACAACAAATATTTGCAATTATGGATTATTCATTATTTGAGAAACCATTAGCTTTGTTTGTATTTTTTGAAGTGTACCTGATTATGTGAAGTTATAGATTTTTCTTTCGGATTTTATTACGCAATACGTTGGCGTTTGAGTTAGTATTTAGTTTCTTTGTATTATTCAAGAGACTTGAATTAAATTAATTTAAAAAGAAAACACAAAAGCGCCAGTTTGTTTTATTAAATGTAATAACATAATCATAAAATCTATCATATGCTCAAAATAATTTCGAAAGATGCTGAGGCAATACCTTCAATATTTGTAGAGTAGGTAAGTTTTCCCAACTGTAAGCGATGCATGTTTGATGCACCTAATTAGATAAGATAAACTGTGTGAACGACCTGATCTGATATACTATTTATTCTTACATGAGGCTTGCGATGATGTAACACTATACCTTCTTGCTTTTAATTAAACATTGCTTTTTTATTTCTAACTACTGTAATAAAGTGACGACCGGATGGCGGAGTGGGTAGTGTACTTGCCTGCGACGCCGAGGTCGTGGGTTCGATTCCCACTTAAGACAAATCTTTGTGTGTATGAACATAAGGGTTTGTCTTAGTCTGGGTGTTTCTATGTATAATATGTATGTATTTACAAAAGAAAAGTATATATGTATTAGTATCAGTTATTCTAGTACCCATAGTACAAGCTCTGCTTAGTTTGGGACTAGATGGCGTTGTGTGTGAGTTGTGAAATATTAATTTATTTATTTAAAGTTATCATGGATGGATTGCGTGAAAGATAATATGAAAGAGAGGGAGAAGAATGGATGTAAAAGACACACCCTCAAATAAAATGAGATAAGGGCTGAAAAAGAAGTACTTTCACAATGTAATTGAATGTGATCAAAGATTATGAAATCATGTTAGATGATCTAAATACGACAGTTTCATCTTCGTTTTGAACATTTTCAAGCAAATTGGTTGAATGTTTTTTAGAAAGAAAAAACTCTTAAATGTAAAAGCAATAAATAGTATAAAATGTAGTAGTTATTAATGTTTGTCCATCTCTCTGGCAGTTACAGTCTTGATGATATATTCAAGATCTAATCTCATCAGTCGACACACATAGATCTCGAGCAATTGATGTCAATCGACTGAATCGATCGATTTCTCTTTGATTTGTCATTTTGATCGATGCTTGATGAGTTGTCGATCGATCAAACCAAGATCAGTCCACAGACATGGTATATAGTAGGATCAAACGAGATCCGACGTTGTCACGGCGATTTCTCTTCAAACTTGTACTAAATTGTGACCTTAGGACTAAATATTATTATAATGAATGTATCTTAGGTTTCTCTTCGGATTAGATTATTTGAGCAGCTATTATTCATAATACGTAAATAACCCATTGCTATATGGGAAACAAACTAATTTTCTAATATTCAATTATTCGTCTTTTTAACAAAAAGTGGGCAATAGGAACACTACAAATTTATTTAGGCCAGTACCTACTAGTTCAAACAATTAAAAGAGAAAATATTTCAATGGATCACAAACTGCATTTTTAAATCTTGTGTAAACCATGCCTAATATTTGTGCACGAGCGGACAAGTTGTCAATAAATGGCATTTACAGTAATGGCGACCGGAAGTGTTTTCTCGCCGGTAACCGGAAGTGACGCCGCTTTGTTGTGTGTGACCGGTAAGCGTGAGTTGTCATATCGGCGGCATTACCGGTAATGTCATAGCTTGTAATGCGATTTTTATTTGATTTTAATCATGGATGCGAGTGAAATAAGCAGTCAAAATTGGTGGATGTCTATATTTACGGACTATTTGTCTATTTTTACAATAATGAAATAACGATTGGATTACCTCCTATCGCATGGGACCTGTATATAACAGGTGACGCGTGAGTGTTAAACACCTTTGCCAGAGTGACACACTTGGAAAAAGAACTCTGCTGTCACTTTTATTTAAGTGTGTTATTGCTCATCCTGCCAATAAGGTTTATCTAACACCGCTGCACCGGTTAAGTTTGGACTAAGTGTTGTGACATTAAAGCAAGGCAGTTACATGTAATAGTACGGATGGGTGACGCCGATCGGCGCGTGTGATGCACGCGCGCCTTTGAAAGTCATCGTAAAGATTGTTTATGGGCCCTACCTTTTACCATCCTTACGATTGTACCAGTGTTTATATAAGAAATATTAAAATATTTAAAAAAAAATTTTTTTTTTTAAAGCTGTGCGCTTGTGGAATGATCGCCGGTGGATGTAAGGCGGTCACAGAATAGAGTTAAACTCTTCATGCACTAAAATTGGTAATAACACTATATGAAGCAAGTTGTTGTAGTAAAATCATGTAACTTATGTATTAAATTTACTTTCTTTATCACGAGGGATCTATTATTATAATGTAGGTACATTAGAAAATTACTTGTTCAATTGTACAGGCGCACGCGCAGCTATTGAAGTGATCGCCGCGATCTTGGTGAGTCAACACGATCGTAGAGTGATTTGTTTTTATTTGAAAACTCATTGAGCTTTTTCATGAATTTATTACATTTTATTGAGGTTTTTAGCATTTCAATTTTTCAGTAAAAGTTTGTTGTTTGAGAGTTTATCTGTACATCTTTCACTTATAAAACGACAGTGGAGGCTTTGCTTGTTAAATTTTATTGATCTTTAAATACATGGGAATTGCGGAGTTTGTAGTGCACTGTCCTCAACGCAGAGGTCGCGTGTTCGATTCCCGCTCGAGACAAATCTTCGTGTTCATGAAAATGGAGGTTTGTCTTGGTCTGGGTGTTTCTATCTATGATAAGTATGTATTTACAAAAGGAAAAAGTATATATATGTATTAGTATCAGTTACTCTAATACCAATAGTACAAACTCTGCTTAAAAATTTTGTAAAATTTATTTTATTATTTATTTATTGTTTGCATAAAAATCATTGTGGATTGTTTTCTGCTATTAGAAATATACATATCCATAAGCTTATAACTTGCAATCCTCACCATTTCTCTCACAGTAAGTCTCGGTGTAAGTTTCATGCTTCGACGTGCGACGTGCGACACGCGCCACGCCGCACGTCTCGTCGTGTCGCGATCGACGCCTTCGTGCTTCGTCTCGTGAGAAAGCTTCACACCTTCGTACATTACTTACCGTACTTGTTACTTTCCATACACTCACGATGATATTTTATTATTCTTATTTGAATGCATTTTCTATTGTTTGAGATAATTTTTGTCAATATATTTGCGATCTGTTTATTCAATATTCATAATTTACTAGCTACCGCCAGCGTCCTCGCCTTGCATCATCCACCTGAATTCGGTAAATACTTACCAAATATTTCGGTAAATACCTAAATACTATAAAATTTGGTCAGGCTGTTTAGGAATAGTGAAGAAATGTAGTTAATATTTAAAAAAACTCGTGTCACAGTACCATTTTTATACAGGGTGGGTCAGTGGCCTTTCAGCCGTTGTTTTTAAATTGAACAGTGATTTGCAACTTACATCAACTACTTAATTTTCGGAAAAATAAGATAAACAGGTCACAACTAAGGTGGCATACAAGAACCGGTAATAGTAGTGCCAATAGCCATGTAATTGATTTATATATAACTATACACTTTTACTGTATAGTGATTGGCATAAAGTTGTGGTGTTTAGGTACCGCGAGAAGTGGATAACTGTGCTTGTGTACCGTAGATGAGGGAGCGTGTACTTAAATACACAGCGGTTATTAATATCTCAAAATTAATTAAATGTTGTACATTTTGAATCGTAATAATATTTTGCTTCACTGCATAGGTAGACTTTTCATTTCAGGCTACGATTCGGACATACAAACAAAACACTATAACATAAACATGTAAAATATCTTACCAGAAAATCTTTTTACAAGATATACTTTCTTTTGAGTCTAGTAAACCACTACTATACCAATTCAAATTACTTTTAATTTCAATATAGAGTTGTCAGCTGTTATCGAGTCTAAAGTTTAGTCTATTTTTTTATTGCCTGATGACACGAAAACCCGTAACTACTGTCTGTATAGAGTAGTTAGTACAACCGGTGTGCCGATGAGTCAGCCGTCGATACTCAATAGTCAATGTCCAACGAGTTGTGAATTGTGAATGAAAGCGGTGACGCCGCGCCGGTGCTGCCGGTCGGTAATGACCACGGGTTTGGTGACTCATGCGCATGACACTCGGGCAGCCCGCGGGTACGCTCGCGTGATAACAAATCATTATAGTCATTATGTTTTGTGTTGTACACGGTTCTTTTTAAACTTGAAAACAGAAGGAGTCTTCATTGAAAACATCATGTTTATAATCAGATTAAGTTGAAAACATTAGAAATTTGGCAATAAGTTTGAGAAAAACGCGTGTGTTGGATTATTCTCAGTAATTGGGAAAACTATATTGGGGATAGTTTTTGCGGGACAGTAATATTAGCTGAACACTGAGTAGACTGACACTTTAATATTTTTAGGTATATTCAAATGCAGAGAGACGTACACGCAGATTTTATAGATGTAGGTAGATAATATTAATAGTCAAGCCGCAGAGTGGCTCTAATTGAAAGAAAACTGGTCATATCCACACACTGACCACAAGCTTTCTTGAAGCTTTCCTGTCGACGGTCGACGGGATGAAGCTAATACATAACTGGTCGCTGCCTCTCCTCGGTGCCGCTCGTGATAGTAATTATGCTTCCTTATATGTATGTCCACGCTAATCGGATGGGGTTTCAAAGGTTTCTATGATTGTGCCGCCTCTTGCTGAGCAAAGATGAGAGAAAATATGAAAACATATTTATGTTCAAGTAAAATGGGCAGGACCTAAACTTGATCCCTGTGGCATCCCCTCTGAATATTGATCAAATTACCACTATCTTTTAGAGTTACTGTATGTTTTAAATGACCTGACAATTTGAATGTGCAATTAATTTATGTAACTAGGTTTAGATCTTATTCAAAGTTGCGTATGCATTTAATCTGTAATCATGATTGTTCATTGTCTAACTGTGGAAGAAAAATTGTTTTAAACAATGTCTTAGATGAGAATCCTGATTTTATTGTGGCTTTTTCGATGGTCCTAAGTGTTGTGCGACTTTAAAAGCTCTTAGTAACATATCTGATCCTCCATATTGTATAACTCAATTCTTGAAGATATCTGAAACATGATCACATTGTAGTGTAGTATTGTGATCGTTTTTCTTTGAAGTTATTAAGAATACTTTATTGAGTCAGTGTTCCCTTACTTTTTTATTAATATATGTGGGGTGCATGAAAGGAGCCTCCCCGAGTGACGTACACAACGAATACCTACGTCCGGCGCACCCTGGGCAATTCGCGAATCCTCCAAAGCGAATTGGCTAATCCTTTCACCACGATGACAAGTCAAAATAAAATTTGACTCAGCAATCGACACGACGAAGAGGATTAATATATGTAATGAATTGCACCAAACTTCTTAAACCACGGTTTACGCTTAACACGACCTTTAAACTCTCTCTCATTCATTTTTTACAACCGAGGCTCAGCTTTAAACTCGGCCGGTGAAATTGGCCCTCAGTGTGTCTAGAATTTTGATCATAGATACTCGATGATGGATAAAAGCTTGTACTCACGAGTTTCCTAAGGAGCCTCTCGTCCCAGCACTGGTCGATGTCGAACTCCTGGACGCTGCGAGTCTGCGAGCTGGTGACCTTCGCGCCGCTGTTGCTGCTGGTGCGTACTGTCTCCTGAGGGGAAAGATACAATACGTTAGATGATAGTGCAAATTAAGAATCAAATACAAATTTCGGTAGGAGTCAGCACAAGAGAGAGAATATTTTTTTAAAGAACAAACCGTGTAAATTTACGGCAGTGGAGATTAAGTTATAAAAACCAAAAGGAAAAGTTTGATCGATTTTAGTTCTCAACTTAGTAACACGCATGTCCAGTTATCTTTGACGACAATGATTCTATATGGAGTCAAGTGATCCAATAATAAGATTGATGGTCCATGAATAAGTAAAGTTGTCTCAGGAGAATATAAAATTTAAAAATTAACTATTAACTTTTAATGTTTTAATTTTTTTTCCATTAAGTAAGTAGTTTGCTTACATAATTTAATGGTGAAGAAAATTCAGTAAGAAAACTGTCAGCAACACGTTACATGCTAATACAAAACAACATGTTAAACAAAAGCATAGAATCGTTACTCCTCTGACGAATCTTCTCGCTCGAATCGATTACGCGGTTGCCCAACAGACCTATTTTCACTACAGAAATATTTTCTTTTACTACGTGTTTTGAGTGAGGGAAATAGAAAGACCTTGTTAAGAGAGGTCGCCCTTCGGCGCCACTCGTTTAGTTTACACTTCTGTCTGTCTGTCAGTGAATCATTAACTATTTCTGTTTGAAGACGGACTGAAAAATGTTGAGTGCATTAATGGGTTTCGAATACTTCTGAATTTTCGGAATTAAGTGGGAGAAATGGCGATGGTGATCATTTTGTAATTGATCCTCAGGAAACAAGAACTATTTAATGCGATATAGCTGCACTGAGTTGGATTTGTGCCCGATGGATGACGCTAGGCAGGTGAAATGTGGGTGCTATAGACCTATGCCACTCCCTTCTGGGTAATATAGGCGTGATGTTATGTTATGTTTGTTATGTAATATAGGGACTTTAGCTTTGGTGTTGCTAGAAAAAAAAGGAACCAATCGGTTTCATCATATGCTCCATCACGCTAGCCAAGGGTGGATTTACAACGATAAATCGGGCAGAGGACAGCAGAGAGTTCAAAAGAATTTTCATTGCATAATAACACTTTCAGCAAGTAATCTTAAAATAACAGTGATGTTATCCAATGCAGCCTCTAGAAACGAATTCGTTCGGGTCAATGTTGCCATTACACAATCACAGACCAAAATATCAGTCGTTATTGAGAGAAAGAGAGAAAAATGAAGATTTATCTTCTATTTCTTTAGAAAATAAATAAAGTACAAATAAATTGGGCCGATTAAATCGCCATTTTCTAGTTCACATTTCCAAATTTCCTTTTGTTTTTTTTCGTGATTCGAGATCAAAATTAATACATTTCGGTGTGGAATGACGAAAAAGATTACGACGTCTGTGGTAAATTTTATGAGCTGTTGCACGAAAAAAACTGCGAATTTAATGTTTCTTAATAAATAACATCGTTTACATTATAAATTCATTGATGCTCTGCTAATCGAGGCTGGCAATGAAATGTAGCTAATTCGGTCCGCGGGATAGTTTTCATATACACTACTTTTTAGCCTTGAATCATTATTTTTATATCGGGCTGCAGGTAAATCGTTTTTTTTTTAAAACAAGCATATTCTTCATAAGTATAAAGTAAATATACAATATTAGTTTCTACTTTATAGGAAAATATAAGACAGAAGGAATCACTTGTCTGTATAAATTTTATCATGGTCCTCAGCTAACAGCAAACAGCAACTTCAAAATTATAGCCTAGTCATGTTAGCAATTTCAAAGCTTTATTTATAAACAAATAACCTAAAATACCTAATACAAACATACCGACAAAACAATAAAACAGCTATAAAACAAGCAGTAATTAGAGCCAATAATAAATCATTGAGACATCCCTCGTTGTTGTATTTTAGAACAACGACCGGTGTAACACTGCTCGGCTATATTTAAAGATTCGCACACACGTATACTACTGTGAAACTACATTTTTGAGATTTTTCAGTATATTGTTTGTTGTGAAAGACGTTTCATGTTTAAAATATATTTACTAGTAGGTCTTCGGTATTGATAAGTGTTACGAAATAGAATCAGGTAGATTATTGTATGTTTTGACCAGGATTTGTACATTTATAGACAGGGAG